>CM053333.1:10748637-11488637 GCA_028583605.1 Dastarcus helophoroides
AGTGATTTTGGTTTTTATCATTTTGTTATAAAAAATTTTTTATCAACACATTTCTTATTACATCTTTCTTGAAAGTTTGATTTTCGTTTTAAAATCCTTAAATTTAAAAGTGTTCTTTTCCAAGAATTATACTTTTAATATCCCACATACTTTAACGTGACTTAAAAAAAAGTATTCTTGATTTGAAGCTGTTTGTGTCCAGTGGATTTTTTTCCAAAAGTTTGATTGTAAAGTCGATATTTTTAATTTTTATAGAACTGTTCACTTTTATATTCAAACTTTCGATCTGTTCTTAAAATTCAGAGTTTCCAATTTCAGTTTTTACTTGTTTTCTCAATTTTTGACTTGAACATTTTTCTTTTACATTTTTTTGGATTTCTACAAATTTTCTACATATCCAACGTTTTTTTTTTCGAAATTTCGTCTCTCTTAGACATTTAATGTATTTTTCAAAATGTCACCTTTTTAGTAAAATTCTGAGCTTCAACTTTAAATTTTCCCTCTCTTTTTTAATTTCCACTTTTTCAGAGCTTCCGATTTTTCAGAAATTTTCACTTTTTTGCCCGAATATTTGAATTTTAAATTGGAAGTTTATTAAAAATTGCATCTCTTTTTGAAAAGCTCGATTGTTTTGAAGTTGTACTCAAAATATCATGTTTTTTACGATATTTTTACTTTTATTTGTGAAATGTTAACTTTACTTTAAAAATTTCAACTTTTTTCGTAAAATTGTTCTCTTAGATGGAATTTTCAGGTTAAAATTTAAAATACAGATTTTTTGTGACTTGTTTTATCAATTGTTCAAAATAATTTTGAAACGTGTACAATTTCAAATTTAAACTTTAAAAGTTGTCATACATTTTGATTTTTACACAAATTCACTTTTAGTCTCAGATTAAAATAGAAATTTTGGTATTTTATTCTACCATTTTGAGTTGAAACGTTAAATTCAAAATTTCGAGGAAATGATTTTAGAAATTTGAAATTTCGATTTTTTTCGGGAAATCTTAATTTTGGGTCAAAATTTTGCTTATCATTTTTTTTCTGAAATTTTGACCCCAATCATAAAACGTCGACTTTTTGTAGAAATTTCGAGAAAGATGACGAGTTTTTTGAATTTACTGTGTTAATTTTCCGTTTTAGATATTTTTCGAAATTTTGAGTTAATACACGAGAATAAACTCTAAATCTTGGAAAAACCTAAAACGAGAAATAAAATTGCTTTCATAGTCGGACACAGATTTTTTTTTCAAATTAATTCATATCTAAAGCTACGCTCGACGCATCAAAATCATTTTGTGATTTTTATATCCAAGCGTCACAGTTTGGCTGTCACTAAAAATAGTCGTATTGCCCCACTAGGGGATAATTAGAGGAAAGAAGAGTTGAATTGGAGAGGATCCTGCTGTTCGAATTTGCAATTTAATATCAGAAGCAGTCCAACGCTTATCTAAAGTAGTGCTGTGGGTGATAGTTGAGTGTGTATGTGCTGCAACACGTGGATTTACTCTGGTAAATATTTTCGGCCACTTTGTTGCAATAACGCGCTCTGTGTAAACTTTAAAAGAGAAATATTTGGGAAAATTTACTGTAGAGAACAAAAGTACTTTTTATGATTAGTTAAAAAACTCTACTTAAAACTCAAAAGTTTTCCCTTTAGTGTTTTGAAGCACTTTAGGAACTGAATTCTCTTCCAGTTCAAGAACAAATACAGATAACTGAAGCGAAATCTTGGGCAATATAATGAAAATTTATTCGTTCTTAAAAAATAAATTCTCAATTCTGTAAATTTTAAAACTGAAATTTGGTGTTCGACTTTCATGATGCGTTCTTATCTGAAGATTTAACGAAACAAGAACATTGAAATTCCTTCTTATACCTGATTTAACCTAACCAAAGGTAGTTATTTTGGTGAACAATCTTCAGCAGTTCAGTATATTGAATCGATTTCCTATTTCAGTTATTTCGAGCCTTCGAGCGAAGTCATGCAAGTGAGAATAGTCCCAGCGAAAATCGCACAAAGGCTTCTAAATTGAAAGCTAACGAAAATATGCGGTCAAAAACTTCAGAATTGGTGACATAAAATGACGAACTGTTTAGAAATGGCGCCAATTTTAACTTAGCCTTTTTTAAGGCGGATATGACGTCATAGGAAGTTAGCATCCTCCACAGGGGATTAATGTTACTGAGTATGAGTGAGGCGAAAATTAATTGGGGTAATCAATCGGTTCCATATAGTGCTTTAAGATTGTGTCAATATTTCTCTTCTTTATGTAAACTGGGATATTGCCAATATTTTACCCAATTTTCTCTTATTGAGGATTTTTTCTTTGGTGGAACGGACTGATCCTTGGTTATCTTCAAAAATTGAAACACAGAACTTGTTAAAAAACACAACAAAAGATGCTTTAGAGCAACCTTTGTTGTGATTTTTAAATTTTTCTTGGTTTCAGGGGACAAGTTCTGTATTTCAATTCTTATTGAGGATGTTTTACAAATTCGAAAGCAGAATTCAGACAACTTTTGGCTAGAAGTTTTCGTCGTCTATGTCTTCTTCCACAATTTTAGATCCTCAACCCTTGAATGAGTGGTAATCTTTCGAAGATTGCTCCAAACGCTGAAAGCTGTAAAGAGTATTTAGTTTTTTGTCTTTCTTTTATTTAGGAAGATGGAAAGTATCAATTTGACATAGTGGACATTTTTTTGGACATTTTATACTTATATTTTCCATTTTCAGTCTCTTTTTTCTGCCAAGGAGTTTTTTTAATTTTTTGAAACGTGTGGCAAAAATTTATTTTAATTTTTCGTATTTCGTTTTTTGGGACAGATGCAGCCGCGTCTATAGCAGTGGTCTTACACAGCGGAAGAATGATTTGCAAGGAATTAATGTTGATATTTTCAATTTCAGTTTCATCCTTGAATAAAAGTAGTATAATTATGGGGCAGTTCTTTTACGTTATGGTATATTTTTGAGTTTTAAATTTTACACAGTTCAAAGAATATGACAAACATCACGTTCACACGGTTGGGTTGTAACAAACGGAAGAGGTTGTTATAAAAAGGGGAGACTTGGAAAATAGTAAAAAATTCGAGTGGTTTGGCGGCTTTAACTTTAAGGCCATAAGCTTTAGCAGAATTTGGTTAGAATGTAAGCTTAAAAGTGACCAAATATTGTAACTATTTCATTAAAAACTTGATTATTATAAACGGAATAGACATTTAAAATATAACTAATTATTAAAAAAATGAAAAAAGAACACGTTCATATTGTTTTACTCCCCAGTGAAACCGACCTGATTCCCATTAATTATTTAATCAATTATACGTTATTAAGTTAAACAAATTTGGTTGCCAAATTCAACATTTGCAGCTCACTATTTCCTAAACTGGAAACGTTTTTCGATTATTTGTTTCAAAGGTTTATTATTATGGAAAACAAAATTTGGAAGAATGGCAAAATCATGAATTCGAACTGCTAGATGGCTTCTAATATTAAAATCATAATTTTATTGGCATGTGCAGTACATTCGCATCAAAATTAACCAAATTGGACACAATTTGTAAATATTTTATTCCAATCTTAATTGTTATAAAGAGGAGTAACATTTAAAAAATAACGAAAGATTAAAAAAATAAAAGAAATTACATACATCGTGTTTGTATGCTCTTTACGCCCCTAAGAAACGTGCCTGATGCCTATTGATTTTTTTTATCAGTTATGTGTTACTTGGCTACATTTGTAACAAATTTTGAGAATTTGATTGTCAATTTCAAAATCTTTACCTCAAAATTTACCATAATGGGAAAAGCAAATTCAAACAGTTTGAAGGCTTCTTAAAGCGATAAGAGCTAGCTTAATTTTTGTCGCTCCAAAATTGACCAAATTCGACAAATTTTGTGAATATTTCATCTAGTTGTTATAAACGGAAGAGACACTAGGAAAAAACCAAAAATCAAAAAAAAAATGAGATACAACATGTGCGTACAATCTTTATTCTCGAATGAAGTGCATTTTACATTAATTTTTTTATAAATTCTACTTTCCTTTGCTACAGTTGTAACAAATTTCAATAACTTAATAGCTACAGAACAACTTAAGACTGTTTGTCAACTACATTAATTGTTAGCTTAATTTGGTTTCCAGATTTGGAATCTGTGCCTCAAAATTGATCAAATTCAACACAATGTAGACTATTGAATTTAATTCTTAATTTTTTATTTAGTGCCAAGTTTCACTGTTGTAAAAAAGTCTCAACTTCAAATAGTTCAATGGAGTTTAAATCTAAAATTATAAGTCAAAACTCAGTTAACTGTGCAGTAATTAGGACGAAACATTGGCCACCACATTTGTCACTTTGATGTTATTTAATCTAAATTATGATTGTTATGAACGGGAGAACTATTTGGCAAATGATGAAAAATAAAACAAAATAAAATGACCAACTATTTCACCGTTCCAGGTCAGCAGATCAGAAGAAATAACGATGTGATTTAACTCAACATCAAGGATGTTAAAATTGTAGTTTTTTCAGTAGAGGATTTTTATTCGATTCGGCACAATAATTTTTTTCTTTAACTTACAGAATCCCCTGTCATGAAGTAACGTTTGAAGGAGTAATTATATAATATTTTTCACAACACTATATCATTTCTACCGACAGAAAAAAAATCGAGTCTTCATCATTTTTTCCCTTATTTTTATTTTGCCTCTTGGAACCCCTCAAGTTCACTCGCGGAACCCTAGGGTTCCATGGAACACGGTTTGAAGAAAGTTGATTTAGAATGACTAAAAAGATTTCTAGTATCATTTTGCTGCTCTACTTTTTCGTTTTCCTTGTCAAAATATGTATTCCAATCTGAATTGTTTTGTTAATTGTTACTCTTTCAGAGGTGCTTACACCAACTTTGAAATTGGTTGTTACTTAATTTGTCGTTAACTTTTTTACTGATCTGTTTTAAATCACCAAATCAGTGAACATAAAATTATAAATCAATATAAACTAAGACACATTTTTGCTCATCTGAACCGTTGGAAGAACATAAGCACATGCAGGCAAGCAAGACTGCTGATGGATGAACCCTTGCAATCAAGGGCTGAAGTACTTATTGCAATGAATAAAAGCAGACTAAGCGAAGCACTAGGTCTGCTCACTGGCCACTGGCCACGGGAACTTGAAAGGACACCTTCAACTCAACCTAGCAGAAAGCGACCGATGTCGACTATGTCGGACTGAAAAGGAAACAATTTGACACATTGTGTGTGTTTGTCCAAATCTTGCCAGGTGCGGATATAATCTGACTGGCAAAAAAACTTTAAGACCAGAAGATCTGGAAGGAATGAGTGTAGGGCCTGGTTGTAAAGGCCGGGATATATAATGCTGACTGAGACTCGAACAAACTTGTGGAAGTTACACAGGATTTGGTATCTAGGTGACAGGGTCTATAACGGCCCCCACAAAAAACACATATTTAAAAAAAATATATAATTTTGACTTTATTATTCCAATTTATGTGTTAAATTCTATGTAAAAAAACTAAACTATTTGTTAGAAGTACGCCGTTTGAAGATTTTCAAAATATCAAATTAGTTACGTATCAAAACTGAAAATTTGTACAGAATTTGTTATAGTTTTTGTTTTTTATTGGCCAATTTTTCAAAACAGGTCCATGAGAAAACTAAGGAAAAATGAACTAACTCTTAATTCGATCGAACTAATTTAAAAACATTGAAACTAGACTTGAAGTTGTCCAACTTTTTTGGCATATAGTCAAACCTCCCTATAATGAACCTCAATATACCAAATTACTCTATATAACGAATTTTTTCAGGGAACGTAACATTTTAAGCAAATTTACATGTAATATTACCTCCATCTAACGAACAAGATACCTCCTTACAACTAATTTTTGAACCAAGATTTTCAAGGTTTAATTAGTTATAATAATGGCCTTCCGTTCAGGGAAAGTTCTTAATACCTCATGCTAATGACATTCCAAAGTTTGATTCGTTTTTAATTGCATCTCCTTCAAAATAAGTAAATACTTAATTTTTGTTTGTGTTTTTTTGTTTACGTCCTAGTACAAAGGGGGTTTACACTTTGAGAACTTGTTTTCCATGCGTTAAATAAGTGCGAAGTACTTTTTGAACAGCAAGCATTTTCTAAATCTCTCTTAAAACAGAAATAACAGATTTTTTTAATTAAATTTATCTACATATGTTTGTTTATATATTTTTAACTAAATGCGTAATATGAAATTTTAAATGTGATTTGTGCATTTTTAATGCTACCTCCCTATAATGAAAACCTCGCCATGGCGAATTATTTTGTAGGATCTTGGAATTCGCTATAGGGAGGTTTGATTGTACTTCTTAGTGAAGTAATCAATTGCTTTAATGACCTTTTGGCTAATCTGGAAATTTGTGAGAACATAAGGAGGGTTTCGCCACCAATTTTTCTGTTAAACTGCAATTCATTGTTAAAAAGTTCGTAGTTTGAAATCTCCTGTTTCAAGTCAACTAGTCTATCGCTGGTATTAACACTGATCATTGATATTTTACTGTGTGAACTTTGATAAACCTTGGTTTAGGAGGCAATTTCTAGGATGGACAACTTTTCAAATCGATGGTAATACGTAAATTGTAATTGTAGTTGTAAAGTTCGGAAAATTGTCTATACATGTGAAAAGAAAATAAAAAGAAGGAAACATTAATGCGTTTTTGATTGGCAGCATTTAAGCTAGCCACGAACAAGTAACCATTGAGGGTTTAATAAATGTGAGTGTATGTAACGTATCAAATTAAAAAATGTCGGTACATAATAGGCATATTAATGCGAGAGTTCCTATCGTATGTACTGCAACCTGTCCCTACGCCGTGACGTTGATTTTAATTTCGCTACATCGAACAAGAAGGGTGCGATTCATTCCATATAAGCTCTATGACTCCAAACTATTTAGGCGGAAGTACCCAGTTATACAATATGCGTGCCCTAGATAGACTTCGAAATAGCCGTCTACCTACATTATAAATATTGAACTAGGTGTAATTTTTTCTCCTTTTTTAGAAACACAGCACTACAGAAACCAATCTAAGGAACTTATCGAATTGTGCATAGTCATTTACAAAGCATTGAATAGAAAAAGTTTGTTTAAAGGAAGTAGTTACTCGTTTTGTCTTACTATTCGTAAACGATCCTAGAACAAAGCCTATTTTATTACGTTTGATAGTGAATTAGTTCACAAATAAAATCGAAAACGTCGCCCATTACTCTTTGTCAGCAATTCAATTAAATCTATAACAGAATTTACATCATTGTGCCTTAGCGAAATTATTTCGCCTTATTGAAACCATAGACTAATTAAAACCTTCCCATGTCACGTCCACAATATTTTTGACGATTGACGACTAAAAAATATCTCATCGTGGCGATTACAACATTCTCTAGGCTTAAAAAAAGAAGCTACCACCCGCGTTTAGTTGATGCACACCCCTAAAACCGCTGCTTTATACAAGTCAGTTGGACACAACTTGACTCACTGAGAATTTCTATCTGTGGAAACTCTTTTTTTCTAAGAAATTACAGACTTTGGAATCAGTTGCCAAGTAGAATTTTTCGCGATAATCTATCTCCGTCATCATTAGCCCATCGACATCATCAGCCCATCGAGATCATCAGCCCATCGACATCATCAGCCATTGACATCATCAGCCATTGACATCATCAGCCATTGACATCATCAGCCATTGACATCACAGCCCATCGACATCATCAGCCATTGATATCATCAACCCATTGACATAATCAGCCTATTGATATCATCAGCCCGTTGATACTGTCAGTCCGTCTCTAGTCCATCTCCGTTATCAGCTACGCCTCCTACTTGCAGTGTTCGAAGGGCATAATAGGGTTAGGCTTTGTGAGTGGATTCAGCGCTTCATTAAGAAGTCCACCACAAACTTTCATTAACAACTTCATTCGGAAAATTCAGAGCTTCCCTTAAAATATATGTTTAAGAAGTTCAGACAAATTCATAATATTTTTAAGACTCTTTTTTTGATTATTCCCAAAGAATCGATTAATTATTTTTTTAAGAATATTCAACGTTTTAAGTAACTTATTTCATAGAATAATTCGTGTTATCTTTTTGACGCTGAAGATGTTTCCTGTAAGTTCGATTGAGAAATTCAAAATATTTACTGGAAGGTTTTATACTTTACTGGAGGTAATTTTAAATACAATCATTTGTTTTATTTGTTGAGAGTATGCAAACCGGAGAACGATTTACTACATGTAAAACTTTGATATTTCATGTTCACTCCCTTTGGGGTTGAATTTCGAAACATATTTTCTTAGTGCTCCCCTACGCTATTCTAGGAATCCGTGTGCAAAATTTCTTGGTACTACACCCACTAGTTTAGGTTGTGCCTTGTCAGGGTTTAGACAGATAATCCAATATTGTCTTTTATTAGAAGATTCAAAGTCAGTATCTCTCTGAAGATGATAGCTTGGCTATCGAAACGTGTTAGAGCAAACTTTGTTGTGTTTTTAAATCTTTCTTGGTTTCAGAGGACCAGCTTTGTATTTTAATTTTGGAAGATTCAAGTGTAAATTACGAAACTTAAGATCTTTCAAAATACTGAAATTCTTTTAAAAAAAATTGAGATACTTTATTAAAAAGTTCCTACTTTTTCAGTAGAAAATTAAAAAAAAATTAAATCAGGAAAATTGGGACTCCACCAATTCATCATTCATAGGAGAAATTTATAATATTTACTGAGAAATTCAAGATAATTAGATTTTATTTCTCATTACACGATTCAAGTATTCACTTAACGCTCGAAACGCTCCGCTGAGGGGACACGTTTTAATGCTATAAAAATCGAAAGGCTCAGCTGAGGGGACATGTATTAGTGTTATAAAAATCGAAAGGCTCCGCTGAAGGGACATGTATTAGTGTTATAAAAATCGAAGGGGTATTCTGTTATCTGGTATGCAGTATAAAAATTTTTATCAAGCGTTAAGGGTCAATAAACTGAAGTTAATTTAGAAATATTTGGATTCTTCTATAAAAGAGTTAGTATTCATGAAGAATATTCAAGATTTTTAGTATAAAAATTCAAATGGTTTATGAAAAAACTGACGCCTCCCTGGAAAGACTTACACTATTCAGTAGAGAGTTTGAAAACATTCATAAGGAAACCTTATACTCTAAGATTCAAGGTTTGAAAGATTCTTAAACTAAACTGGATGATTCAGAGTCTTAGTAATATTTGTCTTCGTTAAGATAATTTAAAATCTTGAGCAGCAAGTTTCATTTCGTTCATTTCGTTTATGATATTGTTACGGGCTTTATCGGTTCGAGTTGATTACACTTATCGAATAATATCCACTTTATTACCAAATACACACACACTTCAACTGAACAGTAACTCACTACTTATTTACTAATTACTAAGCCACTAACTACACTGACTTCTAACTGACTCCTCGAGGGAAAGCTGACCGCCTTTTATAGTTTTGGCCCCAGCTTCTAGAACTTTTTGGCAGATAAGGCTTATCGTTTGCCGAAATTTCTGGAACGTTTATCTGCCATTTGTTTCGTTATCGCGGCCGCTTTCCCCTTATCAGATCCTTCTGGAAACTTTTTTTATTTACTGAATTATACATTTCTATTCTAAATTCTATTCCATCTATTTACATTGCGTTACAATATGATTGACTTTTTCTTCGCGAAAAAGCAACACACAATAACTTTCATTACGTTCATTAAAAATGTGTTGGATCGTTTTGTTCCTGAAAAAGCTACTGAACTAAAACTATTCATTCATTAGAAACATTCATTCATTAGAATTTATTTGGCCATTTAAGTTGGTTTAGAATCTTTTAGAAAGATTCAAAGTACTTCAGAAAGCTTTAAAGTCTTTTAGAAAGATTCAGGATATACCGGAAAGATTCAAAGATGTATGAAAGATTCAAAACCTTTCCGAAAGATTCAAAGCCTTTCCGAAAGATTCAAGGCCTTTCCGAAAGATTCAAGGCCTTTCCGAAAGATTCAAGGCCTTTCCGAAAGATTCAAGGCCTTGCAGAGTTTTTTATTTTTCTCGAGAACATCATTAGAACCAAAATGTATGAAGTAACCAAGATTACAAAGCTCAATAGTGCTGTGGGTTGCACAGTACCATTAACCAGAAGCACCCTTGGCGTGACTTTCTTTTAGGCATGTTAAGCTTAACAAATACTGTCAATTAAATGTTCTGTAATTTAGCAAGTTCGTCTGTTGCATTACAGACATTTAATTGACAAATATCATTGGAGTTCAAGTTTTTCCAGTTTTAATTAAAAAATTTTGTTTATTATATGATTGGATTTTTCTTCGCAGAAAAGCAACACACAATATCTTTCATTACGTTCGTTAAAAATGTGTTGGATCGTTTTGTTCCTGAAAAAGGTACTGAACTAAAATATTTGAAAAGGTTTGAACATTTATTAGATTCGAAATTTGTCAATTAAATGTTTTGTAATTTAGCATGTTCGACTATTTCATTACAAAACCTTTAATTAACAAATATCATTAGAGTTTAAGTTTTTCCAGTTTTAATTAAAAAGTTCAAAGTCTTCCTTAGAGTTTTTGGTGGAACAGACTGGTCCTTGGTTATCTTCAAAAATTGAAATACAAATTTTCTCCCCTGAAACCAAGAAAGATTAAAAAACACAACAAAGGTTGCTCTAACGCCTTTCGATCCCCAAACTATCCTCTTCAGAGAGATACTATCTCTCTGAAGATGATGATTTGAATTTCAATCTTCCTTAGAGTGCCTAAACTATTGAAAATAATTCATGCGCCTCAGTAATAATAATTCCTTTTTAAAACCTTCCAAACTTTGCAGCAGCCAGTGTCAATACCTTCCGGATTAAGACCTTATAAACATCTACAATTTTTAAGAAAGATTTTAAATTTTAGAAAACATTGAGAGTGTTCTTTAAACATTCAAAGTTTTCCAAAAATTGGGAAATGTTGAAAGCCTTCTACAAAGTTTTCGTTAAAAATTTCCAAACGTTTCAGTAGAAAGTTTCAAATTATTAGGAAACCGTTTGATGTTTTTTATCGAAGAAACTACTAAACTAGGAGTCAATCAAATCATTCAAGTGTTCAGTAAAGATTTAAGATATTCTTTGAGAAGATTAAAAGGTTTGGAAATATCCACAATTTTTGAGAAATATTGCAAATCTTCTACAAACATTTAATTTTCTCCAAATAATAATTTCTTGTTAAAAACCTTTACACTTTTCAGCAGAAAGTGAAGGAAACTGTTTCATAGATTAAAACTTGAAAAGGACCTACAATTTTTAAGAAAAATTCTAAATTTTCGAAAAAATTCAGAGTGTTCTTCAAACATTCAAAGTTCTTCAAGAATTGGAAAATGTTGAAAGCCTTCTACAAAGTTTTTATTAAAAATTTCCAAAGCTTTTAGCAGAAAGTTTCAAATCATTAGAAAACCGTTTGATGTTTTTTTTTTGTCGAAGAAGCTGCTAATCTAGGAGACTTATTTGATTTTAAGTCATTCAAGTCTTCATTAAAGATTTAGGATCTTTGGAAAGATTAAAAGGTTTGGAAAGATACACAATTTTTGAGAAAGGTTGCAAATCTTCTTCAAACATTCAATTTTCTCCAAATAATGATTCCTTGTTAAAAACTTCCAAATTTTTCAGCAGCAAGTGTCAAAACATTCCTTAGGAAACTGATTCAAAGATTAAAACGTTAAAAAGATCCACAATTTTTAAGAAAGATTCTAAATTTTCGAAAACATTCAGAGTGATCTTCAAACATTTAAAGTTTTTCAAGAATTAAAAAATGTTGAGAGCCTTCTACAAAGTTTTTATTAAAAATGTTCAAACTTCTCAGCAGGAAGTTTCAGAAAACCGTTTGATTGTTTTTTTGTCGAAGAAGCTACTAATTTAGGAGACTTATTTGATTTTAAGTCATTCAAGTCTTCATTAAAAATTAAGGATCTTTGGAAAGATTAAAAGGTTTGGAAAGATGCACAATTTATGAGAAAGGTTGCAAATCTTCTTTAAACATTCAATTTTCTCGAAATAATGATTCCTTGTTAAAAACTTCCAAATTGTTCAGCAGCAAGTATCAAAACATTCCTTAGGAAACTGATTCAAAGATTAAAACGTTAAAAAGATCTACAATTTTTAAGAAAGATTCTAAATTTTCGAAAACATTCAGAGTGATCTTCAAACATTCAAAGTTTTTCAAGAATTGAAAAATGTTGAAAGCCTCCTATAACGTTTTCATTAAAAATTTCCAAACTTTTCAGCAAGAAGTTTCAAATCATTAGAAAACCGTTTGATGTTTTTTTTGTCGAAGAAGCTACTAATCTAGAAGACTTATTTGATTTTGAGTCATTCAAGTCTTCATTAAATATTTATGATCTTTGGAAAGATTAAAAGGTTTGGAAAGATGCACAATTTTTGAGAAAGGTGGCAAATCTTCTTCAAACATTTAATTTTCTCCAAATAATGATTCCTTGTTAAAAACTTCCAAACTTTTCAGCAGCAAGTGTCAAAACCTTCCTCAGGAAACTGATTCAAAGATTAAAACGTTAAAAAATCTATAATTTTTAAGAAAGATTATAAATTTTCGAAACCATTCAGAGTGTTCTTCAAACATTCAAAGTTTTTCAAGAATTGAAAAATGTTGAAAGCCTTCTAAAAAGTTTTTACTAAGAATTCATAAAGCTTTTAGCAGTAAGTTTCAAATTATTAGGAAATCGGTTAATGTTTTTTTTGTCGAAGAAGCTATTAAACTAGGAGTCATTCAAGTCATTCAAGTCTTCATTAAAGATTTAAGATCTTCTTTGGGAAGATAAGAAGGTTTGGAAAGATCTACAATTTTTGAGAAAGGTTCTAAATTTTCGAAAACATTCAGAGTGTCTTCAAACATTCAAAGTTTTCCAAGAATTGAAAAATGTTGAAAGCCTTCTACAAAGTTTTTATTAAAAATTTTCAAACTTTTTAGCAGAAAGGAATCATTAGGAAACCATTTAATGTTTTTCTTTGAAGAAGCCACTAAACTAGGAGACGATTTTAAGTCATTCAAGTCTTTATTAAAGATTTAAAATCTTGTTTGGGAAGATTAACAGTTTGAACAGATCCACAATTTTTGACAAAGATTGTAAATCTTTTACAAACATTTAATTGTTGCCAAATATTTACAGTCTTCTGCAAAGATTCAGAATTTTCAATAAGAGGATCTAAACTAATTAATAGAAATATTAAAAATGTGCATTAGGTAAACCCAGACAGATTCAAATTCTTCATTAGGATTATTTACATGTACTAGCAACCTTTCATGAAAATAATTTAAATTCTAAATTTCTTTTTAGCAGCAACATTCAAAATATATAAATTAACAATATTCAGATTCTTCTCAGAAAAAATTTAGGAAAGGAATTCAAACCATTAATTGGGAAGATTTAGATCATATACGACCCACATCATTAGTAATTCAAATATTGATTATAAGCTTAAATATAGTGAGTAGAAGATTCCAGTGCGTGACATAAAACTCAAGGTCTTGAGGTTCAGTGTAGGAGACTCAAACTGTTGAAAATGATTCTGAGTCTTAGCAATACTCAGTCTTCATCTGCAAGGCTCATATTTTTTGGTAAATGTTAATATGCTCATCAGGAAAGGGTTCGATGTTTTGTTTTCGACGAATGATAATGAACAAAACATCAAAGCTCTATAATATTCTTTGACACTATCCGTTATGAAGATTAGTTATCACGTCATGAAAGAGCTAACCTTTATTAACGACCTTATAGAAATACATACAAACGTAAAAGCCTAATTGCCCAAGGGTTTGTTTCACATCATTTTCGTACCAAAATGAACATTTTGAAACTTACCTTAAATTAACTATGAAAGCCACAAACAAATACTTAAGCTACTGCAAAAAATTAACTATGGTGGTTTCTTGTTTCAGATTTGAGGTTGCTGTAATGAGCTGACATTTCGCGACGTGTTAGAATATAAGATTAACCATGGATGAAAGAAAAGAAGCGATGGATTGCTTAGAGAACACTCTTAACTTAAACAGGCACGAGGAGATCGAGTTGTCGACATTAACCAGTGTTCCAAATTCAGCTAGTCAACTACCATCACCAAATAAACTCGATGTACCAGATCGGGGAACGTGGGGTAGTAAATTAGACTTTATTTTATCCGTAGTAGGCTTGGCTATCGGCTTGGGTAACGTGTGGAGGTTTCCTTACTTATGCTATAAAAATGGTGGAGGCGCCTTTTTGGTGCCCTACTTTATCACACTTATCTTAGCTGGGATACCGATGTTCTTTATGGAACTGGCCTTAGGTCAAATGCTAACGATAGGAGGACTTGGTGTATTCAAAATAGCACCAATATTTAAAGGTAATTTCAACAAAATAATACTAATAATAATAATAATAATAATAATAATAGTAATAACTCGCTAAGATGGAAACCGTATAATGTAATTATTTGTTTGGAACGGTCTCTATCTCTTTAAAAGAAGTAATTCTGTTGGTTATTTTGAAATAGTAACTAATACTTACTTACTTTTTGAATATCTTATTGCAAATGTGTTATTTCAAATTAACAATTTGCAGGAATTGGTTATGCTGCAGCAGTTATGTCCTGTTGGATGAATATTTATTATATAGTCATATTGGCATGGGCAATTTTTTACTTTTTTATGTCTCTGAGAGCAGGTGAGTCCAGAAAACCTTTTGAATGTACGCCTGCCGCGATATTTAAAAATGATGTATGGCTTTATAATTTCCTACTGTTGCATATGCATAGTTGCCATCAATTTGCTTCAATACATTATGTCTACCCAAATCCACATTAGTAGCATAGCTGATGGTACATCTAATAAAACATGCTCATCATTTGCTATCTATTTCAATAAATGTGGTTAGAGCACGTAAACTCATTATAGAAACTGATTACTATTACTTTAAGAAACATTTTGTAATTTTAAATGCTTTGGTGTTGAAATTCTCCTAAAATAAAACAATTGGTGTCGAATTTGATTGTAAAAATTGCTTTGAAGGATCTAAATCGTCGCTAGTAGAATTTATATTGGCGTGCAATAAAAATAAAAAATTAAAAACCCACGACGATTGGGAGTTAAAAAATTTATTTAGATTTATAAAAAAATCGAAGTTTTAAAGAAAAAAAGTTTGCCTCTTAGAATTTGAATTCTCTTTCATTGCTTCACCCAAGAGTATATCGTACGTTCATTGTTAAGACCAGACAATTTGGAATTATTAAATTATAGTCTAAGTATGCTAATCAGTGACATAGGGCGATCATCAGCGACGTTGTGCTCTTTAAAGACAACAATATGCTCGTTAAATAATTCTGTTTAAGTCAACAAATGATGAATAATAATGACATAAATGTGGGTGTATTTGAACTAGATTGAGTTCTAAAATGTATACTTTAAAATACACCGACATATTTACGTTTGGTCGTAAAGGAAGGACGAATATAACAAATGAGCATCGTTACTGATATAAAATGGCAAGCGTTGCCCCCAATTTTTTCTTGGAATGATTCTCCTTATTTATTTGCGCACATCTTTACTACCAAGTTTTTAATCTCTACAACTAGTTTATGTCTTCCTCCTCCGAATGCAAGCACTAACTTCTCTTGGGACGATCATGTGCTCACCATTACCAAATCCGCCTTGCAGAAGCTAGGGTTTATTTTTAGAGCTAAAAAGTATTACATCTCATCAGCTACTCACACTATACAAAGGTCAAGTTAGGCCAATACTGGAATACTGTTCTCATGTTTGGAGTTCAGCAGCACACTTTAGCTCTTTTGGATTCAATTCAAAGAAGAGTCATTCGCCTAATTGATGACGAGAGTTTGACCGACTCTTTCGAAACACTAGATGGTGATTTATCTCTTTTTCACAAGTACCCTTTGCGAGAGAATTGAAAATAATAAAAAATCGTTGCAATGGAGCATTCGTTTGCAGACACTAGAGTCTAGACAAGATTAGAGAATTTAGATTTGCATTTATCCATGACTTACTATTAAGATTCTAAATTACTTTGCATTTCACGAAATTGCATCAACCGTCTAGCTCTTGGACTTCTCCTACGCAAAACTTCCATCGACCTTCAAATTGCTGTCATCGCTCTTCCAGATACCTATTGAACAGATACCGTTGGCATGTTGCAACCCATTCATTTGGTATGGCATGACTCCCTTCAGCTTTAATGGGCTAACCAATCCCTAACTCCTCAGTAAACTTTTAGATGTTCCATGGAGAACATGTAACAATTATTGGAACACGAAATTCTGTGTAAATCCCTACGATAGGGATTCACTAACATGCTGGAAGCAATACGTTAATAACAGTTACGGCAAAGTGTGCTCTATTAACCAGTATAACATATCAGTCTTAGATCTAACAGACCCAGTTAAAGAATTTTGGGAGTATGGTGTTAAATTTCCAGTTTAGCTGTTGACATTGATCATGTTGTTTTTAGACGGAGGGCGCTACAAATTTCTGAAGGTATAGAGCACGTTGGCTCAATACGTTGGGAGTTAGCAGGTACCTTATTGCTGGTTTGGATACTTTGTTATTTCTGTATTTGGAAAGGGGTCAAATGGACCGGAAAAGTCGTCTATTTTACAGCCCTTTTTCCATACGTGCTTTTAACAGTTTTACTCATCCGTGGAGTTACTCTACCAGGCGCCATGGAAGGAATAAAATTTTACGTTATGCCCAATATTGCCAAACTGAGAGAATCTGAGGTGTGGATCGATGCAGTTACTCAGATTTTCTTTTCATATGGATTGGGTTTAGGTACTTTGGTGGCGCTGGGGAGTTATAACAAGTTTACTAATAACGTTTATAAGTGAGAATGCTTCTTTAGTCATAGCAGTAATTTAATGAGAATTTTCAGGGATGCCTTAATCGTATGCTGCGTGAATTCGAGTACTAGTATGTTTGCGGGCTTTGTGATTTTTTCCGTTGTTGGATTCATGGCCCACGAACAGCAGAAACCAGTGGCAGAAGTAGCAGCGTCAGGTAAATTACATCCATGAACTCTCTTAGGAACATCTTGGAGTTTCTAATGGAGGCGGTTTCTAATAAACATTTGAATCTTTCTGGTAGATGGTTAAAACTATCTTAATGAAGACTTTCTAGTGAATTTAAAGCATTTTGATCTTTTTTAAAATCCTGTATCTTTGTAGGCGATTCTAAATTTTTCGAGAAGACTTTGTAGTTATCCTTAATAGTAGTAGAAGTGTTATAGAATTATGAATCTTTGTAAAAGATTTTAAAAGTTTCTAAAATAACTCTGAATATTTCCAGAAAAGTTTAAATATTTCCAGAAGATTTGAAACTCTTTTAACATCTTAGGTTTTCTAGCGAATATTATAAATTTCCTAATGAAGACTCTCTTGAAGAAGCAGCCTTAAACTCTATATATAATTCTGAATTTTGGTACAAGACTCTGAATCTTTTGCAGAAAACTCTGAATCTTTGCAGAAGACTTTGAATTTTTGTAAATAACTCTGAATCTTTCTAGAAGAGTCCCAATGAAACCTGTAAATATTTGTAAAAAATTGTGAATCTTTTTAAAATACTTCAAATTATTATGCAAGATGATCAGTCAACTAGTTTTTTGCAAAGACAGTGAACTTTCCAATAAATATTTTGAACTTTTGTAGTCATTTTGCCTTATTGGAAAGCTCTAAGACTTGGAATCTATGTAACAGATTCCAAATATTTAAATCTTTCTAGAGGATCCTAAACCTTTCTAAATATTTTATGTTTCTGATGAATTTCCCTTTTTTCTTTCTTTAATTTTCAAATGATGATTCTGAATCTTTACAAAAGACCCCGTAGACAACTACGAATCATTGTAGAAGACTATGTATTGGTAGGAAACTCCGAATCTGTGTTGAAAATTTCGAATCTTTCTAAAAAGGCCTGAATCTTTCTGTAAGTTTCTAAATATTTTTAAATATCTTACTTCTAAATATTTGCTTTTCAGCGAAGACCAGAATTTTATAGTGAAGGCTCTGAATATCTATAGAAGATTTTAAATCTTTGTACACAAGTGTTCTCTGCTGATCCTTTATAAGAATGTAATGAATATCTTTTAGCTCTCTGTTGGAACAGTGAACATTTTTACTGAGTTAGATCTTTTGCTTGAGTTGAATCTTCTTACATTATTTGAACATTTCCAGTGGGATTCCAATAAAATGTTTCTACTCGAGTTGAACTTTTTTTTAGTAAAGTTGAATCCTTTTATTACAGCTGATTTTTTCCAACTTCCACTTCTATTCTAGTTGAATATTTCCATTCGAGTTGAAACTTTCCACTGGAGCTGAACTTTTATAATGAACATTCTATTCCAGTTAATTTTTTCACCAGAGTTAAATCTTTTCATCTCAAGTGAGTCTTTGACCTCGAGCTGAACGTTCTCCATCGAAAGGAACCTCTACGATGAAGAGTTTTGTTCAAGTTAACTTTTTCACCGGAGTTCAAATTTGCTTAAGTTGATCCTTTTCAATCGTTCTTAAATTTCCCAATGCAATTAATTTCTAATTGAATCATAACTAAGTTGAACTTTACCATTAAGGTATTTGGAACTTTTAGGACCAGGCTTAGCCTTTTTGGCATACCCTTCAGCTGTGCTGCAGCTGCCGGGTTCTCCCCTTTGGGCGTGCCTGTTCTTCTTCATGATTTTGCTCATTGGTCTTGATTCCCAATTTTGCACAATGGAGGGCTTCGTCACGGCCATAATAGATGAATGGCCTCAGCTTCTAAGGAGGAAGAAGGAGGTGTTTATAGCCATTGTATGCGCACTATCGTATCTAGTTGGACTATCTTGTATTTCACAGGTAAGGTTTCGTGCTCTTATGGATGATTATCAAAGTCAAAGTTGTTTTAGGGGGGCATGTATGTTTTCCAAATTCTGGATTCTTATGCAGTTAGTGGATTCTGTCTACTTTTCTTGATATTCTTTGAGTGTATTGCCATATCTTGGGCATTTGGAGTCAATAGATTCTATGATGGTATTAACGAAATGATTGGGTATTACCCCATGAAGTGGTGGAAATTTTGCTGGACTGTAGCTACTCCTGTCATATGCATTGTAAGTTGATCACAATGGATTACCAAACAATTAAACTGTTTGTTTTAGGGTGTGTTCTTTTTTAATTTAGTGCAGTGGACTCCGGTCAAGTACCTAAATTATGAATTTCCATTGTGGGCTCATCTATTTGGTTGGTTTACCGCTTTAACGTCAATGTTGTGTATTCCTGGATATATGGTTTACGCTTGGTTTACAACACCTGGAGACAATGAAACGGTAAGAAAACTTTCTTTACTCCTATTTCACAGCTTATTTGGTTTAGCATCACAAATATAATAGCAACTAGTTTGCGATTTTAATTTTGTTTTTTAGGGCGAGTGGACTAAAATTAATGTAGCTTGTAGGCCGCCTAATTTTAGGCTCTAATTTAACTTACTTCTTTTTTTGAGTCTATTTAGTACTTCTTAATTAAAAATTGCATGCTTAAGAACGGAATTGTAAGAAAAATGTTAAAAATTTGAAAACAAACTGGAAATTTAGGTAAGAAAATTGTTAAAATTTTAAAAACACTGCAATATCCTACACTTTAAACACGAAATCTTAAATGCGAACTTTAATATTTAATCTAAGTTTTGATTTTGAAATTCAAAATTTGCTTAAAAATTTCTAGAAAACTGGAAAATTTAAGAAAAGACTTCAAAAGTTAAAAAACTCGAATTACAAAATTTAGAATATTTTTAAGCATTTTTTAAAATATTCCTTAAAAAGAGCTTTGTCGAAATTTCAATTTCGTTTCTTATCATTTCTACATTAATCATAAAATTTGTGAACAAAAAATTCTTGAATTTTTTAGTTTAAAATTTTACTTGTTCTAGTAAAAAAAGTTAAATTTCAAGAAAAATTTAAATTTACGAAAACAATATAGTTTTAAGTATAACATTTATCAAAAAAAAAATTGAAATTTGTAGAAATGTTATAAATTTAAGTTTATGGTCAAAATTCGTAACTCAGATAAGATATTACCAAAAATAGAAGAATAAATATTAAAAATTGATTATATTACAATATAATCGGCTGACGATCCTGAAAAGGGAAATCTGGCGCTATTATATGTACCACTTCTTCAAACTTCCTGGAATTTTTATTTATTTTTATATTTATATCAATATATTTTATGACATAAATATTTTAGAATTCTACAAGAAAAGGGTTAAAAATATCAATTATTTTATAATCGAAAGGTAAAAAAATATGTCTAAATTAAAAGGTTGGGAAAATCGAGAAAAGGAAAGTTTTAAATTTATAAGAAAATGATTTCTGAATTTTCAAGCGTAGAACGTTAAATTCGCAAATTTGCTAAAACATTTATGTTTTCCCCTGAAATTTCAAAATTTCCAGAAATACGTCAAAATTGTGAGATTAAGTTGATTATATATTTTTTAAAAATTGTTGTATTTTTCGATGTTTTTGTTTTCACTCAAAAATAATAAATAATTTTTCTGGGATATAGGCCTTTTTTTCAGGAATTTTGACATTAAATTTTTTATCGAAATCTTGGGTTTAAACACAAAACTTAAAAATTAAAATTTTTAAGTTTTAACTCGTCTTTGGAATGGAAACCAGTATATTGAAAAAAAAGCAAAACAAAGTTTATGTATAAACGAAAATTTCCAAAATGTATTTGAATTTTGTAATTTTGACTTTAAGTTTGAATGGTCGCTCTTTTATTGTAATTTAGCTTGATATTACATGTTTGGAATGGAAGCCAAAATTGTGACACTTGTTTAGAAATTCTTAGACTTATTTCGAAATTTTGAGAAAATATTTGTTACTGAATTCGGTTTTCTGGAAATTTTGATCTCTTTTTCAAAGCTACGAAATTTAAACTGTTAATTTTGATTTTATTTCAATATGTTCGACTGTAAACCTAGAAATCCTTACTTTTTCTCGAAATCTCGAATTGGTCTGAAAATGTGGACCTTTAGTAATGAGAAATTTCAAGATTCGGAAATTCGTGAAAAATACCGAAATGTTAAATAATTTGAAATTTTTTCAATAATTTTTCTTAATTTTTTTTGGCGAATATTTAAGAAATTGAAGTTAGGAACAGATTGTCTTTTGTGACTCACTTATTGCTTGTTTTTGTATTCAATTCTCTGGGTAAGTATCTCGAGAATGAAGAGGTGCAACGTCTCTTCTTTTTAAATGTTCGAGATAAGTGAATAGAAGAAGAAACAGTTAGTTTATTATTCATACTTCTCTTAGCTCTTTTAAAATCTGTTTTTTCTTTTAGATTTCTAGGAAAATGAGTAAATACTGAACTTGAAGAAGTTACTGATACTGCCTTTCTTTGTCGCCTATTTCTCTTCCTAATACTCTAGGTCAGTGTTTCCATTCGACACCCTTTCTATAATTTTCGTAACGTCGGGTTAAAACATTAATTGCATATAATTTTTTAACATATGCACAACACAAAATAATAATATACGACAAAAAAACGAGCTCCAAATATAATTTTTCTCAAGGGACCTCAATATTATTCTTCTCAGTAAAAAAGGTTTAATTTTTATTGCCCGGTGGAGCGGGCACCTTTACCAGAATTTCTTCTCGTACACGTAAGGTACACGTAAGGTACACTGCGGAAACGCTGCTTTAAGTAGGTAAAAAAAAATGTCTTTGGTATGGTTTATATACTGGATTACTGTGCTCTGATATTTTGAGTTTTGTTTTTAATTTTTTTTGCATTTTCTGGTAATTTTAATTTATTTTTTCTTATACCTATTTCATTTTTTCTTTTATACCCGAATAAGCTCCCAGTTATGATGGGCGAAACGTCGAACACTTTTAGTAATTCTTTGACATTCTCTAGTCTCCAAAAAAGTATCTTTGATGGACTCTAGTCTTCAAAAAAGTATCTTTGACGGACTCTAGTCTCTAAAAAAGTATTTTTGACGGGCTCTAGTTATGGAAACTTACTCAACCAAGTTCCTAGGGCATTAAGGAAAGACACAAGCATCCAAGAGTTTTTTTTTGGCTTTTTAGTTTCTAGTTTCAATTTGCTGTATCCCGTTTCCACGTTTGAAATAAATATATCTTGAGATTCGGGGGAAGAAAAGTCTTTTTTAATATATTTCTTTTCCTTCAATTCACTACTTGGATACTTGTAAAATTAAATAAAGAAACTGGCAACAACAATATCCTTTCTTTTAGTTTTGTTGTCGACTGCCTCTTCCCTTGATACTTGGGGTATCTACCTAAAGAATATAAGTTCTTTTTGGTGGAACGGACTAGTCTTTGGTTATCTGCAAAAAATTGAAATACAAATAGATACATGAAAAATAAAGATACGTGATGAAGATGATAGTTTGGCTATCGAAACGCGTTAGAGCAAACTTTGTTGTATCTTTTAATCTTTCTTGGTTTTAGGGGACAACATTTGTATTTTAATTTTAGAAATGAGTGTAAAAACAGCTGTAATCAAACTGATATCGCCTTGACCCTTTTGGACATTTTTTTCTGTACTTTGCTGGGTAAATATTGAGAAAATTAAAAGTAGAAACTGATAATAAATCGCTATTTCGTTTAGTCTTCTTGTCGTACGATTTTTTCTTTAATGCCCAAAGTATATATCTAGAGAAATGGTAACCATTCACTCTTGTTTTGAGCTTTTTTGTGGCCTATTTTTAGTTTAATTCCTTGTGATATTAATTCAATATGTAATTCAAAGAAGAAGCAGACAACCATTCCTACTTTTGGATCCTTTGTCTCTTGTTTCTTCCTTCAGTTCTATGGTATATGCTTTGAAGCTGATCGGTTTTTTTCATGTTAACCAGTCGATCTTGCTTTGAGCTTTGTTGTTCTCCATTTTTAATTTAATTCTTTGAAAATCTGAATAATTCAAAGATCAAACAGGGGACAAATCATTTCTTCTTTTGGCTTCGTTGTAGGTTGTTTCTTCCTCCAGTTCTTTCGGCATGTACCTACTTTGGGAGCTGATCTGATTTTTCTAAGTTTCGAATTATAATTTTGCTTATTTTTAAATTGTTTTAACTATTGGTTCTTTCCGTTTCTTCCATTTTCTGCTGATGTTTGTTTTCATTAGAATTCAGTGAAATTTTCTCTTTTCTTTCAGTTATTTTAAAATTAAGTATCTAGTTTCAACTTAATGATTTATTCATTTCAATTGTATCAAAAGTCGAAAATGTGACCTAGAAGGTATGAATTAACTTCAACAGTTATGAAACAGTACGACGGAGCTTAATGTCTTCGAAGTGCTACAATCTAACGCGGGTGCAATTTCTTATGGAAGCCAGGGGTAGTCATGTGGCCTAAAAGCCATCCGGTTATTTCACGGGTAATTTTCAGGAAGTTTCTCTGCATCAAAAAAGGCATTAAAATATTTTGAATGCTTTTTAATAAAGTTAAGTATATTTTAATGATGCGAGCGGTTTTGAAGTCCGGCCCACCTACAACATTTAGTGGAGAAAATGTTTAGTTAAGCTCGCTAACCCAATTGACCATAAAATTTTAAAGGGAACGACTTGCATTAATAATAATTTGGATGAGATAGTTTTTACGCCCCTTTCATTAAATTTGTTTAATTTTATAAATATGACTGAGATTAGGAAGCCGACGATGCTTCCTTAAAATTAAGGCTGGAACTAGTTAAGAATACGTTAGGAATTCTTCGCATAATTATTCATGGACCAGAGGCACTTTTAAATGTACCGGCCTCAAATTAGTGTTTTCTTCGGTGAGCCTGCTAATATACTCAGAAATTGAATAAAACCCGCTGCCTTAGATAAAGGGGCACCTCAATTATAGATAATCTACATCTTAGATGAATTAACATTCTCGAAAGTGTTAAAATTAAGTCATGTCGAACTTATTTGGGTTCGTGCTTTTTCCTGCGTGGTTAATGAGGTTGATACTTTCTTCTTTTTCAGAGAATTCGGCTTCTGGTGAGAATAGATGACGATGTGAAAACCTTGAGGGCGAAAATGCAACAAGGAACACTGTGAACGAAAAAATAAACTATATCTTTGCCGTGTTAGAACGCATAAATCTAAGTACTAGTTTTCAGTACCAGGTACAAAATATGGACAATAATTGTAACATAAATCTTTTGTAAAAGAAAATATTGATTGCGCTATGTTACCCATTATGTGCCTAAGTTAAAATTTAATTTATTAAATAGTTAGTTAAGATATTTATTGGCTTTATTGTATTTGTTTATAGAGATTCCGTTTGTATTACACGATTTACTTACACTATGTCCTATATATTTTAAATTTATAATTTAAATACTGAATTTTACAATAGAGAAACAAATGCTTGCGGATTTATGATGACAATGAAGACAGGTACTGTGAGAACACATTTACATATTCTTGAATGCACAAGCGTTTGTCTTCCAAAATGTTGAAGACTTCTTAGTAATCTAAGTTGAATACATTGTAACTTAAAAATTATCCTCTAGTATGTTACGGTTTTGTAAACGATTATTTGGTTTAAGATTATTGTAGCATTTAACCGCTGAACAGCAATAAAAATAAACGATTTGACAGAATATCTGTGTACTTTTTTTACGTTATAAAAAAATGCCGTCGATTTCAGCTTTGTGTGTCGCGTGTTCTGAGTTAAAATTTGATGATCTAGAGAGGTTGAAAAAATTACCAAATGCATCACCGTGCTCCGGTGGTTTCATTTTGGCGGTGCTTAATATTTTAATCCTTTACTTTTTCGGGCGCGTTCACCATTTTGCAAAACTGGTTTATTTTGTTCAAACATTCTTAAGTTTGTCATTTTATGCTTATTTCTTCCTCATCTCCAATGAAAAGGCAGCTGCAGATATAGATATATAAAGATAAAGATAGTTTTCAGTTAATCTTTGATGTTTTCACACATTATACATAACAATTGCATTTTTATCAATGACTAATTTAATTTGTGAAGAAGAATAAAAAATAAAAAGTATGCAACGCCGTGGAGAAATCTAGGCAAAAATCTGAAGTCATATCGTCTTTCAAGATCTATTCAAAGCTTCCCATTAAGCGAGTTACATGCAGATTTTTTGGTTGTTACGGTTGTTAGGTTTAAATGGCCCAAATTGTTTTATTTTATAAGGTTTAGGATACGATGGTTTAACACGCTCTAATATATCGTCTGAAAAGACATAAATGTTCCCCAAGATGGGAGCCGAAGACAAAATAAAAGGTCTGCGGGTGCTCGAGGGGAGAAGCCGAAATCCTTTTGTAGATAAGGGTTAGGAAGCATAAAATCGGTTGCGGATCAAGATATTCAATACAATTTTACATTTAGTCCGAAGAACTGAATTTAATGGTGTATTAAACTAACAAATTGTTTCTTGTCAAATTTATACGGTCATTTAAAAAGTTTTGGTATAAATATTTTGCATTTTAATACAGGATTCACCCTAACACTGTCGCTCGTTCTTATTTAGCTATTACATGGAGAATAATCACAGTCTATTTCAAATGTCATATTGATATATTAGGCCATTCTAGCTTAACGTCGCGTGAAATTCGTAGCATCAGCACAATTCTATAATGAATATAATATAAAATAATACAATAATATATACACAACACCATCGCGCCTATGAATTGTCGTTTCGCTTTGGTTGATATACCGTTTTAATAAAATCCAGTCAAGCTGATAGATTGGTTTATTAAAAGCTGACACAACCAACTCAAATAAAATACACAAGGCTGAGCTGAAGCCTCGACGAATGCCTAAACATGGCAAACGATAATCTTCCATATAAAAAATTCCCTTTTAATTAAACCAACACGATATAAGTGACGAGTGACTAAAGGCCACGCTACATTTTAGGTCATGATGTTACCTAGTTAACTTAAGAAAAATTTGGGGCAAATTCCTTCTACGAGTCAAATTCCAGTCTATTTTAAGCTACGTCATACAAAAATTCTCTTTTGGTCAGACAGGAATGTAATCCACAGTTTCCTTTCGAAAAATCCCGATTTTTTTTCTCTAAATTTTAGATTAAAATTTTGGCTTTAATCTACAAAACTCTACCTTAACTCGAAATTTTAAGATTTTCGAGATTTATTCAAGAAATTGCATTGTTAAACAAAATCGTTCTAAAAATTTTTGGTTCCAATTCGAAATTTCAATTTTTTCCTAGAAATTGGTTCGAAAACAATAATACAAAGAGTAAAAGACAAAATTTTATAAAATAAATCGAGCTTTGAAGCTAGAGATCAACATTTATATATTATGCGAATTGGTACAACTGTTACGCATCCCAGTTTTCATATCGGCCCATTCTCCTGGAGGTTCCTGTTTCTCATGGCAGATGTTATGCAGTCCCCCCATGGGCCTTCTATGTCTTCTTCTTTTTCTCCGTTCTGGCAGCGTCCATTTCATAATTCCCTTTGGTCATCATCCTTCATCCATTCTTTATAAATGCCCGTACCATCTAAGGTTTTTAGCATTTATAGTGTCTAATATTGACGCAGCTATGCCCATTCGTTCTCTAATTTCCTCATTGGTGACATGGTCAAATAGTGCAAGTCCACAGCTTCGGCGCCAAAAACCCATTTTCATTGCCTTTATTCTCTGTCTTGTCTGTATGGATGTTTCCCAGACTTCGGCCCCATACGTTATTATGCTTTCTAGGATGGTTTTAAAGATTCTTATTTTGGTTTCCTTTCTTACACCTTTGCTCCAGACTACCGAGTGAAGCTGTTTGGTTGTTTGTTTACCTTGAGTTATTTTCGCTTCACTAGTGCTCTTCTTTCTTATCCTTTGTACCAATTTTCAATTCAGAAGAGTTTTGCCTCTGGTATGGTGGACACGCTGAGTTACCGTGCTCTGGTGTTTTGAAATTGGCCTTTTCATTCTTTCATTTTTGCATATTCCCTTATATATTTATTGTTTCTTTTCTTTGTTCCCGAAGAAGCCCCCTACGATGGTGGGCGAAACGTCGAACACTTTTAGTAGTTCTTTGACACGATCCAATTCCGGAAGAAGTATATCCTGCACTGTCTCTGGCCGTAGAAGCCTTCGTTATTATATTCAGAACCTCTACGGGGAGGAAAACTCTCGCAAAACTCTTCTATTCTCTAAACTTCGTCATAAAGTTTCTAAACTTATTCCCTAACTTTTCTGCCGCGTTGCAGGGATCATAATTTAATTCCGAAATCTTTCAAAATTAAAGATAACTTTAAAATCAATTCTTCATTCAAAATTCTTCATAAAGCTGGTTTGTCTCTTGTTCTGGATATGATTAAAAGGATTAAACGCGATTTGGCTTCGATCTTCCGACAATTCCTTCATCTGGAACTATCGCGTAGGTTGTTGGTTGAACATTGGAGTCATTTCGACGCCATATCCTACAATCAGTTCGGAAAAACTTTTGAATTAGAAAATCTGAAACACAAGAAGAAATTTGAATTCCTAAGTCCCAAGGTCAAAACTTATAGTTTAGTTTCAAAAACGGTGGTCGATTTGTCTTCTCGTCCACTGTCGAAAAACGAACATACCATCTTGTCTAAAGGACTGAATTTTACTGTCGCCCCAAGAAAAATTCCAACTGAGAAAATAATCAGTGCACTAGAGTCTTCCATCAGAACTCTCCCCAAGGAGGCAGCAGGTCCTATTCGTTTTCAAACTACAAAAATACTAAAACATGCCAAACCACCAAAGTCCAACATTTATAGAGAAGAAAGATGTGCCCTTAAAACCCTAAGAACAGATTCTTCAATCACTATTCTCTCGGCTGATAAAGGTAATGCAACTGTCATCTTAGATAATTCCGAGTATGTATCCAAAATAAACGCTCTGTTGAATGACGCATCCTATAATCCTCTTCCTCAGGACCCAACAAGTAAAATTGAACGCGTACTCAAGTCCAAGCTAAAATCCTCAAATTTGTCCGCAGACACTCTCAGACATCTTGTTCCGAGCGAATCCAAATTACCTCGTCTTTATGGTCTCCCCAAAATTCACAAACCCAATATTCTTTTTAGGCCCATTGTCAGCACGATAAATTCACCTACCTCCAATGTCTCGAAATATTTATCTAACATCCTCAAGTCATATACCGGAAACACATCATCACACGTCCTAAATTCTAAGCACTTTGTCGAATTATTGTCCGAATTAACCCTAGACCCCAACGACATACTGGTAAGTTTCGACGTCACTTCAATATTCAGTAATGTACCAGTTTCCGACTCCATGACGATAATTCGTCAATTACTTTCAGCCAATGAGAATGCAGATTCTCTTGTTGATTTAACTGAAAACTGCATCACATCGACTTATTTTTCTTTCAAGCGCAGCTTCTATAAACAAGTCTCCGGCACCCCAATGGGTTCCCCCTTATCCCCAGTCGTAGAAAATATTTTCATGGAATCTTTTGAAAACACTGCATTGGAAACTGCTGATTTAAAACCCAAGGTTTGGCTTCGTTATGTATATGACACATTTATTGTATGGCTACATGGCAAGGATTCACTAAATTTATTTTTGGGACACCTAAACACTTTACATTCTTCCATTAGCTTCAGTATGGAAATCGAAAGCAACGGTTCTCTTCCTTTTCTTGACGTACTGGTCACCCCACCCGTTTACCAAACGGTTGCGTTTCTCATTCTGTTTATCGAAAACCCACCCATACTAATCGTTATTTGCATGTAGAGTCCTATCATCACCCTTCCCAAAAACGTTCTGCCATAAATTCACTGGTTTCAGGAGTTGTAGCAATTTCACAACCGATAATTCTTTCGGACGAGTTGAACAAAATTCGTTTCAACCTCCGCAACAATGGTTACAAATCGCACGACGCTGAAACTGCCATTAAACGACATCTTCACCCTACCCCTTGTCCTTCACAAAATTCAATAATTTCTTCTAAAGCCTTTTTTCCTTATGTTCACGGAGTAACAGATCAAATCAAAAAATTATTGAGAAAACACAACATTAAACCCATTTTTTCATCATCCTCAAAGATCCAACAGCTCCTTCCATCTCCCAAAGATAAGATTTCATCCCTTTGTTCTAATGGTGTGTACAGGGTTCCTTGTTCTTGTGGTTCAGTGTACATCGGAGAAACGAGGCGATCATTTAAGACGCGAATATCCGAGCACCAAAGATGTCTTAGGTCTGGTTTATTTTCGCAGTCAGCCATTGCGGAACATCAACATGAGACAGGACATAAGATTCTCTTTGATAATATTTCAATTATATCCAATATTTTCAATTGCTTTAATAGGAAGATACGCGAGGCCATTGAAATCCAAAAATTCCCCCAGAAACATCAACAGAGGCGACGGTTACATGCTTTCCTCCATTTGGAAACTATCGGAAATCTTCGGGAGTGATCGCGCAGACGAATGGTATATACATTTTTCCATTCAGAAGAAATTCGCCTCTGGTATGGTGGACATACTGAGTTACCGTGCTCTTCTGTCTAAACTTTCTTATTCTTTGTACCAATTTTCAGTTCGGAAGAGTTTCGCCTCTGGTGTGGTGGACATACTGAGTTACCGTGCTCTAATGTTTTGAAATTGGCCTTTTCATTTTTGCATATTTCCTTATATTTCTCCTTTCATTTATTGTTTCTTTTCTTTGATCCTGTAGAAGCCCCCTACGATGGTGGGCGAAACGTCGAACACTTTTAGCAGTTCTTTGACACGGTCCAATCCCGGAAGAAGTATATCCTGTACCAGTTCTAGACAACTTTAAGACTTTCCATGCTTCTCCCGATCTGCTTCCGCCTAAATGATCTATCTGATTGCATTTGTTATTCCATCATCTGTTTTTGGCTTTACTAACAGCTTTTTTCACTTTTGTGTTACATCAACAATAGTATTTTCTGTCTTCTATATCATTTTATGTCAGCCAGAGGTTTTCTCAGTCACCAGCCTGTCAACATTTGGCCTGAACAATTCTTCTCTTCTGTTTTGGGTATCTTCAGATTCTTCTCCTATTGCTGCTTTTCTCATGCATTCCACGACCTTGTTGTACATGTTTATAGCAGACGAGTAAGATGTCAGCGATAACTTTTCGCTCAGGAGAAGCTTATACAGGAAAACTGTCGATTCGTTGTTAAATGCCTCTGTGTTAAATTTTGGTGTCTTTATTACGCGGAGCTCATGTCATCTTTTAAAAGTTACCTGTTGTGGCAGTTTCATGTGAAGAAAATTTCAGCTTTTATTAAATAGTGGTCCGTCCCATCTGAAGTTGAAATAAGATGAATGGAAATTTCGCGATGAATTCCAAAAATTTTGAGAAATATGTCAAAGTATTAAATTGACATTCGAAATTTTGATTTTTTTCGAACACAGTATTTTGAAAAAAGTCAGGCAGACTAGACGATCTCTAAAAATCCGACTGAAGTAGCATTTGGCTCATTTGAGGTACGGAAAAACTGAAAAGTCAAGCGTGGCTCGACATGCTTGTGAATTAGATTATAGAATAGATAATAATATTAAACTGTTTAAAGTAGTAAATAAGAATTCTATGTTAAATTCATGTGAAAGCTTAGCCATCCATAAGGCTGGAGACAACTTTATGAATGGCTGCGCTAGGTCTTTAGGCCACTCATCTCTCTTAAAAATAGTTAAAGATAGGTAAGGAATTGTAACACTAACGACGTGTATGATAAGATGCGCATGCGCGTTCGGATACGGTCGATCATGCACGAAGTGAATATTCTTACTATATAAGGATTAATTTTAGGATTACGTGTTAGTATCTCATTAAAGATGATAGCTTAGCTATCGAAACGCGTTAGAGCAACCCTTGTTGTGTTTTCTAATCTTTCTTAGTTTTAGGAGACAACATTTGTATTTCAGTTCTCGAAATAAACGTCGAAATCTGCAGAAGGACTTAAAATTGCAACTGTAATTTCAAAATCGTCACCCCAGCAAAAAAGATTTCAGTTTTTAAGTTTAACATTTTAATAAAAAAGCCAGATTTTTTTGATGGAACGAACTGGTCCTTGGTTATCTTCAAAAACTGAAACACAGAACTTGTCCCCTGAAACCAAGAAAGATTAAAAAACACAACAAAGGTTGCTCTAACGCGTTTCGACAGCCAAGCTGTCATCTTCAGAGAGAAACTAACATCTAATCTTAAAATTAACCCTTATATACTAAGAATATTCCCTTCGTGCGTGATCGGCCGCACCCGAACGAGCATCCAATCATACACGTCGTTGTGTCACAATTTCTTATCTATCAACCTTAACTATTTTTAACAGAGATGAATGGCCGAAAACGCGTTAGAGCAACCTTTGTTGTGTTTTTTAATCTTTCTTGGTTTCAGGGAACAAGTTCTGTGTTTCAATTTTTTAAAAAAGCCAGAATTTCAAAGTGGATTTTTTTTGCAAACATATTTAAAAACGATAGAATTTTATGACTAAAAATTCATAACTTTAAGTCATAGATTCCAAATTTTCTGAATTAACATGGCTATTAAAAGATTTACGGAAATTTCGAAATAAATTTAAAAATTTCCAGAACAAAGTTAAAAATTTTGGATGTAAATTCAAAATTATAACGTCTTTTCCGATAATAAAAAAAAAGATCCTTCGCAAGATCGAGATATTAATGTAATTTTTTTCATTGGTTACTCTTGTTGACTTAAAATTCAATAATTTTTTTTAGGTTAACAATTTTCATTTATTTAAATATTGTCCAATACTGGGCTCGATAATGCTAACAAATTATAACTGATTTAATGTAAAAGAAAATTTTGACAAAATTACTTACTTTTTTGTAGGAAACATTTCGAAATAAGACGAAATTTTAATTTCAAAATCTAAATTCAATCTAATTTTCAAGAAATAAAGAAAAATTTTAATCAAATTTTGTTATTAAAAATTGGACTTGAAAGACTAGCAATTGGTGTTTAGAATTTAGAGTTTGAATAGAAAATTTCATTTTTTTCAAAATCAATTCGATAAAATTGACAAAAAAAACTAAGCATTAATTTTAAAGTTAAAAGTAAGTAAAAGTAGGTAAGTAACCTTAAAGTCATAAAAAATTTGAACCTTTTAAGCTCTAAATTCTAGATTAAATCGCTAATTTCGAGATTAATGGGTATTTCGAGAAAAATACATTATACATTTTGAATTTTTTTCGAAAAATAATTGAAACGAAAAGTTGAAAAAAAAGTTGATAGTTCAATTGGTTAAAGTAAGAATTTCAGAAAAACCTAGAAAGTTCTAGTTTAAAGAAGAAAATAAAATTCCAAATTTCGATTTGTTCCTAGAAAATAAAAAAGATCAACAAATTCGGTTTTAAATTAAACATTTGGGTCTTGAGTTAAAATTTTCACCTTTCTCTAGACACATTTGTGGGGGAAAATTCGAGATATGGTCAAATTTTAAGTTTTTACCAGAAATTGCAAGTAATTATCTAAAAGACATTTTTAAAACAAGTTGCAAAATATCAAGACATCATTTTAAAATAAGTAAATTAAAATTACAAATTTCGAAATGTCTACTTAAAACTATAAATTGAAAAAAGACCACAAATATGTGTATGTTTTGGTTTTAAGCTCAAAATTGGTCTTAAAGCTAAGCTTTTTAACTTTATCTGAAAATATTTTTGGAGAAATATGAGAATAACATCCAGATTTTCAGATAAAATCAAATTTTGGTGTTTTAAATAAATAGGTTTAAAATAATTATAAAAAAACCCTTTAAAATGCAGTATCATTATACCGAAAAAAGTTTAGAAAAACTCAAAATTTCAATATGTTCCTAAAAAGACATAAAATAACTCTAAAAGATGGTTTAAACTTCAATTTTAACATCAAAATTTATCAATATATAAATATTAAATCCCAATTCTAAATTCATCTTAATTTTGAAATGTTTCAGAGAAAAATTTAAAAAAAAGGGGTGATTCAATTTTAAACCCAAAGTTTAGGACAAAAAGTCAAGCATTGGGATTTAAAGTCGAAATTTCTAGATGAAAGTCGACATTTCGAGATGGAAGTCGACATTTCGAGATGGAAGTGGATATTTCGAGATGGAAGTCGAAATTTTCATATAAAGTCGAAATCTCGTGATTAAAACAAAAACTTCGAGTTTAAAGTCGAAATTTTGGCCGTTTTCTTAAATACAATTCAATTGTTGGAATTATTAAGTCAATGTTTTAAAAAAGAAAATATCAAAATTTCAAAAAAAAATCATCGAAATTTTGAGATTACTTTAAACATATCTTATTTTTGGTCAGAAAATATTTGAAAATAGTTGATGCTTTTCTAATGTATCAAGATAAAAATATTGTAACAAAATGTATTTATTAAATTTGTATTAGTGATTGTGTAGTGTAGTTCTCTGGAATTGATAAGGGGAAGCGGCCGCGATAATGAATCATACGGCAGATAAGCGCTCCAGACGTTTTCGCAAGCGATAATCTTATCGGTACGGAGATCCGTTCTAAAAATCCGGAATGATATAAATACGCGGTCGTCTTTCCCTCAGTTAGTGAGTTAGTTAGTGTGATAGTGACGTGAATCATAATCGTAGTGTTCCGAAATAAGTTTGGAAATAAAGTTCAAGAAGTTTTAATTATCGAACCGATAACATGCAACAATATTTTTAATTTAAACTCGAAATTACGACACTGGTACAGGAATCTTCTCGGAAGACCTGAACCTAAATGTAAGTATTAAGCTAGATAAATACTCAACAATCTTTCAAGCGGAGATGTTGGGAATTTTATATAGCGCCGAACAAATGACGCAACTGAACATTACAGGAAAACATATTCAAATAAAGACGGACAGCCAGGCAGCCCTTAAGGCCATGAGGAATGTGAAAACAAACTCAGTGCTGGTATGGAATTGTCACCTAGCTCTAGAACGTCTATCACAAGAGAATGCAATTGATCTAATATGGATCAAAGGACATTCTGGAAAAGAGGGAAACGAACGCGCTGACAAACTGGCGAGGAAGGGTTCGGAGGGACAATTCGTTGGACCAGAACCAACCCTTCCCCTGGCAAGATCAACCGTAAGATCCCTACTTAACGAAGAAATTTATCGTAAACACAAAGCCTTATGGGCATCAATAACAACATGCCGACAAACCCACGCATTCATTAGAATGCCGTGCAGGGAAAGGGCAAAGCTATGCCTACAACTTTCAAGGAATAATCTCAGGAAACTTGTAGGGATATGGACAGGTCACTGTCAATTAAACAAACACCTCCACAGAATGGGAATTATAAACGACCCGAGCTGCAGAGGGTGTTTAGAAGAAGATGAGAGTGTCGAGCACGTGGTGTGTCACGGCCCGGCACTAGCATCAATCAGAGGATCCACGCTGGGGGACTTCTGGCCTAGTGTGGCCAGTTTGAGAGAGGAGGCGCATCCAAGGGACGTTCTTCAGTTTCTCAACAAGGTTGGGTGGCTGAATGAATGATCAAGGACATGGGCCCGGAAAGGGTGGCCTAAACTTTAGGCAACCCACAACGAATCCAGAAAATCCAGACGACACTTAAGTAAAAACTTTCTAGTCTGTAATTACTAGTTCGTTTTCAGGTCTAATGTTCGTTCCATTCCGGCTGATTGGCATTTTCTTCGCCAGTTGCTTCTTACAGACATCTAAATTTTGAGTTACCTCTTTTTTGTTAAGGAATGGCAATCTTTTATAGATTGCCCCAAATAGCGATTGCGTTAAATCTTAGTTTGTCAATCGCTGAAAATGCCAATCAGCAGGAATGGAATTAACGAAACTTCGCAAAGACGATACAGAGAATACCTAATGTTCGTATTAGAATTCTAAGAAAAAAATCAAAATTTTGGGTTCAAACAATTCAGTTCCAGGATCACAGTTTTAAGACACGAAAACCAGATTTATTTTTTTAACGAAAATAAATAGAATTCTTAACGGTTATATAAAATTTCCGTTAGGATGAACATTAGGGGACATGACTTTTACACAAATCCGAAGGAGGCGTCTTAATCAGTATTTTTATTTCATTTGGCAACATAAACAGTTCTGTAAAATCTTCCCCAGTATCCTGAGCAGTTTATCAAATTGATGGATTGGGAATTTCATTGATAGGAAAGCTGAAGTTGTCCTGGAAGACACGAAAATTCCAACCTGGCAAAATTAATTTATCAGGCCGTGTGATTCTCATGATTACACTACGATTTAACTAAGAGGGAGCCTCGCAAAAAAAACGCTAAGATTAAAGAAGAGAATGTTGACATTTTTAATGTGCAGATGTTAGTGTCATAAAAAGAATTGACTCGTGTCAAATAAATAACTCGAGAAGGCATTTTACAACATTTTTAAGCGTTAACTCTCTCTCGGGTAGAAACAAATTAATAAAATTTTATTAGTGAGGATGTTAATCAAATTTACGAATGACATGACAAAGGCATTGAATATTTTAGTATATGCAGAATAGGGAAGCTCACGGATTTCCATTTCTTACAACACTCGACCTTCTGGTCTGATTTTCTCAAAATGCAAGGATTTGAAAGATAGAATTACGAAATTACGAAATAGTAAAGTCAATTAAGGATCTAAGTTAGTCTGTTTTAGTATTGTTTCTAGGAACAATTTTACAGTTAAAATGTTGGAAAAAAAAATGCTATCTTAAACCAGAACAGGTTAGGACAAAAGTCAAAAATTAAAAAAAATATTTAAAATTTATCAAGAAAATTTAAATCATTATTTATTTTAATTAACATTTCTGTAATAAAATTAATAATGATAATGTTTCCGACCAATAGCGGTTTAAAATGAAGAATAAAAATCTTAATTTTCAACTTGGAATTTTAAATTTGGAATGTTAAGATAAAGAGTTTAATGGGAAAGTGGAAACAAAGTAGAAAGAGCAAATTTAAATTCAACATTGAGTCCAAATTTCAAGAAAAGAAATCCAAACTCATTAAAATAATCTCAAAATTTCGAGTTTAATGTCGACATTTGCGAAATTTCGATTTTTTTTTGTTTCTTGGGTTTATCTCAGAATTCACAAATTTTCTAGAAATTTTAAAGTTTCGAGCATTTTGGGTTAAAATTAAGGGAACATAACGAACATTAAGTTTAAAATTCAAATTCTAATTGAAAGATGAATATTTGAAATTGTAAGAATATTTTAAATAATTTTCGAGTTTTTCTTGAAAATTTGTGTTCTTGCACATAGTGTTGAGGAACTTCAAAGCCTCCTTAATCAAGTGGTCAGTTCATGTAGCCACTATGGTCTTACACTTAACACTAAAAAGACCAAAGTCATGGTCGTGAGTAAGCAACTGAACCTACGAGCGGAACTCTGGATTGGTCCAAATAAATTAGAAAGGGTACAGAAGGGGACAGCTTCTGAACGAAAACTAGGACAACGAGAAATAAAATTAAGAATTGAGGAAGCTAGAGCTGCCTTTATATAAGGATAAAAAAGATTCTATGTGGACTTGAACTAAACATTGACCTTAGAATGAGAATGGTCAGGTGAAATGCCTTTTCTGTTCTCTTATATGGAGTTGAATCATGGACCCTAACAGAGGATACCTTGAAGCGGCTTGAAACATTTGAAATGTGGTCATACAGACGCATGCTGAGAATAAGCTCGATGGATCATGTCACTAACGTAGCGGTCCTGAACAGGATGAAGAAGGATAAAGAAATTGCAAACATAGTGAAGATTCGAAAGCTGCCTTATTTTGGTCATTTCGTGAGAAATCCGGAGGTATATGACATGTTGCATTTGGTCATGCAGGGAAAAGTTGATGGAAGGCGACTTGGAAGACGAAGAACATCCTGGCTTAGAAACGTAGGACAATGGTTCGGACAGACAAGTCAGCTTTTTAGAATAGCTGTTCATAAAATAATGATAACCAACATGATCGCTAACATCCGCTAAACAGATATAGCACACCTAGGGTTTGTCGGTTTTTAAAAACCGGGTTTAAAAACCGGTTTTTTGGAGACAATTATGAAATTCGAAAACCGGTTTTTTGGTAGAAAATATCGGTTTTCAATGTATGAATAACACTTAAAAAAAATTTGAAAATGACAAATGTAGCCAAATGTACCAGATTGATGAAAACACTTTTGCAAGCGGTTTGGTTCTTGGAGAGAATGTGTTGTTTTAACTCTGAATGACCTTAATGCTTCTCATATATGGAATGAAGATGAAGAAGAATATTACAAAGTTGTAGAACTCCTTAAAGTCTTAGGTCCAATAAAATTAGCAGCCGAAGCTTTAGGTAGACAAGACGCAAATTTATTAACAAGTGAAGATATATTTGAATTTTTGCTGGGTGAACTACAAAATTTGAAATCTGAAATTAGTCAGAAATTATTACACGCTATAAAGGCACGGATTGAAGAAAGAAGAGATACAGAATTAGTTACACTTATTCTTTATTTACAAAATTCTCAAACTGTTTTAACGAAATCTTCTAATAAATTCCGTCCATTAGCAACGAAAAGTGACATTATTAAGTTATCCGGACAAATATTATCAAGATTATATAAAGATTACTCTGCAGGGGAAGAATGTGATATTCAAAAACGTCATGAAAGCGATATTCAAGAGCCAGACAATGTTTTATTGAAAAATGCTATGGAAGTGGCAATTAATAAATATTTAAAGGAACTGGAAGGAGTGACTTCCTCTACTCAAACTGTAAGAAAAGAGTTTTTGGCCCTGGAAGCCACAAAAAAAGGACAAAAAATTTAGAATTATTATATCAGGCTTTAAAAACGATTAAGCCTAGTTCGGTTGCAAGTGAGAGGGTATTTTCTATTTCGAGGAATTTTGTGAATAAACTAAGGACACGGCTAAATAGCAAATTGATAGACGTCCTTTGTTTTCTGAAATCATATTTCATTAAACAAAAAAGTAAATAGAATATTTGAATTTGTATTGAAATTGCCCAGAATACAAAATACTCGGTCCTTTGCTTAATTGTCTTTAAAACTAAAATTGATTTTAATAAGTATGTATGCAATTTACTCTTATCTTTCGGCTTTGATTATAATTTACCTTATATAATACACAGTTATATATTTTCTAATTGTTTTTAATAAGTATCCATCTGTATCTAATAACATTGTTTTTAAAAAAAATAATATGGTTATTATAAAAATATGAAAATATATTGTTTTTATTTATTCGAACCCTTTGCTGAATAACTCGTTTCACTATTATAAAAATATTTACATCCTTATATGTGAAAATTATGCATAAACAACGAATAATTGTGTTTAAAGTTATTTAATCCTGGTCAACTATTATTTCTTTGTTCTACTAAATTGCATAAAAAATTTTTACTATCAATAAAATTGAACAGTAAATAATTTCAGTCAAAAACTGCTTTTAATCACTCTAAATTTTCTGTTAAAATTTTTTGTTCGAATTACAGAATATTCGAGCAAAATTTCTTTTTATAAAAATTCGAAACCGGTTAAAACCGGTTTTCTGAAAAATTACTATTCGAAAACCGGTTTTCTAAAATGTCGGTTTTTGTATAAACCCTAAGCACACCAAGAAGAAGAGAAAAATTCTGAGTTTAATTTTGCATTTTGGATTTCATTTTCTTCAACAATTTTGTCTTTAAAAACTGGAGAGATTATAATCTTAAAAAACTAATTTTAAAATCTCAATTCCGAATAATAATAACAATAATAATAATAATTTCTTTGATCATTTGCTTAGGATTTTACGTGATTTAAACTTGAAGTTTTAAACGCGAAAGTTACAGAAATGCTTTAAATAAACTTAAAATTTTTCCCAAAACTTTGACTTTTTTGTCAAATTTTCTAATTCATATTTCAAATTTTTACTTTTTTCCTAAAAGGTTGACGTTGAAATCGACTTTTTTCAGATTATTTTGAGCCTCAAGTCACAATTTTGAAAAAGAGTGAACATTTCTTTACAATTGAAATTTTGATTTTATAACAATTTCTGTTTTGAACTCGAAATTTTAAGATCGACATCTAACATCTAAAATAATGTTTTTTTTGCTAGTAGATTTATTTAACAAAAAACTTCGCACCAAATAGAATGTAAAAGTAATGAAAATTATTTATTTAGTTATTATTATATACGGTTTTAATCTAAGATCCTATTTTTGGTGTAAGATTGGCCTTTGTAATGTAACGATCGTGTTGGTTATTCGAGAGTAAGAATTATTTACAGTGATATTCGTGAAAAATAAGGAAAATTGCGGGCGGCTTAATTTAGGCTATTGAGCCACACAAAGAGGGGTGTCGCTGACAATAAAAGAGAACAAAGTACCTAATGGATGCTATCAGCCATAGGGCAGAACTAAGTTACCGTAACCATGGGTATATAAGGGCTAATGCGTTCTTTATGTTACTCTAATAGAAACAGTGACGCGAGTAGCAATTTAAAAGGGTGAAACACTACTGCTGTTTTCATTTAATATATTGCGCTTTTAGAATTTAAATCATTCTAATAAATAAGCCGAATTTGTGTTTTGTAAAGTCATCCTTAAACACAATAACACCAAAGTGATTTTATTACCGTAAACGCCACTTTACATTCTTTACCGTTCAACCGCAACATTCAATTACACTATGCCGCCTCTGATCTCTTTCAGCCTAAGCACTGCACCTTACTAGATCGTCTTCACAAAAGAATTACTAAATTTCCTTTAATGCACCGTGCTAATCTGCATTTCTTCATCCAACATGTTTATTTTCTTTTAATTGTTACACGTTTACCCGGAATTGAGGCATAGCCGAAAGAAATCCAATTTCATCGCCAAACTGTGAAACCGCACAACTCCTCCTTCGACAAGAACAATATTTGTTTTTGTCAAATCCCAAATGAGTCGCGATAAAGCGCGACAGTGCACCGAGCGCCTCAGTGGTAATTAAAATTTATCTCTACTCGGTTACTCAACAAGTATCATCAGTATTCCAGTATAACCAATTACCAAGAATAGCATCGTTCCATTTGTGAGGTAATAACATTTATTCTGGTCGCAAACATTACTAAAGAGCTTAATTACGCTGTGGAAATGTTCAAATAGAGCATCAAGCTGAGAACAAAGAAGTCAATGTTGACAAAACAAAAAAAAAACAAAACAAATCATCTCGAAAAATCTTTAGACTCATTCAAATCAAACTGCATCTACGATTTCCTTGTTTCTTCTATGGAACCACTCTTGGAGTCTTGGTGATCCGAAAGTGTGTCACTTTTAGGAATCCCAGAATCCCATTTTTACTATCGCAGAAACCATATCATGCAGTAATGCGATGAAAATGACTTTAAAATGATTTCGCATCAACTGGACTTCCACTGAATTAACACAGCAACTTTTCCGAAAATTGCATCTTTATTTAAATGATGAACATAAATGCACCATTGACAAGAAATTCATCGAGTATCAAACTGGAGACATAGAAGTCAACAGAAAAAATACCAAAATAAATCAAGTTCTTTAGACTTCTTCAGATCAGACTAATCCTTTGACTTGGGGTTTATTTAGCTTTAGCTTGGTTGGTAACCAGAGAATGTCATTTTTAAGGGATCCACACAGAAACCATAATATGCAGTAACGCAATAAAAATGACGTTGAAACGAATTCGCATCAACTTCACCTCCAAGGCTTTAAACAGCAATTATGCCAAAAATTGTTAGCGTCCTCATTTGAATGATGAGTATAAATGCACCATTGACGGAAAATTCATTAAGTATCAAGCTGAACATAAAGAAGACAACGTAAACAAAATAGAAAAAATACCAAAACGAATCATCTTCAAAAATCTTTAGTTTCATTTAGATCAGACTAATTCCATGACTTCCAAGGGGCTCTTGACAACCCAAGAATGTTCCCTCAGCAATCATGACATATGGAAATGCGATGAAAATCACGTTGGAGCGATTTTGCATTATTTCAATTCCATCTCATAAACGTAGTAATTTTGCCAAAATATTTTCATTTCTTCATTTAAAGTATGAGTATCTAAATAAGACACAAACAGCAAATGCGAACTATCGTAAAAGTAATAAATTTTTCAAGTCTTCAATAGTTGATTTTATGTTAGTTGATAGCAAGTAATCTATATTTTGCATTTGAAACAGAAAATTCCTCAGCACACTAAAGATATTTTGCTGTTTCGCTTAGTCGTAAATATGCAGTAGTTCATATGACTCATTACCATCCCAGCCAAAATTTCTCAATTATTTTTGGTTTTATGGCTATAATTTTCAGAGAGACTCATTCATTTAGCAGCAAACAATTTTGGGAAACTTTATCTTTGGTCTTTAAAAAGATTTCTTATAAACGTCTCCTTTTTTTTCACTAGAATTGCCACTGGCTCCATTTGCTTGCAGAGCCTTTATTTTGAAATACTCTAATCTAGTTAGAAACTCAACTTTAAAGTTGCCTAAAGTCTAATGTTGCGGAACGATTCAGTAAACTCTCCCTGGACGACTGCAATTTTTTAATGAATGTGGTCTTTTGACCACATCCAACATCGACCAAAACAAATTTTTGGTTTCTTTAGTTTCAGGTTACTATTGTTCGATCTTCCAGTTCGTCTATCAGGAAGATATTGGGAACTAGTAATTGTAATCAGGTTATATATAATGTAATTAAAGTCAAAAAGGTAACTAGTAGTGAGGTTACTATCTTGTATTATGGGTCGCATGGCAACACTCATTACAAACGCCCTCGGCAGCACATCTATTTAGGTATACGTTAAACTTAACAAATAATTTCAATTAAATGTTTCGCCACCAGTCGAACACGCTAAAATTAAAAATATTTGCAACCAACAGCATTAGACCCATTTCGCCCTTTCTTGACCTCATCAGTATGGTATGGTATCTGTAGGTATTTTCAACTGATGGCCATTATTCAGCCGCATAAGTACTTAAGACTTATGATTGTATTTAACTGTTACTGCATTATTTTTAATGAACATATGTACTTTTATAGAACAATTAAAATTATTGCCAAAAGTTTCTGGTTTATTCCTACTTTTAGAACGATTATTTTCAAGTTTCTATACTTTTTTTAGTAAAACAATTAAATGAATGCATTAATTAAATGACCACATCAAGCGAATCTATGCAGGAAGAACTAAGGTTATCAGGAGCGACAACCTTATTTAGATTAGATTAGATATGATATGGGTCAGACAGGATATCTCCATTCGTCTCCTCACTGTGACCTCAAAGATCTATTGTGATAAACCCTGATATATATTGTTTCTAAATTCCCAAGTTTTTGTAAATGCCTAGGATTTTTCTAGGAGAACTTTTACTTATCTCTGCAGTTATAGCTTTTACCTGTTCCAGGTGAAGTAGTCTCCTGTAAAACAATGCTTCGCATGTGCAAAGTAAGTGTTCTGCAGTTTCCTTGGCTTCGTTGCAAAAGTGGCAAGTCTGACTCCGCTTTGCCTATTTTTTTGAGATGGCATCTTAGTGCGCGGTGTCCTGTGAGAAAGCCTGTTATTAACCTCAACTCCGGTTTGCTGAGGTCGAGAAGTTCCTTCGTCTTGGTGTGCGAATATGTGATGAACTTTTTCGCATGGTTTTGTCCTGAAATTAATTTCCGGTGGGATTCTTTTTGTTTCTCTTCCCATTTGTGGATTTCATTCCTTATATGGCATTTTGCTATACCAAAGTAAGGTTCGGGTCGAAGAAATGGGGATGCTGCACCTTTTTTGGTTAGGCGATAGGCACTCTCATTTCCTTCAATACCTTTGTGTATGGCACCCACATCAAGGTTACCTTGTTGCGGGCAGCCAACTGTTTTAGTAGTTGTAGACAGTCCCACACAAGTATGAATTTGACAGTAAAGTTACTCAGAGCTTTAAGCGCCGCTTGACTGTCTGAATAAATAGAGATCCTTGCTCCTCGCAAGGACAATCTTATTACCATTGGCAGCATTTGCCAAATAGTCAAGGAAGGAATAGGCAAGAACCTTAATGAAAAATGAAGAAGAATCAAATTTAAAATATGGTTCTAATAAGTTTTCTATTTGTAAATATTTTAACGAATGTCATTCGATCAATAACCTGGGTGTTTCAAATGAAATCTTCGAGATCATTCTGGTATATTATTTCATAGTCAGTACTTTACTTTGACATATTTTTAGTAAACTTGATTCATTGGAATTGCTGATTTCTAAAAGCACTAGAATTGTTGGTTGTTGAAATTGGAAGAAAACAGCTATTATCAGTAAAGCCAAAGAGGAAGAAATGAGAAGCGGTAAAAATCTAGAAGAAACGAAGTGAGGAAAGGGTACAAGAGCTAAAAGTACAAGAGCTGGTGGCAAACTAACTGAAAGAGAAAGAAATATGAAGAGGGGGAGAGATAGTGTAAGCAACTTTTAAAGATACACTAATAAGGGGAAGAGAATAAAGAAATGAGGAACGAAGAAGATCAAGCAAATAAAACAGTGCAAGTGAAAGAAGAGAAGAGGGGAGAGTATAAGAGCTAAGAGTATAAGAGCTAGTGGCAAACTAACTGAAAGAGCAAAAAATATGGAGAGGGGAAATGATAATGTAAAAAACTTTTAAAGATACACTAATAAGGAGAAGATAATAAAGAAATAAGGAGCGAAGAAAATCTAGCGAATAAAACAGTGCAACTGAAAGAAGAAAAGAGGAAAGGGTATAAGAGCTAAAAGTATAAGAGCTAGTGGCAAACTAACTGAAAGAGAAAGAAATATGAATAGGGGAAGAGATAGTGTAAACAACTTTTGAAGATACACTAATAAGGAGAAGAGAATAAAGAAATGGGGAGCGGATAAGATCTAGCGAATAAAACAGTGCAACTGAAAGAAGATAAGAGGAGAGGGTATGAGTGGCAAGAGTATAAGAGCAGGTGGCAAATTAACTGAAAGAAAAAGAAATATGAAGAGGGAAAAAAATAATGCAAAAAATGTTTGAAGATACACTATTAAAGAGAAGAGAATAAAGAAATAGGCAGCAAAGAAGATCTAGCGAATAAAACAGTGCAACTAAAAGAAGAAAATAGGAAAGGGTATAAGAACTAAGAGTATAAGAGCTAGTGGCAAACTAACTGAAAGAGAAAGAAATATGAATAGGGGGAGAGATAGTGTAAACAACTTTTGAAGATACACTAATAAGGAGAAGAGAATAAAGAAATGGGGAGCGGATAAGATCTAGCGAATAAAACAGTGCAACTGAAAGAAGATAAGAGGAAAGGGTATGAGTGGCAAGAGTATAAGAGCAGGTGGCAAATTAACTGAAAGAGAAAGAAATATGAAGAGGGAAAAAATAATGCAAAAAATGTTTGAAGATACACCAATAAGGGGAAGAGAATAAAGAAATAGGGAGCGAAGAAGATCTAGCGAATAAAACAGTGCCATTAAAAGAAGAGAAGAGGGGAAGGTATAAAAGCTAAGAGTATAAAAGCAGGTGGCAAATTATCTGAAAAAGAAAGAAATATGAAGAAGGGAACTTATAGTATTGTTACGTGCGTTATCGGTTCGAATTGATACACGTGATGGATTTATTCCCACTTTATTACTGAACTCAACTTGAATCACCACAATTTACAATTAACTCACTTCTACTAACTTACTAATTGCACTGATTCTAACTGACTGACTCGAGGGAAAACTGACCGCCTTTTTATAGTTTCGGCCCGCGTTCTTCCAGAATTTTCGGCAGATAAGGCTTATCGAATGCCGAAATTTCTGGAACGCTTATCTGCCGTTTGTTTCGTTATCGCGGCCGCTTTCCCCTTATCAGAACCTTCTAGAAACCTTTTTTATTTACTAAATTCTACAATTCTATCCTAAATCCTATTTCATCTATTTACATTGCGTTACAGTATAAAAGACTTTTGAAGATACACTAATAAGGAGAAGGGAATAAAAAAATGGGGAGCGGAGAAGAACTAGCTAATACAACAGTGCAACTGAAACAAGAGAAGAGGAAAGGGTATAAGAGCTAAGAGTATAAGAGCTAGTGGCAAACTAACTGAAAGAGAAAGAAATATGAAGAGGCGAAAAGATAATTTAAAAATTTTTGAAGATGCACTAATAAGAAGAAGAGAATAAAGAAATAGGAAGCGAGGAAGATCTAGCGAATAAAACAGTGCAGCTGAAAGAAGAAAAGAGGAAAGGGTATAAGAGCTAAGAGTATAAGAGCTGGTGGCAAACTAACGGAAAGAGAAAGAAATATGAAGATGGGAAGAGGTAGTGTAAAAGAGTTTTGAAGATACACTTATAAGGGGAAAATAATAAAGAAATGGGGAGCGGAAAAGATCTAGCGAATAAAACATTGCAACTGAACGAAAAGAAGAGAGGGTATAAGAGCTGAGAGTATAAGAGCTGGTGACAAACTAACTGAAAGAGAAAGTAATGTAAAGGGGGGAAGAGATAGTGTAAAAGACTTTTAAAGATACACTAATAAGGAGAAGAGAATAAAGAAATAGGTACTGAAGAAGATCTAGCGAATAAAACAATGCAACTGAAAGAAGAGAAGAGGAAAGGGTATAAGAGCTAAGAGTAAAAGAACTGGAAGCAAACTAATGGAAAGAGAAAGAAATATGAAGATGGGAAGAGATAGTGTAAAAGACTTTTGAAGATACACTTATAAGGAGAAGAGAATAAAGAAAGAAGGAGCGGAGAAGATCTAGCGAATAAAACAGTGCAACTGAAAGAATAGAAGAGGAAAGGGTATAAGAGCTAAGAGTATAACAGTTAATGGCAAACTAACTGAAACAGAAAGAAATATGAAGATGGGAAAAGATAAGGTAAAAAACTTTTGAAGATAAACTAATAAGGAGAAGAGAACAAAGAAATTGGGAGTGAAGAAGATCTAGCAAATAAAACAATGCAACTGAAAGAAGAGAAGAGAAAAGGATATAAGAGCAAAGAGTATAAGAGCTGGTGGCAAACTAATGAAAAGAGAAAGAAATATGAAGAGGGGAAGAGATAGTGTAAAAGATTTTTGAAAATATACTAATAAGAAGAAGAGAATAAAAAATTGGGAGCGGAGAAGATCTAGTGAATAAAACAGTGCAACTGAAAGAAGAGAAGAGGATGTAGTCAAAAAACAATCAACGAGGAAAAGTTAATAAAAGAGGAAGAAGTAGTTGACAATACAGTGGAAAGAGTATGTCGAGAGGGGAAGGATTGTGGGACAAGGAAACGATATGGAAAGGGAGAAAGCTAATGGAAAAGGCATCAGAAGAGAAATAAATAACGAGGGGAGAGAGGAATAAATAGCGAAAGGAGAAGAGAATAGAAACTAGTAAAGGAAATTTGAAGGGGAAAAATATAGGAAAATTGCAAGGAAATTGGATGAGAACTAAGTCTAACGTAAAAGACAGTGAACCACGAGAAGATAGAACTAGGGGAAGATGTAGCGAAAAACAGCGAAACACAAAGAAATTGCGAGAAGTGAAGAAAGGTCATGGGATTCAGATGGGCATAAGAAATTATGCAAGGAAATATGTAGAGAACGAAGATCGTTGGGAAAAAAGCGAGAAAAAGAAAAAGCGAACAATCTTCGAGATGACGGTCGATAGAGTAATAAAGGAGATAGGATTTGGACCAAGAAAAATATTGAGAAATAATGTGAGGATAGATGTATAGAGAGGAAGGATAGAAAGAGGGAGCACGAGAACAAACGACCATCAGAAAGGGCGACCAAGAGAAAGAACGAAAAATAGAAGAATCAAAAAGGAGGAAGCGCGAAGAATGGGAAGAGCGAAGGATAGGAAGAGCGAAGAATAGGAAGATCGAAGAATAGGAAAATTGAAAAAGATGAATGGCGCGGAATAGGCAAAGTATGGAAGGGAAATAGGGAAAAAAAAGACAAAAAGAGTAAGAACGACTAATAGGAAGAGCGAAGAATAAGGAGACCGAAGAATAAGAAAAACGTAGAAGAACAATAGGGAAAAAGAAGAGAGAAGATGGTAAAGAGCAAGCCGGAGAAAGAGAGAGTACGAGAGAGAAGAGAGCACGAGAGATAGAGAGAGAGGGAGAGAGAGAGAGAGAGAGAGAGAGCGAATAGAAGAAAGAGTGCCAAAAAAAAGAAGCGAGCAAGAGTTTGATGAGGAGATTAATGAAGAAGAATGGAGGACTACAACCAATAAAAGATGCAGTGGAGACGCAGAGGCAAAATAGAAGAGGAGCCCAAAAAAGCAAAAAGAGAAAGGAAACAAAATTAAAGAAGTTCAAAAATGTGGCGACCATGACTGTGTAAACAGTTCCATATATTAACAAGATGGTTAAAAAAATGTATATCCCCCCTCTTTTTTTTGTAGGTATTTGTAGGTATTTCTCTAGGTCTATCGCAGTCCAGTAAATGAAAATACCTCGTTAGTATTTTCATTTACTGCACTGTGCATTGTGAGAACATCGATTAATTACAACAAAGGCGTGAAATTTTCCAACCCCTTTGATGTTTCCACGTGTTGTTACTTTTTGCATTATTACGACAAAGAAAAGATTTGTGAACAATACATGTTATTCTGGCTATTTGTGCAGGAGAAATTAATAATTTTGACGATGGCATATGCGTTGTAATATATTGCTGGTTAAATTAGGCGTATAGAATTTTTTTTTAAATGCTTATATCATATGTTACCCCATTTTGATTAGGTTAATGAATTACATACATATATAATATTATCGTTAGTAAAATGTATTTTGAGTGAATAAATAGCTTTTTAATAAATACATTATACTAGTAATAGAAAACGTTTTGTTCGGTGTATAATGATTTTTATTCGACAAGGTGTATTAGCCTAATGTGTTTACCATTTTTTTTTATAAGAAGAGTAAACTCAATATAAAGGATGAATAAAAAAGGATATACTATAAAATGAAGTCGGGGCTTAGGCTCCGCCTTAACCATTACTGCGGCACTGCCTCTAACCAAGTCGATCCTGAAACACCAATGAAAATTTTACATAATACTGGGGATCGGCTTGCGCATTCACCAGTTTCTTATGTCCGAACCAATTTTTGCGGGATACACAAGATACACAGAATACATAGATTTGTCAAGACAAACAGCAGGATATGCGACAGTGAAACCAGTGTTTGTTTGATATTGACCAAAATACAAACCCTAGTGACGTCCTCCCTTAAGGACTGTGTGACCAGTGGGTTCATTGTGCTAAGATGTGTAATTTTTCGACTGACGGATAAATACACCTTGTTCGAAACCGGAGCAAGGTATGTAGAAAACTTTTTGACACTTTTTTGGAGGGAAATAAATACGGAGTTATGATGGGCAATAATTTGAATCAATGCCGATTTAATACGACATTGGGCTTCTGTCAATTTTAATTGTCATAAAACTTCTAAAGGAATCAAAGAGATAATTGGTTTTTAGAGCGAACCCATTTTTTCTGAAAAGCGAAACATTTTTCTAAAAATATAAACTGGTATTTTATAGTTTTCTCTCGTGGAAAATGCAAAATTAGCACAAGCTTGGACATGTAAAGATAATAAATATTTAATTTTAATTTGACTTCTGGGGAACCTACCCTAAGATTTCTATGGTTTTAATCGTGGAAAGTGCAAAATTAGCCTAAGTTTCTGTAAAGAACTAAACCATTTACAAATTACACAAAATGGTTAATTTTGGTTTAATCTCCATGGCACACAATTTTCATCATCCCGAGAAATCTTTTCCTATGGTGTTTTATGGCCTTAATGGTTTTGATCTCGGAATGTACAAAAATGATCTAAGTTTCCTTCTAGATTTAAAGAACCAAAACATTTTCAGGGATAAAAATTGTTTAATTTTAAATAGACCCATCGAATACGATTTTCATTATCCTGGAAGATCTAACCCTGTGATATCTGTGGTTGTATCTACAGAAAGTACCAAATTGACCTAATATTCTACATTTAAAAAACCAAGTGATACAATATATTTGCTTTATATTTGGCCACATACTGAATCATTTTTATGACAAACGATTTCTGGGAAATCACTTCCTATGGCCTCCCTAAGAACTTATTGGTTGTCACCTAGAAAAAGTGCAAAATTAGCTTAAGTTTCAACATGTAAGGAACCAAAACATTTTCAGGTGTACAAGAAATTTAATTTCAATTTGAGTCCATAGAATAAAATTTATTATCGTTCTAAGAATCTTCATGATCCAAGGAAAGCGCACGGCTGGCCTAATCTTCTTCATTTAAATAATCAAATAATTTTCAAGCGGGTATATTAATATGTTCAATTTTAAACTGATTTCATCGTTTACAATTTTCTTCGTTCTGGGAAATCACTTCCTATGGCCTCAACAGGAAATGACTCCCCATGGCTTCAAAGGGAAATCATTTCCTATAGCCTCAAAAGTTTGGGTTTTCATCTGGGGACTGTGTAAAATTAGCCTAACTTCTACATAAGCAAAAACCAGAAATACAAAATGGTTTGAATTTGATCCCATTGATACAGTTTATATTTAGGGGATCAATTTTATTCTGTGATATAAGCCCTATGTCTATGATCGCTATGGATTTATCTCTGGAAAGTGAAACATTGACCTAAGCTTTTACGTATAAAAAAACCAAATTATTGTCAAGTGATACAATTAATTTTAATTTATTCCACACAATTTTCATGGTCCTGGGAAATCATGCCCAACGTTCCCTCTACAGCTTCAGTGATTTTCACCCGTGGGAAGAGTAAAATTGGCCTAAGCGCTTCTACATATAAGAAACCAAAATATTTTGAGATATAAATCTTAAATATTAATTTTACCCCATCCAATTCAATTTTAAGGGAAATGTTTTACTTGTTTTAAAAGCGAAAAGTTTGCCTTGATGACAACTTTAATTAATTTTACATTATATTTTTCACATGCCAATGTTATAATTCAACTAATTTAAATTCTTAAATGAGCGATCTTACTTTAAGTAGTAAAATTTCACAAAATCGCAACAACAAAAAATTATTAAACTTCTCGAAATTGTGTTTTTATTATGACTTTTTAAACACCATCATTTGATCCCAAAACATCAAATTTGGATTTGGTATTTCAGAATCACGCCGCCGCTGAACGCTTGCAAAACTGACAACGCATTGTTTCGTCTTTTTGATTGAGTTTTTTAATCTTTTCAATTTTTTTAAATTTCTTTTTATAAATTTTGTTTGAAGTTATGGAAAAAGTTCAAAGGGTCCTCTCCTCTTCCAAAACATGCAAAAATTTCCATTTTTCGAAAGTGAGTTTAAAGCATTTTCATAGAGTTCTCGGGACGTAGAATTGGAATCCGAAAACCAAATTGGGTCACGATTATCCGTTTACGAGACACAAGCCTCTACATTTTCGAAATTTTCATCATATTTCCCAAGGTCGAAATTCAAAAGTCATTATTTAGGATTTAAAAGCACCCTATCATATCGATTTTGACCCGTAGATTTATCTGAGCTGATCTGAAAACCAAATTGAGCTACGACTTTTGGTTTTAAAGATATGAGACCTTGAAATTACGAAAAAAGTTCAAACGGTCCCCCTTCTTCCAAAGCATGCAAAATTTTCCATTTTTAAAAGTGAGTTTCTAGCACTTTCATAGAGATCTCGGGACATAGAATCGGAATTCGAAAACCAAATTGGGCTACGACTATTCGCTTACGAGCTACAAGCTTCTAAAGTTTCGAAATTTTCAAATTTTCACCAAATTTCCTAAGATCGTAATTCAAAAGTTATTATTTAGAATTTGAAAGTACCCTATCATATAGATTTTGACCCGTAGATTGCGAACCTAAAAACCAAATTGAGCCACGACTTTTGGTTTGGAAGATATGAGAGTTTGAAATTACGAAAAAAGTTCAAAGGGTCCCCCCTTCTTCCAAAGCATGCATAATTTTCCATTTTTCGAAAGTAAGTTTATAGCATTTTCATAGGGTTCTCGGAACGTAGAATCGGATTTCGAAAACCAAATTGGGCTACGACTATTCGTTTACGAGATACAAGCCTCTAAAGTTTGGAAATTTTCAAATTTTCACCAAATTTCCTAAGATCGTAATTCAAAAGTCATTATTTAGGATTTAAAAGTACCCTATCGTATAGATTTTGACCCGTAGATTGCGAATCTGAAAACCATATTGAGCTACCCCTCTTGGTTTGAAAAATATGAGAGTATGAAGTACGAAAAAAGTTCAAAGGATCCCCCCTTCTTCCAAAGCATGCAAAATTATCCATTTTTCAAAAGTGAGTTTAAAGCATTTTCATAGAGTTCTCGGGACGTAGAATCGGAATCCGAAAACCAAATTGGGCTACGACTATTCGTTTACGAGATACAAGCCTCTAAAGTTTCGAAATTTTCAAATTTTCACCAATTTCTTAAGATTGTAATTCAAAAGTCATTATTTAGGATTTGAAAGTGCCCTATCATATAGATTTTGACCAGAAGATTGCGAATTTGGAAACCAAATTGAGCTACCCCTCTTGGTTTGGAAGATATGAGATTTTAAAATTACGAAAAAAGTTTAAAGGATCCCCCTTCTTCCAACGCATGCATAATTTTCCATTTTTCGAAAGTGAGTTTAAAGCATCTTCATATAATTCTCGGGACGTAGAATCCGAATCCGAAAACCAAATTGGGCTACTATTCGTTTACGAGACACAAGCCTCTAAAGTTTCGAAATTTTCAAATTTTCACCAAATTTCCTAAGGTCGTAGTTTAAAAGTCATTATTTAAAATTTGGAAGTACTCTATCATATAGATTTTGACCCGTAGATTGCGAATCTGAAAACCAAATTGAGCCATGACTTTTGGTTTGAAAAATATGAGAGTATGAAGTACGAAAAAAGTTCAAAGGGTCCCCCCTTCTTCCAAAGCATGCAAAATTATCCATTTTCCGAAAGTGGGTTTATAGCATTTTCATAGAGTTCTCGGGACGTAGAGTCGGAATCCAAAAATCAAATTGGGCTACGACTATTCGTTTACCAGATACAAGCCTCTAAAATTTCGAAATTTTCAAATTTTCACCAATTTCCTAAGATGGTAATTCAAAAGTCATCATTTAGGATTTGAAAGTACCCTATCATATAGATTTTGACCCGTAGATTGCGAATTTGGAAACCAAATGGTTTGGAAGATATGAGAGTTTGAAGTTACGAAATAAGTTTAAACGAAAAACATACAAAAATTTTCACTTTTCGAAAGTGAGTTTATAGCATTTTTATAGAGTTCTCGGAACGTAGAATCGGAATCCGAAAATCAAAGTTTTTTCCTATCTCTAATTCCTTTCCCAAATTTTGACTTATGATTTAAAATTTAAAATATACTTCGAAAATGTGAATTTTTTTCTGAGGAAAAAGATCACATTTTCGGGCATATTTTAAATTTTAATTTTTAAAGCTCAAAAATTCGATATACCTCCAAAATGTGAACTTTTTCTTCAAAATACGCTTGAATTTTTTAAGCTCAAAAATTCGATTATAGTCGAAATTTTGAGAGTAAAATTCGATCAAGCTTATCTCGAAATGGTGGATTTTTCCTCGAATCTTCGACTTCGATTCCAGATTTTGATTTTTTCTGGAAATTTTAAGCTTTAGGTGAAATTGCAGATTTAAAATGTCAGCACTTCCGGAAAAATTCGAATATTCGAATTTTTTTCTGAGGAAAAAAGATCACATTTTCGAGCATATTTTAAATTTTAATTTTTAAAGCTCAAAAATTCGATATAGCCTCCAAAATGTGAACTTTTTCTTCAAAATACGCTTGAATTTTTTAAGCTCAAAAATTCGATTATAGTCGAAATTTTGAGAGTAAAATTCGATCAAGCTAATCTCGAAATGGTGGATTTTTCCTCGAATCTTCGACTTCGATTCCAGATTTTGATTTTTTCTGGAAATTTTAAACTTTAGGTGAAATTGCAGATTTAAATGTCAGCACTTCGGGAAAAATTCGAATATTCGAATTTTTTTCTGAGGAAAAAAGATCACATTTTCGAGCATATTTTAAATTTTAATTTTTAAAGCTCAAAAATTCGATATACCTCCAAAATGTGAACTTTTTCTTCAAAATACGCTTGAATTTTTTAAGCTCAAAAATTCGATTATAGTCGAAATTTTGAGAGTATAATTCGATCAAGCTAATCTCGAAATGGTGGATTTTTCCTCGAATCTTCGACTTCGATTCCAGATTTTGATTTTTTCTGGAAATTTTAAGCTTTAGGTAAAATTACAGATTTAAAATGTCAGCACTTCGGGAAAAATTCGAATATTCGAATTTTTTTCTGAGGAAAAAAGATCACATTTTCGAGCATATTTTAAATTTTAATTTTTAAAGCTCAAAAATTCGATATGCCTCCAAAATGTGAACTTTTTCTTCAAAATACGTTTGAATTTTTTAAGCTCAAAAATTTGATTATAGTCGAAATTTTGAGAGTAAAATTCGATCAAGCTAATCTCGAAATGGTGGATTTTTCCTCGAATCTTCGACTTCGATTCCAGATTTTGATTTTTTCTGGAAATTTTAAACTTTAGGTGAAATTACAGATTTAAATGTCAGCACTTCGGGAAAAATTCGAATATTCGAATTTTTTTCTGAGGAAAAAAGATCACATTTTCGAGCATATTTTAAATTTTAATTTTTAAAGCTCAAAAATTCGATATGCCTCCAAAATGTGAACTTTTTCTTCAAAATAGGTTTGAATTTTTTAAGCTCAAAAATTCGATTATAGTCGAAATTTTGAGAGTAAAATTCGATCAAGCTTATCTCGAAATGGTGGATTTTTCCTCGAATCTTCGACTTCGATTCCAGATTTTGATTTTTTCTGGAAATTTTAAGCTTTAGGTGAAATTACAGATTTAAAATGTCAGCACTTCGGGAAAAATTCGAATATTCGAATTTTTCTCTGAGGAAAAAAGATCACATTTTCGAGCATATTTTAAATTTTAATTTTTAAAGCTCAAAAATTCGATATGCCTCCAAAATGTGAACTTTTTCTTCAAAATACGCTTGAATTTTTTAAGCTCAAAAACTCGATTATAGTCGAAATTTTGAGAGTTAAATTCGATCAAGCTAATCTCCAAATGGTCGATTTTTTCTCGAATCTTCGACTTCGATTCCAGATTTTGATTTTTTCTGGAAATTTTAAGCTTTAGGTGAAATTACAGATTTAAAATGTCAGCACTTCGAGAAAAATTCGAATATTCGAGTTTAAAATCAATATTTTGTGATAAAAGTCGAACACACTAGAATAAACTTGAAATTAAAAAAAATTTTTTTATTGCATATAAATAACGAGATTTTTAAAATGTTCAATTTCTTCTCACAATTCTAAGTTTAAGCTTACATTTTTTTCGAATTTAAGCTCGACATTTTGTTTCTTTTCCCATTTTGTTAATTTCGAGTTTTAATGTTCCAAGAGGGATTTATTTTTATATTTTAAAAGTTTTAATTTTTTTCCAAAATGAGAACTCATTTTCAGAATGCAGAGTTAAAGCTTGAACTTTTTAAATTCAAAACCTCGAAATATTTTAAATCATAAAATCAAAATTAAAACTCTGAGTGTAAAATTCAAAATTTTGAAAAGGTTTAATTTAAAAAATATTTCTTGAATATTTCAAATTTAATCTCAAAATGCTGAATTTGTTTTCGTATTTTCGACGGCGAATTTAAAATTTTGAATTTTCTAGAAATTTTAAGCTCCAAGCGAAGACACGGATTCAGATGTTGGAAAAAATTCGAGTTTAAAATCGAAATTTCGACAAAAAAGTCTAAATTTTAAGAATGATTTTACTACCGAAATAGCCAGTTTTTTAAATGTTCAGTATTTTCTCAAAATTCTGAATTCAAACTGCAATTTTTAGTTTTCCACTTAAACTGAATTTGTATCGATATTGATTTCGATTTTCAAAGTTTAGATTTTAATTTGAAATTTGGACTTTTTTTCTAATTTAGCATGTAAATTTGTAATATCAATTTTCAAAAATTTGCTCTTAAAATTTAGTTTTACTGTACAAACCCTAGCTTTTTTGAGGCCTGCTTTCTCAAAATTTCATGTTTAAATTTTAAACTGGATATTTTTGTGGGGGCCTTGTCACTAGATTCCAAACCCTTTGTAACTTCCACAAGTTTGTTTGAGTCTCAGTCATCATTATATATCCCGGCCGTTACAGCCAGGCTCAACATCTGACCTACACTTATTCCTTCCAGATCTTCTGGTCTTCATGTTTCTTTGCCAGTCAAATTAAATCAAGCAAGGTTTGAACAAGCACACACAATGTGTAAACTTGTTTCTTTTTCTGTTCCACAAAGTCGAAATTGGTCGTTTTCTGCTGGGTTGAGTTTAACCAGGTGGCCTTTAAAGTTACCGTGGCCAGTAAGCAGACCTAGTGCTTTGCTTAGTCTGCTTTTATTCATTGCAGTAAGTGCTTCAGCCCTTGAGTGCAAGGATTTATACATCAGCAGCCATGCTTGCATGTAGGTGGTTATATTTATCTACGGGTTCAAATGAGCCCTTTCGAGGTTTGTTAATATTGTTGTGGGCTATCGGTTCGAATTGATTAATATGTGAATTGAATAATATCCACTTTATTACCAAACTAAACTCGGACCACTACAACTGAATAATGAACTCACTTATTTACTTCTAATTACTAACTCACTTATAACACTGACTGGCTCTAACTAACTGACTCGAGGATAAGGCGACCGCCTTATATAGTTTTGGTTCCCAGGTTCTAGAAGTTTTTGGCAGATAAGGCTTATCGTTGACCGAAATTTCTGGAACGTTTTTCTGCTATTTGCTTCATTATCGCGGCCGCTTTCCTCATCAGATCTTTATAGAAAATTTTCTTACGAACTAAATTCTACAATTTACATTTCGTTACAATATGATGAATTCGAAAATTTAAGAATGTAACAAATTTTGAGTTTTTGCTCCTAATTTTGGCTTTTTTTGAAAGTTTTCAATTTAAACCTGAAAGTTATACTCTTTCTGAAACTTAAATTCGATGATTAAAATTTCGAATTAAATCTCGAGTTTTGTTTTCTAGTTTTGTGCTTTGACTTTTGGGAAATTGCGAGTTTAGATTTGACATTATGTGATTTGGGAAAATCTAATTTTTGAGCGAAACAAACCATTCCCGAGTTTTTTTGGCAGAATTTGATGACCAAAGCCAAAATTTATGTATGTTTTTGCTTTTTTTAAAGATTGTCAATTTTTTTATTTTTTTAAGTGTCAATTTGGAATCCCCACTGTTTTATAAAGATTGACCACCGTTTTGGTGCTTACCAGTGTCCTAACTGGTTGAATCAAGGGTGCAATTTTCGAATCTGCTATTTAAAATTGGACTACAGTTTTGAAGATAAAAGTGTTCAAACCCGTTGTAAAAACATAGGTACTTTGTAAAACTCCTCCCAAGTGCTATATTGTGTTAAGGTGCTTCACGATACTAGGAAGTGTAGGCAAAAATCCCTTCTTCTTCTTTTTAGAGATCTTGCGATCTGTCAACTCTGATTATGCCTCTGTTGCAGTTCCTGGGATGTTGACTGCCAACTATCCTTCCATCTTTCAGGTGGTCTTCCGGGGGGACGGGTGCCTGATGGTGTTTCTTTCAGTACGATGCGTGGTAATCGATCTCGGCTCATTCTGTTTACGTGAGGGTACCATTGTCTCCTTCTTTGTCCACCCCATCGCACGATATCCTGTATACCGTACTGCTCTCTAATCTGTGTTTTTCTTACTCTGTTTCTTCTGATCTTCCACGATATAGTTCTTAAAGTTTTTATCTCTGCTACTCTTGGTCTTGTTGGTTTCTTCTCGTGTCTCTATTCCGTATTTCATGATTCGTCTTATGTTTTGTATGTTTTGATTTTGCTATCTGAGCGAAAATATTGATTGTTCCAAATGGTTTCTCGTAAGTAGCCTGATATTGCGGCTGCTTTGTTGATTTGACTTCTTGAGTTGTTTACAGGGTCATCCAAGGCTATTACTTCAGTTCTGTGAACTATGGTTTCTTTTTACCTCAGTAGGTAGCTAACCTCGTCTGAGAACCTTCCTCCTTTGTCCGGGCTTGGGGCCAGCAGGAACCAATGATGGGTTACTCCACCCACAATCTGCCCCAAGTGGAGTTGCAAAAATATAAAATTATATAACAAAAGAAGGTGCAGACCTAAAATATATAAGAAAGCGGTTAAGAAAAAATTTTTATTTTTTTTCCCATTTCCTCGTGTAGAAATTAATTTTGGAGGATAATTTTTTGAAATATGGTAACGTAGTCAGAATACATACTGCCTCGACAATGTTAAAATTAAACGGTCTTGGAGTGTAATCTCTTAGGAGTAATCTTTTTGGATTTAAACAGTTGGAGTCAACACCCTTGTTAAAATAGAGGCAACTAACTCTCGGTTTAATTTGATCTTCAAATACAAAAATTAATGGTAACTTGAACTTAATAAAGTGATATGATATAATGGTGTAGAGATAATTTTATATCTTTGTTGTGCGTGTCTCGTTTACTTTAAAAATAGTCGAAATCATCAGTTGTTAGTACCATTTCTAAAGCATGTTTTGTATATTAGTTCATCCAAACACAATAATTGCTTAATTTCACCAAGAAGTTTTCTCTCATCTTCTAGGTATATATTTCTTACGTTTTAATTACAAACTATTTTTCTCTAAATTTCGTTTTAACTCACGAGTACTCTACTTACTTCAGATAATATATCACGGCATAATGACACAAAATACTCGTATTTTTGTCCTGAAGGCAACAAATGGTTTTGTAATGAAGACCAGATGACGTTTTATCACTTTATTACTACCTTCAACTCTTTAAATAAAATTTGTAAATTTTGTTTTAAATTTATTGATTGAATAATTTTCAGTTAATATTAAACATTTATCATCATTATATTTTAGCAGTTCTTTTAAATATTATGCTTTTGGAGAAGTTCGAGTAGAAGGGGGAGATGAAGATAGATGATTTGCTTTTTAAAAAATATTTAAATTGCTTAAATAAGTCGCAAAATAGTTAGAGTGTTTTCAGAAATTTGTCAGTAACCTAAACAGGGTAAAATTGTTTTAAAAAGAGGTCCGCGAAAATGTTACCTTTCATTAGTCTAGAATTTGTAAATATTTCACTAAAGCTTTATGAAGAATTATTCTTACGCAGTGCAAAGCATTTCTGCACTGAAAAAGTTGTATAAGAATGATACATTAGCGACATCAAAACTTTTTTTGTGTAAATTTAGTGATGTCTCCATCATCGTACCACCAGGATAAAAAGCTCAAAAGCGTAATATTTGGTGAAATTGGGAACGTCGGTTCAATTAAGTGCGTGTCAACATGGGTGAATTTGAAAATGTTCTTAACTGGCGTCATTTGCCATAAAAATATGTAAGCTGTTAGAAAATTTAACAAAAAAACATTGAAAGGTAATATCTTTACAAATTACGTAATATTTCACCAAAATTTTCCATTAAAACTTCATCGATGAAGTTTAACCGAAATGGTTATTTGCTGCCTAAATTACAAAGTAATAATTAACAATTGTTTTTATGTAGCAGCTGAAGTTGTTTAGGCACCAATAATTTTTGCAGCAAAAAAGCTTCGGCTCATATTTTGACACTGGTGAAATCACGATAAATTTTTGCATAAATAAGCAAAAAAATGATAATAATGATTATGAAGAAAAGGTTTTACATGGGAATAGCAAAAACTTTAAGCCATTCTTCCAAGAAAGTAGTTGCACAAGTTGATAAAAATAGTGAGTTTTGCAATTTGGATTAATTTTATCTCTTCATTTCTGATTTAAGTATTTTATAGTTAACGTACATTTTCCTTGAAGGTTTTTATTAAAATCGTGGATAGAAAACCTATTTTATTTAAAGCTTTATCGCAAAATTGTTCTGTGGAAATGAAATTACTTTTTCTGCTTGTAATGCACGTTTCTGTGGAGAAAGAAGCGTTAATTAGATCAAAAAATATTCTGATGTCAAGATAATTCTGATGTAGGATAGATAGTAGACTATTAAAAAAAAATCAGAATATACTTTGACTGGATATGAAAAAACTTCTCTGGTAAGACCGACATATAAACACCAAAAAGAGGAAACGTTTTACCCAGAACGAAAAAGTTTACAAGGAATAAAAAAGCTTTCACTGCTAAGAATATTCTTCTGTAGATAAGCAATGAAGTGTTCTTATTCTTAAAATATTAATTAGGAATGACGATCACTAAGTTACTTTCACTGCTAAGAATATTCTTCTGTAGATAAGCAATGAAGTGTTCTTATTCTTAAAATATTAATTAGGAATGACGATTGCTAAGTTAAAATAACTACACAGTTCTAATAGATAAAAACAGCAACATAAAAGAGTAAGAATGATAAATGTTAACTGCTAAGGCAAAGTGATTGGAAAGGATGAGTACATAAAACAAGAACAGAAAACAATGTATTAAGAGTAAAAAAAGTTTCACTGCTAAGACAATGTGATAACGAAGCTTTTGCATTGTTAAGGAGTAGATTAAGAACAAAAACAGCTCTAAGACAAAGCGATTAATGTTGAAGCTTCTCTTTCGTCCTTACATAATAAAACTTGAATACAAGTGAAATAATTCAGTGCCAGAACAAAATGATTGCAAATGAAGAATAGTAATTCACTGCAAAGAGTCGATGAGGAATAAATGATTCATTTCAAGGACAAAGTGATTGCATTAGGGAAACACGTAAAATAGGAATAGAAAATAATTTCCCGGACACGACAAAGTTTCACTACTAAGGCAAAGTGTAAATAATGAATGCCATAAAACAAAAATAAAAAGAGCAAGGAATAGCGCTAGCAATAAAAAAGCTTTCCTCTTAGAACAAAGTGATAAAGTGATAAACATGAATCTTTTCTAGGGATAAAAATCGATTATGAAAGAAAATTGTTTTCCGGTACCAAAGATAAAGAGATTGCAAAGAAGGAAAAGAACAAAAAATGCTCATAGTAAGTAGTAAGACAAACTTATAAACAATAATTTATTTATTGTTTATTGTTAAAACGTATTCAGAAATAAGAAGAACGATTATACATAGCTAAGACAAAATTCATTGCTGGGGAAAGCGCAGCTGTTAAGACGAGTGTCTGCAGAGATACATCCAGAGACTAGATATATCTGATGAAATAGAATCTAGCACAAATGGAGACAAATTTCAGCAAAGTGCTGAGGCTGTACTGCAGAAATAATTTTAGTGCTATGTAAATTACTCCTACGTAAATTCTTATGAAACTTAAATGTTTGATGATAAAGAAGTTGAAACTTTAAACTTGTTAAAGGAGTACTCTAGTAATAAATGAAAAAAAATATGTATTACTCATTTTTTCAGGTACTATAGTCACGGTTGTATCATTTCATTGAATTTTTTTTTTTAGTTTTATGGGGGCCGTGATAGGCCCTGTCACCTAGATTCCAAATCCTTTGTAACTTCCACAAGTTTGTTCGAGTCTCAGTCAGCGTTATATATCCTGGCCTTTACAGCCAGACTCAGCATCTGACCTACACTAATTCCTTCCAGATCTTCTGGTCTTAATGTTTCTTTTCAGATTATATCTGTATCTGGCAAAATTTAAACAAGCACACACTATGCGTAAACTTGTTTCTTTTTCAGTCCCACACAGTCGAAATCGGTTGCTTTCTGCTAGGTTGAGTTTAACCAGGGGTCCTTTAAAGTTTCCGTGGCCAGTTAGCAGACCCAGTGCTTTGCTTAGTCTGCTTTTATTCATTGCAATAAGTGCTTCAGCCCTTGATTGCAAGGGTTTCATTGAATTATTAGTACTAAAATGCTTATTTCTTATCCTAAATGTATTAAATGGTGACCTGAAATTTAAGATGACTGGACAGGGAACCAGATATTTTTTAAAGTTTGTGATGTATCTTTCTGTCATTGTCAAACTTTGGGTAATTAATAAGAGTCTTATAGAGAATCGGGTTGAAATTTATTCAAACAACGAATCTAACCTAGAGTGTAGTCAAACTCAAGCCATAAGTCTTTGCACCAAACTCTAAAATTATCATAAAAAAAACAAAAATAAATGTTACAATCTCAAACATGATGCTTCTTTTGTCAATTATTTTATTTAATAGAATCACAGAAAAAATTAATCTGAGATTCGGCTGTGAAACTAATCTAATTATAGAGCCTAACTAAACCTAGTTGTAAGTCTTCATAAACCAGAATCATTAAAATTTATAAGAGTTTTTGAAAAATACAATCCGGAAAAAGTCGTATCCTCTCATCAACCTAATACGTCCTTTAAGGATCACAAAGAAAATCAGTCCAAAGTTTGACCATGAGACTAATCGAATTCAGAATCCAAGTTTAAGTCTTGCTAGGCAAATTTAAGATTATCAACAAATTTTACAGAAGACAATATATAATTGTAGAAAAAGTGTGTCTCCTAGTCAATGTAATAAATGCTTCTTTTACTTAATGAAGCTTAAAAAGAGAATCATCCTGGAGTTTGACATGAGACTAATATAATCTAATGCATAGTAATATAGTAATCATAGCTTAAGATTATCAAAAAATTATACAGAAAATATTTTTAGAAAATATGCTTTCAGAAAAATTCGTGGTTCTCGTCACTGTAAAACTTATATTTGATGAGGATCATAGAGAGAATTAGCTTGAAGTTTGACCGTGAGCCATGAGACTACTTTAGTCGAACCGAACTTAACCTTAGCCTTCATGGTAAATACTAAAACCTTAAAGTCCATACAAAAAATATAACTTAAAACGTGCCACAACTTCAGAAGTCGTCAATGTCTTGTTAATGTAAGACTTCTTGTATTTGATCAAAATCATAGAGAGAATCAACCTGGAGTTGGGCCAAGACACCAATCTTAACTAGAGTCTAGTCCAAGTCAAGTCATAACGTATTTGATCAAAATCACAGAGAGAATCAACCTGGAGTTGGGCCAAGACACCAATCTTAACTAGAGTCTACTCCAAGTCAAGTCATAACGTATTTGATTAAAATCACAAAGAATCAACCTGAATTTGGGCCAAGACACCAATCTTAACTAGAGTCTAGTCTAAGCCAAGTCATAACAAAATCTAAAATTGTTGAAACGTAAAAAAAACGGAACTGTCTCTGAAGATGATAGCTTGGCCGTCGAAACGCGTTAGAGTAACCTCTGTTGTGTTTTTTAATCTCTCTTGGTTTAAGGGGACAAGATTTGTATTTTAATTTCTTAACTTTATAGAAAATACGAAAATATTTAAAGTTAACTGTGATTAGAAATGCTTCAGTGGCAAGATATCTCCAAAATTTAATTTTAGGGATCAGATTAAATTTTCTGAGTTTCCTGCCAATTGGTAATTTTAGTTGTAAATGTAAATTTTTGCCTCCTCCACTGAGGTTTTACAGCGTCGTAAATCATATTTAGATCTAATTATACAATTTCGGGAACCTATATTCCGAGGCGAAATGGTATGCACCTAAAAAAGAAAGTAATTTTATTATAAAGCCGGCATATTGAAGGATGCATTCGTTAAGGGTTTCATACGATGCCAGACTGTTTGGCCCCAGGACCCAAATGATGAAGCATTACGCATTCTGCCCATCTGGAGATCATTAAGCAAGGAATTACTTCTTAGGTTAGAAGGTACTAGCAGAGCTTATCAAACAGCTTCATAAATCAAGATCCCTACGCTTAATTCGAGGAGTCTTATAAAAAGGAATTACCGTCATTTTAGATGAAATGACTTGCAGCTTTCAATGTGATATTTTGACAATTTAATATAAGCACTTTGGAGAATTTTCAATGGGAATGACAAATTAGGACATAATAAAGTGGGCGCGCAATATTTATGATCTCTTAGTCAAAGAAGAATTTTTCGACGAGGTAATTGCGAAGCAGTTCTTAAAAATGAACTTGGTAACTTTACGAGAGGAATAAACTCGGCTAAATTTCCTTAGATTGCTGATATTACGGTCGGACGTAAAGGGATGTGTTACTCAAAGTGAAATAAGTGTATGCATAAACACACAAGTATTATTACCTTTTCAGTACCAACAAGAAATTTTCATGTTTTCTTAGTGCAAGGTAGTGATTATTTTAATTACAACCTACTCAGCTAACCTTGTTGATTTTACTCTTTTTTTCTTGTAATTTTCTGATATGCCGCCTCTTAAATGAGATACTATTACAGTTACAGTCCAGGAGAATGAATTAATTTAAACTTTTTAATCTATTGGTGTTATTGAATTAACATAAAATATGTCAACACCTTCTCGACGATTACAAGCATTTGATTGAAACTTGGACATTCCTGAATATAAATTTAATCATAATGAAGTAAATAGGTTCTTTTGCTTTCAACAAAGGTGGTGCTTTATGTAAGCAGATAAGTAAATTCTGGTCTTTATGATACTAGTTGATGAGTAGAATATTTCTGGGTACTCCTCAACTAACATTATTGGCGTAATTAAATATTTAATTTGGGTAATTATCATGTTAATCCAGCAAGGACTAATTTGTTGGAATAACTATTTGTGTTTTGTATTGCGCAAAAATATTTTGATTATGGAAGTATTTTACACATAATAGTTGTCTGTTATAGTGAAGTCAGAAACCTGTCTTTCTTAAGAGAGAATTTTTCCAAAGTTCTCTTTTTGGTTCAGTGCCTTTGCGGCCGTGCTATTGTAGTTTACCTCATCTTCTTTTTCTAGTATATGTCAAAAAACCGATCAGTTTGTCGTGGACTTAACTCTTAATTAAAAATAGAAGAGTCCCCATAATTGCCCACTCTTTTATTTTTTTAAATTGCAGTGATATTTAGTAAGCGTTATAAAAACATGTTATCTCGAGATATTTTTATAAGAGATCAAAAATATATATACGTATTCGTTTTTTTGATCCACCCTAATAACCAGCAACGGATTTACTTTAGTTTGATTCTAAATCCCCTACATGAAGAGAACTGTATATATATTTCTAGTAACTGCACTGAAAACTATGGTATGTAAGCACTATTTATAAAAATGAAAAAGAAACGTTAGGTCAAGTTCTCTCTTAGAAAAGTTTATGATGAATGAAAAAACTTCCCTGCTAACAAATCGCCCATAAATGAAAATTCATTAGCTTCACAACTAAGACAAGGTACTACGCCATGAAATTTTTTGTTCCCTAAAGAGTCAATCTTAAAATAATAGTTTCATTGCCACGGGAAAGCGATTGAAAAAGAAAAGCAACCAAAACAGAAACAGAAAATAGTTCACTCGTTCACTGCTGAGACAAAATGATACAAAGAAAAAAAAACAAGAACATCAAAGTATTCATGACGAATAAAAACCCATCAGACACCCTAACTTTTTTAATGCTAAATTATTGATTAGGAATAAAAGAGTTTTTTTACTTCGACAAAAGAAAATACCCAAAAATTTTGAAATAGGAACAGAATAAATCTTTAATTTTGAGAATACTTTGCTAAGGCAAAGTAATAAAATATGCTCTTGTTTTCCCAGAGCTCCATTAGAAATGAAAATGTTTCATCACTTGGACAAATTTGTAAATTTCCAACACATAAAAAAGGGACAAAAGGTCACGAACAAGCCTTATTGTTGCTCCAAACTGATTGCAAAGGCCATCAAACAGGAAAATAAAATAGTTCATTAGGAATTAAAAAGTTAACTATTTCCACAAAATATTGTGTTTCGCTGCTAAGACGAATGAAACTTCCTTAAAGGGTCAATTGGTACAACTAGGAGTGAAAAACCTTCACTTCTAAAGAAACGATAGACAGTGAAGCATCTTCATTCATAAAGAGTCGAATTGGAATGAAGAAATTGCATTGCTTAGACAAGGGTATCCAATGAAGCCTTCTCATTCCTGGAGTCAATTAGGAAGAAAAAAGTTTTGCTGCTAAGGCAGAATGATTGTAAATGATGGCTACAGCATAAATTTTGACAAATCGTGAGAGATTTTAGCGAAAGTTTTATGCTGCTCGCGATCCAAGAAAAATGGAAGAACTTAAATGAAAATATCTGAAGCGCCACAATTAGGAGTGAGAGTTTCTAAAGAAACGATAGACAGTTCATTCATAAAGAGTCGACTAGGAATGAAGAAGTTTCACTGCTTAGATAAAGGTATCCAATGAAACTGTCTTAATCCCTGGAGCCAATTGAAAGGAAAAGTTTTGCTGCTAAGCCAGAATGATCTCAAATGATGGCTACAGCATTTTTAACAAATCGTGAGGGATTTTAGCAAAAGTTTTATGCTGCTCGCGATCCAAGAAAAATGGAAGAACTTAAATGAAAATATCTGAAGCGCCCCATTCCCGAAACAGGAACAGATAAAACGATTAAGATCGGAAAGGCTTCACAGAGGAAGCTTCACTGCTAACAAAAAATGATGGCAAATGACAATTTTAGCCAAAGATTGATATTGTCCACTGCTAAGACAATGGATACCCACCCAATGAAGCTTCTCAGTTCTAAAGAGTCGATTAAGAATAAAATAGCTTCATTTATAAAGCAAATATACACAATGGTGTTGTCTCATTCACAAAATGTAAGTATGTAAGTAAGTAAGTAAGTAAGTAAGTAAGTAAATATTTTATTTAGTAAATAATCTATTACATTACTCCTGAATTGCATTATATCAAACAATAATTTTACATGCTCATTGTCAATTAGGAATGAAGAGCTTTTAGTGCTAAGATAAAGGCAACCTAATAAAACTTTTTCATTCCTAGCGTCAATTAAAAATGGAGAATCTTTACTGCTAAGGCAGATTGCAAATGAAGACCGTAGCCTATAAAATGGGAACTGGGACAAAACTTCACATTTTAGCCAAAGGCTTGATATATTCGTGATATAAGAGGCATGGAAGAAGTAACCTAAATGGAAATATCAAAAGTCCCATATATGTCGCTTGGTGCAGTTTCATTTTCATGAACTTTTTGTTCGGTCGCAGGACAAAAACCTGAAACAGAAACTCTGACATGACTCTGTCATTTGATATTCAATTTTCTCTTTGACAGATCTCTTCAGGTCGTCGTCGATGTCATCTCATCCGAGACATTTGCGATTAATGCAGAGGTGCCTCAGGGATCTGTCCTGTCTCCTACTCTGTTTCTGTCACACATAAACGATCTCTTAGCTTCAACTTTCAATCCTATATACATTTACGCAGATGATAGTAGCCTTGTGTTGTCTTTTTTCTCCGACAAACTATTATCCGTCGCTGCTTCAAATCGACCAAGGGAACACCAGATACAGATGATTAATCAGAATCTCGAAATCATTCTGGAATGGGGTAAGAAAAATTTGGTCGACTTCAACGCTTCCAAAACTCAGGCCGTGGTTTTCTCTAAAAAAACATCAAGGGATAATGGAACAAACTAACTAATGGACGGTAAAATTCTTCTGATGGGATCTAATCTATCTATCCTAGAAGTGAATGCGAGCACTAACTTCTCTTGGGATGATCAGCTGCGCGCCATTGCCAAATCCGCCTCTCAGAAGCTAGGCTTTCATTTTAGAGCGAAGAAGTTCATCACATCTCATCAGCTACTCACACTATACAAAGCTCAAGTTAGGCCAACACTAGAATACTGTTCTCATGTTTGGGGTTCAGCTCCAAAGCACACTTTAGCTCTTTTGGATTGAATTCAAAGAAGAGCGATTCGCCCAATCAATGACAAGAGTTTGACCGATTCTCTCGAAACACTAAAGCACAGGCGGATGATTGGTAACTTTTCTCTTTTCTACAAGTACTATCATGGGAGATGCTCCTCGCAGGAACTAATAGGGTCCTAGTAGGATTAATCTCCCCAAGGCCAAGATTTTTGAGCCATTCAAGACAGTAGGAGACACCAAATTCCTGTGCGGTCCAGTTTGACATAGTGAGGACGTTTACGGAGATTCTTTTTTCTATAGAACTTTCATGCTATGAAACTCGTTACCGAAAGGAATTTTCCCCAAAAATTGCAGGGCATCCTTGTTTAAGAAGCCGGTTCATCGCCATCTATTCTTGTTTCCGCATCCTACTCGCAGTGCTTTGAAAGTATAATGAGGTTGCCCTTTGCCTCTTAGCTTCAACTTTTAATCCGATATGCAGCTATGTAGATGATAGTAGCCTGGTGACATCTTTTTTCTCCGACAAATCATTATCCGTCGCTGCTTTAAATAGACTAAGGGAACAGCAGATGCAGATGATTAATCGGGATCTTGAAATCATTCTGGAATGGGGTAAGAATAATCTAGTCGACTTCAATGCCTTAAAAACGGGCTGTGGTTTTATCTCAGAAAACATCAAGGGATAATGCAACCAATATACTCATGGACGGTAAAATCCTCCCAATAGGATCTAATCTGTCTATACTAATAGCGAATGCGAGCACTAACTTCTCTTTGGACGATCATTGTCAAGTCTGTCTCTCAGAAGCTAGCTTTCTTTTTAGAGCTAAAAAGTACTTCTCATCTCATCAGCTACTTACTATACAAACCTCAAGTTAGGCCAGCACTTGGAACACTGTTCTCATGTTTGAAGTTCAGCCCAAAGCACACGTTAGAGCTCTTTTGGATTAAATTCAAAAAAGAGCGATTTGCCTAATTGATGACGAGAGTTTGACTGATTCTCTCGAAACACTAGAGCACAGACGGATGGTGGGTGACTTTTCTGTTTTCTACAAGTACTATCATGGAAGATGCTCGCAGGAACTAATAGGGCAAGATTTTTGAGGCACACAAGACAGTTTAAAGACAGCAAATTCCTGTGCAATCCAGCTTGACACAGTGAGGACTTCTGTCTACGGAGAGTCCTTTTTATATAGAACTTCCAAGCTATGGAACTCGTTACCGAAAGGAATTTTCCCCAAAAATTACAACCTATCATTGCTTCAGAAGGCGGTTCATCACCATCTATCCTTGTTTCTGCATCCGACTCGCAGTGCTTTGAAGGCATAATGAGGTTACCCTTTGCGAGTGGATTAAACTTAAAAAATAATAATAAAATGAAAAAAAAAAGAAAAAAAAAGAATTGAGCTTTCATAGCTAGAACAAAGCATTTCAGCTATGGCTCCTAGCGAGTATATTAGAATAAAAAAGTTTCATTGAGTCCAACACAAAATAAGAGCATGAGGTAATGGTAAGTTTTACTGCTGAAAGACACGATGGGAAGGACGAATACATGAAACAAGAAGACGAAAGGGTCTTTTAAAAATGAAAGAAAACTTAACTACTTCCACTAAATGATTAACAATGAAGCTTTGCTGGTGGCTTTTGAGAATGAAAAATCTTCCTTCTAAGACAAAGGATGCACATTAAAGCTTTCTCATTCCTAAAGAGTTGAGTAGGAATGAAATTGTTGAGTAGGAATGAGGAAGTTTCACCCTTAAAACAATGGATATCCAATGAAGCTTTCTCGTTCCTAAAGAGTCGGTTAGGAATAAAATAATTTCACTTTCAAGATAAAGGATGCACAATGAAATTTTTGCATTCCTAATAAAGAGTCGAGTAAGATTAAGTTCCACTGCTAAGACAAAACATACCCAATGAAGCTTTCCCATTCCTAAAGTCGATTAGGAATGAAGAAGCTTCGCTGCTAAAACGAGATGATTGCAAATGACTATATACTATAAAACGGGAACTGGGACAAACCGTGACAGATTTTAGCGAAAGGCTGATATTGCTCGCGATCTGAGAGAAATGGAAGAAGTAAGTTAAATGGAAATATCAGAAGCGCCACATTTGTCGCTTGGTGTAGTTTCATTTTCTCGAATTGTTACGAGGTAATTTAAATTTACAACGTGACACTCGAGCAAATTAATAATGATATTGGCAGACATTTCGCTGGTGCACTTAACGGACATATATGTCAGATACAGCATACAATTTAAAAGTTGTCGCATAAATTTAAGTAAAACATATATGTGTACATATACGCAGACTTTGCTTTATTATGTTTCATTATGATTTACGTAGAAAGCTTTGGTATTTATCTTTCTATCAGATCTCCATTTAGCTATGGTTAATAAACAAGTTTGCGTCCGTTTAAAAATTAAATATAAATGTAGTAAATTGCTAAGGTGCTGCGGTCGTTATTGGAATTTATCTTCCAATCTTTAAGTTTACAAATAATCCAGTGTTATACCACTTTAAGAAAAAATACGGTGATCTTAACGACATACAAAATTATTTTGATTTACGAAGTCGAACAGCTCCAGTCGCGATTATAGCTGCGGATACATCAAAGTTAAGCGGCAAAAGATAAAAAGAAGAGTAAGCCGTGGTACGTGATTATAGAGGGGGTAAATATCCATGGGTTCCTCGCACCAACCATTCTTATGCTGATGTGTTGGCCTTTCCAATATTAAAACTATAACTGTGGCTTTTGAACAACTGTCAAAGAAAATTAATTGATTTTAAATGGTTCCCGCGTTATTGATATAAATATTTGAGCACCCAAGCAACCATACAAGCATAATATGTAATTTTATAAAGTTATTTTCTCATTAAAAAATCGTTATATGTTTCGGCAGTGTTACGGTCACTTACTCATATGAAAAAACTAAATATTTACTAATGGTCAACGCATTTTAAGGGAATTCATAAAACTCCACCTTGGGCGCGATGGTCGTACCCATTTATAATAAATTAGGTAGAAGCAGATGGCCAAAACCGATTTCTAACTCATTTATTAGTTATCCTGTTTCTCCAACGTAATTATACAGAAGATAAAATCCTTAATATTGCCGTACTATCAAACTCATGCATATTGAACACATACAAAATTATACTAAACAGTTTCAAAGGTCTCTCAATGGCCCTGAATTAAATAACATATTTGCCGCAAATGTAGTCCCTTAATAACCACCCGAAAGAGGTAATTTACCTCTTGGTTGATTATTACAGTCTTTGTAATTCTTTAATTTCCAGTTTGGGCTCGAACAATTAGAACCGCAGCTACCACTGAAATGATATACATCTCGATATTTAAAAAATTGACTTTAAAAAACCTCTACCCCCAACACCGACTCTGATCAGTAGCGTTTGCTGCTGCCATTTACTTTTCCAAGTGTCATTTCAGGGTTCTTATTGCTGGCCTTAGAATATTTTATATTCTAAGTTGCTTGTTTGGGTGCTGAGTTGAGTGTTATCAGTGAATAATTTCAGATACCTGGAGGTTCCTTAGCAACGCATCAAGTTCTGCTTCTTTACCTCAGTGGTCTCCAACATTTTTCCGTTTTTGAGTGCTTACCTTTACAACGACAATAATCCTAAATTGTACCCTGTAATTGACTAACTAAAAAATTTCGTTGTGTTCACAATATTTCTGACGAATAAGTTTGTCTTGTCTAAAAACAGGTTAGAAAACTTTAGGACAGAAATATGGCGCACCCTCCAGGATTTTCTGTGTAACCCACAACTGGTCTACGTAGTGAATATCACTAGTGATCTTCTTTAGATATATCCAAGCATTACAAGCACTGCTTCAATTAATTCAATTGTTTCTTGCTATTGCCAGTGGTTTCCAGTCAGCTTTCCTTTTGCTCTTCTAAGTAGTGGATATCATCAGCAAATATTTGCACGTTCTTAACACGGTAACAAATTCCTCACTAATTTTTTACCCAGTGATTTGCCTAAGATTTCTGAAGCTACGTAAGCGTTGTTTCAAGTTTTTTATTAGTCTTCCAAGAAATGAATTCGTTAGCTCATCGTGGTACCTCAAGCATTAAACCCATTTTTTATTGCTCCTTTTGTCATCATTGGTTGTAAAAAATGGTTAAATAGTAACACAAACAAGAACTTCCCTTCAGCTTGGTGTACCTTTTTTAAACTTGACCTCTAGATGATCGGGTTTGCAAAAGAATTTAGAACCTACATCAACAAAGAAAATCTTCGTCTGATTTCAATTTATGCCAATTTTTTGCTTTCCGGTCTTTGGACATTTAAAACATCTGCAAGCATTGCTTCCACTTTCTATTTGTTCTTTTAAGCAGTGGCTGTCTTCCGTAATAATTCCAAGGTATATTAACACCATAACAAGTCCGCACTGATTTTCCAACTAGGAGACTTTGCCTTAAATATATGGAGCTACCTCAGCAAAACTTCAGAATTGTTATAATTTTTTCTTGAAAGGTGAATCACCGCCTTCATTCATCTAACTAGTAAAAAAAATATTCGACTTTCTAAAACCCATAAATTGCTCCTAACGAGACACTCCTGACTCGCAGGCAACTCTTTTAGTAAACATTGTTTACAACTTCAACAATCCAGTTTAAGGCAAACAGGAAAAGCAAATATCGCTAACTCATGGGCAACAATTTTTTAAAAGAAAACAATGCTCAAATAATGCATTTGGAGTGTATTTGGTCCCCACAATAACGTAAAAAAATGATTTATTTTCAGTTTGGTTCCATTCTGAAATAGCGACTTTTAAGCGGTCAGCTCTTCAAAAGTTTTTATTTTCTACAAACTTGGATTTGCAAAGAAAAAGAATTTATCTTCAGTTTGGTTAAACTTCTTTTAGACCTCTCTTAAAAGTTTTAAAAATTCTACAAAATTCGATGGTGACGCAGAGTAGACCTTCCTGATTATTTCAATACCTTGTTGCTATTTTTGGCGTTCCAGTAATCTTATTTGACATTTAAAGGTCCTCAATTGCATACGTTTCTCAAACGAATGTAGTAAATGTGCTTCTTTGGTAGTAATCCAGAAGAAAAATTGGTACATGAAATCTTAACTTCTAGAAGATCAGCTCTTTAGGAAATTTCAGTACTCTACAACATTGAAGACTTCCGTCGTCATCAAGACGGATTGATGGCATAATGTTTCAATCTACTTTTATTTTTGATGACACCAAGCACCTTCTTAAGAAGTATAGAGGTCTTAAAGCATCATATCAGGTTTCTTACTGGTCGTAGTGCATGTGATTTTGATATTGCTAGTATTTTTCTTCAGGCATTTGGAAGTCTTTAAGCATTTTTTTTGGCATGAAAACTCTAGGGATTTGTAGCAAGACAGGTGACGAAAGAACATTAAAATAGATTCAGTGAACGACACTTCGTTATGTTGTACCAACTAGATTGGGGCAATTTGAAGGTCTTTAACCACTCTCGCCCCTTTGCCTCTTTTTGTTGTTATGGAATCTTAGCAATCTTCATACATCTGGAGGTAGCATAGTATCAAATTTTTCACTCCATCTCAAAACACTCCTGACTGAAGTTATTTTAATAGGCTCTGTATTTATCTCTAAGGATATTTTGCTATCATCTAAAAAATCAAACTAAAAAATATAGGAAAATTCCTTCTTTAAATGATGGCAAAATATCCCATCATTCCTGATCTTGAAAGTTCGAGAGATTTAAAGAAAAAGTTAAGAAGGATGAAATCGAAAGATCTAGGGATTGACTTCTTGTGACAACAGTTTTTTTAACTTGACATAAGTATAAGCGATAAAAGAGCCCATTAAAATAAAGTAAGAGAGCAGCACTGCGTTGTTTTAATTAGAAAAAATGATGACCCCATTGCCTTGGGGTGATATGTGTCCTATTATATAGATGATATGGTTTGTTACATCATCTCGGTTGCATCTGGGTTGCCAAAAAATAAAGTAAGGATGTCCTGCGTTCTTGTATCGCACTGTTAAGAATTTTAGACACAAAGACTATTAAAGTTTATCCTGGTCGGTCCCCTGGTACAATCTACAATACATGGGACGAGCCGTTGTGGATAATGATGTTCATTTTCTCCAAACAAATTTCTTTTTATAAATACCCCGTAACTAATAGCTTTTTGATGTGAACAATGTAGTGTTTAGAAAGCATTCTGCAGCATATATTGTAAATGAAATGCTTTCAGCGTAATATAACGAACTTTTTGTGCAAAATAATCTATTAATTTACAAAAATTTGATTTGCCTATTCCAGGCTTAGCCCTAAGCTTTGGAATAAATGAAGCCGCAATAATAGTTGATCCATAATTAAATTTTATCCTACCGCAAATTGCGTTTAGCACGGAATATTACGAAGTCCTTAAGAAGTCAGCTAATAATTTCTTTTACAATCAGTTATATAAATGTGTCGTTTTTAATACTGTGATGAGAGTTCAGCAGTACATGAATAATACAATCATGTATGGTTAACAGAAACTCACGACACCTTAATGCGAGATAGCTTTCCTGAAATAAGTCTAGATAATGAGAGAAACAACATGATTAAAATTAAGAAGATATTTAATCCTTACTTGGTCGAATTACTTAATTGTTTATAATTCATAAACTACATCAGTAATATTTCTCCGTAAGACACAATTCTAAGGTGATCAACGGACCAGCATCTGATTACGTCAATTTCTGAAATTGAAAAGTAATATTTCTTTTGTAATTATCTCAGAAAATTTTGGAAGAGATGGCAAAAAAATGTTTTGCAATACCACAGAATGCGTTACAGAAATCTAAACAGCATGCTGTATGAGGTTAGGCAGTGGCGGGGGGGGGGGGGGTGCGCAGATGGAAAAATATTAGTAATTAAGGGTTTAGGTGACTCCAGTGCCATAGCAAGGTATTAAATTTAAGATAAACAAAAGTGATACAAAAGGTGTGTTATTTAATAGTATTTTTACGAATTAAATTTAATTAACATCTTATAACATCCAAAATATTTTTGGGTTATCATCTTTAAATTATTTTCATCGAGTACAAAAAACATCATCGATATTTCTGAGCTCCTTTAAAGTACTCGGTACGGTTTCACGTCGCTACGGCTCTGGGTTACTTAATTAAAATTGTTTGCTTTCATAGGAATAAAATTATATCACTTTTTCATAAAAGCTGCATTTGAAAATAAAATATATTTTATTACAAAGTTCTAATTAAACTCTACAAAAACACAAAAATAGTTATTTATGATACAAGTGTTAAAAGTGACATTTTATTTTGTGAGTGGGGAGTATTGCGGAACGAGCGTAGCGAGTGGAGCAACCCCACGAACAAAATAAAATCACTTTTAACAAGTGTATCATACAATATTTTTTTGTCACGTGTCATTATAAAAGTCAATTTTTAGTTCACTTATCAATGAACTAAAAATGTCACTTTTAATAACAGTTTTACAAAAAAATATTTTTTAAACAAATCCGCTCTATGATCTTTTGAAGAAATAAAGTGTTTATTACTTTTTCATCAAAATTGTTTAAATCCAAATTTACAAATTAATAATTAGACCCTAGACTGCTATCTCTTTGTGAATAGCGGTACTATTGGCAGTTAGACCTGTAAGCGGCACAATTAGCAATCGCAATCAGATCAGCCGGCACCTACGCATTTAGCATCATAAACCGTAAATACACACTCCAAACCCTGACTCGTACTCACCATTTGGCAATAGCACATAAGCGCGGAGCGGCGTACCCCGGGCTAGCTTTAACGTGGTGTTCCATAGTTTATTTCTCCGTATTCCGTGGAGGCCGTTGATAGGCATCGCACGGCAGTCACGCTAGATGTATAATTCTGTGCGCACCAACTTATTTAAATTTCCTTATAATATTTAATATAATGAAATCAAACGTTTGCGTACTTTATTCCAAGTCACTCACAATTATTATTAGTTAATTAGTATATCATTATTTTGTGTTTAAAAATGTGATAAATCCTAGTGTTTTACATTAAACAGAAAAGAATAGATCGCTCATTTCACGAGGAGCGCGCGCTCTTGCGCTCTTTAAGACCAGCCGCCACTGTTAGAAGGTCGAAAACAACCGAACGAACTAGAAAAAACACTTCGTTCAATTGGCTACATTGAAAAGTAGCGAGGCTGCGTACAATTGAAGGCAACAATTCAGAAATAGATTTAGTTCTAAATTTGAAGGACTGCAATCAGGTATTGATGATACTTGAAAAATTCTTCTGTTTTTTCCAGTTGACTATCCCCAAAACAAATGAGGTAGCCTTTGCTCGAATTGAATATTGCGTTAGTGTGTGAGCTAGAGAAGTCCTCTTGCTTGATTATTGGTCGATTTCTGATAAGACCGAAAGTAGATAACCCAAAATTTGTGAAATTGTTCAATGTGCTACAATAACGAAACACTAAATTAGCTGTCCCGCAAAGCTCAAATTATATCAGAAGGATTCCAATCAGTTTTCAATAAAGGCTTCTGGAAAAATTCCTTTGGTTTATTTCAGCTGACTACTTCGAAAAGTGATGAGGTTTTCTTCGCTATAATTGATCAATGGTAGAAAAATGATCTGAAACTTATTGTTAGTTTTAAACTACAGTAGGACTTCAGTTAGTTTTCGATGAAAACATTGAAGATAGCAATGGCAGAAAAATGATTATAAATTTAATTCTAAATTTACAGATCTACACCAGTTTTCGATGAAATCTACTTGAAAAATCCCTCTGACTTCTTCTAGTTGATTTTCTCGAAAAGTGATGAGGCTACGTTTGATAAAATTGAGGACAAGAGTGCAGCAACATTGCACGATCAGCAGGTTATTTATGGTTACTATTGACAATATGGTATACTATTTCCAGAGCGTGGTATAAACAAATGGTTAATTTGGGTGATTTTTTTTGCAAAATTACGGCTATGTTTTGTATTTATTATTTTTTTTAACGCTGCTTAGAGGAACTCTGGTATTGTTTGTTAATATCTATTAGATGTTTTTTTGAAAATTATGATTTCCTAGTGTTTTAAAAAAACAAACATTTTTCGGTTGCTATTTTTCAGTAATAAGCAATAAACATACATTTACATTACGATCCACATATGGTTTGAAGGACCAATATGTAGATGAACTTAAAACCCACACATGGGTCGTTGTACAATGGTGAGGCTTTTTCTTTAAGTTTCCGGTTTATTTCAAAATTTCAAGGTTATCTCTCTCTCTCTAGAATAGAAATCTGGAAAATGTTTTGTATAAATCTTTAATTTTTTATTATTTCTAAGAATTTTCAGTTTAACTTCAACAGTTGCTTTTTTTCCTGAAATTTTGAAAATTTTTTTCCCAAATACCAACAGTTTCAATTTTATCTCCAAATTTCAACTTTACCTCAAAAATGCGACCTTTTCGAAATAATAAGTTCGTCAAAAAATAATAGGGCAGTGATTGGGGAAGGGAAAGAGGAGTTGAATTTACTTGTGATGCGAAAGGCCTGAGGGTACGAGGATCGAGAAAATAGGAAAAGTTTTTTTGCTATAGTCCAAAATGAGGAACCACTGATTCCTTTTTCTGAACTGCATTAAAAGTCCATTAACTTTTCTTGTAATATAGGATATTTCGAAATGCAAATCTTGTCCCCTTAAACCAAGAAAGATTAAAAAACACCAGAAATGTTGCTCTGTGTTTTTTAATCTTTCTTGGTTTCAGGGGACAAGATTTGTATTTCAATTTTCGAAGATAACCAAGGACCACCACCAAAAAATTTTGGTTATTTGACTTTTGACTCATAAATGTGTGTGGAACCCTTTTACATTTAATGTATCCATAATTTTTTTCTTCGTCGCGCGTATCACAGTTCAAGTCTACCCCTGGGGGCCCAACCAGGCCATTTTGGGGATCTAAGAGCTAGAAAATCGGTAGCTGGTAAATAGCCAGAAATTGTTCCAGTGGTCTGTTTGAGGTTGCACTGGGCCAATGCCATAATGGAATTTGCGCTCACCTTATGAAATGGATATAATGTCTTAAGACCTCCCTAAGATTGTAGAAGGCTCTTCAGAATTACGCAGCCCAAAAAACCTCCTTGGCACTTTTTTCGAAATGGGGTTAAACAGGAAGTTGTGTATTATCACTGAATTCACTTCGTATTCCCAAAAAAACCTGTAGTATGTCTAAAATGTTCTACAATTATTGCATTAGACTAGGCAGCTGCCTAAATACATATCCAGATAACAATCAGGTGTGACAGCAACGAATTTAGTCCTTAGTTTTAGAATATGTTGATGAAAATTTGCCTAATTAAAACGAATTTCATGGACACACAGGTTTTTGCTTCTTGGGATGAAGAGTGGGGGAACTGGTAGATATTTTGGTGTTGTGATGTGTCATCAGGTTTGTTTGGTTAGTATAATGAGCGTATTCTATATAAATTTTCCGAATAATATAATTTATTGTACATTTAAATTAAAGAATGATAATGGCATGATAATCTGTTACAGGTATAAAAGAAGCGGCGATATTTATACGAAAATTAGATTAACTAGAAGCCATAAAGTATTGAAAGAATAATTTATAAGTCGGCAGTTGGGTTCTTCGGATGGACGTAAAATAAGAATGCTTATAGAATAATGTAAATAATAATAGAGTCTGAATAGCGCTTCAGCTGTGATTTCAAGGCAGGAACTTAGATAACCTGCTTGTCTGAACCTTTAACAGCTACACTTTGCCGCCTCGAACCCAACTGGATACAGATGAACATCTGTAATCTGCCTCGCATTCTACGATGTTGTGTCATGACTACCTTGCAACCGCTGGCTCCATTATAACACATAAATATAAACAATGGCTACATGTTAAAACCAACAAAGTTCTCCATTTCCAGTCGACTTTTTATATGCAAAATAACCCCCCATATTAGTATTTATAGCATATTTGTAAGAAATTAAATCAAAACAAAACTGTCTGATTCACGACTCTTTATTTTTACTATATTAATAAAATTGAAGCTTTTAAGTGTCTGTCTGTCGATTGGTCGTTTGTCCATGCTAATATCGGAAACTGCAAAATCGATTTTAATGAAACTTTTACTAAAATGTGGAGAATTTTTAAGGGTGTCTTTTAGGGTATTTCTATTCCAGCAAAACTTAACCTTTCACAGCTAAGAACTTAACTGTACTAAAAATTTTATTTGATGTTATAACACGAAACATAAAAGAGAAACCATTTATGGCAAAACAGTTCATGGCTAATATGATATTGCGCGCCACTTACACTTCTAGCGGGTACTAGAATAAAGAGGGCGAACCTTTGAATCTATCATTCTATTAAATTCAAATGAAAAATTATTTCTTTCTGAAATATGACGTTACTGCACCCGAGCGTAGGCAGGATTTCGTTCCGGGAGGGGCAAGAATCATTTTGAAAAATTGATAAAAAAAAGAAAACCGGAAAACGTTCCGGTTGAGTATATGTATATTTTCATTTAACTTCATAAACTGAGGAATCAAATTTTCAGATTTAAATTGAAATTTGGAAATAGAGCCGAACTTTGCGAAAACAAAAAATTGAATTTAAAATTAAAACCGAACCTTTCGGAAAACTTCGAAAACTATCGAAATCTCGAATATTTCGAAAAATACCGTCGAAATGTCGAGAAAAAGGTTGAAATCGCTTGAAGAAAAATGAACATTTTCAAGAGAAAGTTTAATTTTGAGAGAAACGAATTTCGAGGCATAAACGAATTTTGGGAAAAAGTTGGAATGTTTAAAAAATCGTGTTTAAAAATCCTAACCTTTCGAAAAATCTCAAAGAATGTTGAAAATTCGAAAAAATTATATTTTTAAAGGCGGAGTTTTGTGAAAAGAAGACGTAATTTTCCAAAAAATTAGAACTTTAAGAAACATTTTTCACTGTAAGTGGAGATTTACAGAAGCATAGAACATCCTTATTTGAAGAACGAGAAAAAATTTCCAGAATGCGACAAATTTTGAGAAACATGAAATTATCGAAAATTTAAATTAAAAAAAATTCGGAAAAACCGAATATTAACAAAATTAAAGTTTAACTTTGAGGGAAAAAATTAGAATAAAGCCATAATTTCGAGAGCGACGAATTTTGAGAAAAAAACCCCATTTTGGGAAAGGATTTTTTAGAAAACCAAAATTGAATAAAAACTCAACCCTTAGGAAGAACTCGAAAAATGCCGAAGATTCTAAAAATACCAAAATATTTCCAAAGGTCAAATATTGTAAACAAATTCACAATTTCCAAAAACACCTTTCCTGAAATGTTTAATTTTTCATTAGAATTTTGAGATAATATTTAAATTTCAATAAAGAAATTGAATGTTTTGACTTTTTTTAGAAACTTTGATTTGAAAAAAGTTTTTAATTTTAAAGTTGACATTGAAAATTTTAAATTCCACACACAAGTTCACATTATTAAAAAAGACGAAATTTTGAATAAAAATAAAATATAGAACTCTATATTTTTTTTTCTCGAAGTTAAAAAAAAAAAACAAAAATAAATAAATAACATTTCCTTAAACTTGTTTTAGCTTTTTTCTTAAAATTGCTGCTGTTCTTTTAACATGTATTTTTGGAAATTTCAGAATTTTGACTTCTTTCCTGAAATTTTAACTTCAAAACAGCAGTTTTAAAAAATAAGAGAAGAATGAAAAAACTTTGACCCTTTACAGTTTCTACATTTTTTCCAAGTTTCGACTTTTCTCTAATTTTCTTATTTACATTGAACATTTATACTTTTTCGCGTCAATTTTAACTTTCTTTTCAAATTTTTATCATAATCTAGAAATATCTACAGTTAAACCTCCCTACAACGAACAACGACCCTCATATACCGAATTCCTCTATATAACGAACTTTTTCATGGAACGCAGCATTTTAGGTAAATTTACACATAAAATTACCTCCATTTAACGGACACAGTACCCCCATACAGCGAATTTTTGAACCAAGGTTTTCGAAGGTTTAATTAGTTTTTAAATGCTTCCGTTCAGAAAAATTTCTTAATTTTAGAGATACCCATACTACTGAATTTTTAAGATTTAATTAGCTTTTAATTGCATTTTAGGAAAAAGCTTTAATGCTCTGGGAAAAAGTTCAATTGATCAATAGTGTTGTAACAAGGGTTTAAAAAAAGGACATCACCAAATCGACAACAACTTTTGAATCCCTGCAATTATATGAACTTTTATATATAATTTGTTTATTTTTAATGTTACCTCTATATAGCGAAAACCTCTCTATAACGAATTTTTTTGTAGTATTTAGGAATTCGCTCTGGGGAGGTTTGACTGTATTTCTCTTGAAAGTTTAGTGGATAGATAAAATTTCGTTTTTTCTACACTTTTACCATTTGATTACCACAAAATTTCCGCTTATTTAAACTTTCGCTTATTTTCTCGTAATCCTGAGTTTAAATTCCAAGCCTATTCGATCTTTTTCTGGAGCTTTGATCTTAGAATTAGTTTTTTTTTTTAAATGATGACTATCCGAAATTTCGATGTCTAATTGCAGATTTTGTCATTGTTCTGGAAAACTGAAATACAGAACTTGTCCCCTGAAACCAAGAAAGATTAAAAAACACAACAAAGGTTGCTCTAACGCGTTTCGATAGCTAAGCTATACTCTTCAGAGAGATACTAACACTTGATTTTTTTAAAGTAGGGGAAAATCCGTTCAGGGCATCTGGGAAGATGACCCAGATAGTGTCAAGCTGTCATCTTCAGAGAGATATTGTTCTGGAAATCTCCGCTGAAAAACCGATATTTAAAATTTCGGAAATTTGGAGTTTCAAATTTCGAGAAAAAAGTATACAATAATTGAATATTCCAGTTCAAGAGTCGAGATTTTCGAAGTAAATTTGAAATGACACATGTCGAAAAATTTCAAATTTAAGCTTCCAATTTTTACACCTTTATCTCAAAATTTTAATTCTTTTCTAAAAATTTCGGCTTGTTGGTTTTCGACAGTGCAAGTTATTTTTGAAATGATTTGGATTTAGAACTTAAAATTTCGTTTGTTTTATATTTCACTTTCAAAACATGTTGACTTCAAGAAACTTGAGTTTTTTCGCGAAACTTTGGATTTAAACCCAAAATTTTGTTCATTTCCCCTCAAACCCTTAAAATTGACTTTGTTTTTTCCCAAATTTTCAACTTTTTTCACAAGTTATTTAGCTACAACTTTTATCCAAAATTATCGTATTTACATATCGTACAAATCGTGTTTCAAAAAATTTATCGTGAATCTGAAAATCTGAGTTTCTCATAGAAAATTTGACTTTGAAGTTCGAAGTTTTTGTTTCTAGTATTTCTAACTTTTTCTATCGAAAACTTCAAATTTTTGCTCAAACCATCTACTTCAGTCTTAAAATTTAGGTTAATCAACTTTGAAAGGTTTTTTTAATTTTAACAGAAAAAGTAAACCATTTTAAAAAAATTCTATATTTTGGAAAATCAAATTGAATTTATTAATAATATTTTTTCGGTTTCGCCCTTAATCTCACAATTTCAACTCCTAAAAATGTTGAACTTTTAACCAAAAAAGGTGAATATTCGAAATTTTATGCAAATTTCAAGTTTAAACTTTTTATTTTTAGTTTCGTTAAGTTCGAGTTCAGAATTACGAAAAAAAAGTATCGAAATTTAGAGATTAAAGTCTACATTTCGAAATATAGGGTCACAATTTCTACAAAACGTCTGTTTTGTTTGAAGTTGAAATTTCAGAAAAAAATTAAAATTGATGTTTTAACTCTTGAAACTTCTAGAAAAAGAGTTAAAAGAGAAAAAATTAAACCTCAAAATTTTGCATCAAATTCAAAACTTCGAAAGAAAAATCAAAATTATATAAAAAATATCCTCACCATCCACCAAATTTTGAAAATTCGGAAGTTTTAGATTTTTGACTATGCAGTCGAAAATTTAAGAAATGTATTAAAATTTCAAGTTTATCTTTGACGTCTTTAAATTCGAGAATTTCGGATTCTGAAAATCCTAAGCTTCGATGAGTTCGATGCTTCTGTCAATATTCAATTTATTAAAATAGTAATGTTTGGCAACGTCAGTTCTGCTGATGAAATATCTATCTTGTAATAATAAAGAGCCAAACCCTTTCTTTAATTATCTACTCCAATTAGAAAACAGGTCACTTTTCTAGTTTGATAATCCAAAGTATTTTCAATAAATACCGACTACCGAAGCAGAGAAAATGATGAATATGTTTGTTTTTATTTTTTTCTCTTAGAGGTCCGCGGGATGAAAAATTATTTAAATTACTGTATTCATCTGTAAGGGCAGCGGCTAATACAAAATGACCTTGAATTATAATGAGAAGCAATATATTTGTCGGTTCATTAGTTTTATCCAGCCGAGGTGTGGTAAAGCCACAGCTAACAATTGAACTTTAAACAGATGTTCACAAGCAATTATAAAAAGGCTACAGTTTGTGTTCAAGAACAATAACCGCTGTTCCTTTTAATTTGATTTGTAAATAAATTACTGGGGAGCATTTATCTTCTAATTCAATAAAATTCAGTAAAAATTAAATTATGTTAGCATGTGGATGAAATTAGCTTTCGGTCAGTTCAATTTTAACAGCTTTGACGGCGCGAGTAATTAGCACTAATCAAACAATGTTCATTTCGTCAGCTGAACTAGCATTTTGAGCTTATTTCTTTGATTGGCAGGTGCAGCAGTCGAGCAGCAGTCAATTATAAGAGGGTTAATCAAATATGAACCAGAATATGTTTTTAAAAAATTACTGGTACAAGATACATATATGAAAGTTATTACCTATTTTTCTATATAATCTCCTGATTTTGTTATGCATTTTTCCCAGCGGATTGGGAGTTTTTAATGCCATCATAATAAAAAGAAGGGAGGCGTGTTTGCAGCCAATTCCGCACAAATGTCTCAACAGCATCATCATCATGGAATCGCTTACCTCTTAGAGCTTCTTTCAGTAATCTAAACATGTGATAGTCCCATGGTGATAAATCGGGACTATAAGGAGGGTGTTCTAATGTTGCTCAATGCATTTTTTTAAATTTTTGATGTATCAGATTAGCTGAGTGGGGGCGGGCATTGTCGTGAAGCAAAATCACATTTTTGACGGAAAATTCGCGCTTCTTCCGCCGATATACACGTTTTGTTTTATCCAATAGCTGGCAATAGTAGGCAGCATTAACCGTACGACGTTTATGGAGAAAATCAACGTGCCCAACTCCTTTAAAACTTAAAGCACTGTCGCAAGAACCTTTTCAGCTGAGAGGCGAGTTTTTTTGCCTTGATGGGCGCACCTTCTCCCTTTCTTCTCCACTCCATGCTTGTTTGGATTCAGGGGGACACAAGTTTGATCACAGTAACAATATCTTGCAAAAAAACCATCACTTTCACGTTTAAAACATCTAAGAAGGCGCTGACAAATCTTCTGACGTTGCTGTTTCTGTTCCTCAGTCAAAAGACGAAGTAACCACCTAGCAGAAATTTTTCGAAACCCCAACTCATCTGTAATGATGGATTGGGCACTCCCAAAGCTTATTCCTATCCGAGATGTAATGTCACCAACAGTTAAACAGTGATCACCTCCCAAAAGGCGTTGAACAGCGTTATTCTTATCCACAGTTACACTGGTCCGAGGACGATAGGCATAGGGTCCATTTTCAACTTGTGTTCGTCCTTCCAAAAATTTTTTGGGCCATTCATACACTTGAGTTTTCTTTGAACAAGTATAATTAAACTGTGCGCCTAGTGTACAAAGAATTTTGGCTTTACACCTTCACCGACAGGAAATTTAATAATAATGCGCTGCGCAACATGCGGATGAATCTCTTGCTCACTCATTGTATTTACAACTGACGAACGGCAAGAACGGAATTCGCTTGAGCGCAGGAAGTCACGTGATATCACCACCTAACATATCTAAGAGTATGCGCACACTTCCGTCATGTCCTATTGGACATGACAGAAATTCTGGTTCATATTTGATTTACCCTCGTATTTTTTCTCAAAATACGCTCTTACATTTCACTTTTTGTTAACATTTTATATGTCGAATTTTTCTAGAAATTCTGGGTTTCGATTTTTCAAAGTTTAGAAATTTTGCATACTTCCTTATTTAGATTTTCAATTTTTAATTTTTCCTAGCTATTCGATTGTCGATATTTTTGGAAATGCTGGGTCGTTGGTTTCTGAATTTCAACTCTCTTCTTTTCGTATTAAATGCAAAATGTTTTGATATAAAATTTGAAATTTGCAAATTTCCTGCTTTTGAGTTTATTCACGATATGATGACTTTCTTCGCGAAACATCAAAACATTATTTGAAATAACTTTCGAGGTTTTTTCAAATTGCTGATTAATTTTTTAAAATTTATTTTACATTATGCGTGTTTTGTAATTTTTCACATCAAATTCCAAGTTGATACTAACTTTTTAGAGATTATTAGACATTTGTTAAAAATCAAAATTTATCCCGATAATGTTTTTCGAATTTTTTTAACGAACACTGGAATTTTAAAATCTTTTGACTTCAATAATAGTACGATATTTCAACATTTTAAGCCCGTTTTTTTATAAGACTTTGGTTGTATAAATTAGAAATTTCGAGAAAATATTTCTAATGTAAAAATATTTTTTTCAATATTACGAGTTTGTGGAATTTTTGGGAACAAAATGATGTTTTCGTTCCCAGAAATACGATTATTAACTCAAAATTTAACTTTTTCTAGCAACTTTAATCTAATTTTCAAAATTTCAACCTCAATTCGACATTTCCACTGCATAAAGGTGGATGCAGATTTTTTTATGGTGGAAGGGAGAAGGCACAAAAGCCAAACTGAAAAGGAATGGTCTCATAAGCTCTGTAGAATCCTTGAGAGGGTGGCTACGTGCCCCCGTTTAGTTATCATTTTCAATTTTTAATTTTTTTTTTAATTGCAGTTGTAGTGCAGAGTTCTTCAAAATATCGATTTTATTCTTTTTTTGAGTTTCGACATTTTATAAAATAAATTTTGAGTTATATTTTCAAACAAAAAACCAGTAAAAACTGCAGGATACATCATCTTTAATTTTTTGTTCAAACAAACACTTCAAACAAAAGTCAATACCTCGAAATTGAAGGCTACATTTTGAAAAAAAGTGAAAATTTTGGCTTCTGAACTTTTTTTTAAATGTAGCCTTTAATTTCGAAATATCGACTTTTGTCTTAAAGTATCCGAAGAAGTTTGATTATAAAATTCGAGTTGTTATATTGAAATTTTTAATAAAATTTTGGTTTTTTGTCTGTCAAAATTTTGGGTGTTCAGCAGCTTTAATGCTGCTTTTTTTTTCTAAAATTTCGATCATAAAATCCTTCTGATTTTTTTGCGAAATTTGGACTTAATTTTTAAAAGTTGGAAATTTATTTCAACTTTTTCTTTTGGAAGTTTCGAAGTTGTATTCCAATGTTTATTAAGTGTGAACTTGGAAAAAACTTAGAAATGGAGTTTTTTCAAAATTTAGACTTTTTTCTCATAATTACCTCATATTACTATTTACTCTTTATATTTTTGTTCGGAATTTTCTATTTTAAATGTATTCATTTTTCAAAGTTGCACCTTAATGTAAAAATGTTGACTTTTTTGGCATAAAATCTCACTGTTTATTAATTTTATTTAACATTTCTTCGGCCCAGTTTGATTTTTAAGAATTTCTTCCTCATTGTTTCCTTTCCTTGTTATGTATGCTCTGCTGACGAGCTCAAATGAGAGCGAAACATCGATGTCCAGTGCTACAACCTTTTTTATGTATATTTTTTTTATATATTTTTATATTTTCATAATTTATCAAAAAAACGAAATTTTTTTCATATCTAATTTTGGTCTTCTATTTTTGATTATTTCTATTCTATGTAAAATAAACTAACCTCTTATTTTGTCAACTGTCATGAGGTGACGTTTTTAAATAAATTTAAATATCAAGTAGTCATATTTCAAAAACTGTTTAGAATATTGTCAACAAACAATAAAAATTTAAATATTTCCAAACTGGGCCGAAGAAATGTTAAAAAAAATTAATAAACATAATATTTCCGGTCAATAAGAGTTCACCATGAAGAATAAAATCTCAAGTTTAGTTGTAGTCCATATATTATATATTTAATAGTAAGCAAGTGACAATATCACTGTTTCCATAAAATATTAAACTTTTCGGACGGGTTGGTTTATAGCATAGTTGGCGAATTGTATTAGTAACTTGTTTGCCGGTTTTATGCCAAAACTAATTTTATGAATTATAAATTCAGATTTAAAGACTAAATTTATATAAATTTTAAGTCACATTTCCGAAACTTAAATTTAATATTAAAATTTGGACTTTTAGACATTTTTTTCAACATTTTTATTTAAGTCGCAAAATGTCGTCTTCCTTTTTGAAATTTCGAAAAATTTTTTAAATAAAATGCTAGATATTTTTTGAAATTTCGGCTTTAATATCGAAATATCATCTTTTTTTTTGAACTTTTTGACTTTTTTCAAAATTTTTGCTCCAATACCAAATACCTTTTCTTGAAATATTGAGAAAACCTTTTTTTTTAATTTCAGCTATTTTCGGAAATTTTAGCTCTTTTTTAAAGTTTTTAATTTTTAAATTTGAATTTTTTTCCTCTAAAGTTTTCTTTTAAAATGGAGTTTTTTTTTGATTCATACTTTTATTTTTGAAACGTTTTGTAGCTTTTTCTAAATAAAAACTGATTATTAATTTTGATTTTATTTAAATTATTATATTATTATTATTATTATATATTACGACAGTTATATATTACGGTAGTTACGAAATTTTTGAAACATGATTTCATTTCATAGTCAAAGAATTAGTGTAGAACCTACATACATAAAAGGCAAAAGTAAATATTGAAATAATAGAAGATCAAAATGGGATATAGATAAATTAAAACATTAAGAATGCAATTAGACAAAAATATAATAAAAATGTTATAAGAAAATTATTCCGTTTTGAAACCAAGAATGTCAATAATTCATACGAACATTTAAGGAACAACATAACATAGAGGAAGAACTTGGTAAAAAGAGGTTTTTTTTATTGATATTAATTTAGATATTTGTTTGTGTAATGAATCGAAAACTGCGAAAAAAAAATTATGTAATACTTTGTGTCCTAAAAAAGGAACAACAACTTTTCGTCTGTAACTGTTTTTCTTAACATACTGCTTTTTCTAAAATTTGCCTTTGCCTCAAAATTCGTCTTTTTCAAAATTTCGATTTTATTTTCAAAATTTCTATTTTATTTTCAAAATTCTACTTTTTAACTTTTGTTTCAAAAATCGTTTATTTGTTTCAAAATTTTGGCATTTCTCTGAATGTTTGTCTTCTTCAACAAATTTCGACTTTAAGCTCAAAATGTGGTTTTGGTTCTGAAAATGTTCACTTTTCTTTGGAATGTGAATAAAAATGTTGAGAATATATTCTTTTGGCTTTCAAGAAAGAGATTTCTTGTAAATTGAACCTCTTTACTGAATTTTAAATTTTGAGACCAAAACTTTTGAAAATTGCGATTTTTCTTTTTCAAAATTCGACTTTTTCTAAAAATTGTTTTCACAAAATTAGATCTTTTAAAATGTTGACTTTATTCCAAATCTGGACATTTTTCGAGTGTTTGAGAAAGGTTAGTTTTTATTTTTAGTATAATTTCGACTTTTCCATTTTTTTTTTCTCTAGATTCGTCTTTGCCGAAATTACTAGTTTATTTTCAAAATTCCACTGTTCTTTTGGAAATTTGAAATATTTTCTAGAAGCTGGGATTTTTAACCCGAAATTACAACATATTTTTTAAAATGTTTTTTAATTTTATTTAACATTTCTTCGACCCAGTTTGGAAATATTTAAATTTTTATTGTTTGTTGACAATATTCTCAAACAGTTTCTGAAATATGACTATGTGATATTTAAATTTATTTAAAACGTCACCTCATGACAGTTGACAAAATAAGAAGTTAGTTTATTTTACATAGAATAGGAAAAATGAAAAATAGAAAACCAAAATTAGATATGAAAAAAAATTGTGTTTTTGATAAATTATAAAAATATAAAAAATAAATAAAAAAGTTGTAGCACTAATATTTCCGGTCAATAAGAGTTCACCATAAAGAACATTTTTTAAAAATCGTGATTTTTTTTCGAATTTAATTTCGCGCTAATTTCAATTAAATGTTCGAAATTCATCTTATTCTCCAAATTTTGACTTTTATTTCAACATTCGATATTTTCTGTTTCTGGACATTTCTATTTAAAATTGAATTTTTTTTAAAGTTTTCGACTATTTTACAAGGTTCGTTTATTTTTCTAAAATTAGATCGAAATTTCAATAGAAAGAAAAATTCAGAGAATATTATCCCTGAAAGTTGCACTTTTTTTTATCTAAATGCGACTTTTTCTGGAAATTGACACTTTTTTCACAAAAATCGACTTCTGGAAATTTTGCCCTTTTTTGACATTTCAAGTTTTTCAAAATTTCTAAATTTTTTAACGCTCTACGAAAGATTTTTTCTCAAATTTTGGTTCTTTTTCAAAATTTTTGACTTTAATCTGAAAATTCGATTTCCCAGTTCGTGTAGACCTTAATGGAAATATGCGTTACTTAACCAGAAGGTTTTCTTTTTTTGACTATAAATTTTTCAGAATGATTGTTGCCTCCCCCCTTCTTGAAGGAATTTCTTTCTACGTCCATGTTATTATTAATTAATTAATTATTATAATTGATCATTAGAAAGTTTAAATGAGTCCACAGCAAAACTCTGTATTTGACTTTCATGCAAGCAATTTTGGGTTATCATCAAAAAACCTGATCTCTTTATTCAACGTAACAAGTAGCCATATTTTTACGTGATAAAGTATGCGTTACTGTGGTGAAAACAACATTTTTAATTTTTCCAAATGTGTTAATTTTCTTAAAAAATTAAAAAAAATTATTGCAAATGCATACTTCTGCAAGTGAAAAATGGAAATACAATTTGCAATGTATTTTTTTCAACAAATATTGGGCTTTGTTTCTGAATTTTTGAAGAAATTGTAAGTAATGGGAGTTATAATAATATTTATGGGAGACTGGGGTATTGTGGACCGCCTTTTTATGTTGGCTAAAAACTGACAAAAAAATATTTTTTTCTGAAAATTTCAAACCTTGAATTTGCAGTACAACTAATAATCTCTCTTTGGGGTCACAGCAGTTTGGTCGAATTGTATTAAATTATACTTATAACAGTTGGCGCAAAAATTGCATTTTTGCTATTTTGAAAAATGTTGGGGAATTACGGACCATTTTGTAAATCGAATAAAAGTGGAAAAATGTAGTAAAAAAACCTTCTTGTTTTTGATTCAGAATGACAGAAGATTTATTTTGAAAGAGAAACAAAGTGAAGTGGGGTGACAAATGGCAATGAAAGTCAGTTCGAAACGAAATTATTATTGTACCAAAAAACGACTAGAAATTGCCGAAAAATAATGCTGTGTTGAAAATTTGCATGAATAATCACTTATATGCATCAAATACACGAAATTAGCTTGTGAAATGTAAAGAATTGAGTGATTCCTAATTCCACGACAAAAGTGATCCGTAATTCCCCGAAGATCATTTTTTACAATATGGCAGCATATGAGTAACACAATACAAATTTCATGCAAAACTTCATGTTCCTATCGAAGACTTAAGGTTCCGCGAATATTATGAAGATATTTACCTGAGTTGGTTCTCGAAAAGTGTGGTCAAATTAGAGGAAACTCTAAAGTGAAAAAAAAATTTCGAAGTATCCCACTGTTTGGTATTGAAGAGAGGTAACGGTTCGTGTACACAAGTCGAGTACTGAAGGGAAATTGAGCTTAACAGGAGGCGAGCTGACGACAGTTATTTGTAGTTATCAACCACTATTAGAGAAAAAAATATGAAGCTAGTACGCAATTCCCCATGGTCCAGAATACCCCAGTCTCCCCTACATGTAAAACTCAGCTTTCAAAAATTTTGCAAATACAGAGTTTTGCTTTGAATGTACTTAAGCGTTTAAAAGTGTGGTAACAACATATGTATCATGTTGACATGTGGCAGTTCAGTTTACATTATAAAGCTGCGTTCACTAAATTAATATTAATAAATAAGGGTACCTTTATTGTTGCAATATTAAAAACGTCTGTCATTAAAATCTTCACATTCGCAGCGAATCATAATGAAGAGAGTCCAGGAAAAAGTCTATCTTTAGTTGAGGATTTCTACCACCTTCACTAGCATGTGATCCAATTTGTCAAAATTGTGAAGCTAAATATAAAAATGTTTTCAGCTCTCAGCAGTGAAACGCACGTATACGGTATGCTTTACTTTTTAACAAACTTCTATACTTGAAAACTGATAGGTAAATTAGCAAATTAACATAGTTTAAATCTCATGGGCAATTCGGTCATACGTCAAGATATAGCAAAATTGTAGCGAATTATCCTTAGTAGAGATCTCGAAACTGCCTCATCTAGGCGTAAATCCCTGCCGTCTTATTATGCAGTATGACCTTTCGAAAACAATACAGGAAATCCTGGAGTTCCATCAATATTCTTGACCAATCATCAGCATGAACATTAAAGAAAGAATTTGCTTTATTACGCCCGACCAGTATGGATCTGCAATCGCTCTGATATTGCCAATTTAGAAGAAACAAAGTTTTAAATCATCATCTAGATTACTCTTGCATACTCAATGCTCGATTCGAATTGTTTCCTTAACAGCATGCAGCCAACATTGATAACCCACAATAGCTAATCAGTCTGATAATTTGTCAGAGTTGGACGTCAGTAGTGATTTATAATTGATTAATTAGCTAATGAACTTCTAGGTTTAATCAGTTGTACCTACAAGATTCTTCGAAAACACCGCTGTCGGTTTATTATTTCAACAGATAATGTGACGCCGTTTTTCGAGATGTGTTATAGTTAATAGTTGGAAACTCGTTTCACCAAGAGTGTAAAATGGGCGTGATACCGTCGATGATTAAACTGCAATCTAGTGATTTTAACAGAGTTTCTTTCATAACACCTGCTGTCAGGTATTTCTAAGCACAAAAGAAAACATCTAATACTACGTTTACTATATTTATCAGCACACTTTTGATATTATTATTTCTAAAATTATAGTCGGCCGCTCATATAGAACAAAATTATTTATTAAAGCTCTCCTAGGCCGCTCTAGGTAATAAACTCGAACGAGATTCGGCACTTTTCAAACAGCTTTCACGTAACTAGCAAGCGGTTGAGTTTTTTTCAGCTGCGTCAATATTTCGATTTATTTTTTAAAACGAAAGTTGCCTAAATTGTTTACAATTCGATGGCCCGCGAAAGCCAGTACTTCAAACCGCAATTCTTTGTATAAACGCACTTTTAGTACTTTTTAGTCCCCAACCACCGATTTGGTTGATTTCAGCCAGCAAAACAAATACTCACGAGCATTAAAAGCAAATCGAGGAATTACGTAATTGGTTTTCGCATGTTGCATGTTGCAGTAGGCAGAAAATTATCAATTTTTTTTAGAGACCGACCAAAGTTTCGGTTTTAGGTTCGGAAAGAAAAATAGTTTCGACCGTGGTTTCTGCTTAATCCAGTTGAATCCTCGGCCCAGGCGACACTTGAAATTTCTTTTTAAGGTACGGAAGAACTCAAAGGTCAAGTGTAGCTTGACATGTTTTTGATTTAGATCATAGAATAGAAAATAATATTAAACTGTTAACAGTAGTACATAAGAATTCTATGTTAAATGCAAGTTCGTCTCACGTCCATTTGAACCCTGGCTTGCGCATGGTTTGGGTGCAATTTTACGAAAACAGGGCTTTCGGGTTGTTTATAGTTCTAACGGCAAATTAAATTCGCATTTGGGTAGTTTGAAGGATAAAGTAGAGCAAACGGACATCCGGAATTTACCAAATTTCATGTAAAGATTGTCCTCAAAAGTATGTCGGGCAGACTAGACGATCTCTTAAAATCCGACTGAAGGAACATTTGGCTTATTTGAGGTACGGAAGAACTGAGAAGTCAAGTGTGGCTCGACAAGCTTTTGAATTAGATCATAGGATAGATAATAATATGGCATCCTTATGAATGGCCTTTAGGCCACCCATCTTTGTTAAAAAAATAGTTAAGGATAGATAAGGAATTGTGACACTGCGACGTATATAATTAGATGCGCATGCACGTTCGAATGCGGTCGATCATACACGAAGTGAATATTCTTAGTATATAAGTGTCAATTTTGGGATTCGGTGTTAGTATCTTCCTGAAGATGATAGCTTAGCTATTGAAATGCGTTAGAGCAACGTTTGTTGTGTTTCTTAATCTTTCTGGTTACAGGGGACAAGATTTGTATTTCCATTTTCAAATTTCAAGCTTAAACTTGGAAATCTCTTTTTCCAATTCCGAGAAAAACTTAATAATTCGAGATTTTTTAAATTTTAAATAAAGCATTTTTTGAAAACAAGTACAATTTTAAAGTTTAAACTGAAAACTTTTAAAAAGGTGAAATTTGAAAATATTTTTAAATTACAATAAAAATAGTTTCAAAATTTAACTTCTGAATTTTGTGGAACAGTCCAAAAAATTAAAAAAACTATTTATTTAAAGAAAAACTGCAATTCAAAACCAAATTTCGATAAGGAAGTTATCTCGAATTTAAATTCGAAATTTGACAAAAAATTCGAAACTTTAAGGCGGATCCACATCAATAAAAATGTATGTTGATCGTTGTATTTTGCACATATTTATTATAAATATTTAACAGCAAACAGTAAAAGAAACTTTGAGAATAAAACTGTTGTGTCTGTAGATTTTGCACACCAGAGACTGTCGCAGATAGACTAAAATTGAAAAACTAAAAAAAGTAGGAATTTTACAGATGCAGTGAAATCTCTTTTAAACGGGCACCTTCGGGACTGTCAAAATATATCCGCATATCGTAGGTGTCCGTTGATGAGACATGGTAACCACAATTTGTTTGCTTCTTATTATTTCCGTTTTTTCAGATATCAGACATCAGCAATCTCTTGGAAGTTGGAATTTCCTTTTTTTACTTCATGTTCAAATTTCCTGATTCAAGTTAGTTTACAGTTAGAAGAAAACTCGAAATTTCGAAGATGAAATTTCAAATTAATACTCAACATTTTTAACATTAAGAAATAAAGTTGTACACTTTAAAATCAAAATTTTGAGAAAAGAGTAAACATTGTGAAATTTCTAAAAACGTGTAAAAAAAGTCCAAATGTTAAAAAAGGCTGAGACAAATTCAATCTGAAATTTTCAATTATTTTTCCTCAAAACTTCGAATGTTCAAATCAAAATTTTTTATAAAACAATCAGTATTACAAAATTTCTATTGTTTTTTTATATATCTTCACATTTTTTAAAATTTCAAGTTAAATCTTGACATTTCTAATTGCTTTCTTAAATGTGACTCTAAGGTCGAAAATTTGTGATTAAAATCCAAATCCAGAAAAAATGCTGAAGGACAATTATTGGAGTTCTCTAAAAAATGTTCTTCAGATATTTGACCTTTAAAGTTGAAATTTTACCTTAAAGTGAACATTAAAATATTTTCTCTGGAAATTGTGATTTTAATTAAAGCATCAATTTATAAACTGAAGCAATAATTTGGAATCGAAATTAGATTTTAAGTTCCACTGTTGAGGACAAACTCGAAATTTTGAGAAATTTCAAAATAGGTAAAACTTTTTCCAAAATTATGAATTTTTCATCAGGAACTCGGATTTATTTATTCAAAAATTTGATATTTTTATTTTAAATTTCGATTTCAAACTAAAATTTATAAAAAAATTTAAGATTTCAAGCTTAAACTTCAAACTGAAGACAAAAATTCAAACTTCGAGAGACACTTAAAATTTATAAAAAAAAAATCGAGTTTTGACACCGAAAGTTGAGAAGATTTTGAAAGTGGAAATATTTCTGAGCTTAAAAATTTTGTTTAAATATGAAATTTTTATAACCTATCTTAATATTCGACCTCAAATTTTTAATGAAAAATCAAGTGGAAATTTTGTTAATTTTTAAATTACATTAGTTTTTTCCATAGTTCTCATTTTGATTAGAAATTTAGTTCTTTTTTTATTTTTAATAGTAATTTTTCTCTTTCGAGTTAAAATTCGAATTAAAAAAATTAAAACGTCAAATTAGAAATTATGAAAAAATAGTCGAAATTCCTAAAAAAACTCGATTGCTTAAAATTCAAAGTTTCGAAAAAAAACTCGGAATTTAACTTCAAAATAAAACTATTTTTGATTCCTGCTCATTTATCTTAAAATAAAAAATTAGTAACTACTTTTCCATTCTTCAAGTGAAGCTTCGATGGAGAACTGGTTTACGTTGAAGATATCCTTTGGCGAATTTACTTTTTTCTTTCGATATATTTGAGTGAAATATCCTGTCAAAGCAACAATGCGTATAATTTTGTGGTGTCCGGTTAAGAGAGAACATTGTCATGTTGTGTCCGTGTCCGCGTCCGCTCAACAGAGGTTCTATTGTCTGGAATTCCGGACTATGAAAAACTGTCCGCTTAATAGAGGTGTCCGTTCATTAGAGGTGTTCGCTAAGGGAGTATTTACTGTATATTATTTAATTTCAAAACAGATATCAAGAGTAATTAAGAAATAACGATCTGTACGTATGTATAATTGATTTATTTACATTGAATATAACGAACATCCGGCTATAATGAAATATTTAAAGATACCTTTGATGGTTCGTTATATCCAAAGTCGACTTTATTTGTTTTCTGGAATTTCTTTTTTCAAAATTTAAATTTCGATTTCTAAAAATTGAATTTTCTTTTCCAAATTTGATGCTGAAGCTCTTAAAAACTTCTTCAAGTTTAAATTCTGATTTTCTAAAAAAAAAATCGAAATTTTAAAAAAGCTTTAGATATCTTTTTCAATTCCTCAATAGAGTTGAAGCTAGACATATGCTGTTTAAGAACATTTTTTTAGCAAAAAGTTGCCATCTGATGCTTCTTTCATTTCTCCAAGTAACTATCAAGAGTTAAAATACAAATCTTTCTTGATTTCAGGGAACAAGATTTGTATTTAAATTTTTGAAGATAACCAAGGACCAGTCCACTCTACCAAAAAAAAAAAATAACTATTAAGACAATACATTTAACATCAATTCCGTTTATTTTGGTGCCTCAGCTGAAATTGCGTCAAGTTCAGATGAAGATGTGTTCAGCAACGGGCGATGATCAGCAAACCTGTCTCATATGATGAGGTTCAACCCAGAACGGAATCGTCCACTTGATCTCAATAATGTCATTTTTCAAACTATTTAGTTTAGAGATTGGTGATGGTTATAAAATCGTACTACCTTAAGGCGGCTTTGAAATTTCTTCCAATTTCGATAAATTATGCAAAAACCGATCTAATTCGGTGCCCACATGTGTAAGAAATTCAATCTCCTTTTATTAGAAATTTCGATCAAGCTAGTTTTCTTTTAAAAAGGATTAAACACGGTCTTTTCATACACTCATCTTCATTAGTTTTTTGTGGTTATGCGTACAATCTTTTGTTGAATATTTAGGAACGCAGTTATATCCAGAAAAAAGGGAAATTAACTCATTTGAAGACACAAGGTAGAACGCCTTAATACAAAAAGAGCGGAACAGATTAGGGTATTAAGTTTATAAAATTACATTAACCCATATAATTTCGGATGTTATTGGTTTTAATGAGAGATGTTTTTGTCCATCGTCCATACCTAAATACAAAACAATAACGTTTAACCGGATTTTAAAACTAATGTAGGAGAAAAGTGCTTACAAAACACGCGGCCACAACAATTCCAGTAAAAAAATTATTTGTAGACGGGCTTGGTTTTAAATTGTGTTTCGTTCCCGTTAATGTGATCCGCATATTCCAAAAGCTTTTAAGCCACGAGAACGCACGCCGCCCTAAAATACTCTCTATCCTGATACATAACTCACGAATTTCATAGTGCTACTACAAAACTGATGAAATATCATGCTTGAATATTTCATAAGTTTAAGATTCGAGAATTTCCATATCCATTTCCAAATCCACTAGAATGAAAGGGTTTGCAGTTGAGGAGATTTAAAGACCCTGCAAGACAAAACATATTTTAGTACAATTTTTATCGAAAACTACAAAACCAAAAAAAGTTTCAGCTGGTATGGAATTTTGATAGCAACTGTGGAAAAACTTCTACAAGCGCTGGCTGGCGAGGGAAAGGGAGAACAAGAGATCTTATATGTTGCAAGCTGGGTGTCGTGGCTCCAGTGGTAACCCATTTCAATGATTTGCTCAACTTCATATGAAAGAGACGATACGGTACTAAATTGTAGGGAATTTACTAAACCTCTAACATTCCAAGCCCTCTGAGGGAAAACCGCGTACAATTCAGGTGAAAAGAGACTAAGAAGTAACTTCCTAGTGCCGCTGCTTACCTTCCCTTAGGCTAGGAAACTACCAAAGGAAAATCAATGGGACTCGACATAGTGAGAAGTTCAGACTTCAACTGAAAAACAATAGCTACATGTCCCATTGCACATTACTGAGTTTTAAAATCGTAACACTTTATAAACTTAGTTTGCACTTTACGGAATTCACATTGTCAATAAATTTACCTGAACTTTGGCAAAATATAGCTAATAACGCTGAAGGATCAACACAAATAATTTGAGAGTATTACGAAAGCGTTTCAAAATGTATACATAAAAGTTTCAAAATATTAATAGATCACAGTAAAGTAAATGACAAAAGTAATCATAACAAATAAATGACATAGTATGGCACAACCAAAATCTGAAATCGCAATACATAACTAAATCTGGAAAACGTACTATAACGTCAAATTTCTAGGCATAACACACATAATCAAGTTTCAAACAATAAACATTTAATGTAAAGGGTGCTTTCTTCTCATAGTATTTTCACAGATACTTAGAAAAGCCCTTAAAAACCGTTATCTTGACATGATTTTTCTTTTTGAGGCATCAACATTTTAAAAAGAAAACCGAAAGCGATCTAAAAGATCTAAGATCTAAATAACACGAAAAAGGTGGGGCTTTCTTCTCGCCTTTGGGGGTGACCTTGAGAGAATCATACAGTAAAACCTCCCTACAACGAACCTCCATATACCGAATTCCTCTATAACCCAAACTTTTTCACGGAACGCAGCATTTTAAGTAAATTTATACATAAAATTACCTCCATTTAACGAACGCAATACCTCCATACAGCGAATTTTTGAACCAAGATTTTGCAAGGTTTAATTAATTTTTTAATGCTTCCGTTCAGAAAAATTTCTTGATTTTTGAGAGTCCCATATTAATGACCTTCCAAAGTTTAATTTTTTTTAAAGTTTAATCCACTCGTAAAGGGTAACCCCATTATGCTTTCAAAGCACTGCGAGTAGGATGCGGAAACAAGGATAGATGGCGATGAACCGCCTTTTTGAACAAGGATAGGTTGTAATTTTTGGGGAAAATTTCTTTCGGTGACAAGTTCCATAACTTGGAAGTTCTATAGAAAAAAGAGTCTCCGTGGACAGAAGTCCTCACTGTGTCAAGCTGGATTGCACAGGAATTTGCTGTCTCCGACCGTCTAGTACGCCTCAAGAATTTTGCCCTTGGGGGGATCAATCCTATTAGTTGATGCGAGCATCTTCCATGATAGTACTTGTAAAAAAGAGACAAGTCACCAACCATACGCCTCTGCTCTAGTGTTTCGAGAGAATCGGTCAGACTCTCGTCATCAATTAGGCGAATCGCCCTTCTTTGAATTAACTTTTAATTGCATTCGGTTAAGAACAAGTTCTTCATTTTTGGGATATCCCACGCTAATGGCACTGTTTGCTTGTTTGCACAAAAAGCTGACTTCTTGTGCCAGAAGAGTAAGAAGTGTAAAATTGCAAAAAAAATATCGAAGAAAAAGCTTTAATGATCAGCGAAAAAGTTCAATTGATCAATAGTGTTATACTAAAAGTTAAAAAAAGGACATCGCCAAATCGCCAACAACTTTTGAATCCCTGCAAGCATATGAAATTTTACATATGATGCGTGTATTTTTAACGTTACTTTCGTATAACAAAAACCTCTCTATAACGAATTTTTTTTGTAAGATTTAGGAACTCGCTATAGGGAGGTTTGAGTGTATTTGCCAACACATCCAATTCCCAACTGGATCTGAAGAATTCGCCATATAAGAGTCCTCGCGAAAGGGTGTTAATATCACACTGTCTTAACTTCTTACATATACCAAAACTTCAGTCCAATCAACTACTAATTAATACAACTCCTCTAATGACGACCTCCTAAGTAAAAACTCCAAGAGCATAACTTTCCCTTTTAATTTGTTTGTAAAATGATCTAAATAAATTTAAAAATACTGAAAAACAACTTGAGACTTATTGGCGATGGTATACTCTTTGAAATTTTGTATAAGAATGGAGCGAAAAAGCTCAACACAATTAATGCGTAATAGTTCTGTTTCAGTGGAGGTTGTAGATGAAAGCGTAACTCTTGTTAAAATTAAAACAATATTTTGAATAAATTCAGCTCTATTTGTCGAGATATACGAACTTAAAGAGCCTAAGGAATCAGATAATTAATCTCTTGGAGGCATATTATCGTATTTTCCTGGTCTAATTGCTTTAACACCTGAATAGAGCTGAAAGACACAGGCGAACGCTGTTTGGTATTTATAATTAGTATCGCAAAGGATACGGATATATATAGCGAGCGTGTATTAGATGACTTTTATTGGATTAATCAGTGCCGGCGATCGGTTTTTGTTTTTAATTAGAGACATCATTGCATCTACTAGCCGACGTAAATTGTCGGGTGTCTTAGTTTACAATAATCATAAATTGTTCAGCACATTCTTCATTGTGTTGAGTGTTCAGCGGATCAAGTGATAACAATGGTGGAAGATGAATGCAAGTAACGCCTTGTTAACGCTTTCGAGACTCGGAAACCAACCCTTTTACAAACCTGAATACAAAAGACTGTTTACGTGCGAATATGAGTCGCTTTACTAACAATCAATAATTAATACCCTGAATATTTCGCTTTATAAGCGCTACGTTTATTTGCCAATTTGGCCCTTTTATTGTGCTTACTTGATAGAATTCCAAGGCATTGAAGCTTAAAACCCAATCTATTGCACAATTTTTGTACAAAAATTCTTAACAAAATGAGCTGCAAATTAAAATAAGAGACTTATGACTACAAATTTTTGAAATATTTATCCATTTTTGGAGATCTTATTAGAAGACTAAATGGAGAGATTTTTACCACTTTAGATTTTCCAAGCTATACCGAAAATATGAGAGAAATCAACTTAGTGACAAACTACTTTAGCAATCTCGAAATTGAAAAAAACATATTTTTTTCTTGATGGTTTCGTGACGAGGTAGATCCTTCGAAAATGAAATGCAAGAAGATTTTTTCCTGCTGCTCAAATCTTCAATTGCTTTAGAATTCATGGAAGATATAATCACAAATCCTGAAAATTACAAACTATTTAATCGTTGTTAAGGTCAAGATCTTCAAAGACCAAATTGAGAAACATCTAAGGCTAGAGTTTGAGGCTATTCAGAAAGTAATGTGAGAAATCCACTTTGTGGCAAAGTAATACAGAAATCTTGAATCCGGAAAGACGACGAAACACTTTTAACTTTCCCTTGATCGTTTTTAGACGAGAGTTCCATAAAATCCTTCAAAATTAAAAAAAAAAGTTATTTTCTCAATCTGTTATTGCTCTGAAATGCGTAGAAAACCTGCGGGATTTATTTTAAATCAATCCAAGACAGAATCACAAACTGTGAGAACTACAAACGACTCGATCGTTAACCTAGAACACTAAATAAGGGGGAAGGAGTTGTTTCCTATTACTGCCCAGATCTTGCCTTATAGCTTAGAATATTTTCTGCGTACAACAATTTTCTTTGGTCTATTACCAGAGGAAGTTCGAAAATTAGCGTAGGAATGTGCAGTGAAATTCAACCTGCATGGTAATTCTACCGTCATGGCATAGGAATGAAACAGCTGATCCAGATTGGTTGACTGGTTTTTTAAAGAGAAATTCTCAGTTTTCAATTAGAGCTCTGGAATCCAAAAGTGCAAACAAAACAACATCTTTTAATAAACATAATGTTAACGAGTTCTTAACAAAATTGACCATAGTGTTAGGTGAATATAAGTTTCCTCCTTCGAGAATCTACAATTTGGACGAAACCGGCGTTACAACAGTGCTGAAACCAAGAAAATTGTTGACAAAAAAGGTGCTAAACAAGTTGGAGCCATAGTATCTGCAGAATAAGGTACGTTAGGCACAGTGGAACTGGCAGTAAATGCTTTAGAACTTATGGTTCCACCTATGTTTGTTTTCCCAAGACTTAAATACAAAAATATGTTTATCAAAAACGGGCCACCAAAATCCATTGGCGCAGGGAATAATTCTGGTTGGATGACAATAAGGGACTTCCTCATATATATGGATCATTTTATCAAACATAGCAGACCAACCCCTTCAGATCCGGTTTTATTATTGCTTAACAATCACTAATTTCATACCATCAGTGTGATAGAAAAAGCGAAAGCCAACTTAATTGTTATATTATCATTTCGTCCTCATTGTACCCACCGCTTGCAACCATTAGACGTTGGAGTGGATGCACCGTTTCAAAATTATTGCGGAAAGGCTCAAGACAATTGGCTACGCACCAACCCAGGCAAGACAATGTCAATATATGAGATTCCATACGTGCTACCTTTGACTGCAACTCCCATCAACATAATGAACTGTTTCAAAAAAGCAGGGATTTGGGCTTACGATCCCAACATATTTACTGAAGACGACTTTGCTCCCTCTTTCGTCACAGATCGCCCTTTGCCTTTAATGAAAGAACCTCCTGCATCTAAAGTAATTAAAGCCCCAAATACCATATATGGCAATTTAGAAAAAGTTCTGGAAAATGACACAGGAACAGAAACTCTTGGAATGTGTGTAGCTTTTTCTCCAGAAGCAGTCCGTCCCTTTCCAAAGGCACCACCAGGAATTGGAAAGAACAAAAGACGCCTTAGGAAATCTGCTATTTTAACAGACACTCCGGAGAAAATGGCCCTGGCAGAAGCATAGTCTAAGAAGAGGAGGAGAAGTATTGGTAATAAAAGAAAGCGCAAAGGAAAACCAGGTGCCAAAATAAAAGGGAAAGGAAAAGTCTATTAAACGACAGGTTGAAGAAACTCAGGATAAAAGTTCTGATGATGAAGAGGATAGTTTGGATTATTATTGTATCATCTGCTTTACTGGTTACTTGAACTGGCGTTCTGGTGAAGAATGGGTTCAGTGTCAGGACACTGGACCCATTCTTCTTCTTGAAAGTAAGAACTGGGCCCATTCAAGATGTATAAAGTTTTGTAATTAATTATTCTATATATTATGTGTCCAAATTGTGACTTTGATAAGTCTCATGGTGATTTATAAATAGATATTAAAATTGTTTTCATCCAACGGTCGTTTTAAAATTAAATTTAAGATCAAACTTTTACATGAGGAATACACTATTGTTAATTTCTTAAATACATGATTGCCTTAATAATATAATTGTTTTTCTTTACAAATTATCTCCTAATAGATCCGATAATAACTTGCCCCACTTCGTTAACAATTAGCCCCAAGTTGGGGCAACTTGTTATTACTTTTCGACTTCCTGTATTATAATATTAAATATAAGAAAACTAATTAAAATACACCCAAAAAACTTGTTAAATATTAAATCTAAATTTATTATTCAAATTCTCCCTCATAGTACTCATGTTAGTAATAAGTTTTTTAAATCAATGTTTGAGCTTGATTGAAAAAGGGAACTTCACTTGTACAGAAGATAGATGAGAAATTCACTTTGTGGCAAAATAATTCACAAATCATGAATCTTGAAATAATTCTTGCTGGTTTCTAGACGAAAGCTCCATTAGATCCTTTGAAAATTAAATGCACAGTTATTTTCCTCATCTATAATTGACCTAAAATTTATGGACAGCATACGAGATCCACGTTGAATTCGTCCAAAACAGAATCAATATTTTTGAAAACTGGAAGTGATTCAATTGTTAATGGTAAATTTGGAATATTTAAATGGAAGAGGGATTGTTTTATTTTATTGCCCTAGATATGGCTCTATAGCCCAGAAGATCTTCCGTATGCAGAAGATTGGTGAGGAATCCGCTTAGTGGCAAACTGATCCAGAAATCTCGAATCCAGATGCAAGGGGAGTTTCTATAAATCTTGCTAAGATTACATGGAAATAAATATTTTTTTCCTCTTGTTATTCAATTTCTGCAATTGTAATTGTATTTCTGGAAGATGAAATCACTTTTACCTCAATCCAAGACAAAATTACGAATCGTGCAAGATACAAGGATACCAAATCTTGAAATACAGAACTTGTCCTCTGAAACCAAGAAAGATTAAAAAACACAACAAAGGTTGCTCTAACGCATTTCTACAGCCAAGCTGTCATCTTCAGAGAGAAACTTCAACCTGAAGAACTCTGAAGATGACAGCGTGGCTGTCAAAACGCATTAGAGCAACCTTTGTTGTGTTTTTAATCTTTCTTGGTTTCAGGGGACAAGTTCTGCATTTCAATTTTTGAAGATAACCAAGGACCAGTCCGTTCCACCAAAAGGATACTAAATCGTTTTGTAATGAAGGTTTTCTTACAAAGTAGATAAATGGGGACAGATTGTTGCCTCTTACCACCGTAGATCTTTGAGGGTACAGCTTAAACAATTTTTTGTTTGCTGAAGGTAGGCGAGGAACCCTTTCTGTGGCAAATTAACCAAGGAAGCTCAAACCGTGAAATATGGCAAATATTTTCTATTTTGATATCTTCATAACTAGAGTTTTTTAGAAGTCATTTGAAGATCATTTGCTCTACAACAGAGCCTGGGGACTCGCCGCATTTTTGTGGCTCTTATTATGTAAGCAAATGATATACTAATGAAGAATTAAAATTTTTAATCGATGTAAAAGAAAAGGGTATTGTATTTAGTAATATGTTTAGTTTTTTTGAAATATTAATAAAATTCGACGATATTCAGTTAAACATCTGACTATCAAGAAAAATGTTGAGTTCTGAAATATCAAAAACTCGATTAGAGCACTAATTCTCTTATTAGGTAAGCTCTTATTATGTAAGCACATGATATACGAATGAAGAAATACAATTTTTAATCGATAAGAAAAGGATAACCCGTGTTTAGTAATATGTTTAGTTTTTTTGAAATATTAATAAAATTCGATGATATTCAGTTAAAGATCTGACTATTAAGAAAAAGTTGAGTTCTGAAATATCAAAAACTTGATTAGAGCACTAAATTGTTAGAAAATATATACCTGGGGACCTAAATTATAAAAAAAAATGTTCAGTTTTTCAAGAAAATTAGGAATATGCATCTAAACTGTTACATCTTCAACAAAATTCATCTTAAGTTTTAAGAGAAAGCATCTGGAGCTACAAAGCCCCAAAACAATACATCTGGAGGACTTAAAGTTCCAAGACAATATTTGCCCATCACAAAATTATAATGGAAATTCATCTAGCACTACGAAACATTAAAGAAACCTTTGGTTAGGGTATTAACGTTTTAAAAAAATATAAAAATAAGAAATAAAAAATCCTAAATTTTAAGAAAATTAAGCTCTAAAGCCTTAGGGAAGTTCATATGGAATTTAGTAAAATAAATTATTTTTATTACTAGGAGACATAAATACTAGATTCTAATTCATTAATTGTACAGTTTTGAGTTAATTTGTCTTACTTTAATACGTCTCGTTTACGCTAAAGTTTGGCTGTTAATGGATAGGCCTGTTCAAGTGATTTAAAACAAAAATGCTGCTTTAAATAATGGCGGAGACACCCAAAAAACATCGCTATCTGAACACCTTAAATACTTTTAAAAAATGATTCCAATGGTACCAAAGATACGCCCAAAGGATGTCGCGAAGTGAAGTGTAAAACCTTAAATAAATGTTTGTATAAAATCATAATGAAAGATTGCCACAGTCGACGAGTAGCCTTGATGACATCTTAAAGCGTTTCAAAAATCAATACCTGTGCAATTAATTACACCGTTGAAGAAGCTGACTTTTTTTAAATATAAAACCAGATTCTTAGCACAAGTATTATCTGCCACGGTTTGTTACGAGGAAAGAGTACTTGCGTAAATATTCCAGACCGAATAGAAACACGAAGCGTAATCTTCTGAAAATAGTAAGCTTTAAAAGCTAAGCGATATTTTCAGAATAGTTCAAAAATTTAAATTTTTGAAGATTTTGTTAAATAAGACGAAATGATTTTAATATAGATCCTAAAACTATTTTTTTTATTTAGTAAAGTTCTAAGCTTCTAATTTTCAAATTTTTTTGGAAAGAAGACGATTCGATTTTTGAGGCATATCCCAAAAACCGAAATCCATTTTATTGGTTGAACTTCGATAAATTTGAGGAATGTTAACTCACTTGTAAGTTTCTCATAATCACATTTTTTTGAAATGTGATTATCAAAACTTAAAAAATGTTTGGTGGGAACTTTATATTGAAGAGAAGCTAAATCCTTTCCAATTGATGCTTCTAAAAACTGACCACTTTTAATTGTTTGAGAAAAAGGCGTATTTATGCCACTCAAGTATAGGAAAATTCAACTAGAGGATTCGTAAGAGACCGGATACTTTATTCGTTGATGTATAAGTGAGCTATAGTATAGAGTGAGCTATAACTGTTATGAAAACCTTCCAAGCCAACGAAGTATTTGTTAAATAACCCTTTTAAGCTGATTAAATCGCCTATTCAGTAATATTACATAAACAAAAAGTAAATGACCTAATCGCATTTCTTTTCAATGCAAAACTACGAAAGGAAACAATCTTAGATAACATTTTTTTTTTATTTTGATGCTATTACTATACAAATAACATTAAAATTTGCCTTGCCTAGGGTTTTAATGATTTATTGTCAAGATAAGGCACGCTCGATGCCATAATAATTTACTTTACTGAAATCCAAACACGGATTTTCACGATAAAATTTACGGCTACACAAAATTTCCCGCTAAGCTTAACCACTTCGAGTTTGTTCTTAATTCTTTAAAAAAATCTACAAAGCAAGGTTCACGACACGTTATGACACGCGAACATTACTAATAACAATGGCTTGAAATGAGCCTAGAAGCCACCGAAATAGCTGGACGTAGCAGCAATCGGCGCATCCACCAATTTTTCGACTCGGACAAATTTTGGCTTTCGGGGGACTTAGCCTTGATTCTATTAAGTTACCACGTCTTAAATAAGCCGCGATGTATATATTGATCAGTGTTTTTTTAGCAACACATACATAAGTAAATATTAGGAATGGAATGAAAAAATGAAACGAAACTAATATTTCTGGAATTGAGACTAAAATTAAATTTAAAATTCGGCCTTTGTAGGGATAACCCAATTATAATACTGATGTATAAGACAGACATTTTATTATGAGCTGGTAGAGGTAAATTGTTAGATTTACGACAGCCTGAAACGAAACAATTAGCTTCTAAAGTTCAGAAGAGTTAAAATCGTTCAGCATTTAACTTTCGTATTCGCAAGGCGCATGCGTGCCCTTTAGCCCCATTGGGTTTTAAAAATTATGAAAACAACAATTTTGTAAATTTTTTCAAAAAACTACAAGTTTATTAAGTATGATCTTAAAGCTTCTTTTCTTGTTTCAGAAATGCCAAGACCTCCCCGTGAGAGCTATGGAGATCAAAAACCACCATATTCGTACATATCTCTTACCGCAATGGCTATATGGAGTTCACCAGAGAAAATGCTACCACTGTCAGAGATATACAGATTTATTATAGACAGATTTCCGTACTACAGACGTAATACGCAAAGATGGCAAAATTCGTTGCGTCACAACCTCTCTTTCAACGATTGTTTCATAAAAATCCCAAGGCGACCAGACCGACCAGGCAAAGGAGCCTTCTGGGCCCTACATCCATCAGCTTTGGACATGTTCGAAAACGGTAGTTTTCTTCGAAGAAGAAAGCGATTCAAATTACCAAAAAACATTCACAAAGAGTTGGAGAACCTTTCAAAGCTCAAAAACAGTTCCTTTATGGCTACGCCACCAACAAACACAGCACCTTTACCGAATATATCTTCCATAGTTTGTCCAGTGAGCACAGGCTTGCCCCTACCAGTGCCACCAATCACACCTAAGTCAACAGCTCTGAAGAGTTTCAGCATCGAAAGCATAATCCAAAGTGAGAAGAAGAATACGGTAGATCCTGCCTCGGAAACCCACTTCATCACATCAGCGACGACTCCGCAGGTGCTACCGAACCTCTCGTGGATTAACATGTTGCCCAAGACTTTGGAAAGTGGGGAAACGCAGCCCCAACAAGAGAAGGACATACTTATGGCGCAACAAGCGGCATTTTTTGAGTACGCAGCCGCATTTATCTCGATGAACGCTTCAACTAGTGGTGTGAAAGAAGACAGTGGAATAATAAGGCCTTTACCTGTAATGCCCAATGCTTTCCATTGCTCTCCATACCATTCGGTTTCGATGCCCGTGCAATATTCTTTTTGCTTGCCTAATAACTTAGGTTCGATAGATTATAGGACTGGACAAAATTGTGATAAATCAGATCTTAACAAGTCAATACCTCTATTTAATTTAATTGCACATAAAAATAGTAATGTAAACCTAGATACATCTTCGTCATCTTCAGAGGACGCGTTAAATATTTAATTTATAGTTAGTAATTGCGAAATTGTGTTATATTCTTATTTTTAGTTAAAATAAAACGAATCGAAAATATATATTAGTTTTATTGCCCCTTCCTAATTGTTAAAAGCTAAGATTTTTCTAAAATTATTAAGCTTTTTGACACCGTTACAACAGAGACTGAGAATTTCCCGACTTTTCATTTTCTATTAAATTTTACGCTGAGCAGTCTAAGAGTTGTGATCACTCATTTAGAGAAGAATGAGATTCATTATGACAAAAAAAATGAGTTAGGTTGGAAATTTAATTAAATCAGGTAGGTGGATTTGAAAGAAGAAACCAAAGCATCCAATGTGTGAATGTGTGAATTCACATTATTCTTCATTGAACAAAACTTTTGTGTATGTCTTGTAGAACTGCTTTGCTAATATATGTAAATTTTGTTAAAAGCAATTTATTTCTACTAATGTTTATTTCTCATTTTTGTAGAGCTTAATCTTCACATCAATAGTAGTTATTTACACTCAATTAAAGAAAAAAAAATTAAAGACTTGCAAAGTATATTAAGTTTCCTGGTAATAAAATAGAAGTAGCGGATCAATTTGTTAAACTAACCGAAAAAGGCATCTCAATAAACCATTAAAGCTTCAAGTTTATAACATAAGAAGTACTAATATGTGAGAATTATCAGAAAGTTATCTACCAAGTTAGCTACCTAGAACTTCCCGTAAACTTACTGATAAATAGTAGTGAAATTTCTTATAATTATGATGGAGACTTCTATTATGTAAAATAATACTAAATGAAATAGAAAAATATTCTTACTTTATAAAAAAAATTAATAGCCCGATTAAACTGTTACTAAATTCTGATGTGAAGTCCTTTTAATACCAAAGATGTGTTATTTTATTTCTTTGTTTCACATTTATTTCTTTACTATTTTATTTGTTTAGTAAAATCCAATCAGGTTCAGTGACCGGGGCTGCCTCTAAAAATTATTCCGATCGTGTGATAGAATTTAAATTTGAGACATTCATCGATAACAATTTGTTTTTCAAAAAAATTGAAAAATGCAGAAAGTGTAATAAAATAAAAAATATTGAGCACTTATTTGCTGAAGTATTCCAATTTATAATAAGTGTGAAGAAAATTAAGAATTCTACAACTGATTACAATCACTTAAAAATCTAATGTATTGGTGAAATAATTGTAATAATTATCAATTTCATTCTATTTATTAATATTTTCGAAATTATAAACATTTATTTTCTGGTTTAGGTAGATCCACAGTTTTACAGTTTCAGAAATTTGCCTTGATCATTGTCATGTTTTTTTTTTCTCAATGGTCAGCAGCAAAAATGCTTTTGCATTACTAGTTTTATAAATAAAGTAGACAACATGACAATGTTAATTTCATGGGGCAGAATACATAAATAAACTGGAAAAGAGAGCAAAACATTACTCAGTGTTCATATAAGCTTTTTGATAGTACCAAAAAATGAGCTGTCGAATTCTCACTGCATCAGAATACAACCTTGCGTCAGAATTTCAATGAACACATAACACATCAGCAGTAATCATATTACTTCATTAAATTTTGCTTGGCCGCAAGCCACATGAAAAGTCAACACGAGCCACATGTGGCTCTTAGTGGCACTATTATAGCATAAGCGATAGAAAAACTAGAACAATGGTTGTCAACCTAGTTCCTTCAAGTTCTTATGGTGGGCAGTATTGCTAAAGTTTTTTTTTTATATTTCATTACATTTTGTTACAATTTAAGAAGCTTTCGCACCAGCAGGCATACCTGATCGATGGGGTATCAGAAATGCAGCCACAGATTAAATTTTCTTGTGTAGCATATTGGAATGTATCCAAAGAATTAATAAAAAGATAAAATTAATTATGTAGCTGATGTGGAATTGGTAAGAAAATTTTACTTTGAAAATAGATACAAAAATGGGCTATAAATATAAAAGGTTACTTATTCCTGGATTAGGATTTTGTTAAAATCCAAGGGGGGAAACAACATTTTGGTGGAACAGACTGGTCCTTGGTTATTTTCAAAAATTGAATTGCAGATCTTGTCCCTTGAAACCAAGAAAGATTAGAAAACACAACAAAGGTTGCTCCAACGCTTTTCGATAGCCAAGCTATCAGAGAGGTCAGAAATTAGAGAGAAAAGACATCATAGAAGAAAGTTGAAATGGAAGGCTTTAACTATTCGAGAAGCACAAATAATAAATAGCTGTAAAACTACATATTTCCAATCTGAGAGTAAGCCCAAGAGATGGACGCAATAAAATCTTCAAGAAGTTCCAGGAATACTCCTCGCATTTTCTTGCTTATTTCTTCCCCCACATTTACTGGGAGGAAACTTGGAATATGTTTCAATTCCTTTTCAAAATTTGGAATTCATATTTAAAATGTTGTTGTTTTAAACCTGGTATTTAAGATTTTAATTTGGAACCCAACATTTGGAGATTTTTTGAATTTTTTTTGAATTTAGGATTTTTTATTCTACAAACTTATAGAATTTTTTCGAAGCTTATAGTTACACCTATACAAATAAAGAATAGAGAAAATCAGGAAAGCAACAGTTCTTCCTTGATAGTGCTATTCTTAGAAGATAATTAGGAAACATAAAGGTACTAGAAAACTTGACAAGTCCAAAGATTAGAACAAAAAACTGTGATGATTTAACGTTTTAGCATCGTTAGTTTGGAGAATTTGAAGACTCTGGAACGAAACAATGAATTACTTTATATTCTTTATAAAGTAATCGAGGAAAACGCAACTAAAGATTATTCTACTTTTATTTTACCAAAAATATTATGATAAATGTTTGTTAGATATTCCACATGAGAATTTCATATCTGGTCAACTTCAATAGCTCAAAAACTCAAGCCGCCGTTAAAATAAACGCCAAAAAATAATGCAACCAAGATATGAGATTTCTTTATATTAGGAGTAAATACAAGTGTCAATTTTTCTTAGAGTGGTGATTAAATCCATCTCTTGAAAGCTGAGCGTTTTTTTGAGCAAGCATCTCACCAACTACTCATTTTTCCATAAAAACTAAATCTGACCAACTCTTACAAAGTTACAGTTACTACAAGTAAGATCAAGTTATATCAACATTGGAGTACCGCTGTCATATTAGGAGTTAAAGAAAACACTCAAGGCCTATTTTGGATTAAATTCAAATAAGAAGAATTCGCCGGGTTTATAATAAAATCTGACTGGGTCTAATTAGACGTTAAACCACAGATAGGTGATAGCAATTTGTCTCTTTTTTACAAGTATTTTCATTGGAGATGTTCGCAAAAATTGGTGTCTTTCGTCCACCCACGAGCAATTAATGCATACAAGATGATAGAAGAGGGCAAATTCCTGTGCTGCGCAGCCTAACCCAGTGAGAATTTCTACCTATGGAGACTTTTTCTTCCACATACTTTATTTGGAGCTGGTTTCCTCAGGGAATTTGTCTGCATTTAAAGCGACAGTTCATCGCTATCTATATTTATTTTCATCTTCTACTCGCAGTGTCCATAGGACCTAATAGATGAGAGGGTGATATTTAAAAAAAGATAACTGGTCTGTCCGTCAGTCATCGTTTCGTGTTGCAACACATTCACTATTCTGTTGACACTTACTCCAGGTTTTAAAAACAGAAAATAAGTCTAAATTAGAGTCAAGTAGAAAATATAAGAGCAGGCACTGTTGAGTTCGCCAAAGCTTATGCTCCCTGGATTAGTGAAGTCCTATTTCTGATTGATACTCTCAATTTTTCTTTCAATATTGCGCAATGTAATACTTAATGAGTCTTGTTTCGAGTTTGTGATTTTACCTTGAGTATGACTGCGTTAAGGACAATGGATGCATCATTAAATCTTCTAGTGCAAAAAATGTCTTGGTAAATTTTTGGAGGTTCGAAGAAATCAGGGCAAAAGCAAAGGGATAAGACGTAGTAAAAAACAACAAAGTTGTTGGATAATTAAAGTAAATTCTAAGCCAAAGCGATTTCTTGGGGAACTTGCAGAGGAATGGTTAGAGGTTAGAGAGTTTCTAAAATTGAAACACAGAACTTGTCCCCTGAAACCAAGAAATATTAAAAAACACAACAAAGGTTGCTCTAACGCGTTTCGACAGCCAAGCTGTCATCTTCAGAGAGAAACTAACATCTAATCTTAAAATTAACCCTTATATACTAAGAATATTCACTTCATGCGTGATCGGCCGCACCCGAACGCGTATCCAATCATACACGTCGTTGTGTCACAATTTCTTATCTATCAACCTTAACTATTTTTAACAGAGATGAATGGCCTAAAGGTCCAGCGCAACCATTCATAAGGTTGTTTCCAGCCTTATGGATGGCTACGCTCTCACATGCATTTAACATATAATTCTTATTAACTACTCTTAACAATTTAATATTATTATCTATCCTATGATCCTATGATCTAATTCAAAAGCATGTCGAGCCACACTTGACTTCTCAGTTCTTCCGTACCTCAAATGAGCCAAATGTTCTTTAAGTCGGATTTTAAGAGATCGTCTAGTTTGTCCGACATACTTTTGAGGACAATCCCTACATGAAATTTGGTAAATACCAGACTTATCTGTTTGCTCTACTTTATCCTTTAAACTACCCAAAAGCGAATTTAATTTTCCATTAGAAGTATAAATAACCCGAAAACCCTGATTTCGTAAAATTCCACCCAAACCCTGCGTGAGCGAGGGTTCAAATAGTATATAAGGGTTAATTTTAAGATTAGATGTTAGTTTCTCTCTGAAGATGACAGCTTGGCTGTCGAAACGCGTTAGAGCAACCTTTGTTGTGTTTTTTAATTTTTCTTGGTTTCAGGGGACAAGTTCTGTGTTTCAATTTTTGAAGATAACCAAGGACCAGTCCGTTGCTTTAAAAAAGAGAGTTTCTAGACACGCGGATGGTGAAAGTTTAGTAAAGCTGCCAAAGATGATTTTGTGCCGTGCACAGGATAATTGCGGAGCTGTTAGTTTTGGAGTCTACGGATATTTGGCGGGCTGTAGCGTAAACAGAGGGATTCGACGCGTTCTCTTCTGACAAAACTGAAAAAGACCGTAGTCTCGCAGAGCGTAGAGAACATCCCACGAAGTGGGCGTCACACAGTGTTAGTTCTCTCGCCTCGCAGATATCAACCCCGCCTTTAATATTATATTAAGGCAGTTTGTTAAGCATTAAATTGTGTAAAAGCAGGTAGGTAGATCGCAAGTGAGATCGCTTGTCTGCAGAAAGAGGGTAACAACGAGTACAAAGGTGCCGCCGACGGCTGACTAAATGCCTATCTTTAAGGTGTCAGACCAACACAAATGAGTTTCCTTTAATTATAGGGCCAGCCTGTTTTGGTATTAGGCCGCTTTCGAGCTACGACGTACTACCAGGCCGGCTCGTACCTTCGGCACTTCTTTCAGTTGTCCTCGCTAACTCCACTCCAATATTTGATCTTTTGCCCCTAAGCAAACATATCATGTGGTAAATTGCCTGCTTTACTCCTCTATCTAGCGCCCGACTTGATTGTATTCGCTGCGCTGTGATGACTTTAAGATACACAAAGGGATTAAAAAACAAAATCATTTATAAATTACACGTTAAAGCATTAAAACGTTGTCCGCCTATAAAGATAAATTATCTTTTCTAACGTTTTACCGATACCGAAAGATGCCAGAATAAATATTTACGTTTAACGTTATTTATTAGGAGTTTTACATGTGTTCTCAAAAATTATAACTCTCGCCATATGTTACCTCTGCAATTATAGACACCTTTTTCCCCATTTAATAACACCGCTCCGGTAAAACTTCTTTTCATGCCAGAATCGCGTGTTCGAGAGCATAAACTTCCGACGGAATCTGCCCTTAATTTTTGACGCGAACCGGCTTCAAATCACCGCATAAAAAAGATAAACATTTAGAATTTCCCAACACCTACCTGCAAAAACCAAATCGTTTACATCTAACGAGGAATCGAACTTCTAAATGTCCCTGTCGAAATATTTACACACCGCGGAGAACGGTCCCAATAACAACGAATCATTTCTGCTCAGAAGTGCCTCCGAATGTTAAAAATTAGGTTCCAATTTAGAAGGAGCACTAGTGGCAACTCGGGCGAATGGCAGTGAATCAGTTGCTAAAGTATTCCAACCCACAGAGTTTGAAATATATTATTGAGAATTTTTTCATAGTTCCTAAATTTTTGAAACGTCTCGACCTCTTTTATGCTCTGACTTGGCCAGTAAGAGAAACGTGAAACTAGTGAAGCTGAAGCGGCGTCTTAGAATAAAGTTTTATTTTTCCCTTATTCTGGATAAATTCTACTGAAATGTTCCTAAACTTTCATGAGAAATTCCTAGGATTCTACTTGAAAATTTTTGCTTCTACTAGAAGTCTATTATTTTTCCACTTGAAGATTCCTAGATTTCAACTGAGCTAGGTTTCTGTTTTTGAAAATTCTCTAGGAAATTTCTAAGATCTAATTAGGTTTCTGTATGAAAATTTCTAAACTGCTACTGACAAATCCCCAAGTTTATAATGATAATTCCTTTTTACTGCAAAGTTAATAGATTTGTCTAGTGTTTTAGGTGCCTGGCTTTCTGTTATGAGCTCGCTCATCGGATGTTAACTTTTGGAGTCTAGCGATCAGCGACCTCATATCTAGAGAATATTGGAACTCGAGTCCTTTTTTTTTAATTAGGTCCACTCTCTATTGTCATAAATTTAAACATTATTCCTTATAAAAACGCAAGCATTATACAATAAAACAAGCTTGTATGCAATACAGGAACTTAAAAATTCTTTCCTAAAACCATAAACATTCATAATTAAAATAACCGTCTATTTTAGTTGGTCTCGTGTCATGGGCCTAGACAGGATTTCGTTCAGGGAGGGGCAAGAATCATTTTGAAAAATTGATAAAAAAAAGAAAACCGGAAAACGTTCCGGTTGAGTATATGTATATTTTCATTTAACTACATGAACTGAGGAATCGAATTTTCATATTTAATTTGAAATTTGGAAATAGAGCCGAACTTTGCAAAAACAGTCAGATAGTCAAACAGTCTAAAATGAAAACCGAACCTTTCGGAAAACTTCGAAAACTATCGAAATCTTGAAGATTTCGAAAAATAACGATTTTTGAAAAATACTGTCGAAATGTCGAGAAAAAGGTTGAAATCTCTTGAAGAAAAATGAACATTTTCAAGAAAAAGTTTAATTTTGAGAGGGACGAATTTCGAGGAAAAAATGAATTTTGGGCAAAGTTGGAATCTTTAGAAAATCGTGTTTAAAATAAAATCCTAACCTTTCGAAAAATCTCAAAAAATGTTGAAAATTCGAAAAAAATATATTTTTAAAGGCGAAGTTTTGTGAAAAAAAGACGTAATTTTCAAAAAAAGTTGGAGAAAAAATTTTCATTGTAAGTGAAGATTTCCAGAAGCATTAAACATTCCCATTTGAAGAACGAGTCAAAATTTGCAGAATAAGACAAATTTTGAGAAACAAGAAATTTTCTAAAATTGATGAAATTAAAAAAAAAATCAGAAAAACCGAATATTAAAAAATGAAAGTTTAATTTTGAGGGAAAAAATTAGAATAAAGTCGTACTTTCAAAAGCGACGAATTTTCAGAAAAAGCCTATTTTGGGAAAGGATGTTTTAGAAAACCAAAATTAAATCAAAAACCCAACCTTTAGGAGGAACTCGAAAAATGCCGAATATTCTAAAAATGCCAAAATATTTCCAAAGGTCAAATATTGTGAAAAAATTTGTAATTTCCAAAAACACTTCTCGAAATTTTTACTTTTTCATTAAAAATTTGACATAATATTTAAATCTCGATAAAGAAATTGAATGCACAAGAACATTTTTTCTCGAAATTACCAAGTAATATTTATTCTTCATGGTAGACCCTTATTGACCGGAAATATTATGTTTTTTTTCAATTTAATTAACATTTCTTCGGCCCAGTTTGGCAATATTTAAATTTTTATGGTTTGTTGACAATTTTCTAAATAGTTTTTGAAATGCGACTACCTGATATTCAAATTTATTGAAAACGTCACTTCATGACAGTTCACAAATTAAGAGGTTAGTTCATTTTACATAGAATACGAATAATCAAAAATAGAAGACCAAAAATTAGATATGGAAAAATAAAAATTTGCTATTTTGATAAATTAGGAAAATATAAAAAAATATATAAAAAAGGTTGTAGCACTGGACATCGATGTTTCGCTCTCATTTGAGCTCGTCAGCAGTGCATAACATGGAAAGGGAACAATGAGGAAGAAATACTTAAAAATAAAAAAATTTTTTTAAAATATAAAAAAGAAAAAATCAAGAAATTTTAACATGAATAGACGTTTCATCATCAATTTATTGTGTTAAAAAATTTAAAAATTTAAATATTTGAAGCCCGATCCACAAGAAACAACTACTCCGAGGGCTAATACCCCTTCCGGCATTGAACTACACTTGTGGGTCGAACTTACATGCTCTTGGTGACTACTGTTCCTAACCGCTGAAATCTATTCAGCTTGGTAGTTAGAAGCACTCACCATTTGCGGAGTCCGTTCGTTGCGTTAGAGGAATAGGTTTATTCTTCAAGTCTAGTTCAATGCCGGAAGGGGTATTAGCCCTCGGAGTAGTTGTTTCTTGTGGATCGGGCTTCAAATATTTAAATTTTTAAATTTTTTAACACAATAAATTGATGATGAAACGTCTATTCATGTTAAAATTTCTTGATTTTTTCTTTTTTATATTTTAAAAAAATTTTTTATTTTTAAGTATTTCTTCCTCATTGTTCCCTTTCCATGTTATGCACTGCTGACGAGCTCAAATGAGAGCGAAACATCGATGTCCAGTGCTACAACTTTTTTATGTATTTTTTTCTATTTTCCTAACTTATCAAAAAAAACAAAATTTTTATTTTTTCCATATCTAATTTTTGGTCTCCTATTTTTCATTGTTCCTATTCTATGTAACATAAACTAACTTCTTAATTTGTGAACTGTCATAAAGTGACGTTTTCAATAAATTTAAATATCACGTAGTCGCATTTCAAAAACTGTTTAAAAAATTGTCAACAAACCATAAAAATTTAAATATTGCCAAACTGGGTGGAAGAAATGTTAATTAAATTGAAAAAAACAAGTAATATTTTTTTCAACATTTTTAATTTTCGATAATATTTCGTTCTAATTTAGGGAAAACTGACAAATTTCGGGAAAACTGAAATTTAAAGGAAAAAAAGAATTTCGGGAAAAAGTCCAGAAAATTCCAGAAACTAAAACATCGCATTTTGAAATAAAAGTCAAAATTTCGAAAATAAGGCAAAATATGAAGTTGAAGTTTCTAGAGTCAAATTTAAAAAGGTCAAAATTTAAAAAAGAGACAAATATTAGGAAAAGTGGCAGAATTTTGATAGAAGAAATGTTTTCCGAAAGAAGAATCCAAAAAAGTAGAATTTTGAGAATAAATTCGAAACTTCGAAAAAGATGAATTCAAACTAATTTGAAGAGAAAAATGCAAAGTTTTTAGCAAAATTGACTATCGAATTTTGATATAAAGATATAGAGAAAAAGACAAATTTTAAGAAACCTGTCAAAATTTACGAAAAATCAAATTATGAAAAATCAAACTCTTCAGAAGATGTTAATAAAAATAAAGAAATTAAAAATAATGGAGTCTCTAAAAAACAGTCGACATTTCTGGAAATACTACCAAATGAAGCATCAAAAATCGAAATTTTTCAGAAAAAAAATCAAACTTTAAGAAAAAGTAAAATTTTGAGAATAGCCGTTTATGAAATAAACGATTCTTGAAAAAAAGTCGACATTTTAAGAAAGATATGAATTTTCAGGAAAAATATTGAGATTTCCGGGAACATACAGGATGAGACTTTAGGATAAATTTCAAATTTGCGAAAAAAGACGGATTTTGAGAAAAATATCTAAGCTTCCATATTTTTAAATTCGTTTTTTCTGAAAGTTTTGATTATTTTAAATTTGTTTTTTTTCTGAAAATTTTAATATTTTTCCCTTGCAAAACAATAAAATGGATTGAAATTTTCAGAAAATAGTCGAAACTTAGTAAACACTTAAAATTCTTCAGAGAGAGTCGAATTTTATCGAAATTTTGGAAAAAGGACAAAGTTTGAGAAAAATGTAATTTCTAGAATTTTCTCTTGACTGCTTAAATCAGAGGCAGACATGCGGCCTGATCTGCCCCACCCAGAAAATGTCCAATATTGAGATAAACGTCGAAATTTTGAGAAACCAGTTTTATTTCAATTATAAACCATTCCAGGGAAATTTTTCTGGGAATTTTTGTCTTTTCACAACATTTCTTAAAAAGTCATATAAAAATATCCAGATAAATATTTTTATCAAAAAATCCACCAAATTTTGAGGAAAAAGCTAAATCTTGATAAGCAAGTCAAAATGTTCAGAAAATCATAATTTAAAGGAAAGTCGAGTTTCCAGAATAAACGAATTATGAGAAATGGTAGGATTTCGAAAAATTGAACGAAGAATTTTAAATAATGCACAGACCAATAGGTTTGAACATTTATTAGATTCGAAGTTTGGAAAAGAATCCTTGTCTTCTGGGAACTCTCCTAGAGAGCAACCGCTTCGCTAGGTGGCGTAGTGTTTCAACTGTTGGTAGTTCAGCTACCTATGATTCACTACACACGCCTGGAGGGCTGCATGAATTTGTAGTCTAGGTTGCATTCTTCTTGCAGAAGAATTTTAAGGTAAAAATTCGAAATCTTGACTAAAGTCGGATTCTGATGAAAGTAATCGAATTTTAAGAATAAATTTGAATATTCGAAAGAAATTTATGAAAAAAGACGAATTTTGAGAAACAAGTCAGAATTTCGAGAAAATGTCAATAGCTTAAAGAACGAATTTTATCAAAGGGAAATTTTTTAGAGAAAGTCTTCTCAGTTGAATATAAATTTTCGTTTAACTGCATGAGCCATGGGGGACAAGCGCCCTACCCTGCCTTATTCTAGCTACGCCTATGTCTCGTGTAGTCATTTGTTTTATGCAACTAGACGGGACTTCCCTGAATTTGTTGGAGCCATTGCACGGTTAACAAACCGTATCCGGTTGGTGCTTATTATCCTAAGCACCCAGATCATAGATAGTTCACAAGTCCACCGCATTTCTTAGCTAGAAAATGACTCTGTTAACGTTTTACCACAAATCAGGTGCATTGCCCTTCATTTAGCTGGATCCAAAAAAACGAATGCGTGTTTTGGAGTTGAACTTTAACATGAGAAGAGTACCCTTGGGTTAATCTAACTTGGGCTTTATAGAGAGTGAGTAGCTGATGCGAAGTGTTTTCTACATCTAAAGAGAAAACCCAACATTTAAGAGACACATGGTCAAAGAAAATATGGTGCTTGCATTTACTTCTGGGATAATAGGGAGGATTTTTCCGTGCATGAAACTATTGACTGGGTTATTTGTTGAGTTTTTGAGGTATAAGTCAATAAAAGTTTTTAATGCTTACTCCAGAAGAATCTCTAGGACACGAGTACTGTAGCTGTCGGTTGCTTCCTTACCTTACCTGAAGCAGAGTGGGAGAAAAAGGATGACAATAGATTACATTACATCTGCGTAGCTATATATCGGATTGGAAGTTGAAGCTAAAGAGCTGTTTCGAACAGAAATAGAAGAAAAGGAGGCAGAATCGACCTCCGTAGCAGCATTGTAAACGTCTCAGATGAGATACCATCAACGAAGACGTAAAGAAATCTGTGATTTAGAAAACTGAATAGCAAATGCACGGAGATCAGATGAAGCTACCAAAAAGCCTTTGACTGACATCCTGGACGACGATCTAAAACATTCATGCTTTTAGAGCATGCAAAATCATTGTACTCAGTCAAGAATTGACTGTTTTAAATGAAATAAATCGGGTATAACAAAAAATTTGTTGTCCCAAATTTTAAAAATCCCTGCTTATTTTGAAGCATACCTGGTCATTGGAACCTGCTGCCATAGATCGTTTATATGTCACAGAAACCGAGTAGCAGACTCTACTAGTACTACGGGTACTACTGCAAAAATCGCAAATATATCAGAAGAGATGCCATCAACGACAACCTGAAAAGTTCAGCCTTTTAGGAAACTGGACACATCAAATGACACAGACCTGGTGAAAGTCCATAAGATGCTAATTTGCTGAGACTCGATTGGTGCTAGATATAATTTGTATTATTTTTGTGACTAATTTTTCAAACCTTCAACTATGTTATGGGTTCTGCCAGAATTAAATTGAAATAGCTACGAGCAAATACTCGTATTTTTCTTCCCAGTTTTATTGGACTAAATTTTCTTATTTTTCCTCGCCTTATCACTTTTTACTGAGAGAGTTTTTTTTGATGGAACGGACTGGTCCTTGGTTATCTTCAAAACCTGAAATACAAATCCTGTCCCCCGATAAGTTTTGTATTTCAAATTTTGGGAGAGTTTTGATTTCCCCTGCTACTGAGAGACATGCTAAGAGAACTCAGTCATGCCTCTAACAATGTAGACTTAAAAATGAACATCTCAAAGACCAACATGATAAGTAACACTGAAGAAGACATACATACAGACAACAAAAAATTAGAAAGAGTAGAAGAGTATATATATTTAGGACATACAATAAAAATAGGCAAAGAAAATCAGACAGTGGAAATAAGACAAAGATTAAGACTAACTTGGGCGGCTTTTGGGAAAATGAAATATAGAATAAGAAATAAGAACATTCCTGTCAATCTTAAAAGAAAATTTTTGACATCTGTGTATTGCCAGTATCGACCTATGGCCTAGAAACAATGGCATTGACAAAAAAGACTACGAACTAACTGAGAGTAATGCAAAGAACGATGGAGAGGGCGATGCTCAGTATCAGTCTGTGAGACAGGAAGAGAAATGAAGATATCCGACAAGAACTAAAGTCGTAGACATAACAGAACGGATTGCAGAACTGAAGTGGCGTTGGGTGGGACACGTGGCTCGACAGGACCAAAGTAAATGGACGTCTAGAATAACATATTGGCGACCAAGACAAACCAAGCGCAGGGCGGGAAGACCACAAAGAAGATGGTTTGATGATATCAGGATACAAGCAGGAAATAGGTGGTTTCAGTTAGCACAGGACAGATCAGCATGGAGAAGCACGGAAGAGGCCTACGTTCAGGAGTGTTTTCGCAGTTACCTTGCCAAATTACAATTTATGGGATTGCTTATCGAAACCATACTCGAAAGTAAAATTTATATATTAAAAACTACTTTCTCTTTGCAGCTAAATTTTCATTTTTCTTTTTCTGTTAACTTTCTTCTACTAAATTACTCTGGTTTGCTTGAGGTGCTAGTCTACTCTTTGGAGTCTCTACTGGAAAAACACTAGGTTTCTACAGGAAAATTCCATGATTCCCCAGTGGCTTAAACCTAGTAGTAGTTTATATTAGGAGAATTTATAGTAATTTATGCTTGAAGATTCTTTGGCTTCTTAATTTCCGAAATTTACTTTACACACATACATTAAAATTACATTTAAATATAAAATTAATGAAGCTGGAAATCCAACTTCTTCTTGGAATAAATTTCTGTTTTTCTTCCTCTTAGTAGCTTCTATCAGGATAGCTTTTGATTTTCTCAGTATCCTAAATTTTTCGTCATCTTTTTTAAAATTACACATTGAAATCGCTCTTGGGAATGAATATGATAAACTGCGGAAGTTTTTCGGGAAATAAACTTTAATATTTATAATTTTTATCACTAGTGCCCAGTGGCGGCTGGTGACTTTTTGACAGGGGGTGCGCAGATGCGAAAACAGGGCTTCGAACCGGAACTGAACCGAAAACCGGAATCCGAAAAAAACCGTTATTTTTGTAGGAACGAAAACCGGAATAGAACCGGAAAAAATAACAGTTTATTTCGGTTCGTTGAATTTGTATGTTCTTAAAATAATTTTTACTTTACCCTAAAGTTTGGGATTTTTTTAGAAATTTTCTTTTCAAAATTTTACACAAATTCGAGCAACTTTCATCTGAAAATTATGAGTTAACTTTAAAAAACATTTTTTTGAAAGTTCAATTAGAAACCTACAATTTCCACTCTTTCTAAGAAAATGTTGATTTTATTCTCACAATTTCAAGTCAAATTGAATTGTAAGTTGTATAAGTTGAATATTTATTTTTTCTAATTTTTGGTTCTGTTTTGAAATTTTGACCCTTTTCTCAAAATATTTCTTTTCTTTTTATAAAATTTCGAGTTTAAAATACAAATTTTATGTGCTATTGTAAATATGCACTCAAGCAGTGAAGTCTTTTTTATTGAAGCCCAGTTTCCTGGCAATTTTATTTGCAAATTTGAATTTTTCCGAAAATTCCAACTTTTTCTTTAGAACAAACACTCAAACTTTGTTTTTTTTCCTCAAACTTGGATTTTATAATATAATACCCCTGTTTTTTGAAGTTATTAATAAAAATTTCGAATTACCTTGAATTTTTTCCTTCAAGTTTCACTTTCATTTAAATATGCCAATTTTTTTCTCGATATTTCAAATTCTAATGATTTTTTGCTATGCCCACTTCATCAAACTTCCCAAAATCTCAAAATTTGTGATAAAATCTTGCTATTTCTAATTTTTCCTAGAAATTAAGAATTTCAGTCAAAATTTCAAGAGAAAAATACATTTATATTCCAATTTAAAGCCGGGATCTTGAAATTGAAGTCGACATTTTAAGGATAAACTTGGAACGATGACATGTTAGAAAATGTCCAATTTAAACTTCCAATTTTTATCTGGTTCTGTTTAAGCTATATTTCAGTTTTTTCGTAAAATTTAAATTTTCGCCTCGAAGCTACGATTTTTGTTTCGATTGTTTTGAATTTAGGCAGCTTTAAAATCGAAATTTAGTTAAATCTTGAATTCCTTTTGTAGAATTCGTTCAAAATTTAAAAATTGGCAATTTGAAAACCTAGATTCTTCACCAAAATTAAAAAATTTGTGGGATAGGCGAATTTTGAAAAAATGTTAAAATTATCACAAAAACTCGAACTTTTGAAAAAAAATGGAGATTTCGAAAAAACTTTAAATTTTGGATGAAGCTATATTTAATTTCGAAAAAAGTCCCAATTTTGATGATAAAAGGTAACACTTTTCAAAAAAGATTAAAATCCTGAAAAAATTCAAATATTTCAAAAATTCGCAATTTTGAAAAAAGTGAAAATTTTTGGGAGGAAGTCGGAATTATCAAAAACAAGGTAAATATTTTGAAATAAAATGTTTCATCATAATCATATTATAAAAAATCCAAACTCTTGAAAAAAAGAAGAAATTTTCCAAAAAAAAACAAATCCTGAAAAATTTATAGCTTCGGGAAAAAGTCGAAATTTCGATGATAAAAGGTCGAAGTTTTCAAAAAAAAAGTCTAAATTTTGGAAAAGGTTTGAAAATATTAAAAATGTCGGAATTTTGAAAATAAATTTAATTTTTCAAGAAACAAAAATTAAAGGAAAATCTAATTTTTCAAATAAAAGTTCAGTTTACTACATAAACGCCGAAACTTCAAGAAAAGTCGAAATTTAAAAAAAAATCTCAGTTTTCAAAAAAAGATCAAAGCTTTGAGAAATTGTCAAAAGTTTGACCAAGGTCAAAAATTAAAAAAAAACAGGGTAGAAGTTTTTAAGAGTCAGTTCTTTAACATCATTAAATTTACAGAAAAAACCAAAATTTTGAAAAAAAAATAACAATTTGGAGAAAAGATCAAAATTATGTAAAAAGATTTTTAAAAAATTCAGAATTTTGAAAATAAATTAAAATCTTAGAGAAAGGTCAAACTGAAAAAGTCTGGCGATTAATAAAATAAATAAACATTGAAAGCTAAAAAGGAGAACATTTGAATTTGGAAGTTTTCAAAATATAAAGACGAAATGCTTTAAGGAAATCGAAAATTGTTTAAGAATTTTCAATTAAAATCGAATGCAGCATTTAAAAAGAGTAGTCATTTTTAGAAAGTCAGTATCTTGCGAAAAAGTGAAAACTGAAAAAAGTTTAATAAAAAAACAAACATTCGAGAGAGTCGATATTTGCAAAAAATTTAATCTTTCAAAAAATTCAAATTTTTAAAAAGAATTGAAATGTTTTAAAAAAATCGAATTTAAAATTAGTTATATTTGTAAAAAAAGATGAAATTTCGAGTCCGAAATTTCTGATATTTACAAAAATAAGGTCAGACAACTTCGAGATCAATTTTAAATATTCAAAAAAATTGTAATTTTAAAAAAATAAAATTTTTAACAAGAACGAAAGTTATAAAAGTAAAATGTTCAAAAAATCAAAACCAATCAAATAAGACAGAATTTTGAGGAATTTGGAATATTCCAAAAAATCAAAATTTTGAAAAAGGTCGAAATTTTCGAAATCAAATTAAAATTTCGAAAATTTGGAAGTCGAAGGGCAAAAGATCGACTTTGTCAAAAAGTGGGTTTTTATTGTCGAAATTTTCAAAATAAGTCAAAATTTTCAATAAAAATTGAATTCTTCAGAAAAGTTGAAACTTTCAAAAAGTATATAACCAAAGGATCCTTTCTCTTTTTTTCACCTAGTCAAATGCACGGGTATCAGCTAATTTTTTTTATAAAGTTGGAGGTTTAAAGTTTGAACTCAAAATGAACCCAGAATCCAGAGTTTTAGCCTGAAATTTTTAAATTCGAAAAATCGAGAAATATTTCCTTCAAATTTTAAGCATTACCACAGAAGTTATATGCTGTAATATTTAAAAAAGAGGGAGAACATTTCCTGAATTATGTTAGAAAATCAATTTAAATTAAAAAAATTTAAAAATTAAAAAATTAGTAAGCTGGAACTGAACCGAAAACTGGAAAAAACCGCCATTTTTGTCCGAACGAAAACCGGAACGGAACCGATATGATTTTTTTCCCGGAACGAAAACCAAAAACCGGAACGAAAAAAATAAAGGTTCGATGCCCTGTGCAAAAATATTAGTAATTAAGAGTTTAGGTGAGCAAGGTATTAAATTTAAGGAAAACAAAAGTGATACAAAATTTGTGATATTTAATAGTATTTTTAAGAATTAAATTTATATTACATCTTATAGCCTCCTAAATATTTTTGGGTTATCATCTCTAAATTATTTTCATCGAGTACAAAAAAAAATCATCATCGACATTTCTGAGCCCCTTAAATTACTCTGTGCGGTTGCACCTGGTTACGGTTCTAGATTACTTAATTAAAATTGTTTGCTTTCATAGGAATAAAATTATATTACTTTTTCATGAAAACTGCATTTGAAGATATTACAAAGTTCTAATTAAATTCTACAAAAACACAAAAAAAAATATTTTTTTAAACAACATCCGCTCTACGATCTTTTGAAGAAATAAAGTGTTCATTACTTTCTCAGCAAAATTGTTTAAATCCAAATTTACAAATTAATAATTAGACCCTGGAATGGGTACTGCCATCTCTTTGTGAATAGGGGTACTATTGGAAGTTAGACCTGTAAGCGGCACAATTAGCAATCGCAATCAAATCAGCCGGTACCTACGCATTTAGCATCATAAACCGTAAATACACACTTCAAACTCTGAGTCGTACTCACCATTTGGCGACATCGCTTCAGCGGAGCGCCGTACCGCACCGCGAGCTAGCTTTAGCGTGGTGTTCTGTAGTTTATTTTTCCGTATCCCGTGGAGGCCGTTGATAGCCACCGCATGGCAGCAACGCTAGGTGCATAATTCTGCGCTCACTAACATATTTCAATTTCCTCATAGTATATAATATAATGGAATAAAAGTTTGAGTACTTTATTCCAAGTCACTCACAAGTATTATTAGTTAATTAGTATATCATTATTTTGTGTGTAAAAATGTGATAAATTCAAGACTTTTACATAAAATAGAAAAGAATAAATTGCTCATTTCACGAGGAGCGTGCGCTCTTGCGCTCTTTAAGAATAGCCGCCACTGCTAGTGCCTGCTTGGAAACTCCTAGATTTCCCTAATTTCTAAAATGTCTCGTTCTTTTTTCTGGAATGTTGCACATCGAGATTCACCCCACAAAGTGCGAAATTGCAGTTGGTTTCTACTAAGAGGGTTTTTAATTTTCCCAATTACTGTGTCATATTTTTTTGGTCACACTTCAAAATCACACTTAAGAATAAAATTGATGCTTAGTTGTAAACCAAATTGGTCCTTGAGATAAACTAGTAAAAGAATCTTTAATTTTCATAGTTGCCTCAATATACTGATAACTTTATTTTATTTAATTCTACTTAACATAGAAAACAACTTTCAGAATGAAATTGCTAGAAGTTGGAAACTAGTCTTCTTCTTGAGCTATATTTTTACTTTTCCCTTTTTTAACTTGCTTCTACTGGCAGATTTCTACAATTTCGCAATTTCTAAATATCTCGTTCTATTTTCTGATATTTGGGCATCAAATGTTACTTTTATATTCCTAGTTGCCCAAATGTTTCATCACTTTTAAGAATTGAAATACAAATCTTGTCTTGTCTTGAGAGATACTGTACAGTACCTCTCCAGAGATGATATCTTAGCTCTCGAAACGCCTTAGAGCAACCTTTGTTGCTCTGTGTTTTTTAATCTTTCTTGGTTTAGGGGACAATCTTTGTAGTTCAATTTTTGAAGATAACCAAGGACTAGTCCGTTCCACCAAAATTTTTAAGAAGGAAATTAATAATGTTGAAAGTTGAGCTTCCTCTTAGATTTCTATTTTTATATTTCGTCTTTTGGTGGAACGGACTCGTCCTTGGTTATCTTTAAAAATTGAAATGCAGAAGTTGTCCCCTGAAACCGAGAAAAATTAACGTTGTATCTCTCTGAAGATGACAGCTTGGGTGTCGAAACGCGTTAGAGCAACGTTTGTTGTGTTTTTTAATCTTTCTTGGTTTCAGGGGACAAGTTCTGTATTTCAATTTTTTATATTTCTTCTGATTCGTTTTTGCTTGAAAAGTAATAAACTAATTTAATTGAATGCAAAAAAGCAGCTTGTCTTTAGACTAAATCTGAATGTCCTTTTAATTCTAATTCATTTCAACTGGATGATTTTTGCCATTTTGTAAAAACTTTTAATTATCTTTTATGACTTCTGGAACATAAAATTTTACCTTTAAAAGAACTATAAAACCAAGAGGTGCCTTCTTGGACAAAATTTTACTTTCCTACGAGTTTTGAATGACTTTTATCACCAAATTTTCACAACAAGAAGAATTTGCGAAAGTTCCTAAGTGTGTCATTCTCTCATTTTGTTTTATGAGCTTGCACACGAGTGCTGAAACTAATGAAATATTAAGCAAAAAATCAATTGATCTAAAAGACTCTTTTCTTCTTTCGTTTCAATTTTGAAATATTTTAATTTGGCTAGTTTCCTAAGTGCTACTTTATGGCTTCTTGCACATCAACGTTTAAAACAAAAACCAAAACTACCGCTTTATTGAACACTATTGTTTTTTCCGAATTGTTTCTGCCAGGAGATGCAATTTATTATCTTATACTATTTTATGAACTTGCCGATCAAAAATCATTTTATAGAGAGAATTTATAAATTTTGTAAACAAAATAACGACCTAATAATGACTATAAAAGTCGGATTTATTCGCTCCCAAGAAAAAAATTAATTTCTCCTAGTTTGAAACCCAAATAAAAAATAAATAAAATTCTCCGGTAATTATAACTTAAATTAGAACCTTTTACTTTTTTTCACCAAAAACCCATCCACAGATGTTTAATCTACTTTAATATATTAACACTTTAGAAACTCATTTTCTTTTAAACTTAATCAATTAATAAATTAGTCCCGTGAAAATACCCTCAGGTGCATCTCGCTTCATATTTCATAACTTTAGGCATGCGACTAATATGAATTTCTTTACCTGGCTCAAATGCGTCAGGTGTGCTTTGAAATGAGGCGCTTGCTTTACTTCTGGTAAAGCTGGGGCATCTGTCGGCAAATGCACGAACTAAAAAGGTGGACTGATCCTTAAACAAGGAGCACAGCTAGTGGCCCTCTACATTCGAGGAGAATAACGCAGGACAAATATAGACCGCTGAATCGCGAAGAATTCAAAGGTCAGCATAGCAGCAAGTCGCCAGTCGTTCGCTTTACGATTAGCAGATGCCGCAAGACTGAAGAAATGCAGGAATTTTAGCATATGCCGCAACGCAGCAGGAATTCAAATTCAAAGCTTTCAAATACTAGATGTCGCAAACCACCTGAAACGTCCAACTATCCCACAGGTTTATAATTAATAACTAATAGAAGTCGGAAAGTAGCAGGAAGCAACATTTAGCTTATAGGACACTTGTAACTAAACTAATAATAAGTTGACAAAGTAGCAGGAATTAAGCCCTGCAATATTAATCGTTGCTCGATGTCAAAACGTCTAAAATCAGCAATAGAAATATCAAACTTTTCAGTCTCAAAACAGCAGAAATTTTAAATTTAAGCAAAGCATGTATTTAATGAAAGTAGAAAAGTGACCGAAATTAGGCATTGAGGTATCAAGCTTTTCGGAAACGTTTGTTTGAAGTTGTTGGAAATGCAAAGCAATAAGAATTTAACATTAAAATCTCAAGCTTTTTAAGGATGCTTGTGGCTACGACGTAAATCGGCAGGAATTACACCATGAAATATCAAGCCATTTAGAAATGCTTGTTTGCAGTTACTCGAAGTCCCAAATCAGTAACCTTAAACTTAAAATTATCAAGATTTTAGAAACGCTTGTAGCTAATATGAGTAGCAAAGTACCAAAAATTAAACCCTCAAATATTAAGCTTTTCAAGAACATTTCTACACACTATAAACAGCAGCAGGTCAAATATATAGAAGCGATACCAAAGTATTCAGAAACATTTGTAGCTACTGCAAATGGTAAGGAGGAACCAAGGGTGAAACCAATAACATTTGCAGTTAATAAAAGTCGTAAAATAACAGACATTCGACATACAGATATGAAACTTTTTAGTGACGTTTGTTTGCATTTATTTCAAACTACAATGAAGCAGGAATTAAACCTGAAATATCAAGTATTGGAGTTGCTCTATGTCGAAAATTAACTAAAGTTACAATTGAAATATCAAACATTTCAGTCTCATTGCAGTAGGAATAACATTTAATGAAAGCCAGTAGTTAGGGAAAGTAGCAAGGTGGGAAAAATTACACACAGCAATATAAAGTTTTTTTGAAACGTTTATTTGATTTGTTCAAAGTACCAAGCAGCAGGAATTATATATTAATATCTCAGGCTTTTTAAAAATGTTTCCAGCTAGTAGATGGTGCAAACTAGCCGGATTCAACTATGAAATATCAAAGAATATATGAAATATCAAGTCGTTTAGAAACGGTTGCCTACTCAAAATCTTAAATCAGCAGAAATTAAACCTCGACCAAGATTTTACAAACGGTTGTAGCTGATATGAATCGTAAAACAGCATCAATTAAGATTTTTAAGAATGCTCGTAATTAGTAAATGGCGCGAAGCAGCACGATAAATCGAGAAGATAAGTACCAAACTATTCAGAAACATTTATAGCTAGTGAAAATTGCAATCAAGGAAAAATTAAAGCTGAAGCTATCAACGCTTGTAGGTAATGAAAGTCGTAAACTAGTAAGTACTCTACACACAGGTATTATGCTTTTCAAGTACGTTTCTTTGCATTTATTCCAAGTTTCAAAAAAGCTAAAATATCAACCCTTTTAGGGCTGCTTCTAATGGGTGGCCCAAAGCAGTAGGAATTGACATGTAATTTAAAAGTGTTTGCTTACTCTTGATAGCAAATTAGCAGAAAACTAACTTTCACATTGTCAACTTTTTGGAAAAACTTGTAGTTAATTTAAGTCTTATAGCAACAGGGAGTAAATCCTAAAATTTTACTTTTTTCAAGAAAGCATGTAGTCAACAAATGGTGCAAAGGAACAGGAGAATTAGAGGGAAGAGGTTTTAAATGGTCAAACTACCAACGCTTGAAGCTAATGAAAGTCGTAAAGTAGCAGTAATTTGACCAAGAGGCAACTAGATATTTACCAAATCTTGTTTGTTTTTATTCCAGGTTGCAAAGAAACAGGAACTAGACTTTTGGGAATTAAAATCTAGATGGATGGTTGTAGCCAGTAGATAGTCCAAACCGCAGCAGAAGTTAACCACTGAACCAACTCGTCATTCAGAAATACTAGCTGCAGTTACTTATGGTTTTATGGTAGCAAATCAGAAATCAAGCTTCGGAATTTTCAAGCTTTTAGGAATACTTGCAGCTAATATAAGTAGCAAAATAGCAAGAGAAGTAGAATGAAGAAATACTGAAGCATTTAGAAAATCACAGTACCGGTGGAATTAAATGCTTGTACTGTCAGGATTTCTGAAATCTTGTAGTTAATAAAAGCGAACTAGATGATGCTTTTTAGAAATAGGGCTTTTCGAAGTTGTAAGCACCAGGAGTAACACTTTAAAAAATCAAGCTTTATAGGCAGGGTTGTAGCTAGTAGATTGCGCAAATCAGCAGGAATAAACCTATAAAAGAACAATCCATTCAGGAACGAATGCTTGTTGTTACTCGAAGCCCGAAATTCCCCATCTTTTAGTAATGCTGTTAAGTCGCAAACCCTCTTCAGGAACACTTGTACCTGGCAAAGACACAAAAAGCTAAGAGAGAAAAAAGAAGAGCTACCAAACTATTCAGAGATGCTTGTAGCTAGCAGAAGTCACTATATACGAGGATAAATCAAATATGAACCGGAATTTGTTTTTAAAAATTTATTGGTACAAGATAAAAGTTATTAACTATTATTCTACATAAACTCCTGGTTTTGTTAAGCATTTTTCCCAACGGATTGGGAGTTTTTTAATGCCGTCATCATAAAAAGAAGGGAGACGTGCTTGCAGCTAATTGGGCACAAATGTCTCAACAGCAGCATCATCATGGAATCACTCACCTCCTAGAGCTTTTTTCAGTGGTCCAAACATGTGATAATCGCATGGTGATAAGCCGGGACTCTAAGGAGGGTGTTCTAATGTTGCCAAATGCAAATGCCAAATTCTCTAATTTTTGATGTGTCAGATTGGCTTAGTGGGGGCGGGCATTGTCGTGAAGCGAAATCATATTTCTGACCGAAAATTCGCACCTCTTCCCCCGATATGCACGCTTTGCTTCATCCAATAGCTGGCAGTAGTAGGCAGCATTAACCGTACGACATTTATGCAGAAAATCAACGTGCACAACTCCTTTAAAATCCCAAAATACTGTGGCAAGAACCTTTTCAGCTAAGAGGCGAGTTTTTGCCTTGACGGGTGCACCTTCTCCCTTTCTTCTCCGCTCCATGTTTGCTTGTTAAGATTTAGGGGTGTAATGGTGGACTTAAATCTCATCACACCTAACGATACGTTGCAAAAATAATCACATTCACGTTCTGAATTCTGGATTCGTTGTGGGTTGCCTAAAGTTTAGGCCAGCACTTAGGCCACCCTTTCCGGGCCCATTGTGCTATCCCCGTGATTGAGGTGTCCTTGGTCATTCATTCAGCCACCCAACCTTGTTGAGAAACTGAAGAACGTCCCTTGGATGCGCCTCTCTCAAACTGGCCACACTAGGCCAGAAGTCCCCCAGCGTGGATCCTCTGATTGATGCTAGTGCCGGGCAGTGACACATCACGTGCTCGACACTCTCATCTTCTTCTAAGCACCCTCTGCAGCTCGGGTCGTTTATGATTCCCATTCTGTAGAGGTGTTTGTTTAATTGACAGTGACCTGTCCATATCCCTACAAGTTTCCTGAGATTATTTCTTGAGAGTTGTAGGCATAGTTTTGCCCTTTCCCTGCACGGCATTCTAATAAATGAGTGAGTTTGTCGGCATGTTGTTATTGATGCCCATAAGGCTTTGTGTTTACGATAAGTTTCTTCGTTAAGTAGGGATCTTACGGTTGATCTTGCCAGGGGAAGGGTTGGTTCTGGTCCGACGAATTGTCCCTCCGAACCCTTCCTCGCCAGTTTGTCAGCGCGTTCGTTTTCCTCTTTCCCAGAATGTCCTTTGATCCATATTAGATCAATTGCATTCTCTTGTGATAGAGCTAGGTGGCAATTCCATACCAGCACTGAGTTTGTTTTCACATTCCTGAGGGCCTTAAGGGCTGCCTGGCTGTCCGTCTTGATTTGGATATATTTTCCTGTAATGTTCAGTTGCGTCATTTGTTCGGTGCTATACAAAATTCCCAACATCTCCGCTTGAAAGATTGTTGAGTATTTATCTAGCTTAATACTTACAATTCACATTCACGTTGAAAACGTCCAAGATGGCGCTGACAAAAATCTCCAGAAGTTGTTGTTTCTATTCTTCAGTCAAAATTCAGGCAGAAATTTTTTGAAACCCTAGCTAATGAGTAATGAAGGATTGGGTACTTCCAAAGCTTAGCCCAATTTGAGCTGCAATTTCACCAACAATTAAACGGCGATCACCTTTCAAAAGGCGTTAAATAGCGTTAATGTGACAAATTAACTGACTGACAAAGTGTGACTGGGGACACCCAGTCACACTGGTCCGAGGACGACGGGCATGGGGTTCATTTTCAACTTGAGTTTGTCCTTCCCAGAATTTTTTGTACTTTTGTACACTTGAGGTTTTTCCAAACAAGTATCCCCAAACTGTGCTTCTAGTCTGCGAGGAATTTCGGCGGACTTTACACCTTCAGCGTCAAGAAATATAATAATAATGCGCTGCACAACATGCTGATGAAGCTCTTGCTTACTCATTGTGTTTACAACTGATAAACGGCGAGAACGGAATTCGCTTGAGCGCAGGAATGCACGTGATGTCCCCACCTAACATGTCTAAGAGTATGGCGCACACTCCCGACGCCCCCTTGATAGAAATTCCGGTTCATATTTGATTTACCCTGGTAGAATGAATTCAGATTATTCTTGTAGCTAATAAAAGTTGCTAAATAGCAGACGTTTCACTGTATTATAGAGTAGTACTATGGAAGGTCTAGAAGAGCACAGTTTGCATATAACTTTGTTTTGAATCAAGCTTTCGTCGTCTAACAAATATGGTTTCTTACAATTTCTTTGTTTCCGTTTCTATGCCAACGAGTAGGCAGCTTTATTGCTGAAGATTGAAAAATCTTAAGGTAAAAGCTCAAGTTTTAAAGCGAAGTACATCAGCTGCTATAAAAGGTAGCCTAAAGCTATATTACCGACTTAGTTAATCATAGATATTATGAAACTATGAAACAATAAAATGGATTAATAGATTGTAGATAAAATAGGGCAGGGCGCTTACAATTTAATACGCATAAACATAAACATGCTCCGTAAAAATGGACTGAAACAATCGGAATAATAAATTCAGAGAATGGAATAGTAACTTTCCCTGAAGCTTAACGCCGTGGTTCCGCCATGGTGATGTCGAGAGTAAGTTTAATTAGGTATTTTTTGCTTATGCATTTGCAAGACGTGAAGAAAATAGTTTCGTTTTAAACTCGAAGAGATCCGAATTGAATTAATTTGCCATTTGGTTGTATACAATTCTTCAGCTAAAATTGTGTCAATTAGATTTACCGTCAGAGTGAATTTTCAACTTCGGACATTAGTGAGATAGATTAGATAATTTAGCTTCCACAATAAAGTGATTTAATGAATATTTGGCGATGACCCATAAAAATAAAGTCTTTCGTCAAAATCACTCAATTTTCGAGCAGAAGTGATGTCACGAATCATTTTCATCGAATTTTAACTGCCTTTGACAGGAGAGATAATGTGTTATTTTACAAAATATAAAATCGTTTTAGTTAAGTAGCACTTTACCGCATAGCAATGTCTCTGTCAATGTCAATTAAACATATTTTGACAGAAAATAAGCTCGAAGACCTTTCTCGAAGGGCATTAAAATGTCTTCAGAATAATTTTCTAAATTATTTTCAGTAGCAAGACTTAATTTTATAATTATTAATGTAAAACTAAATTCGATTCAGACAAATATACCTTGTCAATTATTGCTAGGTAAATCAACAAAGCCGTTGACTAGTATTAGGTTAGGGAAATATTACACAGGTTAATTAAAATTTTTTTTAACTTTATAATGCTTTTAAAACTATAACTAGCCGTGTACCCGATGAGATTACAATTCAGGAACCATTAGAGTTTTCTCAAATGTTAAGGAGTTAATTTTTGGGTAAATTGTTCTGCGCCTATCCTATTTTTCATCTCGTGTGTTTTGAATCTTTTTGTTCCCCGGCCAATATTTCTATTTTGATACAGCAAAACTCTTGAATCTGTCAAATTGTGGTTAAAGCGATGTCATGTATTATCAACGTTGTTTGCTCTGAAGCAGAATAAAGACTCTCAGTTTTCCAATTTTACCGTCGCATGGCCAGACAGATAAGAAATGCGATAAGCAAAATAAACACCACCGCGCCATGGCGAGAATATGTCATACAGCCAAAGTGATGAGTTAACGCCATTCTAGGTAGGCTTTAAGCCACGTACAGACGAGACACTAAAATGTCGACACGGGTGTCTAGATTTGTGTCCGTTGTGTTTACATTATAGAGCAAATTATTACATGGATTAATCCATAGAGCTGTTCAGTACACTAAAGTTGCTAGAGTTATCTACAAAGTTTTTAATTTGTGTTTACACGAGACACTAAACTCAATTTTTTGACATTCATTTATTTTAACAATGTCACGTAGAAGGGTAGCAGCAGCGATAATAACTTTCTGTATTTTGAAAAAGCGAAGGAAATTTAAACAGAGCCGTTGATGGGTAGAAGGATGGGTTATGAAAAGAAGTGAATTTGGTGCATATAATTGTTTTTTTTTAAGTTTAATTCACTCGCAAAGGGTAACCCCATTATGCTTTCAAAGCACTGCGAGTTGGATGCGGAAACAAAGATAGATGGCGATGAACCGCCTTCTTAAACAAGGATAGGTTGTAATTTTTGGGGAAAATTCCTTTCCATAACTTGGAAGTTCTCTAGAAAAAAGAGTATCCGTAGACAGAAGTTCTCATTATGTCAAGCTGGACCGCACAGGAATTTGCTGTCTCCGACTGTCTAGTACGCCTCAGGAATCTTGCTCTTGGGGGGATCAATCCTATTAGTTCCTGCGAACATCTTCCATGATAGTACTTGTAGAAAAAAGACAAGTCATCAACCATACGCTGTGCTCTAGTGTTTCGAGAGAATCGGTCAGACTCTCGTCATCAATTAGGCGAATCGCTGTTCTTTGAATTGAATCCAAGAGAGCTAAAGTGTGTTTTGGGGCTGAACTCCAAACATGAGAACAGTATTCTAGTGTTGGTCTACTTGAGCTTTGTATAGTGTTAATAGCTGATGAGACGTGAAGTATTTTTTAGCTCTAAAATGAAAGCCTAGCTTCTGAGAGGCGAATTTGGCAATGGCGCGCATCGTCCGAAGAGAAGTTAATGCTCGCATTCACTCCTAGAATAGATAGATTAGATCCCATCGGAAGGATTTTACCGTCCATTAGTATGTTTGTTGCATTATCTCTTGATGTTTTCTTAGAGAAAACTGCGGCCTGAGTTTTTGAAGCGTTGAAGTCGACCAAATTGTTTTTACCCCATTCCAGAATAATCTCGAGATCCCGATTAATCCTCTGTATCTGCTGTTCCCTTAGTCGATCTGAAGCAGCGATGGATAATGGTTTGTCGGAGAAAAAAGATCACACAAAGTTACTATCATCTGCGAAACTGTATATAGGATTCGAAGTTGAAGCTAAGAGATCGTTTATGTGTAACAGAAATATAGTAGGAGACAGAACAAGCCCATGAGGCACCCCTGCGTTAATCGCAAATATCTCGGATGAGATGCCATCGACGTCGACCTGAATAGATCTGTCAGCGAGAAAATTGAAGATCAAATGGCAGAGTCCAGGAGGAAGACCATAAGATGTTAATTTGGCGAGAAGAGATCGGTGCCAGACTCTGCCGAAAGCCTTTGAGATATCCAATGCCACAATCTTAGCCTCACCATGTTTTTCCATAGCTGAGGTACAGATATAAGTAACATATGCCAGTAGATCGCCAGTGGGACGTATTGTCTGTCGGAGATGATTCTATTTTTCTCCAGATATTTGAGAATCTTGATGTTGAAAATCTTTTCCATCACTTTAGATATAACGGGTAACAAAAATATAGGGTGATAGTTCTTAGTCAGATTTCTTTTTCCCTTTTTAGGTGCAGGCTGCACTTTAGCAGATTTCCAGATATTAGGGAATACACCTTTGTTGTAAGAGAGTGTGAACAATTTGCTTAGGACAGGAGTCAACTCTGGGGCGCACTTCTTAAGAATAATAGCGGGAATACTATCAAGGCCAAAAGCTTTCGAGGTGCCGAGCTCAATGAGAATCTTCCTGATTGTGCGTTGTCTGAAAACAACTTTAGGCATCAAAGTGCCAACCTTAGGAAGAATAGGAGGTTCTGCGTTTCGAGAATCAAAATTGGAATTTTCACATTAAGGCTACCATGTCAGCCTTTTCCTTGAAGGTAGTAGCAATATTGCTATTTTCATCGAGTAAAGGTGGAAAATTTGAAGGTTTAAAATTCTTTCCAATCGACTTTGTCGATTGAAAAGACAATCGACTTTGCAAATCCCCAAAAGGACCTGGAACCGTTCGGACAGTTGATAAGCCTCTGGCGCATTTTACGATCAAAATCACCTTTTGCCTCGTCAATAACCTGTTTACAAGAATTTTGTGCTATCGGAACTGAAAGTGGAGGATTCAGATTACTACCAGAAGTTCCTGGGAAGGTCTGCTAAAAGTTTTCAATATATTTACTACCATGCAAACATTGTGAAACAAGACACAACAACACGAATTGCAATTTCTGTGAGTGAGAGGTCAGCAATTATATTGCGGAATTGTGGATTTTTTTTTGTACGGTCTGTATGCATTTTATTGGAGGAATTCGAAAATTCGGGGCTTTCTTCTAGCATTTCAGTTAGTAAAAATTTAAACACAGAACTTGTCCCCTGAAACCAAGAAAGATTAAAAAACACAACAAAGGTTGCTCTAACGCGTTTCGACAGCCAAGCTGTCATCTTTCAGTTAGTTTTTTAATGTATTTTTTTTAACCAAACCACAAATTGTGCCATTTTGCCGAAACACACTCGTACTACTCTACACACTATTTCCAGCCTGCTAGTACTCCTAGATCTTGTCTCGACTCGTTCAGTAATATGCGACCACACGACGGTCTGTGCCAGAGCAGTGTCGCTCGGTCGAATGTTCGATCTAGCGACACGGATCTAGGTGCTGTACGTCATACACCGACATTCACTTTATAGACCATGTATAGATTCAAGTGTCGACATTTTGATGTCTCGTCTGTACGTAGCCTTAGAGTTTTATTAAATAGATTATTCAGTTATAATGATCAACACAAAATACGAAAAAATAATATAAACGTACTCAAACACTAGACTCGTTTAGTAAAACTTTGTTTTTCGACACTTGTTGCTTAATACACTGTTTTTATTAAAGTTATGTTAGTGATGATTTTTGAGCTGACACTATTTGAAAACACTTTTTCAAGGTGCGGGGTTATGCAATGTATTCTTGCGTATACTAGAAAGAAAAACAATGACAAAATACTCATGCCAGTCAAAAATGACATACAATTATTGGAAATCAAAAATGTTAACTGTAGACAAAATTTATTAAAGCGGTTAGCAAACTGTTACTATTTTGTTTCGCTACTATTTTATTTATATATGGGACTAGTTAATTACATTTTTGTTAGTAAGCCTAACACACAACTCTCACACATTATTAAAATTTAAGTTGATGAACAGCAACATTTGTAGATTGACCTCTCTGAGATCTCCCAAGAAATAAAATTCCACTAAAACACACCTTTCCTATGAAGATATTGTCTATCGTAACAATTAACACAATCCTGCTAGACTAACACCTAAACTCAATTTAGTGAAGCTTCAGGGAGATAAAAAAGTATCAAGGCAATAAACACATCGAGTTCTTTGATACGTAAATAACCATTTACTCCCGAAGATCAATTTATGTACTCTAGCATAAAACAATGGTCATCAACATTTTTCTATGTCACTATCTTGGTACTACTGGCCGCGACTCGTAAATTTAAATAGTGTAACATCTTTGTTTTGGGTACAATTTTAAACGCCAGTGGTTTCAATCTTAGTTTCTAACGAAAGGTTATTCATTTTTTAGCTGTTTAAGTTTCAGGGCAAATTTGATACTAGTCCAGAGCTTAGTTACTTTCCCTCGTCTATTTCAAATATGTATTTTTTTTAACGTTCATATCCTAATCGTGCTAAATGAGACTTTTACAATTCTGTGGTACAGGGTAAAAGTGCTTAAGTCATAATTTATACATTTGAGATATTGCCAAAACAAAACTTGATGGTACTTTAATAAATAATAAAAACTTAATAATGCATGTATACAGGTATGTAAAATTCTCCTTACTTTAAAGATGAAGCACATAAAATGTTTCGTCCCCCCAGATTTTTGAACTGTAACATGCAACAGTGACATAAGTCCATTTTCTCAGAAACTTGACTTAAGCAGTTTTGCGCTGAAACCCCAGAATTAAATAATTTACATAAACATCTTTTTTTATGGAGAATTAGTTATTGTTAACATATAGTTGTTTGGGTTTTAGGGTATACACATCAGGAAAGTCAAACACTGTCCATAGGGAGAATGTTAATGAGAGATTTAATATTGAGAGCTAACAGTGGGATAGATGGGCGGCGCCTTGCATTCTCCTACACCGGTGTAAACAGTTCAACCCAGAGCGCAGCGATCAGTGCTGGTGGAGATTTCAGTAGTACATCATAGCTTTTAACGTGTTTTGTTACAGAATTACTACTGGCAGGCAACAATTTTATTAAAATTTGCGTACCACATTTTGTTATTTTAATCCGTTGATTTAATCAACGTCTGAGGCAAAATAAAACTGATATTCTTTGATAATCAAAATAAATAAACGAGATTTCTTAAACAAAATAAGTAATAATTCTAATGAAGAATATAACATAATAACTCTTTAAACATTACAATATAAGGAGTTTAAATAGACCGCCAGACTGTGCTAAACAATATTCCAATCTGTTGTAAAACTCTCGACGAGTTTTTTCTAAAATCTAAACTGGAAGATACGAGCATGCTGCGTCAAAGTATGGGAATACGTTCAGCGGCCGTAGAAAACTATGGAAGGGACAATTCTTAGCGTTTTACATTGACAATAAAAAATTTTCCTTATCTGTATACTCACCGTTAGCAAACGCGTCCAGAGTAACTATTTAAATGAAAGCATTATAACAATGAATTCACCATTAGTCACGTAACTTATTCTCGAAATCCAATTTAGGGTCTTTATGTTGCACGCGAATAATGCCGCTGAGTATTCATCTGCTCAACCAGGAAATGAATTTTACTTAAACCTGGGATCTTTGGCAAGCGTATTTCAGGCAGAAGTTACTGCAATTACAGCCTGTGATGAAGCAATGATCAGGAGGTCTTATGAAAAAGGATTGGAAGTTGAAGCTAAGAGATCATTTACGTGTAACAGAAACAGAGTAGGAGACGGAAAAGACCCCTGCGGCACCCCTGCATAAATCGCAAATATCTGGGATGAAATGTCATCGACGACGACCTGAAGAGATCTGTCAGCCAGAAAATTGGATATCAAATGACAGATTTCAATCTCATTTCATAAGATGTTAATTTAGCGAGAAGAGATCGGTGCCGGACTCCGTCAAAGGCTTTTGAGATATCTAATGCCACAATCCAAGCCTCGCCATGTTTTTCCATAGCTGAGTTACAGATATCAGTAACATATGCCAGTAGATCGCCAGTTGAGCGATGTTGTCTGAAACCGTATTGCCTGTCCGAGATGATTCTAACCTTTTCCATCACTTTAGATATAACGAGCAACAGATATATAGGGCGATAGTTGTTAGCCAGATCCTTTTATCCTTTTTAGGAACAGGCTGCACTCTAGCAGATTTCCAGATGTTAGGGAATACACCTTTGTTGTAAGAGGGTGTGAAGAATTTGCTTAAGACATGAGTCAACTCTGGAGTGCACTTCTTAAGAACAATAGCGGGGATACCATCACCAGAAGTTTGCGAGGTGTCGAGCTCGAGGATTGTGCGTTGTCTGAAAACAACTTCAGGCACTGAAGTGCCAACCTAAGGAAGGATAGGAGGTTCTGCGTTTCGAGAATCAAGGTTGGAACTTTCGGCAAACATTAAGGCTAGCACGTCAGCCTTTTATTGTTACTGTCATCGAGTAAAGGTGGAAAATTCAAAGCCGATTTCAAAATTGTAGTATTAAATGCAAATGCTTCTAGTGTCTAGCACTTTTAGCTCCAAATTGAAACTTTGGTTAGCTATCCGTATGCTGCCTATTGGTTGTTTATATTCTGGATGACTGAAATTGACTTTGACATCTCGATTTAACTCTTAGCCGAACGTCTCCTACAACACTCAGTCCTCAGCAGATAAACAAAGCAAGAGGGTTATTTTTGAAGGATACAAACAGTTCTGGAGGGGATAGTATTCCCAGCTGAAATCAAGCATGAAGCAATTATCTTGCTCGCAAAAAATAAAATGCGGATTAATATCGTGTTCCAGTGAAAGAAAATTTCCTCAAATAAGTAAAAGAAATAAGTGGTTGACCTCTTGCTTTGTGTCAAGCTTTATCTGATTCTCTGATGATGATCTCTTTGAAATTTAAAGCCTGGAGTCTCTGAAAATGTGGAGTTAGATTTCAGCGTGCTGTGGCCTATTAGATTTAGATTAGAATTATCAAATATCATAATCATTCATCATCCAGAATGATTTGTGTGCACTTAAAAACGTTGTAATATATTGTTCACTCTAGATAAAGCCGTAGCGTTTCGGCTGTTGTAATAAATACTATAAGCTGTGTTTTACAAATACTTATAACTTCAACACGCTTCGTAAACTTCAGTTATTGCGGCATTAGTTCAACTTCGCTCTCCTGTTTTATGTTGATCGTATTTTTGCACCACGATTGTACTGGTCGATGTGATACATAAATAAGTTTAACTTCTTAGAAAATATTTCACAGAATGCGCGCACTTTTAACCGATTGCTTGAATAGCAACGTAATTTTTAACACTGCACTTGAGTCGAGGAAATCTTATGAATTGCAAAACTGAAGAATTATATTTCGTTGTGTCGGCTTCAGCTCCATCACCGTCGACATCCAGAGGTGTCCTCTTACATTTGACTGCTGGAAACAACACTTTTCTCTATTACATTCTTAATTAATTCCATTGGCTCATGGCAGTGATGAAATAATCCAGCAGACGGAATAATTAGTGGATTGGGAAAGCTTACACTTGAGCTAACCTAACATAATCAAGCTCATGAGAACGAAAGTAGTTCAATTCATTTTGTGAATGTGAGCAGCTTAGGTTGTTATCTGGACTTACTTTAGTTTACATTTAAGCTAATGTAAACTAATACTGACACTCACAAAATGGATTGAATTTTTCTGGTCGCATCAAAAATGTGCGAGGGTTTAGGTTAACTTCCATCTGAGCTTATGTGAGGGTGCGTTTAGATTACAGACTTATTTCATGATAGAAAACTCAGTTGTCTGGGACTAAATTTCCATGCCCGTTTACATTATGACACAAATGTAGCTGAATAAAATTACTGACACTTCTAGCTGAGATAAGGTATCGACATAAAATGTCTTTGCTGCTTTGAATAATCAAAAGGTGATTAGGTCTAATTGGTGATTCTGGATATTCAATTCTGTAACTAATGATTTGCAAATATTGAATAACTTTTGTCTAATTAAATTTGCAAACGAGAGAACGTAGACGATTACAACTTCTGAGATATATGTCAGACATTGGCTGAAATTTGTGTTATCATTATGTGTCGAGTGATTTATCTCACTTGTGTGATTAGTCTCAGATAGCTTCTCTCAAACTGCTTTACAGTTGATGTATTATTATGTCAGAGAGAAATGTACGGAATAAAGTGTCTAATCTAAATGCACCCTTAGATTACATTTAACCATGCCTCACTCACACCCACCAGTTGATATGAATTTTTCTGTTCTCATCAGCAATCTGTGAGCGTGAGTAGTAATTCAGGCCAGCTTACACTTGAACTTACGTGAGCTTATAATTAAGCTAAACTGAAGTCGAAATTGCACCTGTTTATTTACTCAGATTTTTACAAGTTTTTTCGATTTGCATCTTCATAAAAATTCCACCCTTAAAAGTGCGATTTCCTTAAATTTTTGATGCCATTCTCAACTAGAAATTTTCTTTTGTAAATTTTGGGTTTTTGATAAACTTTTCCAGTTTAAACGTGACATGTTATACTTTTTTTCGGAAATTTTAACTTATGGAAATGTCGAGCAAGTTTTTTCTCGAAATTCTACTTTTTTTTTTAAATTTTGGTTTTTTCAAATTTGACTTGTTTTTTAGAAAAATCTAGTTGAAACTTGAAGCATTTTTACATTTTGGGTTATAAGTTATGATAACTTAAAGTTTTTAATCTTTGATTAACATTTTCACTTTACATTCAAAGTTTTCCTAAATTTTTAAATTCTTTCCTACAAATATAATTTTTTCTAAAAATATTTTCTTTCATAATTACGAGTTTAAATTATAAATGTGTTATCTTTTTGAAAAATTCTGAGTTCACATTCTAAATCTAGACTTTAAATATTTTAATAGGAAAATTTCGACTTTAATTCCACAATATTGGCTTTTTTTCTCTTTAAATTAGAAAGTTTGGTCGTTTTCCCTAAAGTTTTGAAATCTTCTTCTTTAAGAGCTACCTTTGTTGTGTTTTCTAATCTTTCATGGTTTCAGGGGACAAGATTTGTATTTCAATTTTTGAAGATAACCAAGGAACAGTCCATTGCACCAAAATTTACCTTTTAAATGGGTATTTTTACTTAAAATATCGTCTTTCTTTTAAAATTTTCCATTTTTCCATTTAAAGTGTATACTTTTTTCAATTCCCTTCTGCAATTTTGACTTTTTTTGGCATTTTTCTTAAAAAAGTAATTTTCAAACTCAAAATTTGGTACTTCTTTTCTAAAATTTTAAACTCAAGTCCGAAATCTCGTATTTTACCAAGTTTCAAGATTTTGCCTTTTCCTTAAAAGATAGACTTTCACTTGAGCCTTTTGGTTATAAATTTTGAGTGTTTTAAAATACCGAGTTGATACAAAAATTTTTTTATCTAAGCCTGAAAGTATTATTTGTTATAAATTTGAGAATTCAAATATTTGTTTAAAATTTCGACCTTTTTTAAAAAATTTTTAGTTCAAATGGTTATAACACCGATATTTCGATTATTTTCTCAAAATGTGTAATTTAAGTTTAAAATATTTAATTGTAATTTAAATTCTCAAAAAAATATTTTTAAATAAAATCCTTTTTTTCAACCTTTTTTCTACATTTTCAATTTAAACTTAAAAGCTATTCTGTTATTAAAATTTCAAGTTAGAAAAATGGGGGGGGGGGCAAACTGAAATATATAAAAAATTAAAATTCGGGGGTATTTGGGGGCGGGGAAGTTGATGTTAATGGCCTCCCTAAATTATTTGTGCTTCTCCTCAACTAGAGAAACCGCTGAAACTTTGGAAAAGGACTTTTTTTAAAATATCTTGAAATTTGTTATATCATAATTTTAAGTTTTTACTTTTGTCGGCAGTCCTCATAACTACCTTTTTTTTAAGTCTTGAATTTTGAAATTTTACATTTTCTTCTCGATTCTTCTCATTCACTCTAATCCTTAAAATTAAAACTCAGAATTTCCACACTTTAAATTCAAGAAAAACTGAAATTCCTGCTTTAAATTTAAATGAGAGAAAATATTAAAATTGCTGAAAAATAATCTGCTTTTTTCAAATCTCAATTTTTTTTTAAATTTTGCCTTTTTCTTCTCAAATCTTCCACTCTATCCCTAAAACTGAAACTAGAAATTTCCATATTTTTCTAAACAATTTCTAGGTTTTGAATAAAATCTTAATTTGTAAAATAATGCACGAATAAATTTCAGAATTTGTTTCAGAATTCTCGAAATGTCACTGTTTACAATTTGTAGTTTTGAAGAAAAATGTGAATCTAAGAAAAATCGAAAATTTGGAACATCAAAATTTTCAAAACGAAGCCCAAATTTTCGAAAGTCGAAATATTGAAGAAAAACCAAAATTATCGGAAAAGTTTTCAATTTTCTAAAAGCGGTTGAAATTTAAAACGTTAAAAATTTGGAAAAAATTAAAAATTACAAAATTTCCATTAAGCTTAATGTTGAGGATTTGGTTGTTTTTATACCACTTGTTGGCTACTGCCCTTAAATAAAATTTATGCTCCCAAGCAAGAAAACTGGAGTAGGGCGACCGGCAGGTATATACAAAGACATCGGAATATTTAAGATTAAAGAAATTTGCAAATAAAAATTTCGAAAAATGTCAAAATTTTCAAAAAATGACAACTTTTTTAGAAATTCGAAATTTTTCGAAAATATATGGAAATTCAAATGTAAATTTTTTAAAAGTCGAGTTTTCCCAGACTCACGTCTTAATTGATTCTCCAATGGCTTATCATTTATTTTCTGGCCTCCCGAAATCCCCGGAGACGATTCGGAATTTCCCAAACTCACTTCTCAACAAAAATTTGGGAAACATTCAGCTATCTTGGGTACAAATGTACCAAGAACTAGGCTCAGTATCACTGGTCATTGGTACCTGTTGAACAAAATTAAACAGAATAGAACAAAAAATACTCTAACGCAATAGTCTGGCTTCTCACTTATTTGATTGCCTCCCAGAATCCCTTGGGGCGATACCGAATTTCCAAAACTCACTTCTCAAAGTTGAGAAACATTTACCTATCCTGGATACCAATGTACCAAGGATTAGGCTCCGTATCACTGGTCATTGGCACCTGTTAAACAAAATTATAAACAGAATAAGACAAATTGATAATAGCACATTTAAATAAGGCAATTAAATAAAGCTAGTTAAAATAAAACTGCTTTTCTTTAGGTAAACGTTAACATATCTTCAAGAGAGCGGCCACCATTTTTTATTAGAATGTAAGAATTAGAAACAATTCAAAAACAGAAACGAAGGTTAATGTGAGGAAGTGGTACAGTAAAAATATAAAATATATTAGACTCATACAAGAATAGATATTGATTTCGTATTCTACACAATTAATAACCAAAAACAAAAATTTAACAACTCAACATTTAAAACTGTTTCTGGTAAAGCTAAGTATAATAGCCCAGTCGGCGAAGCTTTTTTTTTGTGCAACATAATCCAACAGCGATTTTATGATTGCAATGAATTAGTTGATGAATTCTCAGAATAAATTCAAGTTGGCCCGGTGCGGGGATCTGTGCGTTAGCCCCCATTTTGATAAACGCGTTTATGTAATTATCTCGATAATGGTTGGTCCTATTAAAAAAGTACAGGAGATCATATTTGTAGAAAAATATATGACTTAACTTTTTTGTTTATAGTATTTTTGTATAGGATGAATATTTTAAAAGTTACTACGTTGAATTGTTTTCTCTTTTTAGTTTTTGCTTGATAATTCCTAAACAAATAACACTACATTGATAATAGTTATTACCAAAGTTGTAGAGCATCAAAAAATTTACACATCTTGTATGAAACATTTTTTTCTAAAGTTTATAATTTAAGAGCTATAATAAAATAAGTATCTGAATTGTATGCACAATAAATGCTGACTTCAGACAGCAGATTTTATTTTAACTGGAGTGTTTCATTGCTACAATGCTTGAGAAGTGAAAAATAAGTATAATTTTAGATCTTTTGTTATTGTAGCTTTTATAAATTTGATCTTTTAAAAAATGTTTTCATAAAATTGATAGATAATTTTATACCCTAAAAATATACTGTATATGGAACTAGATTAGGAAAAAACTAAAGAGAGACAATTTTTTGGCGTAATAATTTTAAAATATGTGTCTAAAAAACCTCTTCCAATAAAAATATTAAACTACTTATTTTTACTTAAATGTGATCTTTTTCATTATTTCTTTTTTTCACAGTTAAGCTGTGGGAAAAATTTATTTGAAGTATAATTCAACAGTAATTTTATGAATACAACCTATTAGTGGGTCAATCCTGTCTATGACGCCAAGTGGTCGTGCGTTAGCCATTATTTTGATAAATGCGTTTTTGTAAATATTTCGAGAATAATTGGTTTTACGAAGAAATTACAAGGAACCTATAAACATAAAAATATTTATTTTGGGTGTTACTCTAAAAAGAGTAACAGCGTTGAAGAGTTCATTTTTTAGTTTTTGTTTAGTAAAATAAGTAAGCGGCTTACAAGAATAATTCACAACAGTAACTATCAAAATTGTAATAGAATTATAAAATCTACATTTTTTTAAAAATAGATTTTTCTTAAAATTGTCATAACTTTAGAGCAATGACAATATATAGGTAGTGAGCAATTTGAATTTATTTCCCCACCACCTTAGAGGTAAAGTTCACACCTCCTTTTTTTTTTAACGTGGTATTTCCAGAAAGTCTAATCCACAGTAAAACGGCAAAAGGAAAAATTATTTTAAGATTTTTTTAATGGTCCAAGTTCATTTATATCTATTACTCCGTCAAAGTCACTATCTACATTTTCTACTATTTCATTCACGATTAGGTTAATGTGATCAAACTGATTTTTCTTCAATTCATTGAAAATAAAATTTTATATTGCCTCATCAAATTAGCGTTTGGTGATTAAAAGCACCTTTGGCATAAATACACATTCGATTTCTAAAGTAGTTCTTTACCGTGTTATGTACTTTAGGTGGTGGCGAAATTCGTAAGGTAAAATTTATCAAGACCGTTCGATTTTCATGGCCCACAAACTATTAACTTTAGAAAAATAAAATATATACAAAATTTGTAGAGAATTTTACGCTCTATAACTTTGATTATAACTGTAACCACAAGTCTTAGAAAATCTTTAGAAATTATTAAGAAAAAACTGAAAAGTAAAAACTTTTCTTTAGAATGGATAACTCCTAAAATATTTATTTTATAGCAAAATGTGTTGAATAAAAAAGTTAAATTATATATTTTTCTATAAATATGGTCTTCTATATTTTCTTTATAGGATCAACCACTCTCGAGATATTTACTAAAAGGCGTTTATCAAAATGGCGGCTGACGCACAGCCCCCCGCGCCCCGCCAACTTGAACATATGCTCAAAATTGACCTACTAATAGATCGCTGTTGGATTAGTTTGTATTTTTCACCTTTATAGCGATTTCCTCGCAGACTGGGCTATAAAATATACATAAAAACGGACAAGGTAATATAAAATGAAACAAAAATGAACTAATTAACCAGAATTAAATATTAAAAGAATAATATATAATGCTTAAAAAAACAAAATTAAAACACAAGTGTCATACGTTCTTAATTAAATAATTAATATACAACAATTGAAATACAGAACTTGTCCCCTGAAACCAAGAAAAATTAAAAAACAACGACAATAAATAAATAAACCATTGATACAATATACCATTTTAAAATAAATTATTATGGCTGTAAAACAATATCTAATATAAATTAATTAAAAAAAGAACTTGATTATTATTAAGCTGAAATAAACAAAATAAAATAACTAATTCTCTTTCTATTACATTTCTTTTTGCATTTTGCAATTGTCACATGCCACTTAACAAAAAAAATCTATAAATTACCAGTAAAAAATCAGAAACATTCGAAATACACAGAAACACAGCAATACAAAGAAACATGAATACAAAATCTTAAAATTGTTACCTACTGTTAGAAAAATTAGAGCACCATCTGCAATCAAAGAAAAATGTTAACACACAAAAGACAACAACACAGACCATGGTTCGGATATCTGGCCTAAACTTGAAAACTAATCAAAATAAGTTAACGTCAGCACTGGAAAATTTAACAGCTGCATGCCTAATTATGAGAAAGTAATACCTGCGAATGAAAATAAGTATAATAAAACAAAACATAAAGGAACACTACAAACAGACAAATAAACGAAAACATCCTCCATGGCACCATGATCACTGTTAACGCGCGCTTTGCCAATCGATAAGTGAAGGAATGGCAGCAAAGGCGATGGGGCAAGCAATTCTTCAATACCTATCAGGCGACAAACTTCCACAAAAAAAAAGTTTTGTATACATACCCCTTAAAGATTTATTCATTATTCGTGTCAGAGCGTCAATATATGTATATATAACAGAGGCTACAGTAAGTGAGATGTACAATACACATATGTAACATATTAAAGACTTCTTGCCCAGAAGCGGACAACGTCGCTTGCATTTGGCTTTGCTGCTTTAAGATCCTCTAGGGTGCATTGGGCGGGACAGAGTGGGCACTTGTATATTTGTGCGGTTTTTAGCTCCGCATTCGCAGAGGCTGGAGTCTAAAGGGTAATCCCCTTTGTTCAGCGTATCTCGTCATCTTGCCGTGCCCGTGCGCAATCTGTTCAGCGCCCGCCATATCCCCTTAAAGATGACTACCCTTCTTATTGAGATCGGTATTACGGACACCAAGGGCTGTACTCTTCCGTCTAAAAGCGGGACCTGGCACATTAACTAATGAGAAAGAAGGTTGAGCCCTGGATCGCTACCATTCGAACATCTCAACGCCCGGTAGATAAATGAATTGAATCAAAATGTGCACCGTTACAATGTTATGTAATATGGTGAATCAACTTGGTTCATGCTGTACTAGGCTATACTAGCTTGTGACGCACAGCAACATGCCCCGCTCAGAGACGGATAAATATGTGAATTCCGGGTTGCGTAATTCTTTAATAACATGCAACAAAGTGTGATCGAAATTTAGATAACCAATCATTCAGGAAATTTTTCAGACTTTTGGATAAACATATATTTAGTCAACGGTGGTAGAAATCAAAGAGGTTATCTGTAGTAGAATAACAAATTAAAAAAAAGACAAATTTTTAATGCTTCCTTACCGTTTATAGAGAAATCATAGGCTCAGTTAGGGATACTGAAGAATGTTTAAATATAATTTTAACTTTACATATCGGGTGTTTTTCTTTAGTTGGGAGGTTACCTTTACCTGTAGTATTACTTATTATAAAGGCAAACTGATTTTGTTGATGGGGCTAATCGAAGCTAAACTATCTTCTAAAAATATTTTCAACTTCCCCCCACTACCGGTTATACCGGAAGAAGACATCAACTTTCTTATTTTAAATAGCAACCCCCAAATTTTATATTTTATTTAGATTTTACGTAAAAAAATAGGGTAAGTTTATGTATACATGTTTATTGCTAATTTTGATAGTTTTAAAGATATTTTAATTTTTCGAAAAAAAATGACAGAAAAGAGGGTTATTTTCACTCTTTGTATCTTTCTTAATATTTGCAGTAAAAACATGAAATTTGAGTTGAAGTCACGAAAGAATATAAAGGCTATAATAACGTAATCAGATTTTACATTTATTATACAGAGTGATGGAAATTTTATAATCTTTGCTGTTTTTATTTTATTCAAAAAAACTCTGGTTTTTTAAGTGGGAACTATATGTTTTTTGATTATTTTTGGATTTTTCACATAAAAAGAAGAAAAGTATATTTCTTATTTTTTAAAATTTTGTGCCGTTACAGAGGTATTTTACATAAATCTCAAAATAAAAAGAATCAAATATGTCTTTTTTGTTCAAGTAGGAAATTAACTGTAGGCAATAAAAGCTTAAAGAATTAATCATAATAAGTAATAGGAAAAAAAATTGACAAAAATTTACATCAAGAACAACAAGGACGATCTTCTGTTTCAATATATTTAAAGGCATATTTTAAGATTTAGAATTGAATAATGTTTTTAAACACATTCGATTGTTCCTAGCAATATGCTTGTCATGCAGTAGTCGTAGAAAAAATCACTAAAACATTTCCATTTCGATTTTCATTATAAATTTTAACGCTTACAAATCCTGAGTTCTAATCTAACAGCATAACAGTTAAAGGACAAATTTTCTAGAACATTTGATGTTGATTTTTATTACTCCAAAAATGAGAAGTCTGTTTAACAAACCATTTTTACGAAACTTACATTCGTGGCTCCCTAAACATTTTTCAATAAGTATTCTAACAATTAGTCAAAAACTTATTCGTCTTGTACGGTTATCTCTTAAATGTTATTTAGCCTAATATTTTTAGGCCTTGTCGTTATGTTTCTTTTTTGAAAATTTTGTTTTCTACTACCAAGTTGCTACTAGAGGAAAAAAAATATATTTTTCTTTTTTATTTTGAATTATATCTCTGCAACGGTGCAAAATTTTAAAAAATTAGTCATATAACTTTTTTCTTCTTTTTTGCGTGAAGAATCCACAAATAATTAAAAAACGCATAGTTCCCATTTAAAAAAAACAGAGTTTTTTTAAATAAGACAAAAACAATAAAGATCATAAAATTTCCATCATCCTGTGTAATAAATGTAAAAACCTGATTACGTTATTATAGTTTCCATAATATTTCATGATTTCAAGCCAAATTTCATGTTTTTACTGCAAATAATAAAAAAGATACAAAGAGTTAAAATAACCCTCTTTTCTGTCATTTTTTTTCGAAAAATTGAAATATCTTTAAAACTATCAAAGATAGAAATACACATGTATTCATAAACTCACCTTATTTTTTTACGTAAAATCCAAATAAAGTATAAAATTTGGGGGTTGTTTTTTAAAATAATAAAGTTGATGCCTGCTTCCGGTATAACCGGAAGTGGGAGAAAGTTGAAAATATTTTTGGAAGGTAGTTTAGTTCCGATTAGCCCCATCGACAAAATCAGTTTGCCTTTATAATAAGTGATACTCCATATAAAGGTAACCTCTCAACTAAAAAAAAATACCCGGTATATTCAAAATCTACTTGTTTTCTAAAAAGTGTCAAAATTTCAACGTTTTATTGAAACAGGTTTTATGTTAGCCTAGAATTCTAATTGAAAAATTCGATTTTTTTAAGTTTCGATCCTAAAATGTGAGTAGATATTTTATTCACGGAGTTACCAGTAGAAAGCTACTAATTTTTTGGTAAAAAATTTCGATCAAATTGCCCACATTCTTAATCGCAATACGAAAGTTTTTCAATTTTTGTATTTGTAGATGTTTCCATGTTGATGTTATGGATATTTACTGAAACTATTAGATATCCTATCCAAGTGTTATTGTGTTTATTAATTTTTCTTGGTTTCAGAAGACAAGATTTGTATATGACTTCTATTCTTTTGAATAAATTATAAAATTTTCAGTATAAACTTGAATCGAGAAGTTGTCAATCGAAATTTTCAGTTTTTTAATTAAAATTTCATATTTTCAATTGAAATTTTCAATTTCTTCATCAAAACTCCCTACAAAATGTTAAGATTTTTACTCAGACCAGCGATGGTCCATTGGATATATTGCAAGGTTGTAGTACCCATAGTAACATACGGTTCTTTAATCTGGTGGCATAAAGCCAGAAAAAATTAAAGTGTTATCAAACTAAGCAAGGTACAAAGGTAGCTTGCTTAGGAATAACAGGGGCAATGCAAAGAACGCCCACTGCAGCCATGGAAGCACTGCTAGGTCTGCCTCCACTTCATCTGGTGGTGGAGGCGGAGGCCCTGTCTGCAGCCTACAGGCTAAAGACAAACGGGTATGGAATGGAATCACCTAGATCAACATCCTAGAAATATTCAAGTGGATCTGTGCGAACCATACGCTAAGTATGCCATCGGACAGAACAAAGAACATCCTCAACTTTCACAAACCCTACCAGGTAGTAATACCGGAAAGGGGAGTTCAGTTAGTAGAACCAAAAAGAGAGAATGAATCAATCTGGTTCACAGATGGATCCAAAACAAAGATAAGTACTGGTGCGGGAATAACCAGCAAAGAACCAGGGAATGAATTTTACATAAACCTGGGATCTTTGGCAACCATATTTCAGGCAGAAGTTACTGCAATTATAGCCTGTGCTGAAGCAATGATCAAGAGGTCTTATAAAAATAAGAGAATCGTGATCTACAGTGACAGCCAAGCAACACTAAAAGCGCAGAGAGCTTATGAAATAAGCTCTAGTACGGTCAGAGATTGTGTTGATAAGCTAAAAAACTTGGCACAGCACAATACAATTATACTTCGATGTGTTGAGGCCCATCGGGGAATTGAAGGAAATGAAAGAGCAGTTCTTTTAGTCAAAAGGGGAGCTGAGTTTCCTCTAGTAGGGCCGGAGCCTACTTGTCCGCTTCCCTACAGAGCCGCAAAAGAGGTAATAAAGGAACTACTAAAAAAAGAACACAGCACTCATTGGAGGGGTGTCAACGGTCTGAGGCAATCGCGGAAGTTCATTGACGGAACATCAGAAACGAGAGCCAGAGAGCTATTACAGTTAAGCAAAAATCAGCTCAGGTGGACAGTTGGACTATTTACGGGACACTGTACCCTAATGAAACATCTTACAACAGTTTGCGTAAAAGAAAATTCTACTTGTAGAATGTGTGGAGAGGAAGAAGAGACTGTTTTACACATATTATGCGAATGTCCGGCTCTGGCAAGGAATAGCAACAGCTTTGGAAATGCTCTGACTGAACCAAAGACAATAGTGGAGACACCCATAAAGAAGGTTCTGGAATTTTTCAAAAAAACGGGTCTATTATGAGATAATCGTGGGGGGGGGAAGGCACAATAAGCGATGGCTTCAGTGCTGTAGGGATGACCAACCCCACAGTAATAATAATAAGATTTTTAGCGAAAAAAATAAAATTTTCAAGTATTTTTGCGTCCGTAAAGTATATGGCTAGTATTTTTTGTTTGATAAAATTGAACCAATTTAGATGGGGCCTTAAATCTCGTTTGGAGCAGGGCCGTTGATTACTTAGCTACGCCACTGGCTTTACCTGGAAATATCTACTTTAATGACGAAATTTTAAAATTCATTTTGAAATGTGAAAAAGCAACATATGGTTTAGGTTGTGGTCGAAAATCGACCAATTGTATACGTAAAGAACGAGATTTTTTTCACATAATTAATTTGTATTTTGTATTTCGCATTTCGTAATTCGTATTTCGTATTTCGTATTTCGTATTTCGTATTTCGCATTTCGCATTTCGCATTTCGCATTTCGCATTTCGCATTTCGTGTTTCGTATTTCGTATTTCGCATTTCGCAATTCGTATTTCGTATTTCGTATTTCGTATTTCGTATTTCGCATTTCGCAATTCGTATTTCGTATTTCGTATTTCGTATTTCGTATTTCGTATTTCGTATTTCGTATTTCGTATTTCGTATTTCGTATTTCGTATTTCGTATTTCGTATTTCGTATTTCGTATTTCGTATTTCGTATTTCGTATTTCGTATTTCGTATTTCGTATTTCGTATTTCGTATTTCGTATTTCGTATTTCGTATTTCGTATTTCGTATTTCGCATTTCGTATTTCTTATTTCTTACCTCGTATTTCGTATTTCGTGTTTCGTATTTCGTATTTCGTATTTCGTATTTCGTATTTCGTATTTCGTATTTCGTATTTCGTATTTCGTATTTCGTATTTCGTATTTCGTATTTCGTATTTCGTATTTCGTATTTCGTATTTCGTATTTCGTATTTCGTATTTCGTATTTCGTATTTCGTATTTCGTATTTCGTATTTCGTATTTCGTATTTCGTATTTCGTATTTCGTATTTCGTATTTCGTATTTCGTATTTCGTATTTCGTATTTCGCATTTCGCATTTCGCATTTCGTATTTCGTATTTCGTATTTCGTATTTCGTATTTCGTATTTCGTATTTCGTATTTCGTATTTCGTATTTCGTATTTCGTATTTCGTATTTCGTATTTCGTATTTCGTATTTCGTATTTCGTATTTCGTATTTCGTATTTCGTATTTCGTATTACGTATTTCGCATTTCGCGTTTCGTATTTCATATTTCGTATTTCGTATTTCGTATTTCGTTTTTTAGTATTTCGTATTTCGTATTTCGTATTTCGTATTTCGTATTTCGTATTTCGTATTTCGTATTTCGTATTTCGTATTTCGTATTTCGTATTTCGTATTTCGTATTTCGTATTTCGTATTTCGTATTTCGTATTTCGTATTTCGTATTTCGTATTTCGTATTTCGTATTTCGTATTTCGTATTTCGGATTTCGCATTTCGCATTTCGCATTTCGCATTTCGCATTTCCCATTTCGCATTTCGCATTTCGTATTTCGCATTTCATATTTCGTATTTTGTATTTCGGTGCTTCGTATTACATATTTCGTATTCAGTATTTCGTATTTTGTATTTTGGCGCGATGGTGACACGAAGCACCGAAATACAAAATACGAAATATGCGGTAAGTTTACATCCTATCCAAAATGACTAAATGCACCTAAAGAAGTTTTCACTTCAACAATCTCAAAATTTCGATCTCTTTCTGAGATTAATGAAGAAAAGTTGTACATTCAACTCAAGTAGTGCTACTTTTTCTATGATTAGGTATTAAAGGTATTAAAAGAGTTCCTAGCTTAGAATATCCATATAGTTATTTTTCTTCAAAGGCGTTTTTAAGATTAAGCGATTTTTTAAGAAACTTAAATAAGGGAAAGAACAACGAGATGCAAAGTAATATGAAGGTACGATGGACTCGAGATAGGAAGCGACGCCTATCTGGATCGTCAAACGTCTTTAAAGCTCTTTGTATACTCAAGTGGTTTGATGAATGAAACGTGAAACACACTGATTTACACCTATAGTTAAATCCTTTGGGAGTTCCCAGGACTAAACTGACAAACCAGCATAAAAGAATGTTGTAAGAAACAAACTATACAAAACTTTACTTGAGCGACAAAATTCAATTGTTCGTTGAAAAATATGTTACATTACTCCAAACTATTTCATAGCAAATCAAACTCTAAATTTAACAGGACAAATCAATGTTTGAAAACAAAACATTTTGATCTCAAAATTTTTATTTTAATCGATATTTAGAATTTATAATATTCTAATGTATGTATGTGATGGTGTATTTAGAATCTACAAACTACCTTTCAAGTTACGTTTTGAAAACTAAAAAATTAGCGATAAACCAATTTATCGGTAATAAAGTCGATTTTGGAAGGCCTGAGTGATATTCGCTACCTAATCCAGTGTATCAGTTTTACTCTGCAAAACATTTTCATAAATCCTTCGTGCAATTTCAATTACGTTTGGAACCTTCTGAAGTTCTATTGTTTCTGATTTGAGCGCGTTAAGTGAGTGACATTTCACGACACCTACAACTGTAAAGCTGTCTTTTGAAGGTCCTAAATAAAAATTTTATGGCTCAGTAGATGTCGCCGCTGTAAAAAAGTATTAATTTACAATTTAATTAGTACTTTTTCCCATAACTCTCGCAGGAGAATATGCATCTTGCATACGCTTAAGAGTGCCTGAAGAAATTAAAAATTAACAATTTAGTCGTAAAACATTTATGATTATACTCACAAAAGTCATAAATAATCAAGGGAGCCAAACGCAAGGTGCTATTGCAACAAATTAAGATGTTGCAGAATAAACAATTACACTTTCTTAAGAGCTTAAGAAGCTGTATTTTTACAAAGAATTGTCAAACTTTGTTTAGGTAATTTCAAATTTAATTAATTGCGAATTACTTAATTTTAATTGCCTACATTGCCGTAGTAAAGGAAAGATGGGAAATGGTCACTATCTACATTGTTAGGCATTAAATTAGTCATAAAAGCTTTAGCTATTTCATTATTAAAGGAATCTTTAGTCCCTAATTTGCAGTAAAATGTTTCTTTGTTGCTTTTTCACTTGATGCAGTTACAGATAAAATATACAAAACCCTGCAGATTGCGAGTGATGTTTCAGATTTCTTAGGGAAGTCGAATTAAAGCGAAGCCTAGTGATTTGTTTTTCTTTGGTCCCAAGGGTCCATACCTATACAAAAAAGTGAAACTAGGACGCTTGCATTTTCATTATCGCGAAGGGAACGATCGATATCAGCATGCATCCAGAATGATGCGTATATAAGGATCGTAGGAAATTACACGCAGGAAAAATCTGCCGCATGCCAAGAGTGCAGGAAGCGAATGTTTTTAACAAGTTTATGCCGCTGCAGTAATTGCACAAAAGGCATGTACGAGTTGCTAGGGAAAAATACTTACGCTTTTTGACTTTTCCTCATATACCTTACGTTTCATCGTGAAAGCTGAGAGCAATTGGCACTGCTTGCTAAGGAAATGACGTTAACCTTTGTTAATTTTTTGCCCCCTAAAAAATTAATTAACCGCTAGTGCAACACTGGGTTAAGATGTAGAAACATTAAATTTAAAAGCATAAAGCTTGCACTTCAGGAATTATTAAAAATCTCATAATTCGTTTTGAAATTCTACATCGATTTGCTCAAGTTCAAAGATATTTAAAGGGTACATTTCCACGTATATCTATATAGATTGGATCGACAATACAAGCTCCTTTGGTTTGAAAACTTCTAAGAATGGCTTGTCTCCAAGCAATAGATGATTACTTGTCCTGCTGCGTATAAAATTGAGACAAACTTTCAATACACAGAAAAATATATCACAGAAAACATATGAAAGCTATAAGCCAAACAAAAACGAATAAATTCTGCTTGGATGGATGTAATAAAATTCGCTTTAAAAACTTTCGCGACGTCCTCAATACCATGTTTTGTGAAGATAAGTTTTAACAAGTTACATTAAAAAATATACATAGTTCTGGCGTGAAATTCCTCCTCTTGTAGATGTTTACTTATGAGTGGGACGCTGAAATATTGTCATGGATTAGTTGAATTTTTCCCTACTTTTTCCAGTGAATGAAATCGCCTTTTTTGGATCAGTTTCTATGTACCCTTGTTCAAGTCGTTAAAGGTTAAATTTTTTATCTAGGTTCAGTAAGTAGCTTGGCCTTTTTATGGTGCATCACCATATCACACGTATCCTGTAGGAGCTTTTATATTCCTTTTTTAAGATCATCTTCTTGCAGCCTTGTCGACGATGCATGGTAGCCTTAAAACTATTCCTGGATTCTTAACATATAAAATATTGTTTATAGAACTAGAGCCCCTAAAGAAGTTTTCACTTCAAAAATTTGGATTTTGTAATAATCTATGTATTGAAAATTTGAAGTGCATTTAGAGAAAAAAAAAGTTAACAAAAAGTTTTCACGAAATTTGCACTGTGAAAAAAATTAGGCAGCCCTGGAGACTGCCGACAGAAGTGAAAACTTAAAACTACGCAATAACAGTGTCTGTGTAATGCAAGTCGAACCCACAGTATAAAGAAATCAGCATATTGAAAATATTTTAAAACAAATGTTGTCCAACTGTCCAACCTGTTTATATTTGTGGTTTGGATGCTTGTAGTCGTGTGGAAAGGAAACTGACAATAAAATACACTTACACTCTTTTTATTTATTGCACGTAATGTTCAACATCTTATTAGTATACTGTCAGCTGTCATCTCCCGAGCACAAGAGTAACATATTTTAGATTTTATTTTTAATACTAACATATATTTGGTTACAAAACAGTACATTGTCGCAGGGTTGTGCGGTAAATTTTCTCAGTATGATGCAGCTCTTCGAAACGCCGCCCCATAAAAGTTTTTTTCTTTAAAATAGACAAACAAAAACAACCTTCAATTATGAGTTAAATGATCGATAAAAGGTTAAGAGTAAACTCAAAGCAGAACTGTCAACACATATGCAGCAATTATTTCAAATCCTCGATTAAAATATTCAATTTTCGTAATATCGTATAAGTCTATGTCGAAATTATGACCTCCTTGAGGCTATTCCAAACTTTTGTTCAAATTTTGGCTTTAAATTTGAAATTTCGATTTTTTCTTAAAGATTTGAGGATAGTTTTTAAATTTGGATTTTTTTTAAACAATTTTATTCCTAAAACTATGCAATTACAATTTACAAATTAAAATCACACAATATAAATATTTCCAAAATAAAAATCACGTAATGCCTTTTAATTTAATTTTGCTTATCATTCTCAAAAATTAGGCAATTTTCTTAAGTCAAAATGAAATTTTTTCTCGAAATAAAAAGTTCGCACGTTTAGTTTTTACATGTTTATCTGAACATTTAATTTTAAAATCAACATAACAGATTTTTTCCCGAAATTTTATTAACAGTCTTTTGTTACGCAATTTGTATTTTAGTGTCGAAATTATTCCCTAAATGTTGGGATTTTTATTTGTGTATTACTAGCATCGATTGAAATAAAAATCTTGTTTCCTGAAACCAAGAAAGATTAAAAAACAGAACAGAGGTTGCTCTAACGCGTTTCGTTATCATCTTCAGAGAGATACTAAAAAAAAATATTACTAGCATCGCTTGTGGTCGAAATTCGACCAAAATTAAATACATGTTTGTATGCAATTCTCAATTTTTGCCTTGATGATTTGAGGAATGGAATCGGAATATAAAAAATTCTACTCTTTTTGAAAATACGGTCAAAACCGGATATAACGACATCGTTTACAACGACGCATCGGTTATAACGACTAAATGGCAAGGTCCCGGCGATTATTTTAAAAGCTAACTGTATTGCCGGTTATATTGCTTATAACAACTACCGGTTACAGCGTCCGTAGTTTGTGGTCGCTTCAATGTCGTTATATCCGGTTTCAACTGTAAATGTTTTTTATCGACAATTTTGACTTGCTTAAGAGATTTTACTTTTTTATTTGAAAATCACAATTTTTCTCAGAATTTTGGTCTTTCCTCGAAACAATGACTTTTTTGAATAATATGAATTTTATTGTTAAAAATTATTGTAACGAAATTTAAATTATAGAATTTAGTACGTAAGAAAATTTTCTAGAAAGATCTGATAAGGGGAAAGCGGCCGCGATAACGAAGCAAACGGCAGATAAGCGTTCCAGAAATTTCGGCAAACGATAAGCCTTATCTGCGGGATTTTTCTAGAACCCGGGTCGGCTTTTCCTCGAGTCAGCTGGTTAGAGTTAGCTAGGGTAAGTGTAGTTAATTAGTGAGTTAGTAGTTAGAAGTGAGTTAATTATTCAGTTGTAGTGTTTCGAGCTTAGTTTGGAAATAAAGTGGTTATAATTCACGCGTAATAATTATTTCGAACCGATAAGCACGCAATATTATGAATCTAAGACTTTTTCAAAGTTTCAGTTAAAAAAAAACTTTATTTTTCAAAATTTAAGTACTTTTAAATTTTAAACATTTCGAATATGTTCACTCCATAATTGGATTTTTTTTGAAAATTTTGATTTTTTTCAATATTTCAGCTTTTTATCAATATTCGTATTTTGTTATAAATTTTGACTTCGAAAAATTTTGCTATTTTAAAAATCTCAGTTTTTTAAAATGTCCACTTTGGAAATTTCGATTCTCGAATTTTTGACCTTTTCAAAGTTTTAACCTTTTTAAATTCTACTTTTTTTTTGATAACTTGGCCTTTTTAACTTTTTTTTTCAAAAATTTGACCTTTATAAATTACGATTTTCCAAAACGTTCAATACGTCCAAAACATTTTTATCTTTTTTTTGGCTTCCATTCTATTTGAAAGATTTGAGCTTTTTTGCAAAATCCTACTTCTCAAAACGTTTTGATGTTTTTTTTTTTCAATTTCCACCTTATTTGAAAGATTTGACTTTTTTGCAAAATCCTACTTTTATTCGAAGTTGTGATTTTTTAAAAACCGCGACTTTTTAAAATATTTTCATTTTTCATCAAAGATTTTTTTAAATTTGTACTTTTTTTTTTGAAAAATGCCACCGTTTTTGAATATTTATACTGATTTTCGATTTTTTCGAAATATCAGCGCTTCTAGATTTCAGTTTTTTTTTTGAAATTTTGCGTTTTTGAATATTTAAACCTTTCTCGAGTCGACACTTTTGAAATTTCATTTTTTTTAACTGACTTTAAAATTTTGATTTTTTCAATATTTCGGCTTTTTATCGATATTTTTATTTTGTTATAAATTTCGACTTGGAAAAATTTTGCTTTTTTCAAAATCTCAGTTTTTTTAAAATGTCGACTTTGAAAATTTGGATTCTCGAATTTTTAACCTTTTCAAAGTTTTAATCTTTCTAAATTCTACTTTTTTTTTGAAAACTTGGCCTTTTAAACATTTTTTTTCAAAAAGTTGACCTTCAAAAATTATGATTTTTTAAAACGTTCAAAACGTCCAAAACATTTTTATCTTTCTTTCGGCTTCCATCTTATTTCAAAGATATGAGCTTATTTGCAAAATTCTGCTTCTTTAAACATTATGATCTTTTTGTCTTCTGGGAACTCTCCTAGAGAGCAACCGCTTCGCTAGGTGGCAGTATTTCAACTGTTGGTAGTTCAGCTACCTATGATTCACTATACACGTCTGGAGGGCTGCATGAATTTGTAGTCTAGGTCGCATTCTTCTTGCATACGACATTGTTGGCGATGTCCATAGTTTCTCTATGGACCAATAGGTGGTAGTACTAAGAGTCACTCGCTTGACGCCTGTGAATGTTTTAGTACTTACTTGTCGGAACATTTATTAGCATTCGAGTTGGATATACCAAACTGACGAGATCTAACAAGATCGAAACCGGTATTTGGTTTCCAAACTTCGAATCTAATAAATGTTCAAACCTATTGGTCTGTGCCATTATAGTATGATCTTTCTTGTTCAATTTCCACCTTATTTAAAAGTATTTGACTTTTTTGCAAAATCCTACTTTTATTCGAAGTTGTGATTTTTTGAAAACTGCGACTTTTTAAAATATTTTCATTTTTCATTAAATAGTTTTTTGAATTGTACTTTTTTTTGAAAAATGTCACCTTTTTTGAATATTTATATTGCAATTTTCGATTTTTTTGAAATATCACCTCTTCGAGATTTCAAATTTTTATTTCGAAATTTTGCGTTTTTGAATATTTCAACCTTTCTTGAGTCGAGACTTTGGAATTCCATCTTTTTAAACTGACTTTAAAATTTTGATTTTTTCAATGTTTCGGCTTTTTATCAATATTTTTATTTTGTTTTAAATTTCGACTTTGAAAAATTTTGCTATTTTAGAAATCTCAGTTTTTTTAAAATGTCGACTTTGAAAATTTCGATTCTCCAATTTTTGACATTTTCAAAGTTTTAATCTTTTTAAATTCTACATTTTTTTTGAAAACTTAGCCTTTTTAACTTTTTTTTTCAAAAAGTTGACCTTTAAAAATTTCGATTTTTCAAAACGTTCAAAACGTCCAAAACATTTTTATCTTTTTTTTCGGCTTCCATCTTATTTGAAAGATTTGAGATTTTTTGCAAAATCCTACTTCTTAAAACATTTTGATCTTTTTTTTTAATTTCCACCTTATTTGAAAGATGTGACTTCTTTGCAAAATCCTACTTTTATTCAAAGTTGTGATTTTTTGAAAACCGCGACTTTTTAAAATATTTTCATTTTTCATTAAAGGGTTTTTTAAATTCGTACTTTTTTTCAAAAAATGTCACCCTTTTTGAATATTCATATTGCAATTTTCGATTTTTTCGAAATATCAGCTCTCTGAGATTTCAAATTTTTTTTCGAAATTTTGCATTTTTGAATATTTCAACCTTTCTCGAGTCGACACTTTTGATATTCCATTTTTTAAATTGACTTTAAAATTTTGATTTTTTAAAAAATGTTGGCACTTTTGAAAATTTCAAATTTCGGTTTCCAGTTTTTTTAAAATTTCCACTTTTTTAAATATGACATTTTTATTTTCCTAGTTTACTGTTTGGGAGAATTTCGTTTGTTCTGAAAGTTTTGATTTTATCGTAAAAGCTTGACTTATTTCGAGATCCTTTTTTAGTAACTTCCACATATTTTTGAAATTTCAAACGATTTTACAAAAAATTGATTTGTTCTCTCAGTTTTTTCTTTATTTGAAGATTTTGTTTTTTGAAAAATTTTTGAAAACTTTTGACCCTACTAAAATATCGGGTTTTTGTGGAATTATTTAATTTTTAAAGTTATAAATCTTTCAAAATAAATTTTTTTTTTCAGAATTTTAGCTTTCTCAATATTTTTAATTTTTTACAAAATTTCGATATTTTCTTCAAATTGTTATATTTCTCTACAAACTCTGAAATTTATTTTCGGTAAGTAAGTCGACTTTGAAATTCTTGTTCTTTTTCATAATTTTCACTTTAATCAAAAATTCCAACCATTTTTCAACTTTTCGATCGTTTCTCAAAGTTTTGACTTCTTTTTTGAAAGTTCCACCTTTGTTCTAATAGGTTTATTTTTTTAAATATTTCGGTTTTTGTGAAGTTTGAACCATTTTAAAGCTTCGTCTTGGTTTCATAATTTTTAACTTTTTTAAAACAGCTACTCTTTTAAACATACCTTTTTTTCAAAATTTAGGCTTTTTTGAAGTTTTTGATTTTTTTTTTTAAATTTCGACCTTTCAAAATTGTTTCTTATAAAGAATTGTTTTAGAAAACTTTATTTTTGGCTTATAAAAGAAAATTTAAAATTTTGGGGACTGAATTGTTAAAATCGCCCAAACATAGGTTTAATACAGGATATACTTCTTCCGGGATTGGTCCGTGTCAAAGAACTACTAAAAGTGTTCGACGTTTCGTCCACCATCGTAGGGAGCTTCTTTAGGAACAAAGAAAAGAAACAATAAATAGGGAAATATAAGGGAATATGCAAAAATGAAAGAAAGAAAATGCCAATTTCAAAACATCAGAGCACAGTAACTCAGTATGTCCACCATACCAGAGGCGAAACTGTTCTTTGTTCCTGAAGAAGCCCCCTACGATGGTGGGCGAAACGTCGAATACTTTTAGCAGTTCTTTGACACGGTCTAATCCCGGAAGAAGTATATCCTGTATTGACTCTGGCCGTGGAAGCCTTCGTTATCATATGGGTTTAATAATTTTTTTCCAAGATTATTTACACGAAAGTCTAGGTTTTAAAATACATTATTAATTCTGTTCCATGTTCCATGCTACTTTCGAAATTCCATTTCGCCCCATTTTTACCCTCTCAGAGGACGAATTTTCAAAAATCCCCTCATATTGTTCATCTACACCAAAAAAAAGGAATCTTCTGTCCAAATTTCGTGTTTCTGAGTTCAGCAGAAAGGCTCTGCATCGCCGATTAGGTTTTTCAGTTGATCAGAAGTTCCCTCTTTATAATATTAGTACAGATAATGTAAATTATTAGTTTTTTTTTTGTAAATTTGACTTATTTTTACGGATTTTAATGGATTTCAGTTTCAATTATCACATTTTTCCTAACATTTCAATTTGAAACTTAAAATTTTGACTTTTTCTAGAAATATTCAAATCCTTAAAAATAAACATTAAGTGCCTTTTGTAATTAATGCAATTTATTTTTTAATTTGATTTTATTCCAAAAATGTTGGCATGTTTTTAAATATTGCGTAATTTATTTTTTATTAAATTTTGATTTCTTCCAGATTCTAATTTTTCAGTTTTCATTTTCACGTTTCTCCTGAAATTTTGACTTTAAACTTGTAGTATTGAGTTTTTGAAATATGTTCCCGAAATTTAATCTGATCCCGATTTATCCATCATGGATCTCAAAATTTTCCAGACATATTTCAAATTTCGTTTTTTTCGAGATTTCTAGGTGAGATTCGAAAATAATAAGAATTTTTAAAAGTAAACTCAGACGTTTGAAAAATTGAAAATTTCGAGAAAAATTCGACATTTACGAAAAAACGATCAAACTTTCTTTTTAGTTTGTTTTCTTTTGCACAAATATCAAATAACCAAGAGTTGTAAAATAAGTTCTGAATTAGTAGAAAACATTAAAATTTCAAAGAGAGCCGAACGAATAGCTGCATGCAGTCGCATTTGCCCACCCTTGACATAGATCGATATAGAAAAGCGATGTGTAAAAAATTTTTAATTATTGAATGGCTCAAATTATATTCTGATTTAGCTGCTTAGGCCGCCTGATGCGGTTGCCTCTTTGAATCATAGCACGACACGGTCCTGCATTCTCTAACGATTGAGCACTTCGCCTGCGGAGTCGTACTCAAAGTTCTTTCCTTCTTGTGTCGTACTGTACAACAGTGTTTCTACAATTAAACAATTAAAATAATAATCAAAGTAAAACATAATTTAAACAATGCACAATAGTCAATTTAATTCATAGTAGGCATGTAGTTAAAAGCGGAGTTGTGAAGACCAGTATAGTTTAGTTGGTTAGGGCTGCCTCTGTCACTTGACTTGTTTGAGGCTCGTGGGTTCAAACCTTGATATCGATCACGCATTTTTTAGGCTTAAACTCCTTAAGAGCATTAAACGATTTTTGATAGGAGGTAAACTTCGTTTCGCCTCACCATCACGCTAATTTGCGTTACCAACAAGCTCTAAGTTAATCGTAGAGCATATTGGCAACGCTTGATGGTGACGCGAAACCATAGGTTTACCTTCTATTCAAAATCGCTCAAAGCTCCTAAAGAAGTTTTCACTTTGAAAAACCTAACCTAACCTTTTCGAGATATGAGCGTCCAAAATTCTGAAAAATGTACAAATGTCCTCTTGTTTCAAAACATGCAACGGTTTTTTGAAAAAGGATTTAATTATTGCATTTCTTATTTCTTTACAATTCTGGGGACGAATCTAAAAAACAATTGGGATGTTTCAAATTTAATTCGTTACACAAGTAACATACAGTTTTTTATTGTAATTTACTGCAGAGAAAGATAAATAAAATAATTACCATTAGTAACTGATCTGAATAAAATGACATTAAACCGAACTTAAAATTTGATCTCAATTTATTTAATATGAAGGGTTTGATTTTTTTAATTTCGTAACACAACCATTATTTTACAAATCGTTGATATTTAAAGTTGAACTACGTTTGACGTTTTTGGTGGCTTATATTCAATTATATTCAATTCAAGCAAATTAGGCTACCATTTGCTACTTTAAAACAGAAAATAGTCAAAGAAAAATTAAAAATGTGGATAACACTTTTTTGGCGCAGTAAAGCTTAAAATTGTGTACTTTGACTTAGATTAGAATATATATGGGTCGTTTCGTGTTTCTTTTCGTCCACCCCGCACCTCGACCTAAGGAGATCTTTTGTGCATGCCCTGATCTATGTAGTTTTCAGGTTCAAACTCTTGTAGAAGTTTATTATGGACCTGGGATTGAGTTTTTCCACATCTGAGGGGTCTAAAGACGCCCATCCAAGTTGGACGTGCCTTTTGCGTGCAAGCGCATCTCACTTGCATAGCACATGTTCTGCAGTCTCCGCAGCTTCTGCGCAAAAGCGACATAGGTCTCAGCCTGACCCATTTTCTTGAGGTGTTACCTCATAGGGCCATGTCCTGTTAAGAGGCCGGTTAGGATCCTCAATTCGGATTTGCTGAGTTCTAAGTAGACCTTTGTCTTTTCAAGCGTTCCAGATATGAATCTTTTCGGCTGCCGTAGTCCTGGTTATAATCTCCAGTGGGAGATTCTTGACTTTGTTTCCCATTTTTTGACCTCATTGTTGATTTGACTTTTAGAAAAACCAAAAGTCGGTTCAGGTCCAAGAAATGATGATGCAGGTCCTTCCCTAGCGAGTTGGTCCGCAGCTTCATTTCCTTTTATTCCTTTGTGCCCTGGCACCACCCACTTAAGGCTGATCCTGTTGTGTTTAGCCAGTTGCTTTAATGTTTGTTGACAATCCCAAACTAGTTTGGATTTGACAAGGCAGCTGCTGAGAGCATTTATTGCCGCTTGGCTGTCAGAGTTAATGTAGATCTTTGTTCTTTTCGGGCTTCTTCGAAGACACTCGTAGGCGTAGAGTTCTATTGCATGTATTTCAGTTTGAAAGACAGTTGGTTCTTTTCTCAAGGCTTTAGAAACCCTATAGTTAGGGCTATAAATTCCCACTTCAGTCCCATATGCTGTCTTTGATCCATCTGTAAATCAGATGGATAATTTGAGTTTTTCTTCAGATACTGATTGAGCGTCAATGTGGCTATCTAAGTGGACCTCAAAGGAATGATCAAATTCGTACCTGGGTTGCATGTAATCAACCGATTTTGCCAAAATCACAGAGCTACATTCCTTGAGGATTCCCATGTGATTAGCGAAGTCTCCTTCTTTAAATTGTTTTAATTGCAGTAAATTTGAGGCTCCTTTGATTGTGATCTTCTTCACTAAAAGGTGGAGAGGAGTTAGACCTAGCATTGCCTCCATTGCTGCTGTTGGGCAGGTGTTCATTGCGCCCGTTATACCCAGACATGCATACCTTTGAACTATGTTCAGTTGGTTTTGTGCTGTCTTTTTCATAATTTTTGGCCACCATACTAAAGAAGCGTATGTGAATTATTATCATATATGACCAACAGATCATTTTTGGTTTCGGACCCAAGGTTTTGCTGAACAATCTGCGGCATGTCCAGAACGCTGTCGTGGCTCGCTTGATTATTCTAGTCAAATGAGGATTCCAGGTGAGCTTTTGGTCTAGGACTATTTCTAGATATTTAGTCTCACTTGAGAAGTTGAGTTGAACTCTATTTATAGTGGGAGCTGTTAGATTTAGCTTCCTTCTCTTCGTGAATGGAATTATAATTGTTTTATTTGGGTTTACACTTAACCCTTGGTTTGAACACCAGTTGTTAATGGTGTTCAGGGCTTTTTGCATTAAATCCGACAGGATTTTATCGTTTTTGCCCCTGATAATGACAGTAATATCATCTGCGTATCCTATTGCTTCAACGTCCGAGTAATGCAGTATATTTAGGAGGTCATCAACCACGATGGACCCCAGCAGTGGAGATAAAACAGCTCCTTGGGGACAACCCCTTGCTGCGCTCACTGTGACTGAATTACTGCCTAAGGTTGCTTTGATCCTTCTACCATCTAACATGGAGACATTCCAGTCGATGGTAGGTTTTTAAAAACTTTTTTGATAACTGCTGCTTTTATGGATTCAGATGAGGTGTTATCTATCTCTATAAATCCACAAAGAGCTATTTCTTTGTTGGAGTGTGAACTTTCTAACTTTTGACAAGATTGTCTAAGGTTATCTCTGTGGATTTGCCTCCTTGATAGGCAGGTAAGTACTTGCCTATTGATGGTACTTGTATATAGTTGGTAAGCCAAAGTTGGCTTACCAACTTATAATAAATTTGTTAATTTCTTAGTATCTAAATTATCATAACTCTTAAAGGTCTTTTAGTTCTTCGGCTGCCGCATGTGTATGATGAAGGAGACAAAGTTGCAGTTTGCTTAACAAAACGAATTACATTTCACTGAGTCATTTAAAAAATGGCCACTTGTAATATTAAAGAAAGCGCCTTTAAAGGGACATAAATTAAAAATTTGACGTAGCTTTGTAATGAAACCCTCCTGGAATAGGTAACAACATTTGCATTTAAGGTGACTGATATTGCTTGGAAATATATTTACGTAAGGATTTAATGCAAAATAGGCGTCTCAACTAATTGGTTTTAAACTATAAAGAGATATTCGATGAACAATGGGAAAGATCCAGCATTAAACGTCAACCATTAATATATCACATAGGAGAAATTGACTACAAAACTACATAGTAACACATTGTTACTTTCTCCAAAATAGAACTTGAGAAAGATTACGATCAAATCTTTGCAGGGGCTAGTCTTTATCTAACATAAGCGATGTGGTTAACGGCAGGTTGTTATTTGGAAAATGAAGAAGAAGGAATTCGTTAACGTGCCGCCGATTTCAGTAATGCCAAGGCCTGTGAGAGGTTGCTTAAAAGAATTCCGAAACATTTTTTGCGCACACAGATTGATGAAAAAATACGCGTTTCGGCTTTAGTGTGATTTTAACAGCTGATTATTTTGTATCAAATGTTTTGAATATGTTAAATAATGAGCATATAGGTATTTAAGTAAGAACGCTTTTATTTTCATTCTTCAGCTCCATTTGAAATTTTTCCAGCCGCATACATAAATTATCCCAAATATCTCGCTTTGTATTAACTAAACTCGAAGTAGCTCTTTTATTGATCCTTGCCCATTATTATTGACTCAAGAAATGATCTAAGATTGACAACCATTGTATACCACAATTAAAATTATTTTGAATAAAAGTGTAAATATTATGCGTTTTATTTTCTGACTTTAATAAACAATTCGTAGCCATAAACCTATAAACAATAATGGAATGAGGCAATATTATACTGATCGCCATTATTAATCTTGCTGTAAAATTCAAGTTGCGAAGAAGACTATAAAACATAACCCTTTCAATTAGGAAAACAAAGTTAAACTTTTTTGTTTAATACTTAAAGTTATAAATAGTCCAAATTTCTAAAGGTATATACTTGAAATTTGTACAGAAAAATTAGAAATTAAATCAACAACTTTGTTCCATATTTCAAAAAGTTAACATTTCTAGAGCGGGTAAAAATGTTGAGTTCAAATTATATTCTCGAATTCTAAGAACAATTTAGACTTTTTGAAATACAAGTCATTAGAAAAAAAAATATCACAAGTTTGGGTTTCGAAAATGTTTAATTTCTAAGTTAATATCAAATTTTGAAAAAAAAAATGGAAATTGTAAAAGACCGTCCTTGATATTGCGAAATAGAGACCTAAACTTTCTAGATAAGAAGGCAAGGAAATTACAAATTTCAGAAAAAATGTCAAAATCATCTTCTTTGATGTCATCTTCATTGGCGCGTCAACAGCATAAATGTTAAACATCATCGCTGACGCCAACAGCATCATCTTTGACATCAACATCATCGTGGAAGTTAACATCATCATCTTGGACGTTAACGTCATCATTGTGAATGTCCACAGCATCATCATCGACGTCAACATCATTATCGTGGAAGTCCACATCACCATCGTCGGTCTCAACATCATCATCGTTGATGTAATGCGCATGATCTCTTTAAATTTGTGCTCAGTTAGTAGGCGATTGGTCTTTTTGGTCTAGGGTACGATATCAAAAAAGTTTGCAGTAAAGAAATTTTGACTTTATTGAATTCAAAATCGCTCTAATATGCGCCATTAAAATGATATTTTTTAACATAATTACAACTTAATCTTTCAGTTTCATTTGAGGTAAAAATTAAAATTCCCAGAGAGCATATAAAACGATGCCTCTTGGTAGGGACGGATTACACTTGCTTGAGGTAGCGGTAGGCCCCTAAATATTTTTATACAACCAAAATGTGTCAGAACCTTGTCATGCTCAGAATCATTTCGACGATTTAAAAAAAAAAGGAATCATCCACTTTGCTCGAGGCCCTATGCTATAGCACTTGTTTTAAACCCTTAAATCCGCCCATGCCTCTTGATCAGATAATCTCAATGCCTTCCTTAAGGAATGATCCACCAACTAAAGTATGATGCATTATTTTGTAACTCTTAAGGAAAGACATCCTGTATATCGGCAAGCTTGGTAATGGCGTTTGGCTTCTCTTTGTCGAGGTGCTTGTTCTTAATGCGAAAGTTGAATTTAAATTTTAGTTTCCTATCAGCAAAGCACATTGCATAAATCTGATTTAAATAACTTTGTGTGGGAAGACCAGTTGGTGAACCCGCTCAATAGTGTTGAAAGTATCATTTAGGGTTGGTAATTTACAGATTAGATAGAAAATAGATGTAAAAATTAGTGTAGCAACTTGAATGCGAAGGTACAATGTATCCAAAGATGTATCCCGGGCATTATATTAGCTAAAAGCATTCTTGTGTATATAACCGGTCATACCGAATATTACCACTTTCCTAAATGGTGATAAGACAATGAAACTTAGATAACGCTTCCTTTATTGATTGCCCAGCATGTATATTGTTAGTTAACACCTTATCCTGTAACGTTAAGCTCTTTAATTCTGCAGTAGTTTAAAAAACTTTTCGCCTGCCGCGTCGTGCTCAAACTTTGTTTTCGTGCGACATGAAAATCACTGTTGTATAAACTACTGTAGTACTCAATGTTGTATTGCACAGTGATTCTACCATTAACGAATTAAAATAACAAATTAATGCACAATTTAAACAATGCTTAACAATTTAACTTATAGTAAGCGTACAAATATGTTTAAAGTGAATTAAAATTTAAATTTGTCAGCAGACAGTATAGCGCGATCGGTTAGGGCGACGCATCTCGCGTGATCAGTCTGATAGGTTCCAGGTTCAAACCCCGGTGCCAACCACGTATTCGATTACACGTATTACTCATATTGTTAACATTTCCACGTTGGTGACGCGCCATTAGCATGTTGGTGACTCGACAGCTTGTTTGTGAACTCATAAGACTTTGTCCTACCAAAAATTGTTCAAAGAAGTTTACACTTAAAAAACTAAGAATAAGTACAAAGATTTGAAGTCTTAGAATTTAGAAAATTGTTTATTTTAGTTTGAATTTAAATATAATATGAATGGAATGGTTATAATGTAGCTCTATATGAGCCAAGACGAAGACCTTATAGTAGCAGATCTTACGTAACAGAACTATCAATAATTGAACTTATTGCGCTTGGCAGAACGATTATTCTAAAACAACTCAAAGAGATTTCGTACCCTAATGCAGAGACCGATGGGTTTCTATTTGCATGATGTCTGCTGGAGCTATTACACAGTTTCTACAGACTGACGATAGGTGGCACAATATCTATGATGACGGAGATTTTTACGCCCAGAATCAGTAAAGGATATACTTCTGGGATTAGACCATGTCAAGCCACTAGTAAAAGTGTTCGAAGTTTCTTCTACCATCTCAGAGGCCTTCTTCAGGAACAAAAGAAAGAAAATAAATAAAAATTACAAAAATACAAATAATATAAAAAATGAAAAAACCAAATTCAAAATTTCAGACCCAGTAGATCCACCATAGAGGCGAAATTTTTGCGAAACATGGTACAAAAGACAAGATTGTTTAAACATGATGAGCATGATAGCTTATTGTATTCACTAGTCGCCGAATCCATCATGGAAACTATCCTGATTGGTATGGAATGCTCAATTCCCTACTCCAAAAAGAAGTCTGCTTCAAGTAAATCTTGGTTCAGTAAAAAATGTGCTCGGGCTGTCTCCTGCAAAAATCGCACATATGGTCGTTGGCGAAACAATCCCTCAGTCGAGACTCGGACCATATTTGTAGATGCACGAAATTCTTGTAAACAGGTTATTGACGAGGCAAAAGGTGATTTCGATCGTAAAATGTGCCAGAGGCTTATCAACTGTCTGAACGGTTTCCAGGTCCTTTTGGGGATTTGCAAAATCGATTGGAAAGAATTTTACACTTTTACATTTTCCACCTTTACTTGATGAAAATAGCAATATTGCTACTACCTCCAAGGAAAAGACTGACATGTTAGTCTTAATGTTTGCTGAAAATTTCAAACGTGATTCTCGAAACGCAGAACCTCCTATTCTTTCTAAGGTTGGCACTTCGATGCCTGAAGTTGTTTTCAGACAACGCACAATCAGGAAGATTCTCCTTGAGCTCGACACCTCGAAAGCTTCTAGCCTTGATGGTATTCCCGCTATTGTTCTTAAGTACGCCCCAGAGTTGACTCCTGTCCAGTGGCGGCTGGCGTATAGGCACTGTGGAACTGCAGCACCCCCAGTTTCGCTTACGAGTTTTTTTTCTCAACATTTTCTGAACATTTTTCATTACACAATTTGTTTATAGAAATTTTAAATTTTCTTTGATTTCTTTTTATAAAATATCTAGGTTTCTTTCACGAAGTTACGACATTTAAAAACCTATATTATTTTTAATTTTGATCAAAATCACATTTTCAAAAACTAATTTTTGTAAAATTTTTGAGGAAAAATTCAGTATTTCCAGCAGAAAATAAAATGTTCAGAAAAAACCCAAATTTTTTTGAAAATGTCAACATTTTGAAAAAATAATTACATTTTCAAGAAAAAGTCTAAATTCAACTCATCCCGAATTTTACTATTTCTCTAAAAATTAAGTTAATACAGTATCTGCGAATTTTTACCCAAAATCTCATTTTGTAGAAAAATTTCGAGTTTTTTTCAGATATTTCGATTTTTTTAGGAAATTTTGATTTTTTCTGCAGTTTCCATTTTCGTGAATCTTTTATAAAAAGAAAATTTCTCAAAATTTTTATTTTTCCTGAAAGTATTATTCTTAAAATTTCTTCTAGAAATTCCAACTTCTCCACATTTTTCTTTATGGTTTAAGTTCATTTTATTTTGTAATTTTGACAAAAAATGTTTGAAAAAAACCCTGAAAACTCAACATTTTGGGAAAAACAAGACATTTCGACCTTTTTGTAAAGATATTTCAAATTTTATTTAAATTTAGATTTTTTCTCCAAAAAGTTTGCTTTTTTTCCTATGAAATTCGCGTTTTTTTCTAAACATCTTATACAGAGAATTTTTTTTGAAAATTCAATTTTTTCTGGAGATTTTGTTTTTAAAATATTTTTTCTTGCATAAATTTTAATTTATCTCTAATTTGTTTTGGAAATTTAAAAGATTTTTAACAACATTTTAATATTTTAAAGTTTATATTATTTTGTAATTTTGATAAAAAACTGAAAACTATTAAGTATAAATTTGGGTAAAATAAAATAAATCTGCATAAAAATCTGAAAACTTTGGGAAAAATATTAAAATTTCAAGAACAAATGAACCTTGCAAATTTCAGCCTTTTTTACAATTTGATATTTCTCTAAAAAACTACTACTACTGTAGGACCAAAGAAAATTCTCAATCGGAATTTCCAATTTTCCTAGAAATGTTAAATTTATTCTTGAAATTCTCAAGTTCGAATTTAAAATTTAAATTTTGATAAAAAAAGATCAAAATTTAAAAATTAAACCCAAAATTTCAAGAGAAAGCAGATCATATTTCTAGAAAATTTTGAAATTTCTTATTTGTAAATAACATTTTTCAAAAAAAATAACATTTTCAAAGAAAAAAAAATTAAAATAAATTAAGTGTCAAAAATATTCTTATAATTTCGACTTTTAAAGAGGGAATTACTGAAATTTTTAAGAAAAAGAGTCAACATTTCTAGAGGAATCTCAATATTTCGAAATTAAAATTAATCAAAATGGTGAAAAAAATTCATTAACAATTTACTGTTCTAATTAAATTGTTTTCAAGTAATTTTGAAGTTCCAGAGAAATTTCAAAAATCAAAAATTCCAGCATGAAGCCAATTTTTTGTGATTAAAATTCAAATTTTGGCAATTTATTTGTACATGAAATCTAAGCTTTTTTTGGAAAGTTTCAAAATTGCACAATTTTAAAAGTAGAAAATTTTGGTATTAATTTTTTAAAATTTTTTCTTAAGTTTAATCCACTCGCAAAGGGTAACCCCATTATGCTTTCAAAGCACTGCGAGTAGGATGCGGAAACAAGGATAGATGTCGATGAACCGCCTTCTTAAACAAGGATAGGTTGTAATTTTTGGGAAAAATTTCTTTGGGTAACAAGTTTCATAACATGAAAGATCTATAGAAAAAAGAGTCTCCGTAGACAGAAGTCCTTCTTTGAGTGTTATTTCGAAATTTTTCTCAAAAAATGTAAGTTTAAAAAGAAAACCATTACCACTTTTAACAAATAAAGCACAAGTTGTTAGAAAAGACGAATTTTTAAAAAAAGGTCAAATCTTAAAATTTTTTAAAAGTTTCATGAAAAGTTAAATTTTCAAAAGAAAATAAGGATTTCGAAAAAAATTGTGGGCATTGAATAAAAGACGAATTTTTGGAAAATATCGACATTTAAAATAAACTGCAGAGTTTTTAATCAAATTATCAAAGAAGCTAAGTTTTTTAAATATTGAAGCAAACTCAAAATTATTGAAAAATTCATAATTATCAAAAAAAAAAAAATGAAATTTTGAAAAGGTAAAGTTTTGAAAAAAGTCAAAATTTTCAATAGTTCAAGTTTAAAAAGAATCTTATCTTTTGATTCAAAGATTTATTTAAAAATGTTTTAAAAAATGTATAAATTAAAAAACAAAATTTAAACTTTTTTAAAAAAAGTCAAGTTTCAAAAAGAGTCGAAATTTTGAAAAAAAGTCGAAGTTTTGAAATGGAGTTGAAATTTCACGTAATATTAGTAGAAAATTTCAATAAAAGCTTTTGAGAAATATCGGACTTAAAAAAATCATAATTTTTATATAAACGATCGACAGTTTGCACAAAAAATGTCAAAATTTTGAAAATAGTTAAAATAAAAAAAAATAGTCACCATTTTTAGTTTTCTAAAAATTTTAAATTTTGGAAAATGACTACAATTTTGAAAAATTTTAATATTTGAATAAGGTCGGAATTTTCAACAGTTTCAACATGAAGGAATTAAAATAAAAAAACTCAAAATTTTGAAAAATAGATGACATTTAAATAAAAACCAGTCAAAATTACTAAAAATCAAAATTTTTAATAAAAAAATTATAATTTTCCAAAAAAAATTATAAGCAAAGATGAAATTTAGAAAAAAGTCGAAAATCTAAAAAGCCACAGTCTAGTTTTGAAAAAATTTATATTTTCTGAAATAGTAAGAATTTTCAAATGATAAAAATTAAAAAAAAAATGTAATAATTTTGAAAAAAAATTACAAAAAAAAACAGAACACCGAAAAGTCTAAATACAAAATAAGAAAATATGGAAATTTTTAAAAGAGTATTTACAGTTTTACCGAAAAGTCAATACTTAAAAATAAAATAAAGTCGAGATTACAAAATAATCTAAATTTTGCAATACAGTCGAAATTTGGAAAAAAATGCAAACTAAACATTATCGCAGCACCCCCATTAGTTTTGGCTACGAGCCGCCACTGCTTCTGTCCTAAGCAAATTGTTTACACTCTCTTACAACAAAGGTGTATTCCCTGACACCTGGAAATCTGCTAGAGTGCAGCCTGTCCCTAAAAAGGGAAAAAGGAATCTGGCTAACAACTATCGCCCTATATCTTTGTTACTCGTTATAACTAAAGTGATGGAAAAGGCTATCAACACCGAGATTCTCAAATATCTGAAGGAAAATAGAATCATCTCCGACAGGCAGTATGGCTTTCGACAACAACGTTCCACTGGCGATCTACTGGCATATGTAACTAAGCTATGGAAAAACATGGTGAGGCTAGGATTGTGGCATTGGACATCTCAAAGGCTTTCGACAGAGTCTGGCACCGATGTCTTCTCGCCAAATTAACATCTTATGGTCTTCCTCCTGGACTCTGTCATTTGATATCCAATTTTCTCACTGACCGATCTCTTCAGGTCGTCGTCGATGGCATCTCATCCGAGACATTTGAGATTAACGCAGGGGTACCTCAGGGGTCCGTTCTGTCTCCTATTCTATTTCTGTTACACATAAACGATCTCTTAGCTTCAACTTCCAATCCTTTATATAGCTACGCAGATGATAGTAACCTTGTGTCATCTTTTTTCTCCGACAAATCATTATCTATCGTTGCTTAAGATCGACTAAGAGAACAGCAGATACAGATGATTAATCGGGATCTCGAAATTATTCTCGAATGGGGTAAAACAATTTGGTCGACTTCAATGCTTCAAAAACTCAGACCGCGGTTTTCTCTAAGAAAACATCAAGGGATAATGCAACAAACATACTAATGGACGGTAAAATCCTTCCGATGGGATCTAATCTATCTGTCCTAGGAGTGAATGCGAGCACTAACTTCTCTTGGGATGATCATATGTGCGCCATTGCCAAATCCGCCTCTCAGAAGCTAGGCTTTCTTTGTAGAGCTAAAAAGTACGTCACATCTCATCAGCTATTAACACTATACAAAGCTCAAGTTAGGCCAACACTAGAATACTGTTCTCATCTTTGGAGTTTAGCCCCAAAACACACTTTAGCTCTCTTGGATTCATTTCAAAGAAGAGCGATTCGTCTAATTGATGACGAGAGTTTGACCGATTCTCTCGAAACACTAGAGCACAGGCGTATGGTTGGTGACTTGTATCTTTTTTACAAGTACTATCATGAAAGATGCTCGCAGGAACTAATAGGATTAATCCCCCCAAGGGCAAGATTCTTGAGGCGTACTAGACAGTCGGAGACAACAAATTCCTGTGCGGTCCAGCTTGACACAGTGAGGACTTCTGTCTACGGAGACTCTTTTTTCTATAGAAATTCCAAGTTATAGAACTTGTTACCGAAAGGAATTTTTTCCAAAAATTACAACCTATCCTTGTTTAAGAAGCCGGTTCATCGCCATCTATCCTTGTTTCCGCATCCTACTCGCAGTGCTTTGAAAGCATAATGGGGTTACCCTTTGCGAGTTGATTAAACTTAAAAAAAAAACCAAAAGCAAAACTTCTAAAAATAAACACCAAAATGTTACAAAAGATAAGACAGAAGAGCACGGGAACTCAATATGTCCACCATTCCTCCATACCAAAGGCGAAACTACTACTAAAAAATTTTAAATTTTGACATTTGATTGACACGTTTTCAGAATAATTTACGTTTAAAGTTGAAATTTCTGGTTAGAACGCTCAAAATTTTGATTATAAATTGGAAATTTTGAAACGCAAAAGTGAAACGTAGGAAATTGCTGTTGAAATAAGTAGATAAGTAAACTAAAGTAGTGAGGCTGAAAGCTGCTTAAAAATACTAGATTCTCATTAGTTTATAACTAATTGTAAGAAAGCGAATACACGCCAACATGATGCGTTTGAAATCAATTTGTTACAGTTACCTAGCCATTAAATCTAATGAGTTGGATGAAACAGAGATATTGGTGATTGTATAGACAAGCATAATGCTTCTGTTAAATGCCCAAGTTATTTCTTAGGTGCTAAAATGCAAGTTAACCAGTTAAATTACGGTAACATCTATTTCATTTAAATGTAGTTAAATTATGATTAAGGTCTCCCAATAGAAGCGAATTCTAGCAAGGAAAACACGCCAATATTAGAAAATTTATTACAATGGTACATTGCCACAAGTAATCGTTTATGTTTAAATTATTTTTTGATTTAGGTTTCTATAAAAAGTTACAATTACTCTCTACTAACAAAGCAGGCTTTCAAAAAATGAAAAATGACTTATAGTACAAGGAATAACTTTGATTGCGAAGTATTCCCTGGGAGTCAAAAATTTGCCCTTGTCTGTACTACTACTGACTGTAGTCTGAGATAATACTCTCACTGTAGTCGAAAGATCAAAATTTTACTGGAGCGCTTTCTGCTTTCGAAATTTTTTTACCTGCTCGCTGAAGTTAAACATTCCAAGAAGTTTAACCAGTAATAGTCTGACTGCAGTTCTTAGTTTTTTGCTGATTGTCATAAGAAGAATAATTTTAGTTAAAAATTCTTACTGGGAGCTTTCAGAACTGTTTACCTTCTCGGCAATTTTTGCACGTCTACGGGACGTAACGGAGAATTTTCGCTGAGAAAGCTGTCAAGAATACAATTGGAAAAATAATAATTTGCTTTTGTTTCGATAATTTCTCAACATGAACCAGTCGTGCAATTTTCGGGGGTTGAAAATCTTTCAGTTGTTACGTTCACTTTAAATTTTGATATCGGCCATTTCCGATTGAGTTGTCAAACATTGACGTTTCCATTTAGTTAGGTGTGCCTTATAAATTGTTTTTATTTTAACTTCGGTCTGGGTGATCAATATTTAAAAAACAAACATTCGAAATGAAATATGAAACGTAAACAGGTTCTTTGAAAGTATTCGAATAAACTGAAGTGTACTTCAAATTTTAATTAAAATTGTGTTAATCCAATTATTATCCTTTCAGAAATCGTACATCCCAGTCTTACAATGGTATCAACCAATGACTGGAATTTCATTTTCCTTTAAAAGATTGGCATGGCGACGTAATCAATAGTAATTTAACTTTTACTTTTCAATATATTCCCAAATTGCACAATAAATAAATTCAGCACGAATTCATTTCTCAATTTCATTATTTATATACCGGAATTCCCTTTCTCTTCATGTCTTTATTATATTCTGTAGCGTCCATATTCGAAATCACTCATGAAAGCTTCGAAATAAAATAAATTTCATCAATAACGCGACACTCATAAACGACAATACAATGCATAAATCAGAAAGCGAGGAAAATTCTGCTCAAAGGGCAGTTTTCCTTCCCCGCTGGTTTCTCGTAATCTTTGTCGGCGAAGTTCGAAAGCATGGGGTCGCTTTACAACTACGACTTTATCTCTTCTAAAGCAAAAAGGGAAGCATCCGGTTGTAATTCACAAGAAACACGAATTTTGAAAAATTCGTGACCGAAAATATACAGCAGTTACCTACAGATGTATATTTTCGCAGCTAAATTGGCATGAGATGTTAGCAACTGAGCAGAAAATGCGAAATTCCCCAAACTAGATTGAAAAAGATACCGTGATATTCCCCGCGAGTATTCGCGTGTAATGTAATAGTTCGTATCGAGCGTTGCACTAATGAATGTGCCATAAATCGCAATTAATAACCATTTGATATTGAATAAATTATACAATTGAATGATTTTCAAGTGAGGTGCCATTGATAGATTTTTAATTTTGTGTCTTAGTATAAAGAACTTAAAAAGTTCCACCAAATCCTATTTTAACTAATAACATAAAACTAGCGAAAAAAAAACGTCTACTAGAAGGACCAAAAGGAAAAAAGAAGAAAACGCTAAACTTACTTGATTGATTTACAAGTAATCACTCAAAATATCTCGAGTGACACTAAGAATCGAATGATCGATTATTTTTGTTTCAAAATAGCATATTTTTAGAAAAGTTTAACCTGTGCTCGAAATCTAATTCAGAATTGTAAGTGAGTAACTGATTGATGAAGTGTGTGAAGAAGTAAGCAAGAAGATGAGTGAGTTGTGAAGTGAGTAGCTGAGGGACTAGATTAGTAAGTGAGTTAGTGAGTGAGTGCGTGAGTGGGTGATTATATTTGGGAGTAAATGAATAAATGAATCACCAGGTGAATGGATAAGCAAATAGGCGAGTAATTCAATAAGTAAGGGATTATCCACATGGGAATCTTGTGCGTTCTGTTACACTCTGTAACATTCTGTATCATGTTGCGGTGGGTGCTGGAAAGTATCTTAAAAGACCACAAAATTCCTGATGCTTATTACTGTAGACTATTACGAGATATGTAACTCGCTAGCTGGGGACTCTAGTCCTTGGGGAATTAAATTGCGGGGGCCGTTTAATTATCAATTTCCCTGACCTGTTAGAAGTGGTAACGTTTGGAGATGTCCACGCATGTCAAGATCTAAGGTGATAATGCATCACATCCCGTTCATTGAAGAGTATATTGATTTAGAAGCTTTGTGAATGTATGCGTATAATATACATCCCTCTCGAAAGCCCCCTCTGATTCAGCCTCTTACACATATGCTGCTGCATTCATTCTCGTTTCCACAGCATCGACAATTAATATGAAGCCTTGGTAGTGACTGATTTTTTTTTATTTATTGTGACAGTGCATAAAAGGGGGCGCTTTTGTTTTCTACACCTTGGGTTTTCAATTATTATACGGTTTGTTTGAAGCTCCCCTTTTTTTCACACTTCTGGTGATTTAAATCTCGCTCTCAGAGTCTATGTAATTACCGACTGCCAACTCGTTCTAATTATGTTACATATGTTTTACTCGGCGCGAAAAAGTTTCCAGATTACGCTCTGGATTACCAACAGAATCAGATTAAATTTCAAGTTTTTATTTAGTAATGAATAACTTTGGTAGCTACAGTTGGGGGAGAATTTAAATGAGCGTGTTTGTAAATTTTCGGAACAAATGATATGTTAATAATGCGCCTTTGTTAGGCGGTTAGAGTAGACGTGGTCAGTGGTCGGGTGTTCTTTGATTAGAAGCTGTGGAAGACATTCGTCCAGGAATGTTTACATGAATGTTGTATGAGGACTAGAGCGGAGACATCGTTTGGTGTCCAGTCATAACTCACAACTCCGGTGTCACAGATAGTGCCTGACAAAACACGTCAATTTCCGTTTCTCTTCTTTTCTATAGCCTCGGCATTTACCGCGATTCGCCGAATATTCACTAAAGAAATGATCGAATTCAATTCATCATTTCCCAAGTTGTCCCGCCAGCGACATAGATTTCACATTTAACAGGAGTCACTATTTTAATTACCTTCTCTTGCCTCTTCCTAATTAGATGTTTTTCTAGCGAAATTCTTTTGCTTAATTATATCAATTAGTTATTGACGTATATGATTTAATTGATTTATCAGTTTTATACTTTCTGACAAACTTAAGGCTTTAAGTGTATTTGAATTTCATCGGAAAATTTATTTTAAAAAACCTGACTGGAATATTCTACGAAATTTCACGCTGGTTCGTAGGTTAGAGACAACATAGATGACATCTGATTTAGCAACTGTTTATCTTTGCTAAGAGAAATACAATCAACCAATCGGTTTTATTGACAAAGTAAAGAATATCTCCTGGAAGGATCATTTCGGAAGCTGAACCGCAGGTCGTGGTTTTAAAGTGAAACTAAGAATACTTTATCTGGAAGTTTTAGACTAGAAGTCTCGTCGAGTGGTTTTACTGAGAAACAAAAGAATGCCTCGCAGTAAGCGCCTCTTTGAAACTAGCCCCAGCCAACCAGAAGTCCTTCCTTGATTCAATGGTAAACGAAAGAATACCATTTTCAAGGACCCCTTTTAGTCTAAAAGCTCCCCAAGGTGACTTTTATTTTATTAAGAATCAGAAGAAAAATACTATTTTCCTTAAAAAGTGTTTCCTTAAAACTAATTCCACTCAGTCGGAATTACCCAAGGTATAGATCCTCCATCTTCATGGACAAACTAAAGAGTGAATTTTCAGAGGCTTCTTCTTGAATTTGTCCACTTAGGACCATAAGTCATAAAACAACAACAAATGTCCTTTGGAAAAAATCTCTTTGAAATTGACCTCATCAAAGTAAACTTTCTTTAGCATAGAACCCTATGGTTTGATTGAGTATACGAAGGATGTTTCTTAAGAAGCACGTCTTTAAAATAAGCTGCAGTCAGTCAGAAGTCTTCCAGCCTAGTTCATCTAGTGTAGTGGTTTTTAACTTTTTAGTGATGAGGGATCATATAATAAATATAATATAATAATAAAATAATATAATAAATATAATAAGTCTTCCAGCCTAGTTCATCTAGTGTAGTGGTTTTTAACTTTTTAGTGATGAGGGATCATATAATAAATGTTTGTCTGGAATAGACTACCCACTTTTTTTTTTAAAGTTTAATCTACTCGCAAACAGTAACCCCATTATACTTTCAAAGCACTGCAAGTAGGATATGAAAACAAGGTTAGATGGCGATAAACCGCCTTCTTAAACAAGGATAGATTGTAATTTTTGGGGAAAGTTCCTTTTGGTAACAAGATCCATAATTTGGAAGTTCTATAGAAAAAAGGGTCTCCGTAGACAGAAGTCCTCATTGTGTCAAGCTGGACCGCACAGGAATTTGCTGCCTCCAACTGTCTAGTACGCCTCAAGAATCTTGCCCTTGGGGGGTCAATCGTATTAGTTCCTGCGAGCATCTTCCATGATAGTACTTATAGAAAAGAGACAAGTCACCAACCATACGCCCGTGCTCTAGTGTTTCGAGAGAATCGGTTAGACTCTCGCTATCAATTAGGCAAATCGCTCTTCTTTAAATTGGATCCAAGAGAGCCAAAGTGTGTTTTGGGGCTGAACTCCAAACATCAAAACAATATTCTAGTGTTGACCTAATTTGAGCTTTGTATAATGTTAATAGCTAATGAGATGTAAAGTACATTTTAGCTCTAAAAAGAAAGTCTAGCTTCTGAGAGGCGGATTTGGCAATGGCGTGCACATGATCGTTCCAAGAGAAGTTAGTTCACTCCTAGGATAGATAGATTAGATCCCATTGGAAGGATTTTACCGTCCATTAGTATGTTTGTTGAATTATCCCTTGATGATTTCTTAGAGAAAACCGCGGCCTCAGTTTTTGAAGTGTTGAAGTCGACCAAATTGTTCTTACCCCATTCCAGAATAATCTCAAGATCCCAATTAATTGTCTGTATCTGTTGTTCCCTTCGTAGATCTGAAGCAGCGATAGATAATAGTTTGTCGGAGAAAAAAGATGACACAAGGTTACTATCATCTGCGTAGCTGTAAACAGGATTGGAAGTTGAAGCTAAGAGATGGTTTATGTGTAACAGAAATAGAGTGGGAAACAGAATAGATCCCCGAGGCACCCTTGCGTTAATCGCAAATGTCTCGGATGAGTTGCCATCCATGACGACCTGAAGAGATCTCTCAGCGAGAAAATTGGATATCAAATGACAGAGTCCAGGAAGAAGACCATAAGATGTTAATTTGGCGAGAAGATATCGGTGCCAGACTCTGTCGTAAGCCTTTGGGATATTCAATGCCACAATCCTAACCTCACCATGTTTTTCCATAGCTTAGTTACAGATATGAGTAACATATGCTAGTAGATCGCCAGTGGAACGTTGTTGTCTAAAACCGTATTGCCTGTCGAAGATGATTCTATTTTCCTTTAGATATTTGACAATCTCGATGTTGATAACCTTTTCCATCACTTTAGATATAACGGGTAACAAACATATAGGGCATAGTTGTTAGCCAGATTCCTTTTTCCCTTTTTAGGGACAGGCTGCACTCTAGCAGATTTCCAGATGTTAGGGAATACATCTTTGTTGTAAGAGTGTGTGAACAATTTGCTTAGAACAGAAGTCTCTGAAGCGCACTTCTTAAGAACAATAGCGGGAATACCATCAAGACCAGAAGCTTTCGAGGTGTCGAGCTCAAGGAGAATCTTCCTGATTGTGGGTTGTCTGAAAACAACTTCAGGCATCGAAGTGCCAACCTTAGGAAGAATAGGGGGATCTGCGTTTCGAGAATCAGGATTGGAATTTTCAGCAATCATTAAGGCTCACATGCCAGCCTTTTCCTTGGAGGTAGTAGCAATATTGCTATTTTCATCGAGTAAAGGTGAAAAATTTGAAGATGTAACATTTTTTCCAATCAACTTTGCAAATCCCCAAAAGGATCTGGAACCATAGATCTGACACTATGAGATCTATGCCTGGAACCATTCGGACAGTTGATAAGCCTCTGGCGCATTTTATGATCGAAATCACCTTTTGCCTCGTCAATAACCTGTTTACAAGAGTTTCGTGCATCTACAAATATGGTCCGAGTCTCGAATGAGGGATTATTTCGCCAACGACGATATGAACGATTTTTCCAGGAGACATTCCGAGCACATTTTTTACTGAACCAAGATTTACTGAAGACAGACTTCTTTTGGGAGTGGGGAATTGAGCATTCCATACCAATCAGGATAGTTTCCGTGATGGATCCGGCGACTAAGGAAGGGTTGTCTGAGTTAAAGCAGACTTCCAGCCATGAGAAAGATGCAAAAAAGTCTCTTAATTTTTCCCAGTTTGCAGAGTTAAAGTGCCAAACACTGCGGGACTGCGGCTGGGAAGGAGGTGGTATATGAAGCGAGCGAGAGGCTGCTACAAGCCTGTGATCCGGATTTCCAAGCGGTGATGTCACAGAGATTTTATACGATTTTGGTGAATTTGTAAAGAAAAGGGCGAGTAGATTAGGTTGATGAGTATCTACATCAGGAATTCTTGTGGGTTCCTCAACTAATTGCGATAGTCCACAAATGATGGCGAAAGCCTCTGCCACCCTTCTCGCGTCGTCAGTTCGGGAAGAAAATCTTAATCAGGGGATGTTGTGCACGTTGAAGTCACTGAGAAAGACAACTTTAGCTTTTGGATAATTCGTCTGTAGGTGATAAAGGTTACGGAGAGATAAGAAAAGAGCTGTCTGTATGAGAGTTCGTGTGAACAAATGAATATGACTTCGTTTTTGGAGCAGATTTTCAGCCAAATCACATCATGTTCAGCAGATTCCAGTGCTTCTTCACGTTGACAGGACAGGTCGTTTTGCGTAAAAGCACAAATTCCCCTCTTGTGTCGAAATTTTGTGTGCAAGTCGTAGTTAGGGCAAAGCAAATGAACTGTATTGATGGACTGCTTGATGACGATACAGGATAAAGAGTGTTACGATTTTAAAGTTGAGCACTATAGTATTAGGGATCGACTATTTCGTGTCGTGGGTTTGCTAGGTTTTCGGTTGGAAGCGATTGTTGTTGGTTTTTTTAGTGCATAATAATCGTTTTGAGTAAGGAGCTGCTTTAGTAGTAAAAGAAGCAATGTTGTTTAGACTTTGGTTTGAATTCTCGCAAGTGGTGTGATACTTTATTTTTTTCCTAGAGGAGACTTTAATCTATTCAGCATTTTGTGCCTTGATTTGGGTTCTCTCTTTGTAATCACACAATTTAGTGTAAAATGGGTCACCACTCATTGGGACTACGATTCCCAGTCTGCAACATACAAAATCTCTTACATCCCACTATTTTCAGGATAGCTAGAAAAAATGTCGGTAACAACTTTTATTCCGGAACTACGATATTAATTTCAAAACTTCGACGTAAGATTGTTTCGCCTGGAAGTCAGATATTTTTTTTTTGGAAATTCCGAAGATTATTATCAAACTTTTGATTTTGATATGGTAATGATGTTTTTAGTTTTTTGACAAAATTCAAAATTTTCAGAAACATTTTTTTCAATTTTCGAAGGGTCTTCGACTTCAACCTTTGTGTTTGTATAAATGTATGACATAGAATTTCAAAACTAACTAATTTAAGATGTGATTGTCGGTTTATATTTTGTATCTTATGCATACGAGAATGTTCACCTTCTTGATGTTCGATTTCTCCAACAGTGTTGAGACATTTCTTCGTTTTCGTATCACCCTAATAGCCACTAATAACTTCTAAATATTCCATAGATGTACTTACAACTTACAACTTACAATATCAAGATTGTCTAAATTCTGAAATTTTGTCTTTTTAATCTTTAAATTTTGATATAATTTCAAAAGTTTAAAGTCCCAATTTTGAAGTTAAAGTCAAAAAATCGAAAAATTAAGATGACAGTTTAAAAATTTTTTGATATTTTCTATTTTTTTTTAAATTATAAATTTCATTTATTCTTCTTCTTCTTCCGTCTTGCAATGTAGGCATATTGCCTGTTTTTTCTCGTCCTTGCCTCAGGTTACTTGCTTGGGATATTGTCACACCAACGCTCATTTATCAATGAACTAGGTCATAAAAAATTCGAAAATGCATCAACAATTTCAAATTTTGAAGTCATTTCTCGAAATTTCAATTTTGAAATATCGAGAAGGTTTAATTTTAAAAATTCGGGAGTTTCTTAAATTTCATAGTCTCTACATTTCGACTTTAAACACCTAATTTTAACTTTGAAGTCAAAATTTTTTTAACTTTTTAAATTTACTCTAGCAATTTTCGCTTCAAACTCAAACCTTTCATTTTAACTGGAAAATTTTGATTTTAATCGCAAAAAAATTGATATTAAACTCAACATTCCAAAAAATTTCCTTTGTAGGTAATTATGAAGCTATTTTAAAATATCAAATTCTCAAAAAATTTAGCAATTCCCAAAAGTGTTTGACTTTGTTATGCACATTTCGACCTTCACATAAAATTTGTCGGATCAGTGTGAGAGGTCTGCCTAGTTGTAGTTGATATTTTGGGGTGGACTTTAGAAAGTGGAGTTTCATTGGGTGGCAGACTGGGATGGTGAGTAGATATATCAGGAGAGTTCTGGATCGCACATGACGTAATAGCTTTATTAATCTATTAGGTAAATTGTAAACTAAAACCAACCTTCATACAAGTAGTTGTGCTGAAGGAAAAATTACTTAAACAGAGTGGTGTTCTGAGAGAAGGCTAGTCGACTCCTACGTACAGGAAGTTTAGGTTATAGGACCCCCTTTGGTTTACGTAAATACTTCTTAACACAACTACTTGTCTGACATTTGTGTACAACTATTTGTCTACAACTTGGTTATCAAATGGTTTTAGTTACACAACTATTTGTTTAGCAGGTCAGATTAACTAAGATATCACTCCCGGTCCAGAACTCTCCTGATGTATCTACTATAGTGAGTTCTTTCGCTTTCAGAGTTGCTTAAGGAGCAGCATTTAATTTAAAAGTCATTCATTCTTATTGTGAATCTTGGTCTCTTGTTGTCGCAGTAAGCAAAAAAAACTTTGAGCGCAAAAATTTTACCCAACTTTAATTTAAAAGTACTTAAATTACCACAAAAATTGGAACTCTATCGAAGTCAATTTTCACTTGTGTTAGAGAATTAAAGTTCTCTGCCCTTTGTCAAAGTGACCATTCTGCCGCCTTAACGCAAGTAGGGCATCTGTTGGTAGTTCGGCTACCTAAAGATCTGCTACTGCGCCTTATTGCTACAGAAAAACTACACGCTGCAGTCTAGGTCGTATTCTATGTGCACTTGAGGGGAATAAGTAATTTCTGATATTATAATGAAAAACTACAAGCAGTGTTTCAAAAAACATATTCAGGTGGTAAAATTACCACCGAAGACATTCCTGGTTTTGAGTTTTTATATTGAATGAAAACTTTCTTTAGTTTAGGGCTATTTGACTTGATTGCGTCAATTTCGTTTTTATTTCAGTTTTATGCCAAGGACAAATATGGGCCGCTTTTACAGAAATCAAAGTTTATTTGGTATTGAGCCTGCATGAACTAATTTGAATAAAGGTGCCTTTAGAGAGTAATATAAATTATTTTTTGCGGTCGCTTGCTAGTTTACATTCGGCTTTGCTCTATTTGCGTGAATACCGGTGGTACAAAGACATAAAGGGATGCTATTTCTCTATCGGTTTACGTTGTCCATTCAATTTTACCCTCGTTAATTACGATTATATACCAAAAGTCCTCTGTATCATTTTTAGGGTCTTTGTATTGGTGGAAACGTCACCGGATATTGATGGTTGCTGGGAAACAAGAAGGACTGTTATGAGATTCAATTTATATAATGATGCTTCTACCTTAATACAAACACATCCATGGAAACTGGACTTACCTTTAATCCTCTTGCTCGTCTGGGTCTGCTCATTTTGAAAATAATGAAATATTTTCTACGAATAACGACGCTCGTCTTTCTTCCTGAAGCGAACATTTTTCTTTCTCTGTGAAATATATTATTTCGATGGGATGGCTTGCCCTTAAAGGAAAACGGCCAAGCAAAAGCCTCCGATGAAATACCAAACGAGCTTGTTAACGTAAATACAGTTGCGTTTTTGATGAAATGTATCTATGTAAGATGCTTTCAATTCGACGATGGCTCGTGCCATATGATTTGCTTTGTGACTTTGTCAAATTATTTTGAGCATCTTTCCGTTCAATTTGAGGATATGTCAATCACGTATTTACCAATTGACATTTAATACTACGACTTTTCGAGCTGATGACAACAAAACTTTAAGTTCCTTTTGAACCCTCGGTTTAAGTGGAATTTTTCGAAAACAGGGCTTCCGGGTTGTTTATAGTTTTAGCGGTAAATTAATTTCGTTTTTGGGTAGTTTGAAGGATAAAGTAGAGCAAACGGACAAGTCAGGTATTTACCAAATTCTTCCGAAGAGTTTCGCCTCTGGTATGGTGGACATACTGAGTTACCGTGCTCTTCTGTCTAAACTTTCTTATCCTTTGTACCAATTTTCAATTCAGAAGAGTTTCGCTCTGGTATGGTGGACATACTGAGTTACCGTGCTCTGATATTTTGAAATTGGCCTTTTCATTCTTTCGTTTTTTGCATATTCCCCCATATTCCTCTTTTCATTTTTTCTCTTCTTTGTTCCTGAAGAAGCCCCCTACGATGGTGAGCGAAACATCGAACACGTTTAGTAGTTCTTTGACACGGTCCAATCCCGGAAGAAGTATATCCTGTACTGACTCTGGCCGTGGAAGCCTTCGTTATCATACAAGTCAATTGTGGCCCGACATGATTTTGAATTAGATCATAGGATAGATAATATTCAACTGTTAAAAGTAGTAATTAAATGCATGTAAAAGCTTAGCATCCATAGAACTGGAGTCAACATTATGAATGTTGCTGGGCCTTTAGGCCACTCATCCCTGTTAATTGTGACCCTGCGACGTGTATGATTAGATGCGCATGCGTGTTCGGATGCAGTCGATCATGCACGAAGTTAATATTCTTAGTATATAAGGGTGTATTTTAGGTTTAGGTGTTAGTCATAAAGAAAATACAATAGAGATTTCTCCTATTTAATTTGAATTTTAGAAAGGATATCGTACGCAAAAGCACTGCTGTCAAGCGCGTTGTCATTTACTGATGCGTAGTTGATCGTTTTGCTTATATTCCGCCATTTTCCTTCGTACGCTTCGGTTCTTTGTTAAGATTTGTGTTTAATTTTTGTGTTTCAAACAGCAACATGTAACTGATAACATTTTTGAAACCGATTCAAAGAAGAGCAATTACCCTTATTATGATAAAACTTTGGTGGTCTCTTCAGGCATTATGACGCCTGTACAAGACATTTGGAGGTAACAAATTTCTGTGCAGTACAAGTATTTATGGAGATTCTTTCTGTAGAAATTCCAAACCGAAATTCTTTTCAGTAGCAAGAATCATTTTTATAATTATTAATGATTAATTCGACTCACAAAAGTGAAACTTTGTCAACTCTTGTTATGTAAATCAGCAAAGACAGATCAGGTTACTGAGTTTTGGAAATCATCAATAGTGAATTTTTTAAAATTTATAACATTGTAATACTTTCATATTTAAGGGTGCGTTTAGATTCGACACTTTATTCCGTATATTTCTATCCGATATAAGTGTCAACTCTCCTGAGAAAAGCTATCCCAGACTTATCTACAGGGCTGGGACGAGACAGCTTCTCTCAAGATAGTTGAGACTTATGTCAGAGAGAAATGTACGGAATAAAGTGTCTAGTGTAAACGCACCGTAAAATTGTTTATTTATAACTGTCAGAAAAATGCGAAAAAATAATATGAATATAAAAAAACTCATGAAAAAACCAATTTTATTGTTGTACTGTTTTAAGTTGTTCGATTGCTGTGTTCGTTCTTACTCAAATGCTACATTCATTTAGTAAAACTTTTTACATTTGTTTAATATACTCTTAGTCATTTCAAATTGACCGCAAAAAAATTACTTTTTGCTAATAATGTTAACTGTTTTGATTATCTGTTTCAATATTATTTCTGTATGTACCATTCATAATTATGTGTAACAAAATTATTACTTTGATGTGTAAATCCATGAGTTAATGTTATTTATATTTTTGAAAATAAAATATATTTTTAACAATTTGTTTATTTACATTAATTTCCGATCCATAAATTTTGCTAAAGTTTAAAAATTAAATAAATTAACATATAATATGTTCGAATTTGCCGCTTCCGTCATTTTAGTTCGGGTGTCGTCCGCATGGGGCGCTGGCTGGCAAAATTTGATTCATGCGCATACCATTGTTGTTTCCACTCTATTATACTTTCTTTATCGTGCTAGTATCTCTCTGAAGATGATAGCTTGGCTATCGGAACGGGTCAGAGCAACTTTTGTTTTTTAATCTTTCTTGGTTTCAGGGGACAAGATTTTTATTTCAATTTTTAAATGTCTAGATGTTAAGGAACGTTTTAGATGTTCATCGTCACTGACGAGGAATAAATGAAATTAAAATTGCAAATTCTCGACATCCGGTAAGAGAATTAGCAGAATAGTTAAACATTACCAAAACAAGTATTTACGGTGATTTAGTGAAAATGGTATTAACGGAAAAGAAGGCGCACAGTGCGATGTTTTTGCAGGTTTACAAAGAATTTTAAATAGAATGTGCTAGTCCATCCACCATATTAACATGATATAGCGCCATCAAATTTCCATTTGTTTCTTTTGGTACAGAATTTTATCAATGAAAAATGAATTAATATAGAGGGTACGAAAACTGCACTTCATATGGTTTTTCCTAAGCAAATATAAAATAGTTTAGGAAAATGGCATTAACTTATCTGAAAGATGTAAAATGATTGTAGTCTAAATGGCCTAAACATACTACATTTAAGTGTTTAAAAAAAATAATACTGTAAAATTCATTCTTTCCCAAAAATCTGAACAACCCAGTACAATCAAGTACAATCCACTCTTAAAGGGCAACCCGATGCCCATGGAAATGAAGATAAATGGCGATGAACTACCTTCAAAAAGGTTCTTACAATAGAGTAGACTAAATTTAATGTAGCAATTTATATGTGTTTTGTCAATATGTCAAAAGCATTCGATCGGATTCGCCCAGATGATATTGACTACCTGTTAAAAAACAAAGGGATAAATTCACAATGGATTAATATTATCGGAAAAATAAACAAAAATTGCTCTACCAAAATCAGAACAAACCAAGAAACCAGCCAGAACATAAAAGTAGCCACCACAAGAAGACTCCTTAAACCCATTCCTATTTAATATGGTGATGGATGCTATAACAGAAAGTGCACCTAAACAGCTAGGATACAAAATGGGAGATAAATTTTTTAACATTGTCTGCTATTCAGGTGATGCTGTACTGATATCAAATTCAGAAGACAATCTGCAGTAATTACTGCACGCCTTTAACTCAACAGCAAAACGATTTAATATGATAATAACTAAAGAAAGTATGACAGTATGACTATCTCCAAATATCATTTACGCTGTAAATTGGAAATAAATAAAAAAATAATCGAACAGGTAATGCAATTTAACTACCTTGGAAATCACCAGTGACGGGAGGTTGACCAAAAAAGTTCAAACACAAATATATAAGGCGGCAAGGATCTCGGGGTGTCTCAGGGATTTTGTCTTCCGCAATAAGTACATGACAGCAGAAAGTAAAATTCGAATATACAAAACCACAGCACTTCCTATAATGACGTATGGGATGGAAGCAAGACCAGATACAAAAAAAAAACGCAAATAATGAGAACCACACCATAGTGTAGCATTTAATTTATACAATCCTACCAAACTGATCTGCAAATAATCCATAATGAAATTATAACAAATGTTGGTATTTGCTTCTTATTTATGGTTCTGGTGCATAAACTGTCCATACAATGATGAAAGTGAAATTGAATGAATTGTAAGATGTTAACATCTTAAAAACGTAAAGATGCCTCTTTAAGAGGTAATACTTGTTCGAAATTGGTACTTTCTGGTTCTGAATTCTGGATTCGTTGTGGGTTGCCTAAAGTTTAGGCCAGCACTTAGGCCACCCTTTCCGGGCGCATTGTGCTATCCCCCTGATTAAGGTGTCCTTGGTCATTCATTCAGCCACCCAACCTTATTGAGAAACTGAAGAACGTTCCTTTGATGCGCCTTTCTCAAACTGGCCACACTAGGCCAGAAGCCTCCCAGCGTGGATCCTCTAATTGATGCTAGTGCCGGGCAGTGATTCATCACGTGCTCCACACTCTCATTTTCTTCTAAACACCCTCTGCATCTCGGGTCGTTTATAGAAATTGGCACTTATGACTTCAGCTTATGACTAAGTCGATGGTCTATTTCCCAAACGTTTAAATAGATAGGAGCTTTGACAGTTTGAAGGCCAAGGATTTTTGAAAATAATTAAACCTTTTTCCTCCATTCTCTTGCCTAAAAAAAGTAGGTGAGCTCCCAGTGACTCGAGAAATCCCGCAAGCATGACGACAGGGTTGGGAAAAATTGACTTCTATCAGGTGTATTTCCCAACAACTTTTAGACTTCTATAAAAGTTATTTTTTTAAATTTGAGAAAAATGTCCCTTTTCTGGAATGTTTCCCATTTTATTTTTGAGCTATTGTAATGAAGCCGCGTAAATAATTTAATGTGACAGGGGTATTAATTTCCGGTAGTCAGGTAAATAACAGCAAGGTAGGGTGAAATTTAATTCCACAATGGCGGCATTGATAGACCAGCCAATGGCTTAAACCTTATTGTTTCATGTGTTAAGCACTTGGCACCATGTAAGGTTAATGCTTCCCCTTTTTAAATAAAACAATAAAAAGGAGTCCCGCCTGCTGACTTCGTCATAGGGTGGTAGAATTTTAACAAGTTCGCCATACTTCTTTTGCTTGCGGTTGGTATTAAAGATTGGTATCTGATTACCGATTGGTAACAGGATATATAAAAGAGAATTTTTAAGCTATTTGTTAAGTGACTGAGATGTAGGATGGGGGCATCTTGCTAAAGAGGTTCGAAGGTTATGAACTTTGTCAAAGTTGTATGGTCTATTGCTTTTTAAATGAAAGAGGCGTTATTAATATTTCAAGTTAACGACATTTCGAAAATTTAAAACCAACGAGCCTTTTAAAAGCACTATATCTCTGAATCCTATTAAAAATTTACGGGCCCATTTAACATGGGAAGATCCAAAATCAATATAGTGCAGTCTGCAGGATTAGACTCAATTATACATTGTGAATCATTTAGCTAAGTTATAGATAGAGCTCTCGAGGTTCATAGAAAAATAAAAGCTACCTCTGACTTTTTAATTGATTTGAATTAGTATATTTACTGGTAGATGTTTGCGGTAAGCGAACAACACAATTCATTGTTTACCAACTCAAAAGATAAGCAGACAGTAAACCATGAGGAATAATGTGATTGGAACAAAAAACGTGCTCTCACTTTCAGTTGACGATGGAGTTATAAATTTCAACACAACAATCGTGAGGTTAGAACAATCCAAACGACTACTTTTTTTCTTTTAACAATAATAATCCATCGAAGGCATAGTTTTAAGCAGAGACCACTAAATCAAACGGAATACCATGTTGACAGTTCATTTATTGCAATATTTCAATTATTTTCAGTCCTCTTGTATACATCAAAGCTGGAGAAATGAAAGCAATTATAGTTCTCCACTACCTACCCGCTTAAAAAATCTTAGTACTCAGTATTATTAACAATGCTATTTATTTATCTAGATTGCTTATGAACGCAACATTTTAATAAATTTTTAAAATTGTTTGTAATTTGAAGGAAACCCAGTTGCATGATTGTCAGTCTGAGCTAATCTCATAAACAGCTAAATTGATTTTAGCAACATTTTTCACTAAGATGCAGATAATTTTCTTGGGCATGTTTTAGGCTACTTCTTTAGAGATATTCAACTGTGTTAACAGATTCGTTTAAGGTTAAATTTTTAATTTAATTTACTAATTTAAAAGTCACCTTTATTTGTAAATATTTACTAAACAGTGAATATTATCCCACGTTTATTGTACAGAGTATATCAGTTAAAACTCATCATCTAGAAAAAATCCAAATTATAAAAAAAACTGAGAAAGGTCGATTTTTTAAAAGAGGAAATCATGATTGCGTAAATATTGGTGTCTTCGAAGATACCCCTTATTAGACAAGGGCGTAAATACCCTTAAACGTAGCCATATGAGGCCAAAGAAGTTTGAAACCAGTCTGCAGTTGTGGTTGTAAATGTTTTCAACTTTTAGCACCTTCTCACTGTTTCATTATAGAGAACATTTATCCGAGTTATTAATTAAGTCATTGAGGGCAAATGAGAGGATCTAGACTTTTCTTTCGTCCTTTGAAAGCATTACAAAACTCTTTGGAATTTCAGGAATATTTCACTTCTTGCTCTGTGAGCAATGATGTAAATATTAAAAAATATTAATACTTTTAAATGAACAAATTTTCAAATTTTGATTTTTTTCAAAATATTCATTATTTACGATCCTTAAAACTCTCAAATAATTTATATAAAAAAAGCGTATGGTTTCGATGTGAAGATAACTATCTTTTTATAAAATTTTTTATCTGTCTACAGATATAACAACAAATATCTGTAACTTAGTTATGGAAACACATGGTGAGGCTAGGATTGTGTAATTGGATATCTCAAAGGCCTTTGACAGAGTCTGGCACTAATCTCTCCTCGCCAAATTAAAATCTTATGGGCTTCCTGCTGGAATCAGTCATTTGATATCCAATTTTCTCGCTGACAGATCTCTTCAGGTCGTCATCGATGGCATCTCATCCGAGACACTTGCGATTAATGCAATAGTGCCTCAGGGGTCTGTCCTGTTTCCTACTCTATTTCTGTTACATACACATGAACGATCTCTTCGCTTCAACTTCCAATCCTATATACAGCTACGCAGATGTTAGTAGCCTTGTGACATCGTTTTTTTCCAACAAACCATTATCCGTCGCTGCTTCAGATCGACCAAGCAAACAGCAGATACTGATGATTAATCGGAATCTCGAAATCATTCTGAAATGCGGTGAGGAGAAAAATTTGGTCAACTTCAACGCTTCAAAAATTCAGGCCGTGGTTTTCTCTAAGATAACATCAAGGGATAATGCAACAAACATACTAATGGACGGTAAAATTATTCCGATGGGATCTAATTTATCTAACCTAGGAGTGAAGCGAAAACTAATTTCTCTTGGGACGATTATGTCCGCGCCATTGCCAAATCCGCCTCTCAGAAGCTAGGCTTTCTTTTAAGAGCTAAAAAGTACTTCACATCTCATCAGCTACTCACACTATGCAAAGCTCAAGTTAGGCCAACACTAGAATACTATTCTCATGCTTGGAGTTCAACCCCAAAGCTTACTTTAGCTCTTTTGGATTCAGTTCAAGGAAGAGCGATTCTCCTAATTAATGACGAGAGGTTGTCCGATTCTCTCGAAACACTAGAGCACAGGCAGATGTTGGTGACTTGTCTCTTTTTTACAAGATGCTCGCAGGAACTAATAGAATTGATTCCCTCAAGAGCAAGATTCTTGAGGCATACAAGACAGTCGGAGACAGCAAATTCCTGTGTGGTCCAGCTTGACACAGTGAGGACTTCTGTCTACAGAGACTCTTTTTTCTATAAAACTTCCAAGCTATGGAACTCGTTACCGAATAGAATTTTCCCCAAAATTACAACCTATCCTTGTTTAGGAAGGCGGTTCATCGCCATCTATTCTTGTTTTGGCATCCTACTTGCAGTGCTTTGAAGGCATAATGGGATTACCCATTGCGAGTGGATTAATCTTTAAAAATAGATTGCTTTTATTATATTTGAGAAGAATATTTAATAAATATACAGCAATAAGTTTTAAATTATTAATATTATTATTATTATTATTTAAATATATACAAATACAAAGCACAAAGTAATTGATTTTTTTAGAATTTTTATTGTGAATTGTTTTTTAGAAAATCGTGATAACGGCAAGTTATTCAAAATACTTTCTTTGTTAACAAACATTTGTTGAATTGGATATTTGTCCGGAATTATGTTCTACCAAAGTAGATTCGCGTAGAAAAAGGAAGTATGGACAAGTTTATACTGTAAAAATACACTAGTTAATTATCAGGTCGGATTTAGTTTGCTCAAGGGCCTTTGGTACTATATGATGTGGCCCTTAAATATTTTTATACTATGAAAATGTTCAAATGCACAGATCAATAGGTTTAAATATTTATTAGATTCGAAGTTTAAAAACCAAATACCGGTTTCGATCTTGTTAGATCTCGTCAGTTTGGTATATCCAACTCGAATGCTAGAAAATGTTCCGACAAGTAAGTACTAAAAAATTTACAGACGTCAAGCGTGTGACTCTTAGTACTACCACCTATTGGTCCATAGAGAAACTATGGCCATCGCCATCGCTTGTATACTATGAAAATGTGACAAAATTGGTTGAATAAGAAAACTTTGCCCCATTCAAAATATTTTTGACGACTCAAAAAAGGCATCCATTTACTTTGGTGCTATAGTTTGTTCCACACCCTTCAATTACATCTAATACTTTCTCTTACAATTTGAGGCAATGCATACCTCAGGAATTATTTGGTTGAATCATTAAGGGATCGTCAGAAGATCTAGACTCTAGGTTTTAGAGGTACTCAATTTTCGACCTTTGTTTGGTTATAATAATTTGTGTTTTGAAAACATACTTTGGATTATTTTAGAAATATTCAAATTTGACCTCTTATGAATATTATAGTTCAAAGAAGTTTAAAGAATTTCGATTCATGAGTGTTAGTTCGAGAACAACAGTTGTGTCGTAGAAATTCGTTTTGATTAACTCAGATATCTGGTATGGGTGCATTTTTGTAAACAATACAAAATAAATTTCGGATAAGTTGGGTTTTAAGCAAAGAATAATTGGGTGTATTGAACTTTGAAGGCAACGCTGAGAAACGTCGTCTTCGAGTTTAGTGTATTACAGGTATACCGTTTATTGTATTGGACAAGAAATTAAGAAGTTATTTTAATAATGTAAGACGGTATGCTAAGTTAATGTAGTCGTATATGAAGCATTTTATAGTAATGTCGTTGGTTGTAGAGAATTTAACAATAGGAAATAAAACAAAGCGACTTTTATTTGTTTGCATCGAAACCTGATCATCCTCATATCATAAAATTACAAAGCAACAAACTCGAAAACGAAATGTGTTTGACAGACAGGTTGTCCATGTCGGGATGATCACAGACTTTCATGTAAATTATTTGTATTTCAGAAAGCAAGCTAAAACCACGACCGGAATGTTGTATTTTTCTAAGTATCTCGCTTCAATCCAACGGATGCTGTAATCTAGAATCTCTCATATTTCGAATCGACTCTGGCTTTAATTTTACATTTTAAAGTAAACCAATAGGCAAATAAGTGTTAAAAGAATAAATAAGCTAAAATTGTGTGCAATGGAATGAAGATACCTGAAATTGTTGGAATATTTATTTGAATAAATTTCGTTTTTAAAATTGAGGGAAATGCCTCATGAGAATTGTTAAACAAACGAAGAGACCAGACCACAATAAAAGGACATTTCGAATGTAACATTGATAAATATTCGCTCTCTCAGCCGCGATTTCAAACTTCGTAGAAGTATCGTCCAATGGATATTCAATTAATAGCTAATGGTTGAAGAGGCTTCTGCTGCAAGGAGGTTGAGTATTTAACACTAACGTTTCCTTAAAAACACACTTAAAGAATCTTTCCGTTTCACTTCCTTGTAAAAGCTTTTATTTAATGAATGGCTTAGTTTACTTTTCACTTCTTCTACCCATTTCGTATATTTGTTTAGCACTGCAACTTAACTCGCGAAATATATCTGAGTAATATACATAATTATTTAAAAATGCATTAAAGAACTAGTGATTGTATAAAATCACGGGGATGGATTGAAAAGCAGACCTAGTTTTCAATTCATCCTCGTACGAATCATGATAAGAAGAGTTTCGCTTCTGGTATGGTGGACATACTGAGCTACCGTGCTCTTCTGTCTAAACTTTCTTATCCTTTGTACCAAATTTTCAATTCAGAAGAGTTTCGCCTTCGGTATGGTGGACATACTCAGTTACTGTGCTCTGATGTTTTAAAATTGGCCTTTTTTCATTTTCATTTTTATATATTTTCTTTCTTTGTTCCTGAAGAAGCCCCCTACGATGGTGGGCGAAACGTCGAACACTTTTAGTAGTTTTTTGACACGTTTAATCCCGGAAGAAGTATATCCTGTACTGACTCTGGCCATGGAAGCCCTCGTTATCAAGATGTTATCATGTGAAAATTGTGATGAAAATAACATTTAAATTCTGGATATAGGTTGATTTGACAGGAGCAACCAAAGATAGGTAAGGCTTCTTGTCCTACGCAAACGCCACATGCGAAAATAGAATTTACTTTTTGAATTTGATCATTTTTTCATCATCAATTGAAGAATAAAATAAGTTCACAGACTGGCCAATCAAATTAACGGGGACTTAAATGCCAAAAGATGCTATTCTGCAGAATTTCTTGACATATTACAAGCTGTCAAAGTGTGTGGCAATTGAAACTAAAGAAGCTCCTTCCTCATCCTTACTAACAATTGCTCAAGTGATGCTTAACAGATAGGCATTTTCTTGTGAAATAAGGTAATCTGGTTCAAGGTTCTGTCCTTGGTCCTGTATTATATCTCTTGTATACACTAGATCTACCAACAAGAACCACCACTTTGCCCCATATACCGATAATGCTGCTATCTTGGCATCTCATAATGATCCCTCCCCTGCTTCAATGAAAACCAACATAACTTAAACAAAATCGAGAACTGGCTGAAAACATGGCTAATTCGAGTCAATCCACCCATGTAAAATTTCCATTACGTCAGGGAACATATCCATCTGTAAATATAAAAAACTGCCAACTTCCACAAGCAGAAGAGCTAAAACTCTAGGTGTACAACTGGATCGATGTCTTACTTAAAAAAAAGTTATAGTCACCAAACAACTGGGTCTGAAAATAACACCAATGTACTGAATCGTTGGTCGTAACTCCAAATTATAATTGGATAATAAGGTATTGCTATACAAAACTATAACATCTCCAATGACATCATCTTACACGCCATCCTCATGGAATCCATCAATGAAACTATCCACCAAATCAGTTGTCGGTACAATGAACTAGTGTCTTTACACCCCAATGTATTTACCAATCAAATAAATGTTCGCAGTCCTAATGGAGTGCATAGGCTAAACGACTGTTGCCATCTGACTTGAACTCACAGATCATAAAAGTGTAGAGATCGAAACATTTAATTATTATTACGTATTATCTAATTAAATAAGGTTCTAGGTTATGATTTAAAAATATTTAAAAGTGATCACTAACTGGAGTGATTCTCTAGATCTCATCATACTTTCGTCTCATCTTCTTCTTGGGGTGCTATATCCATTTAACGGTTGTTAGCAATCATGTTGGCTACAATTATTTTATTTACAGCTGTTCTGAAAAGCTGATTGTCTGTCCGAACCATTGTATTAGTTTTCTAATCCAGGATGTTCTTCGTCTGCCAGGTCCACGCCTTCCATCAACTTTTCCCTGCATGATCAAATGGAACATGTCATATACCTCCGGATGTCTCATGACATGGCCAAAATAAGACAGCTCTCGAATCTTCACTGTGTTCACAATTTCTTTATCCTTCTTCATCCTGTTCAGGACCTCTACGTTAGTGACATGATCCATCTCAGCATGCGTCTAAATGCTTCAAGTCGCTTCAAAGTATTCTCTGCTAGGGTCCATGATTCCACTCCATATAAGAGAACAGAACTAAACACTTATTGCCCACTGAGCAGATTATAGATTTCTCTAGAAGTAAACAAAAATCAGCCAAGAGAGAGTCGGGCTTGCACAATTAGGATTCCGTGCCAATTACTAGAATGAACAGTCAATAGACCATGCAAGTAGAATGCAGCCTACACTATTGTATGCAGCCCTCTAAGCATGTATAGTGAATCATAGGTAGTCTAACTATCAACGGTTGAGCCACAAATGCTTAATAAAGCGGTTGCTCCCTACGAAAGCCCCAGAAGACCAGATTCTAATGCATACGACACTTGTTGGAATTATCCACAGTTCGCTATGGACCAATAGGTGGTGGTACTTAGGAGTCACACGGAGGATGTCCGATGATTCTATAGTATCTACTCGCTGGAATATTTGTCAGCATTCAGGTTGGATATCCCAATTTAATAAGATCGAAACCAACCTTTGATTTCTAAATTCTGAACCTGACTTTAGAATTTGGAACATTCATCAGGAATGTTTAAACCTATTGGTCTGTGCATTAAAGTGAATAGACCAATAGAATAAATCATTTATTGTATTGTAACGCAATGTAAATATATGGAATAGAATTTAGAATAGAATTGTAGCATTTAGTAAATAAAAAAAATTTCTAATAGGATCTGATAAGGAGAAAGCGGCCGCGATAACGAAACAAACGGCAGATAAGCGTTCCAGAAATTTCAGCAAACGATAAGCCTTATCTGCCGAAAAGTTCTAGAAGCCGGGAGCCAAAATTATAAAAGGCGGTCAGCTTTCCCTCAAGTCAGTCAGTTACAGTCAGTGTAATTAGTGAGTTAGTAGAAGTTACTAATAAGTGAGTTAATAGTTCAATTGTGGTGATCCAAGTTAAGTTTGGTAATAAAGTGGTGTAATTCACACGTGGTAATCAATTCGAACCGATAAGCCCGTAACAGCATGAATTTAAAGTTGTCTTTAAATTTTCTTGGGTTATGATTGCAAAATAAAAAAGTTGTCTATTTTCAAATATACACTTTTTTCTACAAACCAATTGCAATATTTATGGAACTGGTGGCTGTGTTGTTAATGTCTGGGGTAAAAAGCATTCATTCGCAATTCGCAATGATTCGATGACTAATTGTAAGACAGTTTATAGGATCGCCTCGAATAGCACTTAAAATGTTCGGTTCCAACCGCAAATATTTCGTTGCGTCCAATTTAATAAACCTGTTCTAACTAAATATCCATTTAAATGAAATGATGTAAAACAAAAACTCTGTTCTATTCTTTGCCTAATTCAAGTTTTTTATTAAAAAAAAATTGATACTATATGGGCCTTGGACCACAAGCACTTATTTTCCATAAAATATGTTTTTTCTGGACAACTATTACAATATCGAAAAAATCTGCAGTTTTCATCGGAAAACTGCAGATTTATCGAAGACTGTTCAACAAAATTGAGGTTTTGTCATGTCACATGAACTTCTTTTGTATTTTTTAATAGTTGTTGTTTTAGTTGTTGTCATTTTGAAATTTTCATCATCAACGACATTTGTTTGTTAAATGTTTGAAAAATGATGGATCTCCAAAAATATAACATAAAAAATGTACATTAGGATCTTTGTTTTTATAAATTATTTAGCTTATAATTGGTCCCTCTTGATCAAGTAGTAGTAGTCAATCCACACCCTTGAGTTTAATCCGTCCTGATAAAGTTTTTTCATCAATGGAATGTCCGCATGATACTTTTATCAGTTCTTATCACTTAGAGCCCCCAGAGCCCCCTAATTCGTAGGAATATAGTCAACATATGTGTCTAAACATGAATCTTGGTCCCCATATTTTAACCCAAAGTTTTATATTCCAATAAAACTTTTTAAACAAATACCTTTAGATGTCACTCTATGATAAACCAAAAAATTTCCAATTAAATTTTTGAAGCATCTACATGCTGATTTTTTCAAAACATTTAATTTTTCTTTACACAATGAGTCTTTTAATAATTTTCTTAATTTGAGGTTTTTCTACTACTACTACTACTACTACTACTACTACTACTACTACTTTACTTATTCTGGGGAATTTCTCTTTGAAATATAAAAATACATTTTTATTGGGACTCATCCCTCTAGAATATTTTTGGTAAGTCTAATTTGATATGAAGTGGCGGTAGGAATATACCAGAGAGCTTTAAAATTGTAAATGCGTTACAGTTTTCTATTTACAAATTAAAGATCTACGTGTAGGACAAACTTTTCCCTATTTGTGAATTTTTCGATCCCTGGCGACCCATTCCCATAAAAAGTACCCAAATTTTAATGATAAAAAAGATTTCAAATCAAGAATTAATATGATCATGATATTTTGATTTATTTCTGATATAGTTTTTTAAGATGTAAATATGGACCTAAATAAAAATAAACAGTATTTGGGAAGACTACATTTCTAAAAATAAATTTTACCTTGCCACAAGAAAGCTTGAGGTGATGGAAAAAAAAGTACGGTTTCATGATGGGGGTAGGTAGTCAAAAGCAGTTACCTACCAAAGTTCATGTCACAAGATCAGCGTTGACTAGTGTAATCTATGACCCGAATCTATTAACTCTATTAAAATCCAAATTTTATCTTCAGAAACTTAGAAGATCAGGGAGGGAATGGTCATTTCTTACACATTTTGAGCTTTATCTCTAAGACCATTAGACCAAAAATTATAAAAAAAATATTTTAGGGTTCTTAGAAGTAGCTCTTTCAAATAAAACCTAACACTATATAATAGCTAAAACTTGATTGTTTGGTCACCAAATTAACACCCCATTTTACTGTAAATATTGTTACGGGCTTATCGGTTCGAATTGATTACACGTAATGGATTATTTCCACTTTATTACTGAATGAACTCGGCACACTTCAACTGAACAGTAATTCACTACTTATTTACTAATTGCCAACCCATTAACTACACTGACTTCTAACTGACTTCTCGAGGGAAAGCTGACCGCCTTTTATAGTTTTGGCCCCCGGCTTCTAGAACTTTTCGGTAGATAAGGCTTATCGTTTGCCGAAATTTCTGGAACGCTTATTTGCCATTTGTTTTGTTATCGCGGCCGCTTTTCCCTTATCAGATCCTTCTAGAAACTTTTTTCATTTACTAAATTTTACAATTTTATTCTAAATCCTGTTTCATCTATTTACATTGCGTTACAATATATTTTTTTTTAATCGTTGGCTGCAAACTTTCGAATTCCCCCGTTATATAGTTTTCGAGGAAAACCTTTTCGTGACGCACGGACGGACGGACACGAAAGTGAGATTATGTAGGGTTTTGTTCTTTGCTTTTAAGTTACAGAATCAGAAGAAAAATCATCAATTGTAATATTTGTATTTGTATTTTATAAAAAATGTTGTGATTTCTGAACTCCTTTATGAATTCCGATTTTTTTTCAAAATTACCTTTGCTAGAGAATTTGGTTTATTTTGAAATTTACCCATAACCTAAAAATTCATATACGTCTTATTTTTTTCTAAAATTTCTGTTTTTTTCTCAAAATTATGCGTTTAAAGTTGAATTCACCAAATTTCTTCCAAAAATTCAACTTTAATCTAGAGATTTAAAAAATATTTGCTTTTAACTTGAAATCAACTGTAAATGCCTCATTAATTTTTCATTTTTCTGGTCTTACAATTTCAACAAATTGGAAATTTTGAAAATTATCGTCTTTAGCGTCTACTGCTTTATATTTTAATTTTTGGCTCGAAACTCAAAATTTTGACTTTTTTTCGGAATCTTGACAATTTATAAAAATTTTCTTTTATTTTTTGAACACTATTTTTATTTTTTGAACACTACTTTGGATTGAAATTGCAAAGTTACTTCTTAAAATTCTAAGTTAATACTTTCGATTTCTATTTTTTTTCCATTTTGAATGAAGTATAATCTTTTTAAAAAATTTTGTTTTTTTTTTAATTTCTACTCTTTTCTCGAAATTTTGAGTTGTATGTGGAAAAGCTCCCAGTTAACCAGCTGGTTTTACCTGGAAATTCCAATTTTAAGTTTTATCTCGTCAAAATTTCGAATCTTGATTTTAAAAAATGGGTCTAACTTAACCTTTTTGAACTAAATATTTAACTTGAATTAAACTTTTTTATTTTATTTGAATTTAATTTTTTATCAACATTTCAATGTCAATCAAGAGATTTCCACTTTTTTATTGATTTGAACTTTAGCCTTTACATTTTTTTTAATGAACTTCATTTTTTTTATTGTTAGTATTAATTTAAATATTTATCCTTTTTTACCATTTCTTGAGGATTTTATAAATTTAAGTTTTTTCCTGAATATTTCCATTTTAATTTAGGTTTGAACAAATAAGTTTGGATTAACATTGTAAAGAAATTCATAATTTATAAAAATAAATTTGGAAAAAGTTGAAATTTTGAAAATAAAATCAAAATTTCTAGAGAAAAGGTAAACATTTAAGGTGGAAATAGATGTTTAAAAAAATTTAACGGCTTACAGCAAAGCACAATTTGTATTAAAATATATTTTCTCGAACTTTCGAGTTCAGAATCAGTCATAATTTAATAATAAGGCCAATTTAAAGAAAAAGAGGTAACATTTTTGGGATTAAGGTAGAAAAAGAAATAAGTAAAATTTTGACTTCAAGTCATTATTTTGGCAAAAAGAAAAAGGTGGAATGGATTTTGTGAAAAAAGGAGCTGGAAAAAATATTTTATTTTTCAAAATCGAATTATTTTTAAGGTTTCAAATTTCTAGTTGACCGAGAATCAGTTTAAAATCGACTGCGTCGAAAAGACAAACCAACAGTTAAGAAAGAGAATTAGTAAAAAATGTTAAACATAAATAATATTGAATTTTTAAGCGCATTTTTTTGAAATATTTAAAAATAAATGCTTTGTTTTTGTTATTCATTTTTGTACCTAAAAATAGTAACACATTTAATACTCGGTGTTGTACTGCACAGTGGTTCTACAATTAAATAATTAAAATAATCAATTATCAAAGTAAAACACAAGTTAAATAGTGCACCGTGTAGACGTATACACAGTGTCCACAGTTTAACTTATATATTGTAGGAATAGAGATATGTGAGTTAAAATTTTAATTCAGATGATATGGCGTGATGAGTAAGGCGATTGCTTCTCGCTTGCTAGGTTGCGAGTGTCACGGGTTCGAACTTCGTTGGCGATCACGCAGTTTTTTAAGCCTGTTGCTCGTCTTACTCATAGCTACATAATTCTCTTAACATTGCAGCATAATGATTACGGGAATTATCTTAATGGTGAGGAAAACCATAAATTTTCTCCGTATCAAAAAAGCTCAACGCGCCTAAAGAAGCTTTCACTTCAAAAAATGACACTTAAATATTATTCTCTTGTTAAATGTCAAAACTTGAATGCTTTGACCAAAAATTTAACTTAATATTTTAATCATAATTAATTTTTAAAACAAAATATTTTTTCGAAACTAAGTAAATGGTTTCAATAAAGACTTTCTCTTTGCTTTGACACAACAAGATCCTCTAAATTATTTAATTTTTTGTTGGATTTTAAAAGTCGCCTCTAAAAGCCATTGAATCCAAACAAACTGGGAGTATATAATTTTTTACTGGATGCCGATCTTGTCCGAAAATAGTGAGTAAGCTTTTCCCCGATTACAAGTAACTTCTTTAATAAGTATTCTTTTTAACCTTGCGTTTTTAATCAAGTATTATATTCAAAAGCTTGGCTTACACAAAGCTAAAGTTACAGCCTTAAAACATAAAATAATCTAAAAATTATTCGCTAATAAAATAACTGATCAGTTAAAGATATTCCGATAAATATGTTGCAGGACCGGACTGTGATTCAACCATTTTTACGATGAAAGCTTTCGCAGTCTTTCGTCGTGCGATTCATTCCTTTTTTTCATTCGTTTCTTCCAATGAGAAAAAATAAACCATCAAAAAAATAGTGCTAGATGATTTTGATATTGACGTTAAGTTGTCATGTTGCTAAATAATTTAAGGAATAAGAGTTTGGAAAGCATTTTTAAAGCATACATATTAATTTGTTAAAAATTCCCTACTTTTATAACTTCGTCGACAGTTTTTTTTTAAAGAAGACGACATGAAAATTATTTTTTTTTTGTTTTCCCATTTCTGATAGGCGCTTAAAATAGAAACTTCTGGTTTAATTTATCACTTAAGTGATGGCAAAAACTGAACCAAAAAATATTACAGTTAGGAGCAATTTGGCGAAGGTCCGCTTCTGTGTTGATATGGTAAACTAATCAAATACTTCCCATAATTACAAATAAAAGTAAAATATGCAAACTCAAACCTCGGCTGGCCATCCTTTCGAAGATAATCGTAACTTACGATCCTTGTATGCCGCTGGCACATTTAAACTTTCTTAAAACCCAACCAATGTTGTTTAACCAACTTGTGTACCATCAGAGATCTTGCTTTTTATAATGATAATATGGGAAGTTATAAAAATTGCATTTAGATTTAAAGATTTTTCGAGCTTTTTGCGAGATATGAGTTTACCTACCCGCAATTATCTTATATCGGTATGGTTCCTCTTTCATCGAAATTCGTGGGGCTTATCATTAAATTATAGGGTAATCGTTTAACATATCTGACTTTTGGATTTAATTTTATGACGAAGTTAAAGGCTGAATTAAGTAGGTTTAAAACATGATAAATTTATAAATTATCTTGTGGAAATAAACATGTTTTACTGTCATATTTAGAAAAAAATTCAAAGTAAATATGTGTACCATTTAAAGCAGTTTATGTTGTTAACTTGGCAAAATCAACTGTTAAGCTATAAAGGGAATAATTAGCGCTTAAAAGTAGGCCTTATGCAGATCCAGACGCTATTAAAGGTGTTAATATATCTACATATGAACGCACTGGAATACTAATAATTTAGTGTTGGTAAAAGAAAGGGGCACCATACGCATCATTCGTCTAGGAAGTACAGTCTGCTCAGGCCGGTCTTACTAGAGGTTCTAACTTTGTTTCGAAAATTGGATTTTTATTCAAAATTTGGAGAGGTTTCGAATATTTCACTTTTCGCAGTTTAGGATTTACACTTTTAGTTTTTCATAATTCGGTTATAAGCTAAATCTAAACTTTAGCTAGACATTCTTAGTTCTTTTTTCTTCGAAATGTTGACTTTTTTTTTGTTATTCCAAGATAGCAATTTAAAATGTTCTTTTTCGTTATAGATTTGCGTTTTGTAAATTCCATTTTTTTACAAATAAAGGATGCACATGTTAAAGTGTTTTACTAATTTGACTGAAAAAGCAGATTTTAAAATTTAATTTTTTCTTAGGACTGTTTTTGTTAACCATATCTTGAAAAATAATAAAAATGTCACCATTTCGACACAACTATATAATTTGTCCTCATTTCGAAATACCATGATTCATCTTAATTTATGCTTTTCAGTGAAAAATCACCTCCGACGTTCTTAAATACTAGGAGATACAAAAGGTTGGTTACGAAAGTGAATCCAGTCAAACCGAAATAAGGAACCCCGAAATTTTAAAAGGGCAATAAATTGTCGCAGGAAGCTCCCATTTTCGCTCTGAAATAAAGAAATTAAATGCAAGGCGGGTATTTTTCGTAAATATTGACATAAAAATTTAGCAGCTTCTTTATGGATGTTGGCACATTAATTTCTATTTACTCAATTTGCCGCTGAAGACAACAAAGAGCCCAAACATGAATTCTGCTGTACAAGGAATTTTTTAGATGAATTCGGCTTCCAAACTGCTCTATTCTTAACTAAATTATAACTAAATTAAAACTACTAATAACATTATATTGTAAACAATTACGAATTTAAATTGAAGTAATGCTCATAAATTTTTGTAGCTCTCTCATAAAGCTTTACTGTTTATTTTTAATCCCTGTCCTTGGTTAAGGAATAAGACAACACAGAAAATTGATTTTATTTACTTAATTTTAGAGTTTAGTAGTTACTGGATTAGTAAAGATGCAAATGAAATATTAAGTTTAAATTGTGCCTTATTTTACAATTTACAAATAATTTAATTGTTAATGCGAAAATTCGCTTTCCAATCACTGAAATCAGTCATCGAAAATTTAACGAAGTAACTGGATGCATCTTAAAAGCAGAAACATTTTTAAAGTATCTCTGTTTGTTTTAAAGATTGAAGGTAATTGTTCCACCGGTAGACCCATACATTTTAATAATCGCCGGTTTTAAACAATTTATTTCCAACTGAATGCCACCGTTAATATTCCTGACAATCGCATTTACATCCTTGTTTCGCAGATTTTATCCAGGATTTAGAAATTTAAAACCATTTACAATTGCTAAACCCTTTGCACCGCACCTAGTTCATAAAATCCAATCATTTTTTAGATTCCAGAATTTTTTATAGCGTAATCCTCTTCGAATTAGAACGAATTATTATTTACTGGATTTTTTTCATAGACATTATCAGGCTTGAGTTATATGTATTCTGCTCAAATATCCCGGTTTTATGAAAAATAAATAATACTTAGACATAAAAATTTCACTAAATACCAAAGTGTGTGACGTCAATAATAATACTTTGATCCTTGTAAATCAAGAATTAAGCTTCTAATACTTTAAGTAGTTGCTTGACATGGTTCAATTCAAAAAGATTTTAAGGAATTTTACCCCAAGTAACCGAAGAAGCACAGTTTTTTTCTCCGAGCGAGTTGCTTCATCAGTTTGCTACTAAGGAAGTACTTAAATGACATACATTTCAAGAAAAAATTAGATCATGTAGAATTTTGAAACTACAGTCTGTGAGAAACGAAGACATATGTAGAAAAGCAGGAAGAATATATAACACCGTTGACGATATTGAAACCAGGCAGCTGATATTGTATGGCGACGTGAGGCGAATGGAAGAAAAAAGATAATCAAAGATAGTACTTTTACATGTTAGCAAATAGGAGGAAAATAAGAAAACCGATTACACAATGGATGAATAATGAGCGATATGGCTCTAGAGCAGCAAGAAGAGAGGTATAACGTTTGAAGTGCAGGATGCGGCGTAAGTTGTAGGGCCCCCGCTAAAAAAAGACAAATTTTTAGGGCCCACAATTGTGACTACTGTTACTTAGAAACATTCATTGTTAAAAGATATTTTATCTAATACCTTTGTCAGCGAAAAACTAAGAACTTATCAAAAAAACCGAGGAATCAGTTTTCTCAGTAAAAGATTGAAGCAGTGTCTTCCTTTGAAATGGGGTAACAGCTTTCTTGCTAAAATTGTAATACAAACTACCAAAATTGTAATACAAACTACCTCAGCAAAAACTGAGCAAGGATGCATTTTTTGCTAAGGAAGATTGACCGTCAACCTCCATTAAAAAGCTACTTCCTTAATTCTTTGCTGAGGAAAATGCTTCCTCAGTTTTCGTTGAGAAAGCTTGTTCCTTAATGTTTTTTGAGGTAACATTTAAGTACTCATTTTTTCGCTGAGAACGCTATTAGGTAAAATAATTTTGAGAATAGATATTAATGAGTGGCAGCATCGATAATCTTATAACCACTTTTTTTTCAGACAGTCCCGTAGGGTTTCGCATTTTAACTCTGCTAACTGGGAAGAATAAAGAGAATTCTTTGCATCTTGCCCTTGGCAGGAAGTCTGCTTTAACTTAGACAACCCTTCCTCAGTCACCAAATCCATCACTGAAACTACCCTGATTGGTATGGAATGCTCAGTTCCTTACTCCCAAAAGAAGTATGCCTCCAGTAAATCTTTGTTCAGCAAAAAATGTGCTTGGGCTGTCTCCTGCAAAAATTGCGCATATTGTCTTTGAGGAAATAATCCCTCAGTCGAGACTCGCATCACCTTTGTAGATGCACGACATTTTTGTAAACTGGTTATTGACGAAGAAAAAAGTGATTTCGATCGTAAAATGCGAAAGAGGCGTATCAACTGTCCAAACGGTTCCAAGTCGTTTTGAGGATTTGCAAAGTCGATTGGAAAGAATTTTACATCTTCCAATTTTCCATTATTACTCGATGACAATAACAATATTGCGACTACTCCCAAGGAAAAGACTGAGATGCTAGCGTTAGTGTTTGCTGAAAATTCCAACCTTGATCCTCGAAATGCAAAACATCCTATTCTTCCTAAGATTGGCACTTCAATGCCTAAAGTTATTTTTAGACACAGCACAATCAGGAAGATTCTTTTCGAGCTCGACACCTCGAAAGCTTTTGGTCTTGATGGTATCTCCGCTAATGTTCTTAAGAAGTGCCCTTCAGTCCTAAGCAAATTGTTTACCCCCTCTTACAACAAAGGTGAATTCCCTAACATCTGGAAATCTGCTAGGGTGCAGCCTGTCCGTAGAAAGGGAAAAATTAATCTGGCTAACAAATATTGCCCTATATCTTTGTTGTCCATGATATCTAGTGATAGAAAAGGTTATCAACTGACAATTCGGCAGTTCTTCCTAAGAAAACTCGTGCTTACTAAGGTTATCAACATCGAGATTCTCAAATATCTGGAGGAGAATAGAATCATCTCGTATAGGCAATACGGTTTCAGACAACAACGCTCAACTGGCGATCTACTGGTATATGTTACTCAGCTATGGAAAAACATGGTGAGGTTAGGATTGTGGCATTGGCCTTCAACAAAGTCTGGCACCGATTTCTTTTCGCCCAATTAACATCTTATGGTTTTCCTCCTGGACTCTATCATTTGATATCCAATTTTATCGCTGACAGATCTTTTCAGGGTGTTGTCAATGGCACCTCATCCGAGACATTTGTTATCAATGCAGGGGTGCCTCAGGGGTCTGTCTTGTCTCCTACTCTATTTATGTTGCACATAAACAATCTCTTAGCTTCAACTCCCAATCGGATATACAGCTACGCAGATGGTAGTAGGCTTGGTGTCACCTTTTTTAGAACAGACCATTATCCGTCGCTGCTTTAGATCGAATAAGGGAACAGCAGATACAGATGATTAATCGGGATCTCGAAAACATTTTGGAATGGAAGAAAAATCTGATCGACTTTAATGCTTCAAAAAGCACGGTTTTCTCAAGGAAGAGATCAAGGGATAATGCAACAAACATATTAATGGACGGTAAAATTCTTCCATGGGATCTAATCTATCTATTTTACGAGTGAATGCGAGCACTAACTTCTCTTGGGACGATCATGTGCGCGCCATTGCCAAATCCGCCTCTCAGAAGCTAGGCTTTCTTTTTAGAGCTAAAAAGTCCTTCACATATCATTAGCTACTCACACTATACAAAGCTCAAGTTAGAATACTGTTCTCATGTTTGGTGTTCAACCCCAAAGCACACTTTAGCTCTTTTGAATCCAGTTCAAAGAAAACCGATTCGCCTAATTAATGACGAGAGTTTGACCGATTGTCTCGAAATACTAGACCACAGGAGGATGATTGGTAACTTGTTCCTTTTCTACAAGTGGACAAGTCTCTTTTCTGCAATGGAAGATGCTCGCAGGAACTAATAGGATTGATCCCCCCCAAGGGCAAGGTTTTTGAGGCATACAAGACAGTTGGAAACAGCAAATTCCTGTGGGGTCCAGCTTGACATAGTAAGGACTTTTGTCTACGAAGATTTTTTTGCTATAGAATTTCCAAGCTATGGAACTGGTTATCGAAAGGAATTTTCCCCAAAAATTACAACCTATCCTTGTTTAAGAAGGTGGTTCATCGCCATCAATCCTTGTTTTCGCATCCTACTTGCAGTACTTTGAGAGCATAATGGGGTTGCCCTTTGCGAGTGGATTAAACTTAAAAAAAAGTAGATGTATCATATTTTAATTTCATTTTATACGTCATATTAAGGACTGTGCAACTACAGCAATTGTAGCAAAGCTACAAGATCTAGCAATTCTGAATTAAACTACTACCTCACTTTATTTGTTAAAATCAAGTTACATGTAGAAAAATTGGATTTAGAGTGCCTTCAGATCAATTTTTATGAAATTCGTTCAACTCCTCAATTCTTCCCAAGAATTAAGGAGTTGGAATCAGCCTAAAGTTGACGATCTTTATTAAAAATAAAAGAAAAAAGATTTTGACTGCATTCCATTTCTTGAACAGGCTATTTTCCTAGTGCAATTAGTTTGGTTAGAGAATTAGCTTGCTTAGTTTCCTTCAAAACAAATAAATGAAACCGAAAGGGGTAACTTTGGTTTAATTATTTTATTTTGGCCAGAACAATGGGTGGTCGCAGAAATGTTAACTTTTTTTTTTAATTTAGCATCCATCCATTTTGCTCGGTCTGGTAGTAAAGCAAAAACATCCTGCCTCTTGAGAAGTTATAAATAGTAATAAATACGTTTAAAACCTTGCTAGTTAAAGCATAAAGCAATGCTGGCAAATCATTTAGGCAAAGTAATGCTATTTAAATATAAAAGTCAAACTTTCGCTTTGGCGTCCCCGAACAATTAAATGCTTTATTCATCACGTACCTATATGTCATAAAACATATTACCTCTCAATAAGCGATCAAAGATTCCTTTGTGCAGCTTAACCGTCAGGTAAATTTCTTGAAGAAATAGGTACGGTTATTAATGTTAACAAAAAGCTTAAACACAGTACAATGACGTATGATATTTCCAGCAGAAAATAATGTATATTTACTGCACCGTATATCTTTATCACAATCCTTCAAAATTTCACACAAACCTCCCTAGTTAAATCAGACTATCAGCTAATACATTATTTCTGAATAACACATCATTCAACCTTCAGTAAAAACATAAAATTATAAAATTGATCAGTTGGTCGGTCTCGCATTAATTTCCAATAATGTGGATTTTTACAAGCAGCTGCTTTACTTTTTTAAATCCAATTAGTTTTCTTTTTAACAATAAACAATTGGGGATATTTTTTTTGGTGCAACGAACTGGTCCTTGGTTATCTTCAAAAATTGAAACACATATCTTGAGGGCAACTTGTGTGGTGTTTTCTAATCTTTCTTGGTTTCAGGGGACAAGATTTGTATTTCAATTGGGGATAATCCAAAGAAACAGGAATAACTTTTTCAGAATATAATATTATATATTATACTATGATATAATTATACTATAATAAAATATAATATAATATAATATAATATATTATAATATAATATAATATAATATAATATAATATAATATAATATAATATAATATAATATAATATAATATAATATAATATAATATAATATAATATATAATATAATATAATATAATATAATATAATATAATATAATATAATATAATATAATATAATATAATATAATATAATATAATATAATATAATATAATATAATATAATATAATATAATATAATATAATATATTATAATATAATATAATATAATATAATATAATATAATATAATATAATGCAGGGTGATTCAAAATTTAATATAAATATTTTAACAGGGTATTTTTTGGGTCAAAACAGGACTTTTTTTTCTACAAAACTGTGTCCTAAATAGGGTTGCCAAACGTCCGGATTTCGTCCGAACTGTTCGGTAATTAAGCAAAGTGTTAGTGTCCGGAAATAAAGGTGGACCCAACATAGATTTGTGCGTTAATTTAGAGTTAGCCATAGAGCTGTCAACAATTATTTTTTGTGGCAGAAGTACCGAGTATATATAAAAATATATTAAGCGAGGATCTTTTTTTTTCAATATTTATAATTATTGTAACTTGTCCTTCGTTATTATTTTTTAGGTTCCTAATTATATTCTCGTGATCCACTGAAAAGATTCAATATGATACAATAATTTTCATATATTTTGGCTAACAAATAAACCGTATAAAATTGTACATTGCGCGTAGTGCTAACTGATGCGAAAACCAGACTAATATTAATAATTTTAATTTACAAATGATGAAGTTATAATTTTTGATATTACAATTAATTTGAAAATTCAAATAAACCATTGTCTCCTAGTTTTGAGTTTTCACGTCTGTCGGCAGTCTCCATGACTATCACTTTTTAATGAAACCGTATTCAAATATAGAATTTCAAGTAATGTGAGTACATAAGAATTAGTGTTATGAAATATCTGGGTAGCCTAGTATGTCTTAGATGATTTAGGAATGAAGTTGCCCGTAGAAACATTTAATTCTTTTCCCCAAGGAATGAACAATCCGATCTCCCGTCCTCCAGCTACCCTAGACTTGATTACATTTTTGTTAAATTAATTTGTGTAGACAGAGCCATGATTATTCCAGCAATTATTTTAGACATACAACTAAATTAAGGTTTACTATCTCGAAATTCTGATAACGTATGACGCTGTGATTCCCAGTGGTCTCTCTAATATTAAGAATCGATGGAATCATTATATGATTTAAAAGTGAAAGGCTGCAGCAGACATTTGTATCAGTACAGGTCCGTGAATTAATCTGACGTTTTCTTTGTCAAAATATTCGGTTACATTAAAAAGAAGCTTTAGTCTTTTAGATGGTCCTAAGCAGATCACGCTGTAAATAAATATGTTTGAGTGTTTTAGTCTCATCTTTATAATGTATTAAACCAGTTACCTTAACGCTTCGCAAAACAGAAAGCCTGATACAAAAACAAGTGTCAAATTAGACTACGCTTCATTCGACTGAAGCCTGTTCGTGCTGTTACTTTTCACGGACAGGTATACATATTTATCCAATACATTTTAATGTCTAATTCACTTAAAGTCAACAGTATTTAACAAGCTGGAAGTAAGGAGAAAAAGACGGCGAATGTTTACCTTGTGGGTGTTATCAAAATACCTAACAATAAATTCCAGGCAAGCCCCCATACTTAGCGAAAAATAGAAGCAACTCAACCTAAACTATTAATGACCATTAATAATGCATTTATTATGTAACCGTTTAGTGGCAACAGCAACCCATGTAGTTTCGCCCTAAGACATAACACATCACTGATTCCATGTTAGACTTGCTCTCGAAATACGATCCGTGGTGTTATACGAACGATAGCGATATATAAAACAAAGGGGCAAAAACGAATCCTCCGCAGGCTGGAACCCAAACAAGAATTCGCGTGAGGACATCTTGTAAATGTTAATAGGAGCGGAATTCTATAGACTTAAGAAATCACAACTTGTTTGTATATTTTAACGCCAAACATCCGGCGAGGGCGACATGGGAACTCAACCCCATTAAAAAAATCATCGGGTTGTATTCAGTCACCGGAGATGGAACATTCACGACAGAAGTGTCGTATTTTTCAAAAGCTATAAGAGCGTGGAGTGCCATAAACGTGTGCAACGTCAAGTGTCATACGTTTACAGTATAGATTTTACACTGGTGCAATCAAAGATGAGAAATATTTCATTCAGCTATTGATTTTTGCCTGATTCTCGCATTCATGGTTGCTTGATTCTATCATTCATGTTTCTTGAAATTATTTAGGTGGAGTTTGAACAGAATTCTCACGAGTTGAAACGCGTCTGTAAGAGTGGATATTCACCGCGAACATTTGTGGCTAATGTAACTCTTTAGATGCTAATGATGGATGCACCCGAATGGTTCCAGTATGAGTGTCCACTATAACACGTTGTGTCAAGACGAATATTACATCGTGTCAACATGAATGTTACGTCGCGTCGTGTCAAAACGAATGGCTCGTCGCGCTTTGTCATGGCAAATATGATGGTATTGTGTCAGTAGTCAATATGAATATGATATTGTGTTAAGATCAATATTGCATAGTGTTAAGATGAATGTCATGTCTCCAAATCAATATTGCATTATTCCAGAAGAATCTCATACCGTATTAAAACGAATAGCACGTCAGGTCGAGGGAAACATAATGTCACATCAAGAGAAATATCGCACAGTGTCAAGATGAATATGACATTGTGCTAAGGCACAAGGCACGTTTCAAGATGAATACGTAAATTGCATCGTGTCAAGATGAATGCTATGTTGCATCGTCTCCAAACAAGTATCATATTATGCTCAGTCCAAATATTATATCGTGTTAAAACAAATATGGCATCTTGATATAAAAATCACACCATTTCAAGAGGATTATTTCATAGCATCAAGATTAATAAGACATCGTGTCAAAGAAAATATCACGTAGTTTCATGATGATCACGCCAAGACGAATGTCAAGTAGCATTGTCTCCAACACATTATGTCAAGACGAATATCATGTCGTGTCAAGAGGAATATCATTACAGGATAAAGTCTTTCGGGATTGGACCGTGTCAAAGAACTACTAAAAGTATTCGACGTTTCGCCCACCATCATAGGGCGCTTCTTCAGGAACAAACAAAAGAAACAATAAATAAAAGGGAGATATAAGGGAATATGCAAAAATGGAAGAATGAAAAGGCCAAGTTCAAAACATCAGAGCACGGTAACTCAGTATGTCCACCATACCAGAGGCGTAACTCTTCTGAATTGAAAATTGATACAAAGGATAAGAAAGTTTAGACAGAAGAGCACGGTAACTTAGTATGTCCACCATACCAGAGGCGTAACTCTTCTGAGAGGAAAGAAAGAAAGGGAAACTTTATATACCATTCGTCTGCGCGATCACTTCCGAAGATTTCCCATGGTTGGTTTCCAGAAGAAGCAAAGCATGTAACCGTCATCTCTGTTGATATTTTTGGGGAATTTTTGGATTTTAATGGCCTCACGTATCTTTCTATTATAGTAATTAGGAATATTGGATATAATTGAAATATTATCAAAGAGAATCTTTTGTCCGGTCTCATGTTGATGTTTCGCAAAGGCTGACTGCGAAAATAAACCAGACTTAAAACATCTTTGGTGCTCGGATATTCGTGTCTGAAATGATCGTCGCGTTTCTCCGATGTACACTAAACCACAAGAACAAAAAACCCCGTACACACCATTAGAACGAAGGGATGAAATTTTATCCTTGGGAGATGGGAGGAGCTGTTGGATATTTGATGATGATAAAAAAATGCGTTTAATGTTGTGTTTTCTCAATAATTTTTCGATTTGATCTGTTACTTCGTGAACATAAGGAAGAAAGGCTTTAGAAGAAATTATTGAATTTTGTGAAGGACAAGGGGTAGGGCAAAGATGTCGTTTAATGACAGTTTCAATGTGGTGCGATTTGTAACCATTGTTGCGGAGGTTGAAACAAATTTTGTTCAATTCATCTGAAAGATTTATCGGTTTGAAATTGCTACAGCTCGTGAAACCAGTGAATTTATGACAGAACGTTTTTGGGAGGTGTGATGATGGGACTTTGAATGCAAATAACGATTAGTATGGGTGGATTTTAGATAAACGGAATGAGAAACGCGACCGTTTGGTAAACGGGTGACCAGTACGTCAAGAAAGGGAAGAAAACCGTTGTTTTCGATTTCTATAGTAAAGCTGATGGAAGAATGTAAACTATTTAGGTGATCCAAAAATAAATTTAGTGAATCTTTGCCATGTGGCCATACAATAAATGTGTCATCCACATAACGAAGCCAATGTCGTGTCAAGAGGAATATCATGACATGCTAAGATAAATGTCATATCGTGTCGCGATAAAAAATCACATCGTTTTAGGATCACCTCGTGTCAATTGAATATCACGACATGGCAAGGTGAAATGTTGCAGTGTCAAGACGAATGTCACTTGTGTCAAGACGAATGTCACTTGTGTCAAGACAAAAATCAAGTCGAATCAAAAGAAATATTGCGTTATGTGAAGATGAATATTACTTCGTGTCAAGATGGATGTGACGTCGAGGCGTGTCAAGATGAATTTCGTATCGTATCAAAATGAATATCACCTTCCGACAGGATGAATACCTTTAAAAGAGTCAAAAATACTAATTAGAAAAAGGACGGAAAGTTCGTTCGGAAATTGAGCTGTTTACTGCCTTGTATGATAATAAATAGTTAGTATCTTTGTCTAATTTAGAACGTGTCAAAATTGACACCAAATGCCAGGAGCAGAATTGATTCTATTGGCGACAGAACAAGTTATTTTCATTAAACCGTTCTATTAATAATAATAAATACACGAAAATCCCTTTAAACGAAGTCCAACGCGGATTGTGATTATTAAACGTATGCGAATTTGTATTAACTATTGACACGTTAGAATTCAATAATGCAGGGTATCCATAAAGCACAAAGTTACATGTAAACTTCAAGCTTTGCATGTTTACTGGAACATGTAAAACTCTTTTGCACCTACCCTTTCTGCGGCTGACTAATTTACATATTTTAGGTATAAAAATTGCACGACATTTTAAATTGTTCATTGCCTTAGCCCTTCCACGGATTTTTTTAATTAAAACTTAATTGGCGTTTATCTCTGAATCAGAAGATAACAATTTTATGACCCAATGTCGCTATGCATATTACAACGTTCATAAATGTAAGGAATAAAACGACTTTTTATGACGAACTTGATTATTTAGGCATTTTTAAGTCAACATTAAATTTAGTTTATTCCACTATATACATAAATGAATTTTTACATTTCTGCAGTCAACTTACTGTTGCAGAATCTTATGAAACTAAATGAATATTAAACTTACAATGCTGCCCAATGTTGTTTGTCATTTTTTTAACTGTTACCAGGTCATTTTGGGTGATCGACATAATTTTAGTACCACAAAATGTCTCAAGTATAAAGCATTTACATAATCACAATGGATAAAGACTACAGTTCATGAGATCACGCTAAAATGTTCGATCCCAATGTCTCAACTGGCTGTGGTGTACTTCGTATTGTATACGGACGGCAACGGTAATTCCTTTTTATTTATTTTTTTTTAATTTTTGGTCAACAAAGATCGACTGGCCGAAATAGGAAAATAGAAATGAAACATTTTCTTTTGCTCCTCAACAAACCATAATTGGTCGAAACATGAAAATATAAACTGATCGAAAGAAAATAAAATTTAACGACTTTTATCTTTGGTCGTAAAAAATTGTTTGCACAACTTCCAAAAATATATATGGCCCTAAACGTTATCATCAGAGGAATTTTCAGCCCCCACATCGAATGGCCTAACTTGTCCATGCAAAGAGTTGAAATTTTGGAATAAGGTTGAAATTTTGAAAAAAAACCTCAAGTTCTGAGAAAAGTCCTAACTTTAAAAAAAGTCTGAATTTGATAATAAAAGTATTAAAAAAAAGGCGAAAGTTCTGAAGTTTGAAAATTTTAAAGGTCGAAACGTCGTAAAATATAATTTTTTTAAGAAGTGAGAATTTTCGAAAAAGAGTCGAATTTTTTAATGTTTCAAATAAAAGTCCAATTTGCGTCACAAATGTCGAAGGTTCGAAAAAAAGTCAAAACTTAAAAAAAATCAAAATTTTTAAAAACAAGTCACAATTTCGAGAAGCAGTTAAAAGTCTAAACAAGGATGCCAATTTTTGAAACAAAATGGATATCTTGGAAGAGGTAGAAGTTTAAAAAGGTAGATAAAATTCTGAAAAAAGTTAGAAAATTTCAAATATCTAACTTATGTAAAAATTAATTTAAAAAGGAAATGGGAAATTTCGAAACAATCGATTTTTTTAATTTTTCCAATTAAAGTCCAGTTTACTATATATAGGTCGAATCTTTAAGAAAAAAATCAAAATTTAAAAAAAAAGTAAAAACTTTCAAAAAAGTCGAAACTTTGAATAATGGTCAAAAATTTTAACAAAGATGCAAAAACCGTGAAAATTCTGAAAAAAGTTCGAAAATTTTAAACGTTGAAATTTTGTACAAAATCAAATTTTTAAGAGTGAAAATTTTTTAAAAAAGTCAATTTTTTCAGTTTTTCAAAAAAAAATCCAGATTACTACTTAAAGGTCGAAATTCCTAGAAAAAGTCAACATTTTTGGAAAAAAGTACAAATTTTCAAAAAAAGGAAAACTTTAAAAATAATAAAAAATTTGAACAAAGATGCAAATTTTCAAAAAAGTGGATACCTTATTTAAGGTTTTCAAAAAAAATACTGAAAGTTCTGAAAAATTAAAAAAAAAAATGAAATTTTGCAATACACCGAACGAGTATTTTCGAAAAAATTGAATTTTTCAAATAATTTTATTTTATTTATTTATTTATTTTTCAAATAAAAGTTTCCTAAAAAAAATTGAAATACAAATCTTGTCCCCTGAAACCAAGAAAGATTAAAAAACACAACAAAGGTTGCTCTAACGTGTTTCGATAATCAAGCTATCATCTTCAGAGAGGTACTCAAGGGACAAGATTTGTATTTCAAATGTTTCAAGATAATCAAGGACCAGTCCGTTCCACCAATCATGGGTCCCACATAAAGGTCGAAATTCTTAGAAAAAGCTAAGTTTTTTTTAAGAATTTGAAATTTTCAAGAAAAGTCAAAACTTCGAGAAATAGCCAACATTTCAACAAAGGCGGATATCGAAAAAAGTGTAAATCTTGAAAAAGGGTAGAGATTCTTAAAAAACACCATTTCAACATAATCAGGTTTATTACAAAAATCTAGATCTACAAAATTTTGAAAAAAGGTTAAAATTTTGTGTCAATGTTTTCAAAAAATTCGAAAATAAATCAAAATATTTGAAGAAAGTGAAATTTTGAAAAGGTTGAAATTTTCCAAATAAGCTAAAATTTCAAAAATGGAAATTATAAGAAAATGGAAAATTGGAAATTTGAAATTTTCAAAATGTTATATATAAAGTCCGAAGAAGTGTTCAGGAACGGGAAGAATTTCAATCAAAATAGAGAAATCTGATTGGCTTTTCAAAAAGAATCGTCATTTCCAAAGTCAAAATTTTGGTTTTTACTCAGATTTCACCTTTGTGAAAATTGCTTCCCGATTTTTATTAACTTTCTGTAATATTTCGACTTTACATTTTAAAAATTTCGAATTTTCAAAATCAAATTAAAAAACCAACATTTTAAGTGAGTCAATGTTTTCAAAAGTGGAAACTTTCAAAAAATTCAAATTTTCAGAAAGGATTGAAGTGTTTTAAAAAAATCGAATTAAAAAAAATTGAAATTTTAATTCCAGATTTTAAATAAGGTGGGTATTTTGAAAAAAGTTCAGCATTTTCAAAAAACGGCCCAAAATGTAAAAAAAGTCGAAGTTTTTCAAATAAAATTGAATCTAAGATAAAATCAAATTATTTTTAAATTATTTGAAATATTGAAATGAAAATTTTCAAAAAATTTTAAAATTCCAAAATAAACATTTTTTAGACAGAAATGCTCAGTGTCCTAACAAATCAAAATATATGTACATAAAAAAGGCAGAATTTGAAAGAAGTCGGAATTTTGAAAGAAAATCAAAACTTCGGAAAATGTCTAAATTATCAAAATAAGGTCAAAAATTTGAGCAACAATTGAAATTATGGAGATCGAATAGAAAAATGTTGAGATTTTGAAAGAAATCGATTAAAATATTTCGAAATTATCAATAAAAATCGATTTGGTTAAATAACTTCCCTTTTTCGAGCTAACTCGAGTCAAAATTATATGTTAATATTTGAAATAGGATATTTTTTCACTGCACAGGATTTAAATATAATGAAAAACAAAATGCCAGTGTTAAAATTACCGGATAAGAAATACGAATATCTACAAATAACAAATAGTGTTTATTTTAAAATTTTTAGATTGTTGGTTCATTGCTTATAAGCAGTCTCGGAATTGGACCTCCACCCGCCGGCGTCGTAATTTTGATAACAATCGTATTGTAATGCTAATTGAACAAAAATTTTACCTGCGGAATCTACGTTTTCAAAAAATAATGAATTTAAATTAGACAACATCTTATTTTAGTGCTGAACTTTACACCTTTCCTTGCCAAATGCAATAAAAATATGCCGAAATATGCAAAGTTATTAAAAATATCCAAAATATGCATGCATATGCAAGTTGCATGTAATCCGCTCTCTAATTATTATTTATAAATAATTTCTTTTAGGATTATTGACATCATTTTTTCATGCTTAATTTTTTAGGAGCAGAGTTGGAGTTCCTTATGCTTAACTTGATTTCTGTATATCCTGATGTTATCGCTTTTGATACTTAATTTCCGCAGAACTAGCAACATAATTCTTTATAGGTAATTTCTTCCATATCGTTCGTCCTTCATACTTCATTTCTTTCACAACTAGTAATATAGTTATAATTATAGTTATAGTTATAGTTACAGTTATAGTAATAGTAATAGTAATAGTAATAGTAATAGTAATAGTAATAGTAATAGTAATAGTAATAGTAATAGTAATAGTAATAGTAATAGTAATAGTTATAGTTATAGTTATAGTTATAGTTATAGTTATAGTTATAGTTATAGTTATAGTTATAGTTATAGTTATAGTTATAGTTATAGTTATAGTTATAGTTATAGTTATAGTTATAGTTATAGTTATAGTTATAGTTATAGTTATAGTTATAGTTATAGTTATAGTTATAGTTATAGTTATAGTTATAGTTATAGTTATAGTTATAGTTATAGTTATAGTTATAGTTATAGTTATAGTTATAGTTATAGTTATAGTTATAGTTATAGTTATAGTTATAGTTATAGTTATAGTTATAGTTATAGTTATAGTTATAGTTATAGTTATAGTTATAGTTATAGTTATAGTTATAGTTATAGTTATAGTTATAGTTATAGTTATAGTTATAGTTATAGTTATAGTTATAGTTATAGTTATAGTTATAGTTATAGTTATAGTTATAGTTATAGTTATAGTTATAGTTATAGTTATAGTTATAGTTATAGTTATAGTTATAGTTATAGTTATAGTTATAGTTATAGTTATAGTTATAGTTATAGTTATAGTTATAGTTATAGTTATAGTTATAGTTATAGTTATAGTTATAGTTATAGTTATAGTTATAGTTATAGTTATAGTTATAGTTATAGTTATAGTTATAGTTATAGTTATAGTTATAGTTATAGTTATAGTTATAGTTATAGTTATAGTTATAGTTATAGTTATAGTTATAGTTATAGTTAATTTATTTTAGGACTATAAGATCGTTCTTCATCCTAAACTTCTTTGAAAACTAGTGATATCGTTCTTTATATTTACTTTCTTCTAGAATTAGTGTTATGGTTCCTCATATATAATTTCTCTCATAGCTAGTGAATCGTTCTTCCTACTTACTAATCTCTCTAGTCATAATATTCTTCATTCTTTATTCTTCTTCTTCATTCTTCATACTAAATTTCTTTTGTTCTTCATGATTAGTTTCTTTAAGACTAGTCATGTGTCACATCATACTTAATATTTAATTTCATTCAGGACTAGCGATATCCATCTTCAAACTTAATTTAGTTCTGGACTGGTGATATTGTTCTTGCTGAATCCAGATCAGATATACTTATTTGTGGCTGTTTTTTTGAATTATAGCTTTGATATTTCCGAGACAAAAATGAAAGATGGATATGGGTACATCCTCAGAATTTACTCAGATCTCCTTGCTAAATTTAGATCATGATAGATCCATTTCGGTCTACTGTTCCAACTGATACCTTTGATATTCATGACATAAAAACTGCAGTTATCGCAGTAATAATAAAAGAGTTTTTTTATTGAATCCCTTCCCATTATGCCTTCAAAGCATTGCGAGTAGGATGCGGAAACAAGGATAGATGGCAATAAACCGCCTTCTTAAACAAGGATAGGCTGTAATTTTTGGGGAAAGTTCCTTTCGGTAACGCGTTCCATAGCTCAGAAGTTCTATAGAAAAAAGAGCCTCCGTAGACAAAAGTCCTCATTGTGTTAAGCTGGACCGCACAAGAATTTGCTGTCTTCAACTGTCTTGTATGCCTCAAGAATTTGGCCCTTGGAGGGATCAATTCTATTAGTTTCTGTGAGCACATTCCATGAAAGTACTTGTAAAAAAGAGACAAGTCACCAATCATCCGACTGTGCTCTACTGTTTTGAGAGTATAGGTCAAACTCTCGTCATTAATTAGGCAAATCGCTCTTCCTTAAATTGAAACCAAAAAAGCTTAAGTGTGCTTTGGGGCTGAACTCTAAACATGAGAACAGTATTCTAGTGTTGGCCTTACTTGAGCTTTCTATAGTGTGAATAGCTGATGAGATATAAAGTACTTTTTTGCCCTAAAAAAAACCTAGTTTCCGAGAGGCGGATTTGGCAATGGCGCCGCACATAATCGTTCCAAGAGTAGTTAGTGCTCACATTCACTCCGAGGATAAATAGATTAGATCCCATCGAAAGGATTTTGACGTCAATTAGTGTGTTTGTTGCACTATCCCTTGATGTGTTCTCAGAGAAAACCGCGGCCTGAGTTTTTAAAGCACTGAAGCCGACCAAATTTTTCTTGCCCCATTCCAGAATTATTTTAAGATTCCGATTAATTATCTGTATCTGCTGTTCCCTTAGTCGATCTGAACCAGCGACGGATAATGATTTGTCGGAGGAAAAAGATGACACAAGGCTACTATCATCTGCGTAGCTGCACATAGGAAGAGATCGTTTATGTGTAACAGAAACAGAGTAAAATACAGGACACACCCCTGAGGCACCCCTGCATTAATCTCAAATGTCTCGCATGAGATGCCATCGATGACGACCTGAAGAGATCGGTCAGTGAGAAAATTGGATATCAAATAACAGAGTCCAGAAGAAAGACCATAAGATGTTAATTTGGCGAGAAGAGATTGGTGCCAGAATCTGTCGAAGGACTTTGAGATATTCAGTGCCACAATTTCAGCCTCACCATGTTTTTCCATAGCTGAGTTACAGATGTGAGTAGCATTTGTCAGTAGATCGCCAGTTGAGCGTTGTTCTCTGAAATCTTACTGCCTGTACGATATGATTCTATTCTTCTCCAGATATTTGAGAATCTCGATGTTGATAAACCTTTCCATCACTTTAGATATAATGGGCAACAAAGATATAGGACGACAGTTGTTAGACAGATTCCTTTTTCCCTTTATAGGGACAGGCTTCAACCTAGCATTTGGAGTACCAAAATACTTGAAATTTCAGGCATCTTTCTTGGTTTCAGGGGACAAGATTTGTATTTCAATTTTTGAAGATAACCAAGGACCAGTCTCATGCATCAAAATTCAGGCATCTTTTTCTCCAATTATCGAAGGTCATAAACGTTCAAAGCATGTTTTATGTACAAAATGTGGAACCTCAAATTCATTCAGGTTTTTCCCAGTGGACGCCAAAATAGTGCAGTCAGGAATACTTTTCTACTTTCATTCAAACTCTATTTGCAACATACGTAACGAAAATGATCTTCATGATCCAGATAACTATGTTTGCTTGTGGATGTCCTGCTATTCAATTTTTTATTGCCAAATAATGTCGATTTTGGCAAAATATTGACTTCCCCTCCTAATAGAAATTCTTCAGGATTTCCACTTTTAGGATTTATTCATCCGTTTGAAAAACCCAACATTAACAGCAAAAGCATCTCGCCGGTGATCGCCACTTGCTTCCCACTTGCTTTGCTTTGAATAGAGTCTAAAATTATCAGCTTTGATAAACGCGATGATTCATGTGTTAATGGACTTCTTGGGGATTCGTTGGGTTTTGTGATTTATTCAACCGTTTGGAAATCTTAATAACAATAGCCGCAAAAACATCTTAATAAATAAAAAAGTAATTTATATGGTGATCGATTTATTCGCTGCCCACTCAAGTGATATATCTACAGTCGAGAAAGCCTGAACTAGGGAAACGACAAATTGCTCGATTTTTTTTATAACAATTTAACTATAAAACACGTTAATTATTTAATAATTCACTTGTGCCTTAGTTTCCAATTTTATCTTCAAATAACTGTCATTTTATATGTAAATTACGCGCTAGCTTTTGTATTCTCAATAAAAAAACCGCCTATTTCCTTAATTAAACAGAAAGAAAGCTTTGTGTGTTTTTATGCTGTAGAGGAAACTTTAAATATTAAAACCTTAATGACACATTTCGATGTGGAATCGAATGGTTTACTTTAGATGTTTTTTATTTCGAATTTACTTTGAACAAACACCTTCCATTAGGCGAATCCTCGGGCTAACGTGTTATTTAGATGTAGATATTTTCAGGAGGTAACGTAGCCTACATCTTTATTCCATTTCAGGAAAGCTAATAGAGACGAGAGATCGATTAATTCCTAATTTAGTGTTCATGATTGAGTAGTTATTTTACACGCCCATGCTGTCGCTTTGCGCGCTGAAGCGACAAATGGCAAAAATCAGACGAAAATTGCTTATAAACTTACACTTTCGATCGCCTGTAATTAGGTTCAAATATTTAAGCTCGAATTTTCGTACTGACTGCATTTGATTTATTACATCTAATTACTTAAACTCTGGAAGTTAGGGATTTGAAAAGGTGATAGTTCTTTGGAAAACAATATGTTAAGTGCGCTTCCCTAAACTTTAGACAATGACCCCCTTCGAGTTGGTTTCTTATAGATGATAGGCATATTTACAAACTACTTCTGGAGTCCAACTTTGCTGGAATTAAGACAAAGGCTGAAAAACTTCTTAATATAGTCGTCTAACACTTAAGTTAATGTGCGATCTGATTGTGAGTCTAGGGAACAAAGGCAGCTTTGTGCTAACTCCGTTTAAAATCTCCGTTAGCAGCTTTGCATTAAAATATAAATATTTGCTCGATGGAAAAACGAGCAAAATTAAGTAATAAACTAAGTTATTTAAGTATTGTGCGATTACAAAGTTTTGACATTTAACCCTTTACTTACAACCAGATGATATACAAGGTAATTAAAATTGTGGTAAATTTTTTGTATTATGGGTCGCATACATAGTAATATTTTTTAATACAAGTGTCCCCAGTGTGACATGCGTTTAAGTATGTTAAATTTAACCAATTAGATATTCTGTCAAAGTTGCTACAGTTGAAAATATTTGTATTCAACAACCATATACGGGTTTCGACTTTACTTGGCCATCACCAGGATGATGCGATAGCCGTAAAAATTTCGTTACAGAACATTTAATTATTCGCTTTTTTGGTGGAACTGCAATTTAAAAGAAACATACTTGAATGTAAGTTTAAAATTTTGGTTCAAACCATTTTATAGATTAAAGAAAAAATTTAATGATATCCTCAGTCATAACATTTTTCTCGAAAGTTGGAAAAATGTTGACATTTCAAGATCCAAGTTAAAATTTGGTAAATAATTTCTAGGAAAATTCAGATTTCGGGAAACAAAATAAAAGCGAATTTGTTTCTTAAAATTTCGAATTAAGAATTTTGCTTTTGATTTTGTTTCCTGAAATGCCGAAAATAAAAATGTTGACATTTTCAAGAAATGCTGGCTTATTTTCGACGATTTTGATGTTGAAACTGAAAATGTTTTTACCAAAATTCCAAAATTTTTATAAACTTTGAAATTATTTTTAAATTTAATTTTTTATTTTTAAATTCTTATCGAAATTTGAGTTTGCATTCAAATTTTGTGTCAATTGCGATCTTTATCTTATTTTTTAATTTTTTCCCAACAATCACGATTTTACTTGAAATGTCTACTTATTTTCTGAAATATCGAACTTATGTTCGATATTTATTACTTCTCTTTTAAATTTTTTTATTTTTTTTCACGAAATATTTAGTCCTGTTCCAAAATTGCCAGTCGAGCTTAACATTCTTAACTTCTAAAATTTCCACTTCAAAATGTTGACTTTAGCCTCAAAAATATCACTTTAATCTCGACATTTAGCCCTTGATTCCGAAATGTTTAAAACATTTATTTTTCTTAATTTGACGTTTCTTTTAAGCGTTTTAAATTACATATTACCACCAACTCTCAATGAATTATTATTTAAGTAAGTAATTATTTAAATTTGTGCAAACTGGAAATAGTTTGTCCTTGTTTATTAGTAATATTGGCTGTTTTATCAATTTTCAGCTCAGATTGTATATTTTTCCATATACTACTTTAAAAATATAAACATAAGTCACCAATATAAATTATAATTCGTCACATTGACCCCATTTTTTTATTAAGATAACAACATTGTAACATTTTTAATAAATATAAACAAATCATAAAAAAGCAATTTAAACACGGGGACCAAACGAAGCCCTTTCGAATTATGAAGCCCCTATTAATTATGGGCCCTCGATATTTGCCTATTTAGTTAATCCCGCCTTGTTAATACTACTTTTGTATTATTGTTATACTTGTAAGATTTGGCATTCAAATTTGCACAAATTAAACTAAATTAGTCAACCGAAAGGTAACAGTAGCGATATTTTATTTCAAAATACCTTTTTAAATACATTAATGGTATTTATGTGCTTCTGAAACCCATTTGATTTAAATTTACGTCGCCGATGATCCTCCTGCTGTATCATAAAGGAACGATAAGATCAAACATTCCTTTAATTGTAATATAATTTTTTAACGGAAATATATTGCTTTACAAAAGACAGTTGATAGTCTTATGTAAATCACAGACTCCTACTTGGTCAAGTTTGTATGATAATTTTATTCTTAAACAGTTAAGTAATTACAATTGTAACTTGATTCTTATTTATTACTGAGAATTGAGCTAAAAGGTTAGTAAAGAAAATTTCGTGTCAACAATATTTCGAAGAACAAGGAATTGGTCGTTATACCACTCCCCTTTTTTTTTATTTTTTTTTTGTCGATAATATTTCCTCAGCTCTTTAGTTTTGTGGTGTCAAATGTGTTAAAGTGTACAGGCAAAATTGTCCATGAAAAATATCGAGGAAATTTGATACCCCCTGTTTATAACCTGCAACAGCTTACAAATTCCTCACCTCTTTTGAAGGTTAAAATTAAAAATTAACATGAAGATTTCTATCGCAGATACCTGTTTTCTTGTTAACATAAAAACAAAACATATTTAGCAAACACCTGTCATAAGCGGACATGTTCAGTCCTTAAATCATACAAAATGCTTGAGACACCCTTAATAATACAACTCCGATATAAATCAAACATCAAAGGCACCGCATTTCAACTATTATATCGATTTAAATTCGAAGAGATTTCGCGGATTAAAAGGACACAAATGAAGCTAAATAAAAATTTGTAGTCCAGCAAGGTATTGCACGCCTATGGTGTATGTTTTACACTTCTGAAGTCGCTTTATCCCTAGCTACCGTTTGCGCATAAAAGGTTTTGTTCTGTAGCTATTATATTACATCTTGATTCAAGTAAAATATAAACAAAAGGACCATGACATCGTTCAGACATTTTTAGCGCTAAAGCGATCACCTTTTCATAAACGCTTCTGTGTCCTGCTTATAGACCGGAAAATCTACAAAATCTCTCAGCACTTTTATCACAGCTTCAGATGAATAGTTCCATAATATTGCATATTAAAAAATAAATAACCTTACAGTCAATATTTTGGATTAGATAAATGTGATTGATTTAATTTGTAACGATTTGACGTGCATATTCAAAAAGGTAAAATACCACAAAATAAATTTCAAAAATAGAAAACATTTAATATTCGAGGGCTTACTCGGAATTCATTCAATGGTGGGGATGTATTAAATATTTTTATACTAGGAAAATGACAACCATGAAAAAAAACTTTGTCCTTTCCAAAATATTTTTGATGACTAAATCGAATTGGTATGGGCCTCTGTGCCACATTCGTTGTAAATATTAACAAAAAAATAATAAAACATTTTGAAATAGAAGTTTTTCTTTGAAGAAAGTGGAATTTTGGGTACGAATAAACGATTAATATTTAATTCTCAAAATTTGCATTAATTTATTTGTAACATTACCAGCGTTCTTGAAATTTCAAATAGTAATTTTATGGGAAATTGTTAGATTGTGACTTGAAGTTTAAAATACGGCCGATTTCAAATGTTTTCTTTCGGAGACAAGTACACGTAATTAATTAGTCACATTAGTGATGTGCTTGCCAGTCTAAAAGGTACTTAATGAAAATATTTCGTTAAAAGTAAAGTTTAATTTCAATATTGACGTAACGATTATAGACCGTCAGCAGAATTTAACAGCGATTCCATCTTCTGAATACATTAGCCAAACTAAAATGTGCTACTTTACAAATACCCAAGGCGACCCCAAAGCAAAATCAAATTACTAAATCTAATTGATGCAGCGCTAAGATCGATAATATATCTAAAAAAATAACCTCTTTCGCTGAATTTCCAGCGATGTAAATCCAACCGAACGCTCCTTGGGTTGAAATTTAATAAAAACACGTCTTTCATTAAGTGAGTTTAACCCAATTTTTATTTGCTTCATACGACATGTGTCACAAATAGAATTTGACAAGAATAATACGTTTTAGGAATATAACGAATGTTGGTTTTCCCACATTCGCGAATGCGAATGCGAATGCGAATGCGAATGCGAATGCGAATGCGAATGCGAATGCGAATGCGAATGCGAATGCGAATGCGAATGCGAATGCGAATGCGAATGCGAATGCGAATGCGAATGCGAATGCGAATGCGAATGCGAATGCGAATATTCATTTCCAACATTCGCGAATGCGAATGTTGGCTTTTTCACTGGCACTAAATAAAATTTTCAGAATAAATCAAATTTGGAGAGAAAAACCCAGTTTCTAAAAATATTTCTCCTACAATTTTTATTTTTATTTAAATTTTGTCAATCTCGAAATTTACAAGAAATATTTTTCTCTAAATTTCGTAGAAATACTACTCTCAAAATTGTTATATTATTAGCAAAATTTTAATCCAATTCTAAAAAACAAATAAACGAATTTTGAGAAAAAATCGAATTTTGGGTAAAAAGCTCAATTTTAAGTAGAAAATTCTCGAAGCATAAAACATTTAGTCGAAATTTCAAAGATAGAACGAATTTTGAGAAACAGGTTGAAATGTCCGGACAGTCAATATTTCGAGAAAAAGGTCAAAGTTTCTATGAAATATTCAAAAACTTCAGTATGGTCCAACTTTAAGAGATATAAGTAAAATTTTTGAGTTTATACTCAAAATTCCACTTTCTCAAAACTCGACTGTATAGCCGTAATTAAAAGAAAGGCGAATTTTAATTAAAAAAAAACACGGTTTTGGTCTAAGTGGGCATTTTCAAGAAATCAAATTTAATATAAAAACCTGACCTTTTGCAAAAATTTGAAAAATATCAAAATTTAAAGAGAAAGACGATTTTCGAGGTAAAAATCGAAAGTTCCAAATAAGTATACACAAAATTTGAAGAAAATGAAAATTGCGAGAAAAATATCGACGTTTTAAAAAAAAGGTCGAAATTTCAAGAAAAAAAAGTCAAATTCCCACGAAATTTTAAAAAAGGGGCGAATTTTGAGGAAAATTTTATAAAAAAGTGGATATTTCAAGAAAAAAGAGTCGTTATTTCTCGACTCAACATTTATTTTTAACGGCTGGCTGAGTGCAGGACAAGCTGCCCCCTACCCCATGGGACGTCAGAAAATATCCTCTATACAGGGTGATTCATTAAGATGGGCAATCTCGGAACTGGAGATACTACACACCAAAATATGTTGATTGAGCTTAACATGCCTTATACAAATGTTGCAGGTTTACGAGGTACAGGGTGTTCAAAGTGGGGATTTTAATTTGAAACTTCTTAATAACTTTGTGATTTTAAGCACTATCGTCTGGAAAATTGGCAACTTTATGTTTTTTGGCGAATTTAATGCTAAATTTTGCACCATTTATACAGGGCGTTAGTTACACCCTGTTATTTAAGTAAATTACAACATATCATTTTTGCCTAATGAGTTATGGCTAAAATGAATAGAAAATCTAAAAGGCAGTTTAATTTTGAATAAAAAAGGTACAATTTTTAATTTTATGTAACTCTATCAGTTTTTGAGTTATTTGCATTTTAAACATTCAATGAATTTGTTTGTTGTAAAACGAATTTATTCTATTAAATTACTACTATGCGAGGTAACAACAGTAAAGGCAACAAATAACAATCAGTAAAAGTAATAAAAGAAAACTTCACAATAAATGCTCAAAATGACCGCCATCCACTTCAACACTTTGTAAGGCGTATCCTTAAAGATCTTTAAATATTAAATAAAGTGGAAGGCGGTCATTTTGAGCATTTACTTTGAAGTTTTCTTTTATTACTGTTACTGATTGTTATTTGTTGCCTTTACTATTGTTACCTCTCATAGTAGTGATTTAAAAGAATCAATTCATTTTACAACAAACAAATTCATGGAATGTTTAAAATGCAAATAACTCAAAAACTGATAGAGTTACATGAAATAAACAAGAGTACCTTTTTTATTTAAAATTAAACTGCCTTTTAGATTTAATAGTCATTTTAGCCATAGGTCATTAGGCAAAAAAGATATGTTGTAATTTACTTAAGTAACAAAGTCTATAAATAGTGCAAAATTCAGCATTAAATTCGTAATTCTCATGCCAAAAAAAAATAAAGTTGCCAATTTTCCAGACGACACTGCTTAAAATCACAAAATTATTAAGAAGTTTTATATTAAAATTCCAACTTTGAATACCCTGTACCTCGTAAACCTGCAACATTTGTATAAGGCAAGTTAAGCTCAATCATCATATGTTGGTGTGCAGTATCTCCAGTTCAGAGATTGCCCATTCTTAATGAATCACCCTGTATAATAGTCGAAAGTTTGAGAAACAAGTTGAATTTTTAAGGTTTCTGGAATTCTTGTATTTTTTCAAAAATTCAACATTTTCAAACTTTGATAAACAAGTGTAATTTTTTTGTAGAAAGACAAATGTAAAAAAAATTGAAATTTTCAGAAAATGTCAAATTTTAAAAAAGGCGAAATTTTTAAGAAAGAAAAACGACGAATTGTGAGAAATTAGAAATTTTGAGAAAGTCACATTTTATCCAAATGTGCTCGAATTTTAGTATAAATTAGAAATTTCAAAAGAGAAAAATTTTGTAAAAAAGAATGGACTTTTAGAAAAAAAATCGAAATTTCGTGATAGTGTCGAAATTTCAAGGAAAGGATTAATATTCAGGAACAGATGAAAATTTTTAAAATTTTGAGAATATAAATTTTCAGTTGATTGTATAAAGCAGGTGAGAGTAAGCGCCCTAGTGCCCTATTCTAATAATAGCAAAAGAAAGAAAATTAAAAAAGAAGTTAAGAAATAAAAAAAGGATGTTTATTAATTTTATTTAACATTTCTTCGGCCCAGTTTGGAAATTTTTATTGTTTGTTGATAATATTCTAAAACAGTGTCTGAACTATGACTACGTGATATTTATTTAAAACGTCATCTCATGACAGTTGACAAAATAAGAGGTTAGTTTATTTTGCATAGAATAGGAGAAATGAAAAATACAAGACCAAAATTATTTTGTCAACAGTCATGAGGTGACGTTTTAAATAAATTTAAATATCACGTAGTCATATTTCAGAAACTGTTTTAGAATATTGTCAACAAACAATAAAAATTTAAATATTTCCAAACTGGGCCGAAGAAATGTTAAATAAAATTAATAAACATAATGTTTCCGGTCAACAAGAGTTCACCATAAAGAATAAAAAAAAAGGAATTAAAAAAATGCTTTTTACTAGGTGAGATTGGATAATTACCGCATTAGTTGTAAGGTACGCTATCAATGGACCCCCGAACTCATGATATAAATACCTCAAGGGTCCATGAACTCCTTTTTAAGAAACCCTGCCTGAGCAGTTGCATTGTTACTCTATAAATAATTTCTCGTTTTATTGCCAAATATATTCGCATAGTTTCTTGCGAATGCGAATACGAATGCTAATACTAAAAAACATGCGAATATTTGCAAATGCGAATATTCGTTACATCAATAATATGTTTTAATTTCTAGTATTAACCCAATGCTGCAGCACAAGAACTCAAAAGCATTTGCTGAATAAGCTAAGGTAAGCAAAATAATTATTAATTTGTGCGAACATTTCCCTAACAAGCTTCTCTATTAATTTTCAATATCATTAATTTAAAAAAAAGGTGTCACAATTATTTCATTAATTACTAAAACTTGCCTAAGCAGGATATTGTTTGGCAGAACGATATCTATAATCATTTTTGTTATATTCGACCCATGATACAATGATTATCCTCATATAAACGTCTGGCTTTTTCACAGTTTCACTAATGTTGCCTTATCCTATAGACTGCGCCATTTCTTTTTTTAAGAAAACCGGTGTTCTAGATTTTCAATTCTCAATTCAAAGTGCATGCTATTAAAAAAGTGGTAGTTGGTGGGTTAATAAGTGTATATGACCTTTGAGCGAATAGACTTGTTGCTGACAGTACTTTTTTTAATTTTTTTTTATTTTTTAGTGAAACTAATATGTTTTAATTTCTACTATTAATTCCATGCTTCAGCACAAGAACTAAAAAGCATTTGCAGAATAAACTAAAGTAAGCAAAATAGTTATTAATTTGTACGAATATTTCCTTAATAAGCTTTTTTATTAATTTTCAATATTATCAATCTTATTATTTCATTAATTAATAAAACTTTCCTAAGCAGGATGTTGTTTGGCAGAACGATATCTATAATCATTTTTGTTATACGAGGGCTGCCTTTTATATTTCGGGATTAGAGAACAAAAACAAATATTAATCATCGAAAATCACTTTATTGTTTTTCCAAATATTCCCCATGAAGATCTACACACTTTTGTATGCGTTTAAACCAATTGTCGAAGCACTTTTGCCACTCTGATTGAGGTATCTCCAAAACATGCATTCTGAATGCAGCAACCGCTTCTTTAGGTGTCGAAAAACGTTGACCTCTCAGTTTGTTTTTTACGTACGGGAATAAAAAGAAGTCATTCGGTGCCAAGTCAGGACTATACGGCGGATGACTCATCAAATCGATGTTTTGGGTGCTCAAAAATGCAGTTGTTTGAGCCGATGTGTGAGAGCTCGCATTGTCGTGGTGAAGAGTGATCCGTCTTCGGCGGTTGGTTTTCCTGATTTCTTGAAAGACAACTGGCAAAAAAATGGTTGTGTACCACTCAGAATTGACTATTCTGCGTTGTTCTAGTGGTGCGGTGGCGATATGTCCAGTTTTTCCGAAAAAACAGGCGACCATTTGTTTTGTTTGGAAGTTCTTCGTTCGCGAACAACCTTTGTTGGATTTGGCTCATCTTGAAACACCCATACAGTCGACTGCTGTTTACTTTCGGGCTCATATGCATAAATCCACGATTCATTACCTGTCACGATGTCATAGACGTGTTTTGAAGCACCGCGATCGTATTTTTTGAACATTTCTTTCGACCAATCGACACGAGATTTTTTTTGAGCGATTGACAAATTGTGTGGGATCCAACGCGAACAAATTTTATTGACAGTCAAATGTTTAGGCAATATTAAATGTATGCTAGCCCCACTAATGCCTAAGGCTGTCTCAATCTCACGATAGGTCACATGACGATCTTGCAATATCAGTTCGCGCACAGCATCAATGGTTTTCGGAACAACAACTGATTTTGGACGACCTTCACGAAATTCGTCTTGGAGTGATCTACGACCACGATTGAATTCACCATTCCATCGATAAACACTGGTCCTTGATGGAGCTTCATCGCCAAAAATTGAATTAAGTTCATCCATGCACTGTTGCTGAGTTAATCCACGCCAAAAGTTGTAAAAAATAATCGCACGAAAATGTTCACGATTTAATTCCATTTTTGGGCCGGATGAATCTTTTAAGTTACTGTAAACAACACAAATAGCGCTCGTATGTCAAAACGTTCTGAGTACGTATAACCTCAAAAATGTCCAACTTTACGATAGAGCCGTCAGTTGCCAGACTGCAACACTAAGGTTGCCAAATCCCGAAACATAAAATGCAACCCTCGTATTCGACCCATGATACAATAATTATCCTCTTATAAACGTCTGGCTTTTTCACAATTTCACTAATGTTGCCTTATCCTATAGACTGCGCCATTTCTTTTTTTAAGAAAACCGGTGTTCTGGATTTTCAATTTTCAATTTAAAGTGCATGCTACTGAAATAGTGGTAGTTGGTAGTAGTTGGTATGTTAATAAGTGTATATGACCTTTGAGTGAATAAACTTGTTGCTGACAGTATTTTTTTAAATTTATTTTTGTTTTGGTAAAACGCGCTGGTCCTTGCTTATCTTGAAAATTGAAATACAAATCTTTCTTGGTTTTAGGGGACAAAATTTGTGTTTTCAATTGCTGACAGTACTATTTATTTATTATTATTATTTCATTTGGAGTTGGTTGTTCCTGCAACATTGAAGCGTTCGCTCATTGTGCCCCTACAATTAACTCATAACAGATCCATTCTTTTGAAAAATACCAGAACCTCCTTTATGGATTGTCCTTGGTTCAGTCAAAGCGTTCCCAAAGCTGGAATGTCCAACTCTTGCCAAAGCCGGACATTCACATAATATGTGTAAAGGAGTTTTCCCTTACTCTCATTCTACAAGTAGAATTTTCTTTTACGCCAATTGTTGCAAAATGTTTCATTAGGGCACAGTGTCCCGTAAATAATCCAACTATTCACCTAAGCTGATTTTTGCTTAGCTTTAAGTGCTACCAGCTCTCTTTTCTGATGGTACGTCAATGAACATTCGCGATTTCCTTAGGCCATTGACACTCCTCCAGTGAGTACTGTGTTCTTTCTTTAGTAGTTCCTTTATGACCTCTTTTGCCGCCCTATAAGTAAGCGAAAAAGTAGGTTCCGGTTTTACTAGAGGATATTAGGCTCCTCTTTTGGCTGGAAGGTCTGCTCTCTCATTTCCTTGTTCCTCAATGGGACTCAACTCATCGAAGTATAACTATATTGTGCCGTGCCAATTTGCTTAGCTTGTTTTGATGAGAGCTTCGGCATCCTTGCAAACGACTCTCATATCATCGATGTTTGTTGCCTGTGTTTGAGCCATTTTCTGTAACAAGCATTATTTTTAGTATGAGGCTATTAAAGCAATAAAATATTTTTAGTTGTTATGTTAGCAAAAACTTTTACTTACTATCTAAAGTCACAACTGGTAGTAAACTTATAATATGAAGCTATCGTTACACTGAGCTGTTTTCCCTCTCTTGGAGTATTTGTAGGTCACAGAAGTCACGTGATTAAACTTAATTCCGAGAATCGCAAACAGGAAACGACAGGAAACTTTTCGTTCGTGTATCAACTTGTTGGATGTCACCTTAACTTGTTAACACAATGTTTGACCCTTCTGAATGTAATTTCGTAAGCTCTTAGCGCATTTAATGCTGATTGGCTGTCTCTGTAGAACAGGATCTTCTTGTTTTCATAAGACCACCTGATACTTTCTTCAACACAGGCTGTTATTGCGTAATTTCTGCCTGAAATATGGTTGCCAAAGTTCCCAAGTTTATGTAAAATTCATTCCCTGGTTCTTTGCCGCTTATTCCCGCACCAGTACTTGTATTTGTTTTGGATCCATCTATGAACCAGACTGATCCACTCTCTCATTTTGGTTCTGCGAAGGGTACTCCCCTTTCCGGTTTTTCTACCAGGTAGTGGTGAAAGTTGGGAATACTCTTTGTTTTGTCCGATGGCATACTTGGCATATGATCCGCTAAGATCTGCTTAAATATTTCTGTATGGTATGTTAATCTGAGTGATTCCATTCCATACCAGTTTGTTTTTAGTCCGTTAGCTGCTGACAGGGCTCCGCTTTCACCACCCAATGAAGTAGGGGCGGAGCTAGCAGTGCTTCATGACACTATAACTAAAGTTATAGTGTCATGGTAGTGCTTCCATGGTTACAGTGGGCGTTGATCGCATCGCCCCGGTTATTTCTAAGCAAGCTAATCTACTACTAATCCGTGTACCTTGCTTAGTTTGATAATGCTATCTTTTTTCTGGTTTTGTGCCGCCAGTTAGTTACTGTGGGTACTATAACATTGGAATATATCCAATGGACCATCGCTGGTCTGAGTCCCCATCGTTTACCTCTATAGGCTCATAGGGCCTTAGTAGCTTTGGAAGTAACTTTTTCAACATGAGCACCGAAGCCAAGTTTGGTATCTAGAGTAAGTCCCAAATATTTAACTTCTCTGCTTAGTGGAATGTCTTGTCCTCACTAGGCCTCTTTAAGTCATTAAGATTCCTCATTTACAGTGAATGCCACTATCGTGGTTTTCGTAGTGTTCACTGTTAGTCCCTCTGGTAGACACCACCTTTCTGTAATGTTCAGTGCCCGTTGCATTAATGACGGTACTAAGATGGATAAATAGAGTCGTGAAGAGAAAATAATGCCTTCTGGTGCGGTTAAATGTGTTTAGTAGTGTTCGGTGCGATAAAAATTCAATTAATTCGTGAATAACTATCAGCGATGGATTTTAGGCATTAGTAAACACAGATAGCATCGGATGTTTTATTAGGCATAACTCCAATTAACGTTGAGTCTCTTGTTAATAGTTCTTTTCAGTCTTTGCGGTCGAAAGCCGTGTCCGACGTATACCGGAATGTGCAAAGGTATTTAAAATTTAAATATGTAGCTTGAAATAAATGGGGTATTTCGTTAGATGTTAATGGCGATAAGAATCCGGGCATAATGTTGCTACTATAGGTGCGCTGATATATATTTCCGCTTTCGACCCTGTCAACGCTATCTAACGCGTTTTCACGCTGCTGATCACGTTGCATCAAAGCTTCCACGCAGGGGTAATTCGCTCCCTTGCCCTTACCTTAACCGGCCCGACCTTTTCTCAACGACAACTCATCTCTAATCCGTCGTCCTTCTTTCTACATTATTCATGCTTGTCTGCCAGCTAGACATAGATGCCGCCATTTTCTGATCACTAATTACTTAGGCTACTTAGCTCTAAATAGACTCTGTCAGGTATCGTTTTGTTATTAAATTATATAAAACAATGATTAAAATCCTAATGTATTTATTAGGCACTAAGCCACTGAGGAATTAAAAAAATAATAATAAAAAAAATAAAACGATGTTGCTCTTGGTTAAGAACATAATAGTTTCTAAAAACTTAGCTAGTTAGGAGTTAAGATTAAGTTTCCTATAATAAAATTTGGAAGATGCATCTTTTGTCAAAACAACACACAGAAAACATAGAGGAAGACCTACAGAAAAATGTGATGGTGCCCAGTCATCTGCCTTTATTCATCCATCTGCATCCATTCATCTTATAATTCTTCTCCATCCATCCATTTTCATCCATCCATAGAATTGCTTAAGAGATTGAGCAGGACATAAGTCACAATGTTACTTAACATGGCTTTTTACAATTAATCCATCCATCTTCATTAATTTATTTATCCACCTGAATTCCTCCATCCATCTCCATTCCTCCATCCATCTCTATCTTTTTATTACTTTTCAACCATTTGATTCAAATCATTTAATTCATTTCAAATCGTATTTAGAAGCTAAAAAAATTCGTTTCGATTTCTAAATTTAATTCTTCCAAATCCCTAAATCGAAATTAAATCGTTTTATATTAAACCATCAAGGAAATTAAGGACGAATCTAAGCTACATAAGTAGAATTTAAAAAAAAAGGAGCGAAGGCGAACAACATGTAGAACACCTTCACTATGTCATCTAGCACCATGGTGCTATTCGGCTGTTCGTCTAATTTAAAAGTAAAGTTATAACTTAAGTTTCTGTTAATCAACTAGCAGAAGCCAATTTTACACGAAGCAGAACTTGTTTGATCACAAGAATTCCTCCCGGTGTAACATTAAAATTTCTCGCATATTGTGTTCCCAAGAAGTTTGAGGTATAACGTAAAAAAGGAATTTCCTGGCGGGGTTGCGGATGGTATGGCCGAAGCAGCTATCAGCAGGTATTGGGCGTGCTTTGGGGCTAATTAATGTTGGTTATTATCAAGATATTTGGCATAAGCTACAGTCTGCTATAAACAAGTACACATCGCATTCTGATCTCGCGTCTGATTGTACTCTGTGCAATGTTCAGCCTCGAAGAAGTTAAAACAATCGCGCCACTAAACCGTTTTGTATCGCAGCATTCTTAGATTTTTACCACCGTTGGCCCACGAGTTATTAAACCTTTGCATAATCTTGTTTTGTTTGCTTTGCTAGCTTAATCAATCAAATGTAAGGTGCAACCACAACCAGCTAGGTCCCATCAAAAACTACCAAATATGGTAGTTATTTTGATGGCGTGTTTAGAGAACGATGCTCTCTGCTTCGACGAAAATACGCGCACGGTGGCAAATGACGTGGGAATTTGGCGCATCCACCAAAAACATAAATTATTTCGCGAATGCACTTCAGAATGTCACTTCAACTCGCGATAAACGTACAAGTAGCGATGTGGCAATATAACAGTTTTGCACTACTTTTAGTTTTTATGACTCATCATGCTTCATCCTAATAAGAAATTTCTATATAAAAAAAATTAATTTTACTCAAATAGAAATCCTGAAAAGTGATATTTTAGCTAACGAAACCCCTGAAAATAATAACGTGATGAAGGATTGTGTAGCTTCACCCTTTCTATCATTTAAAAATCTAGTAGCTGCAAGGACACCTATCTAATAAGGATCAATTATATAAAACCGTACACAACTCGTGAACGATTTTTACTTTGTCCTCATTTCAGCGCAGTTAATTAATTCGAGTTAAAAAACTATGAAAACTTCACGCATCTGGCTACTCGCGATCGTTCCTTGGGAATATCCTGATGCTGAAAGTGTTAAGCACAAACTCCACCATCACCTGCCTGTAATTCAAGAAACTTTTGGTGCGCTACTCTTTGCGCACCACACTGCGAAGGAGCGAACCGGCACAGCACACTCAGATGGTTTCTGAATTCGTTTGTTTGCGGTCGGTCAGCTGCCAGGCGCGTACGCGATCATTCAAACCATAATATATCGAATATGTTGTCAAATTCGTTTGACTTAACTTCGAAAGAAACGTCGGTTTAAGTGAATGTGATCTGTTACAAAGTGTTGGTGTTGTTTAGGTCGTCTTTGTACCATGGCGGTTGTGGTGAAGAAGTGCAGTTTTATTCTGCCTGGTTTCAAAGCTACTTCTTGTCTGACTGTTGTCCTTTTGGTCTGCTTGGAAACTGTTCTGTTATGTACAGAATCCACTTGTTCCAAATCCTTCCACGTCCACTGGAACACAACAAATAGCATGTAAGTGAACTTCTTTAAATTTATCGTGTCATCTGTGGAATTCTTCAGTGTCTTCTTTCCTTCACCGTCAACTGAAAAAGAAATGACGGCTCGCAGAACGCATTAATGAAGAAAGCTATTACCAAAAAAGACACATCCGCAAATAATAAATAAAATACATTCATATTGTGCTGAAATATACACCAAGGAAATTGATTCAGAACTGAAAATTTCAACTTCTAGAACCGATTCTGAGCATACTTTTGTCAAGTATTATAGCGCCACTTAGCAATTAGATTGTTTCCTAAAAAGCTTATCTGATATAATTTTTTTAGTTCTTTTTTTTTTCGTTTATATTCACTGAATGTATTCTCTTTCATGTATCTTTTGTTTGTGGAGGAAAGTATCTCCTCGAGAAGAGTTTATCTTCTGGAGAAGAGTTTATCTTCTGGAAAAGATTTTATCTTCTTGACAAGATTTATTTTCTTGACAAGAGTTATCTTTTTGACAAGAGTTATCTTCTAGAGGATAGTTACTTCTAGAGAAAAGCTTAACTTCTGCTAAAGAATTTCTAATTTCTTGAAAAATCCAAGTTTCTGGTGAAGAGGTAATCTTCTGGAGAAGGGTTTATATTCTGGAAAAAAATTATCTTTTCGATAAGTGCTTAGCTTTTAGAGAAAAAATTAATTTCTGTATAAGAATTTTAATTTTTGAAAATACTTGCTTTCTGGAGAAGAGTTAACCTTCTGAAGAAGAGTTTATATTCTGGGGAAGAATTATCTTCGGGATGAAAAATTAACTTGTAAAGAAAAATTTATTTTCTGGAGAAGAATTTTAGTTTCTTGAAAAGAGTTTATTTTCTAGAGAAGAATGTAGTTTCTATAGAAGAATGTAATTTCTAGAGAATGTATTTCTAGAGAATGTAGTTTCTAGAGAAGAATGTAGATTCTGGAGATTTTTTTCTCTAAGGAAGAGTTTATTTTCTTGAGAAGGGTTAACTTCTTAAAGAATTATAACTTTTTAAGAACAGTGATCTTCTGAAGAAGAATTTAGCTTTTAAAAAAAAGTTTTAACTTCTGGAGAAACGCTTTAGCTTCTTCAAAAGACTTTAGTTTTTTGAGAAAACTAGAATTATTGAAGGAAAGATTATTTTCTGGAGAAAACTTTATCTTCTAAAGTGTAATTTATCTTCTAGAGAGTAATTTATCTTTTAGAGAGTAATTTATCTTCTAGAGAAAAATTTAACTTCTGCAGGAGGGTTTTAGCTTTTTGAAAGAGTTTAGTTTTTGGAGAATAGTGGAGAAGAATGTATCTTCCGCAGAAAGTTTATAACTTGGTGATAAATTCCTTTCTTAAGATGGAGTCAATTTCTATTGATAAGTTTATCTTCTGAAGAAGAGTCTTAACTTCTTGAAAAAGTTTTATTTCTGGGAAACAATTAACTACCTTCTGTAGAAAATTTAATTTTCTGGAGAAGTAGTTCGCCTCTGATGATGCATTTCAACATTGGCATATTTGCAATATCCAATTTTCGTGATCCTTGACAATTTTTAACTTATATTTCAAAAGTTGGCCTTTCGAGAAACATTTTTCTCCCCAAAAAAATTATGCCTTAGATATGATTGGTTTAGTTGGGGCACTCTTCTACCATTTCCTTGACCATGAAGAAGAGTTTAATTTCTGAAGGGACTTATTTTGTCCCTAAAGCAGCATTTTGCCACTTTCACTTATTGAGTTCTGGTACCACTTTCATTATTTGTTTAAAAAGGGCTTAATTTTTGGAGAAGCATTTCGCTGTAAGGAAGAGTTTTACCTCTTATGTATAGTATATTATATTATGTATATTTCTATCTTGCAGGTTTTCCTTTTTTTTAAATTTAATCCACTCGCAAAGGGTAACCCCATTATGCTTTCAAACCACTGCGAGTAGGATGCGGAAACAAGGATAGATGGCGATGAACCGCCTTCTTAAACAAGGATAGATTGTAATTTCTGGGGAAAATTCTTTTCGGTAACAAGTTCCATGACTTGGAAGTTCTATAGAAAAAAGAGTCTCCGTAGACAGAAGTCCTCACTGTGTCAAGCTGGACCGCACACGAATTTGCCGTCTCTGACTGTCTAGTACGCCTCAAGAAACTTGCCCTTGGGGAGATCAATCCTATTAGTTCCTGCATCAATCCTATTAGTTTCTGCATCAATCCTATTAGTTCCTGCTTCAATCCTATTAGTTCTTTCGCCGTTCAAGAGGAGTAAGATTTTTGACTTCGTGGAGAACCAAAATATTTTTGACGACTAAAGAAATACCTTCAAATGTTTTTGACTGCTAAACAAAGGTCATCTACATTTCCTGGTCCTCTTATAGCTTTGGACTCTAGAAAGATACACATATTACACGTGTCTGCTTTCGGCATTGCCTTAGAAGAAGAGTTTGATTCCTATTAAGGAGATTAATTTCTGAAAAACTTAATTTTAGAAGAAGTGCAATTCAGCGATCAAAAAAGTATCGTTGCTAGAGTAGCCTTCTGCTCCTGTTTTCTCTCAAAAAGTCATTTGTCTTTGACATGTTTGAAGTTCTCAGTGTTTTTCCTTTGCTCATGAGAAACTCCTTTGAAATTAAAAACTTTTGCAAAATAAAAATTTTTCTGCATAGCTGAAATCTTTTCTGGGGAGCAAAACTCTTCTTTAGTGCCATGACTCTTTTCCAGAGCCAAGAGGAAAGCCTTCTGTAGATTCAACAGCCTTCTCCAGGGCCAAAAGTTTTATGTAGAGGCGAAACACCTTTGAAGAGGTTATTGCTTTGCGGAGGAGGATTTTATTTGTAATGTTATTTTACAAAGTCGAAACTGTTCCTTCTTCTGCAGTAACCAATCTTTCTCTGTAATGTTTTTCTACAAAGTCGAAACTGTTCCTTCTTCTGCAGTAACCAATTTTTCTAAAAAGCAACAATCCTTTTACACACCTGACGTCCTTCTTTAAAACTGAAAACCATCTGCAAAGGTGAAATTCTTTTGGAGAGACTTCTTCGCACAGGAAAATCTCTTCTGTAAATCGGAAGCTTTTGTGCAAAGCGCAAATTATTCTTCTTTCTGGAGAAACGAAAATTTCTGAAAAAGACAATTCTTCTGCAGAAGCGATATTTTTCCCCAAAAACTGAAAGTCTTCTGCAGGGAGACTCTTTTCTGGGGAGCAAAACTCTTCTTTAGTGCTATGACTCTTTTTCAGAGCCAAGAGGAAAGCCTTCTGTAGAGTCAGCAGCCTTCTCCAGGGCCAAAAGTTTTATGCAGAGGCGAAACACTTTTAAAGAGGTTATACTTTGCGAAGAGGATTTTCTCTGTAATGTTTTTCTACAAAGTTGAAATTGTTCCTTCTTCTGCAGGAACCAGTCTTTCTAAAAAGCAACAATCCTTTTACAATATCCTCCTCTAAAACTGATATGAAAAGGTGAAATTCTTTTTAAAAGACTTCTTCGCACAGGAAAATTTCTTCTGTGAATCGGAAGCTTTTCTGCAAAGGGCAAATTATTCCTCTTTCTGGAGGAACAAAAATTTCTGAAAAGAGACAATTCTTCTGCAGAAGCGATATTCTTCCCCAAAACCGAAAGTCTTCTGCAGGGTGAAACTCTTTTCTGGGGAACAAAACTCTTCTTTAGTGCTATGACTCTTTTTCAGAGCCAAGAGAAAAGCCTTCTGTAGAGTCAACAGACTTCTCTAGGGCTAAAAGTTTTATGCAGAGGCGAAACACTTTTGAACACTTGAACACTTTTGCGGAGGAAGATTTTCTCTGCAATGTTTTTCTACAAAGTCGAAACTGTTTCTTCTTCTGCAGGAACGAATCTTTCTAAAAGCAACAATCCTTTTACAATATCCTCCTCTAAAACTGATATGCAAAGGTGAAATTCTTTTTAAAAGACTTCTTCGCACCGGAAAATCTTTTCTGTAAATCGGAAGCTTTTCTGCAAAGCACAAATTATTCCTCTTTCTGGAGGAATGAACATTTCTGAAGAGACAATTCTTCTGCAGAAGCGATATTCTTTTCCAAAGCCGAAAACCTTCTGCAGGTTGAAACTCTTTTCTGGGGAGCAAAACTCTTCTTTAGTGCTATGACTCTTTTTCAGAGCCAAGAGGAAAGCCTTCTGTAGATTCAACACTTTAACAGACTTCTTCTGCAGGAACTAATCTTTCTGAAAAGCAACAATCATTTTACATACCTAACATCCTTTTCTAAAAGTGATACGCAAAGGTGAAATTCCTTTGAAGAGACTTCTTCGCACAGAAAAATCTCTTCTGTAAATCGAAAGCTTTTCTGCAAAACGCAAATTATTCCTCTTTCTGGAGAAAAAAAAATTCTGAAAAGAAACAATTCTTCTACAGAAGCGATATTCTTCCCCAAAACCGAAAGTCTTCTGCAGGGAGAAACTCTTTTCTGGGTAGTAAAACTTTTCTTTGGTGCTATGACTTTTCCAGAGCCAAGAGAAAAGCCTTTTGTAGAGTCAACAGACTTCTCCAGGGCCAAAAATTGTATGCAGAGGCGAAACACTTTTGAAGAGGTTATTATTTTGCGGAGGAAGATTTTTTCTGTAACGTTTTTATACAAAGTCGAAACTGTTCCTTTTTCTGCAGCAACCAATCTTTCTGAAAAGCAACACTCCTTTTGCAGACATGACATTCTTCTCTAAAACTTATTTTGCGGAGAAAGATTTTCTCTGTCTCTGACATCCTTCTTTAAAATTGAAAACCATCTGCAAAGGTGAAATTCTTTTGAAGAGACTACTTCGCACAGGAAAATCTCTTCTGTAAATCGGAGAGTTTCTGCAAACCGGAAGTTGTTCCGCTTTCTGGAGAAACGAAAATTTCTGAAAAGAAACAATTCTTCTGCAGAAGCGATATTCTTCTGCAGGAGCGATTTACTTCCCCAAAGCCAAAAGTCTTCTGCAGGGTGAAATTTTTTTATAGATTGAAATTCTTTCCTCTATTGTAAATCGAAAGCTCTTCTAGTCTTCATTCTGCAAAAACGAATATCTGAAAATGATTTTTCTAGAGTTGATATCCTCCAGAGTCGAAAATCTTCTGCAGAGACGAAACCTCTCTGAAGGGCAAATTTGTCCACAAGAAACTCATTTGCAAAAACAAAAAGTGTCTACCCTGTTTTAGTTTTTCAGTCCTTTTACATTCTAAAGTTGGATGGGCACATCAAAATGACCTAGAAATACTTAAAACAATTTTCTTTGGTCGATTTGAAAAGATTTTAGCAGTTCCAAAAGAAAATCTTCTCCAGAGACGAAATTCTCTGAAGAGCAAATCTTTTCACAAGAAACTCTGTTGCAAAAACAAAAAGTGTCCATTTTATTGTAGTTTTTCAGTCCTTTTACATTCTAAAGTAGGTTGGGCACAAGAAAATGATCTAGAAATACCTGAAATAATTTTCTTTGGCCGATTTAAACAGTTTTTAGCAGTTCCAAAAAGTTGTTTTTTTTTTAATTACATTGAAAAATCAATTGTGGACTAGTTGCTTCCTCTACCGATTCTGTGAACAAATAATTTAACATATTTGCGTTAAGCATTATAAACCAAGACGCCATCAATTTTCAACTTGAACCAACAGGAAATTGAGCAAATAGAAGAAAGAGAACTAGTTGCGGAAAGGTGTACATACAATTGAACGACCAAGTTTTTGTGCTCACCATGCACTTTTGCGGCAGCCATTTTCCTTCCCTATCGTTCGACAAGGGGAGTGATGTTGGATTCAGACATAAGGTTGTTTAGTTCATTGTACCCCTTAGGAGACACAATAGTGTACGCGATCCAGTCCCCCATTGGTTTTATTTTGCATTGTTTCTGACTTTAATTACCTTTTAAGTCTTCTTTAAATTTAACTGGTTTACGAGGCTAGGTGTAAATAAATTTGGATTGTTTTTCATCTCATGTTATTGTCATGCCTTCATTTAAATAAAATAGAAGCATAGAACTAAAAAAAATGTGAAATAGGTCTACCTAAAAATGTGTTCAGTTAGAATGTTTCATAAGAATTATTTGGATCATGTCCAATATCTTCCAATAAAAAAATCGAGTATAGTTTTAAAAAAGCTATTGAGGCTGGAAAGCACAAGTCGAATTATCTAAATAGCTTACAGATTAATATAATTGCTCAATGAATTCCCACCAATATAGATCTCTTGCATTACATCTTGTCATGTCTAAATATATGGGTTAATACTGAACTTCGTGATGATGACTTTCTCTTCTAATGATAATCTGGTTAGAAGTACAACAGTTCTAAATAAATATTCAATAAGACAGATTGGATTTACATTTAAAGAATAAAGTTATTGACTAATAGAATCGTGAATATGTTGATTAACTAATCACAATTTTTAATTATATTATAACGAATTGACAAAAAGTTGATGACCTCAACTTTTAAGTGCCGAAATTTTGATGACCTGTCAATAATCACACCCTAAATCCTAAAAACAAAATGTATGTTACTCAACTGTGAAAATACCAAAAGGTGAAACAATCTACTTTTTTGCTCGCTGTTACCTAATTTAATAAGAAGCAATTATGAACATTTTATATCAGAATCATGAAATATTACCACGGTCTAATAACTTAAATTTATTTAAAATCCTCTATTGTGCACTAACAAAGTCCACGTAAATATCCTATTTCGTAATGTGAAATTCAGTTTTATGCTCAAGGGTTATTATATTTTTTAATAGTCTGCAGGACGCAAATATTGTTTTTGACTGTGATATAATTTACGGGCATGGCAGTTTAAAACGTGTACAAGGCACGACTTCAAGCATAACCCAAACAAAACGTATTATTTTCAAACAATTCTTCACTCTAATATTTTACATATAGGTGTATTCTCATTTAGAAAATAGCTGATTTCAAAATAATGCACAGCCGGAAAATACGCATACGAGAACTACTGAAAACACCTTTTTGTTACCATAAATATCAATTGTTGATTTGTTATATTAATTAATTTGACGCCTAATGAGTATTTACTATCTTAAGGTTTATGGTTATTAATCAATAAAACAAATTTGACATTGCAGAAGCCTGGACTTTTAATGCATTAATTTTAACTGATTTTTCCTTTTTTTAAAAGTTTAATCCTTGCTCTTTTCTCTTTCTAAGTCTTCAGTTATGGAAGAAGAGACAATAAATGAAAAACCAAACTCAACTTGATTATTTTTCGAATTGTTTAAAAAATTATAATTAATAAATAAAAGTAAATGCCTACAAGGGCTATTTAGAGCTACATCTCGTCCAGTTCAGATCTAATTCGCTGCAAGTATTATTTCATAAATGATACTTTTCTCCAGCGAAGCATTTTTATGTAAATTAAGGGATCGTATGTCATCCTTCCAGTGAAGAATTCATTTAGACACATTTCACTAAATTGTTTTATTTTGGCGTCATGCTCTGCAGATTATTTTTCGTTCTTTGAACGCCCACTGTTTAAACATTACTGAAATCCTATTTATTTTAATGGGTGCTACAAGGAAACGGAAATGAAGCATTATTTGTTGGACTCGTTAAATAAATATTGGAGTATATTTGGTAAAACTATTGCAAAATCTAGTTAGAATGAAAGGTCCTCGGTTGAATCAATAGTGGCATTCAAAAAGGCATTATGTTTATCGAGACTGCTTTTTAATTTTGTCCAGTTTCTGTTTAAATTCAATTTAAATCAAGCACTATATTATGCTGCTTTATTTTGTGTGACAGACAGATGAAACGTATATGATTTTCAAATGAATATAATAAATGCAATGAATACGAGATTGCATAGGGGAAGTTTTAAAAGTAATTTTAACATATCACATCGAATGTAAATTCATTCCCGGATTACCATAGTGGGCTTATTATTTAACAGCTCTGTATGTACATTTCATTTACCTAATTTACTATATGAATTCATTCAATAAAGCGCTCGTTCAATCTGCGAATTGTTTTAACATTTGCTATTCAATTGTCATTATTTTGACATACTAGCTTTTTAGCACGAGCCAAGGAGCCTCCAATTTTACTGTATGTTATCAGTAGAAGAGACCGTATGTATTCTATAAATTTATCTAACTGCCTAGAAGAGCCCAAACAAATCAGCTAGTATGGGCTCTTCTAGGCCAAGGGTCGGCAAACGCCGGCTCGCGACTCGCATGCGGCTCTTTTAAAAGAAAATTGCGGCTCTTTAAATTCCCCTGAAAATATAAATAAATAAAAGCTAGAGTGGACAGACACGCAGGCTTTCATTAAACAAATGATCTACAGAAGTTGAAATTTCCAAAAATACTTTTCTAGGAATTCTTACGTTTTACTTAAATTTTGACAAAAAGTTATGATTTCAAGAAATATTTTTTCGAATTTTTTGATTGATTTGTATTAACATTTTCAAAAAACACATGGAATTTGAAATTTCTAGAAAAAAACCAACTTGGGGGGTTGACATTTCTGAAAAATATTTTTCTCATGATATTTACTTTTTTATTTGTAAATTTTCTAAAAAAAGGGTAAAAAAAAGGGTAAAATACTTTTCGTGAGGAAAAAATATAAATTTACAGAAACGGCAAATATCAAAGTTCGAAATAAAACCTGAAATTTTTTGATTGATTTGTATTAACATTTTCAAAAAACACATGGAATTTGAAATTTCTAGAAAAAAACCAACTTGGGGGGTTGACATTTCTGAAAAATATTTTTCTCATGATTTTTACTTTTTTATTTGTAAATTTTCTAAAACCTTAAAATTTCGTAAAAAAAGGGTAAAATACTTTTTGTGAGGAAAAAATATAAATTTACAGAAACGGCAAATATCAAAGTTCGAAATAAAACCTGAAATTTTTTGATTGATTTGTATTAACATTTTCAAAAAACACATGGAATTTGAAATTTCTAGAAAAAAACCAACTTGGGGGGTTGACATTTCTGAAAAATATTTTTCTCATGATTTTTACTTTTTTATTTGTAAATTTTCTAAAACCTTAAAATTTCGTAAAAAAAGGGTAAAATACTTTTTGTGAGGAAAAAATATAAATTTACAGAAACGGCAAATATCAAAGTTCGAAATAAAAGCTGAAATTTCCAGAAAAAGCCGAATTTTGAGAAAAAGAGATTTTGAAAAAATTAAGAAAAAGAAAAACTTCAAAAAAATTGAGAAAAAGAAAGACTTCGAAAATATTGAGAAAAAGGAATTTATCAAAAGTTCTCAATAAAAAATAAAATTTTAGAAAAAAATACGTAAAATTTCGACAACAGGTTGAAACCCAGGACAAATTAAAAACCTGAAATTTTTAGACAATTTTGAATTTTTTGAAATATAGCAAAATTTCGAAAAGAGCAATTGTCAAAATTAACTGGAAACTTAGAAAAAATTGTCGATCTCTAAAAAAGTTTTTCAGTGAAGACGAAAAAAGTTTAATTTTAGGAAGAATTTCATGGAAAAAGTTTAGAACAACTCGAAATTCGATAAAAAATTGCAATTTTCCAGAGAAAGCCAAATTATGAAAATAAATTTGCAATTTCGAGAACAAGACGAATTAAAAAAAACTCCAAATTTTCAGATAAATTCGAATTTTGAGAAAGTTGGTAAAATAATTTCGAAAGAAAATTCAGAAAAAATTTCGAGAAGTGTTGAACTTTAAAAAAAGGTCAACATTACATAGAAAAAACCAAATTTTGAGAAAAAGGAAAACATTCCGAAAAAAGTTGGGAAAAATGACGAGATTAAAAAAATTAATTTGTCTAATTCGGAAAAAGGAAGAAATTTCGAAAAAAAATGAATTTATCGAAAGTTCTCAAAAAAGGCAAAATTTTAGAAAAAATACGTTGAATTTTGACTATAGATTGAAACCCAAAACAAATTTAAAAACATGAAATTTTTAGACAATTTTGAATTTTTTGAAAATTTGCAAAATTTCGTAAAGAGAAATTGTAAGAATAAACTGGAAGCTTAGCTGTTGAAATTTAAAAAACTTAAAGTTTTTCAGAAAAGAAGAAGAAAAAAGTCAAATTTTAGGAAAAATTTCAAGGAAAAAGTCAAAATTTTAAGAAAATTTCGAAACATCGACAAAAAATTTACAACTTTCCAGAGAAAGGTAAATTTTGGGAATAAATTTGACATTTCGAGAACAAGACGCTTTAGTAAAATCCAAATTTTCAGATAAATTCGAATTTTTAGAATATTTGTAAAATAATTTCGACAGAAATATTCAAGAAAATTTTAAAAAGAATTTTTAACTTTAAAAAAAGGTGAGAATTTCCCAGAAAAAGCCAAATATTGAGAAAAAGGAAGAGATTTCGAAAAAAGTTGGCAAAAATGAAGAGATTAAAAAAATGAATTTGTCTAATCCGGAAAAAGAAGAAATTTAAAAAAAAAATGAATTTATCGAAAGTTTTCAAATGAGGCAAAATTTTTGAGAAAAAACGTGAATTTGTCCTAAGTTCCCAAATAAGGGCAAGTTTTCAGAAAGAAAACGTCGAATTTTGACAATTGAAATTGAAACAAATTGAAACCCAAAACAAATTTAAAAAACTTGAAATGTTCAGATAAAAGAGAAATTGTTAAAATAAACTGGAAGCTTAAAAGAGTGTCGAACTTTAAAAAAAGTCGAAGTTTTTGAGAGAAGTAGAAAAAATTTTAGGAAAAATTTCAAAGAAAAAGTCGATATTTTAAGAAAAGTTCCAAATTTCGATAAAAATTTGCAATCTTCCAGAGAAATCAAATTTTGAGAATAGATTTGAAATTTCTAAACAAGACTAATTATAAAATAACTCCAAATTTTCAGATAAATCGAATTTTGAGAAAATTGGTAAAATAATTTCGAAACAAAAGGAAATGTTGATAAAACTTCCAATTTCGAGAAGTGTTAAACTTTCAAAAAAAAAAATCAAAATTTCCCAGAGAAAGTCAAATTTTAAGAAAAAAAATCAAATTTTGAGATTTGAAAATAGATGAATTTTGTTCGAAATAAAAGTTGATATTTCCGGAAATTTTGAATTTTGAAAAAAGAGATTTTGAAAAATATAAATTTGTGAAAAATTCTGAGAGTAAAATTTTAGAAAAAAAAGTCGAATTTTCACAAAAGATTGAATCCCAGAAAAAATTTAAAAACCTAAAATTTTAAGACAAATTTGAATTTCGTGAAGAATTGTTAAATCTCGAAAAGAGAAATTGTACAAAATTAAAAACTTAGAAGAAATTGTTAAACTTTAAAAGTCAAAGTTTTTCAAAGAAGAAAATGAATAATTTGCAATTTTCCGGAAAAAATTAAATTTTGGGAATAAATTTGAAATTTCGAGAACCAAACGAATTAAAAAAATTCAAATTATCACAAAAATTCGAATTTTGAGAAAATTGGTAAAATAATTTCTAAATAAAAAGAGATATCGATAAAACTTCCAATTTCCCAGAGAAAGTCAAATTTTAAGAACAAAATCAAATTTTTAGATAAAGTCAGACATTTTGAAAATTGGTAAACTTCGTCGATAAAATCGCAGCTTGCGGAAACATAATAAAATGTCGAATTTTCCGTTAAAAGTTGGAATTTCGAGAAAGACTTAATTTTGCGAAACAGGTCGAAATTTCCAGAAAATAAATAAAACTTTTGAGAAAATTGGTAAAATAATTTCGAAAGGAAGGGGAATGTTGATAAAACTTCCAATTTCGAGAAGTGTTAAACTTTCAAAAAAAAAAATCAAAATTTCCCAGAAAAAGTCAAATTTTAAGAAAACAAATCAAATTTTGAGATTTGAAAGTAGATGAATTTTGTTCGAAATAAAAGTTGATATTTCCGGAAAATTCTGAATTTTGAAACAAAGAGATTTCGAAAAATATAAGTTTGCCAACAATTCTCAAAAAAGTAAAATTTTAGAAAAAAAACGTCGGATTTACACAAAAGATTGAATCCCAGAAAAAAGTTAAAAGCCTAAAATTTTAAGACAAATTTGAATTTCGTGAAGAATTGTTAAATCTCGAAAAGAGAAATTGTACAAAATTAAAAACTTAGAAGAAATTGTTAAACTTTAAAAGTCAAAGTTTTTCAAAGAAGAAAATGAATAATTTGCAATTTTCCGGAAAAAATTAAATTTTGGGAATAAATTTGAAATTTCGAGAACCAAACGAATTAAAAAAATTCAAATTATCACAAAAATTCGAATTTTGAGAAAATTGGTAAAATAATTTCTAAATAAAAAGAGATATCGATAAAACTTCCAATTTCCCAGAGAAAGTCAAATTTTAAGAACAAAATCAAATTTTTAGATAAAGTCAGACATTTTGAAAATTGGTAAACTTCGTCGATAAAATCGCAGCTTGCGGAAACATAATAAAATGTCGAATTTTCCGTTAAAAGTTGGAATTTCGAGAAAGACTTAATTTTGCAAAACAGGTCGAAATTTCCAGAAAATAAATAAAACTTTTGAGAAAATTGGTAAAATAATTTCGAAAGGAAGGGGAATGTTGATAAAACTTCCAATTTCGAGAAGTGTTAAACTTTCAAAAAAAAAAATCAAAATTTCCCAGAAAAAGTCAAATTTTAAGAAAACAAATCAAATTTTGAGATTTGAAAGTAGATGAATTTTGTTCGAAATAAAAGTTGATATTTCCGGAAAATTCTGAATTTTGAAACAAAGAGATTTCGAAAAATATAAGTTTGCCAACAATTCTCAAAAAAGTAAAATTTTAGAAAAAAAACGTCGGATTTACACAAAAGATTGAATCCCAGAAAAAAGTTAAAAGCCTAAAATTTTAAGACAAATTTGAATTTCGTGAAGAATTGTTAAATCTCGAAAAGAGAAATTGTACAAAATTAAAAACTTAGAAGAAATTGTTAAACTTTAAAAGTCAAAGTTTTTCAAAGAAGAAAATGAATAATTTGCAATTTTCCGGAAAAAATTAAATTTTGGGAATAAATTTGAAATTTCGAGAACCAAACGAATTAAAAAAATTCAAATTATCACAAAAATTCGAATTTTGAGAAAATTGGTAAAATAATTTCTAAATAAAAAGAGATATCGATAAAACTTCCAATTTCCCAGAGAAAGTCAAATTTTAAGAACAAAATCAAATTTTTAGATAAAGTCAGACATTTTGAAAATTGGTAAACTTCGTCGATAAAATCGCAGCTTGCGGAAACATAATAAAATGTCGAATTTTCCGTTAAAAGTTGGAATTTCGAGAAAGACTTAATTTTGCGAAACAGGTCGAAATTTCCAGAAAATAAATAAAACTTTTGAGAAAATTGGTAAAATAATTTCGAAAGGAAAGGCAATGTTGATAAAACTTCCAATTTCGAGAAGTGTTAAACTTTCAAAAAAAAATCAAAATTTCCCAGAAAAAGTCAAATTTTAAGAAAACAAATCAAATTTTGAGATTTGAAAGTAGATGAATTTTGTTCGAAATAAAAGTTGATATTTCCGGAATATTCTGAATTTTGAAACAAAGAGATTTCGAAAAATATAAGTTTGCCAACAATTCTCAAAAAAGTAAAATTTTAGAAAAAAAAACGTCGGGTTTTCACAAAAGATTGAATCCCAAAAAAAATTTAAAAACCTGAAATTTTAAGACAAATTTGAATTTCGTGAAGAATTGTAAAATCTCGAAAAGAGTAATTGTACAAAATTAAAAACTTTGAAAAAATTGTCAAACTATAAAAAGTCGAAGTTTTTCAACGAAGAAGAAAATAAATAATTTGAAATTTTCCAGAGAAAATTAAATTTTGAGAATAAATTTGAAATTTCGAGAACCAAACGAATTAAAAAAATTCAAATTATCACGAAAATTCGAATTTTGAGAAAATTGGTAAAATAATTTCTAAATAAAAAGAGATATCGATAAAACTTCCAGTTTCCCAGAGAAAGTCAAATTTTAAGAACAAAATCAAATTTTTAGATAAAGTCAGACATTTTAAAAATTGGTGAACTTCGTCGATAAAATCGCAGCTTGCGGAAACATAATAAAATGTCGAATTTTCCGTTAAAAGTTGGAATTTCGAGAAAGACCTAATTTTGCGAAACAGGTCGAAATTTCCAGAAAATAAATAAAACTTTAAATATTCAGTTAAAGTCAATATTTGGGAGAAATGGTGAAATTTGGAAAAATCGTAATTTCAAAAGAATAGAAATTTCGAAAAAAAGTCGCAATTTAGAACAAAGTTAAAAAAATGTAATTTTGAAAATAAATTAAATTTAAGAATGGATCTAAATTTCAAAAAAAGAAAATTTGAGGAAAAGATCGAAATCTTCAAAAGTTATTTTATTTAACATCTCCAAATTATTACTTCAAATTTTTTCTTTTTTTATTACAAAATCGACAAAAGATGAATTTTTGAGAAACAAGTCGAATCTTTCGGTAAGTCGAATTTAAAAAAAGTAAATATTTTCACAGATTGTCGAGTTTTTAGAAGAGAGGAAGATTTAGGGAAAAAAGTCTAAATACATAGTTGAAAAAAAAAAGACGAATACAGGGAAGAGTTAAAAAAAGTCGAATTTGCGAAAAAAAGGCAAATTTTGAAATAAAGCTCTAAATTTTGAGAAATAAAAGGCCTTTTGGGCTGAATATGTTTTCGTTTAACTACATAAGTTAGAGGGGTCTCTCCCTGTCCCATATTTTGTCTGATTTATCTGATTTAATTTTGAAATAACATGTAAAATCAGAAATAAAATTTGTGGCTCTTTGAAAATCAGGAAACCAATTTTTTCATTGCGGATGGCTCGTTTAGCCTAAAAGTTTGCCGACCCCTGTTCTAGGCAATTATATAAATTTTTAGAATACATTAATAGCCTACATTGAAATATTAAATTTACTGCAGAAATTAAAAATGAAAATGAAATAAATTTTCTGGACTTAATAATATTAAGAAACTCAGATGAATTAGAATTTTCAATTTATAGAAAACCTACGCATACAGATGTTACAATTCCAAATGATTCCTTACATCCAATTCTACATAAGTTGGCAACATATAAATCAATGATAAATAGAGCTTATTTGATACCAACGAATGAAGAAAATTTTAATCGAGAAATTAAGATAATTAAACAAATAGCTTATAGGAATGGATATGCTGAAAATACAATTAATAGATTAATATCTACAAAAGAACAAAAATTAGCTATTAATTCTATTTTTTCTAAACAACCAAACAAAAAAACAGACTAATTTGCTATTACATATTTTGAAAATATCTCGAAAAAGATAAGTAACATAATTTCTCATACATCCCAAGCGACACCTAGCTTTAAATCATATAATTCGTTAAGTAACATGATTTTTAATGCAAAAGAAAAAACTCCACGACTTGGTAAATCTGGTATTTATAAATTGAATTGCTTTGAATGTAATGCTGTATACATAGGACAAACATCACGTAATTTTCATATTAGGTACAGCGAACATCTTGCTGCCTTCAGAAATTAACGTCCAGAAAGATCAAATTTTGCAAAGCATCTATTAGAACCATAACATAAACTTACATGCGCGAGCACAGTAGAAGTATTACATATTTGTAATAACACTAAAAAACTTAATTTCTTGGAAGCTGTAGAAATTCAAAAATATTTACAATCTAGTCAATTTACACTTATGAACGAGCAGCTTGATCTTCTAAACACACTTCTAATTGAAGCTTTGAATGAGAATTTGGAGTCGTCTGTGATCCATGGAGCTTGTTAGCATAACAACGGCTAAACAAATTACTAGTATGACCGCCGATGATGCAGTAATGCGAAACCTGGTCCGGTCTTAGCAAATATTTATCAAACCCTTGTGGAATTTTTAAATTTTGTTGCGTTTTTATCGTTAATAAAGTTTAATACTTATGGAAAAACTAAGAGAAAATTTGATGAAAAATTAAGAAACTTATAATGAAAAATGAGAAATCTTGAAGGAATAATTAAGGTGGAATTTTGGGACTTAAATTTCAAAGCCAACTAAATTTAGATGGCGTTAAGAGCCTCCAAAGTGGGTGAAAAATCATGAGCTTTCAGAGGGAGTAACATTACTTCTACTATAAGTTTGAAATTTATACGTGTAACCAAAGTGTGTTTAATTATGGTAAAATTTAACGTAAGGTGATGTATAAATAACGCGACAAAGCGATAATGATTTCCGAATTCAAGTGACTGTAACTTTTAAACTGTTCATCCTCAGGCAAGTTTTGTTTCAGTGGCGTTAACTTGGTTTATAAATGCTAGGCGCACCTAATTATTACAAATTTCACTTCTTCGTTTTCTCAAGGATACTAAAATTAGCCAAATTATGTTTTAAGTAAATGGTCTACACTCAGATAAATTTTTGGTATAGTTGGGTATTTTTTAAAAAGTTGTCTGCCAGTGGCTGTTATTAAGAAATTAATAGGTTTCGTTTCGTACAAATTAAAGCATTGTGGGAAAAGTAGCAATTCCAAATCGTTATAAAAATGCCATTAAAATCCAGAACAAAGGAAACTTTTAGTCAAATTATCATAAGACCGGCGTAACGAATTGTTGTGAGTGAAAGATCTGCTATATTATTAAGTTTTTTGGTATCATTTAAGTGCATGCGAAATATTTCATTGATAGAAATTCGCTTCAAGCCATTCGAGTACAATTTAAACATAAATTGATAAATTGCGGTTTAATATTGGTAATTTTATAAAATTTGATTACAGTGACACGAGAAATAACTACCTCAAAATCTCTTGTGTGGAATTTATTTAAATTTTTCGATATATCGTCTACACCTGGCGACCCGTTATTCGCAAGTGGAAGAAATTTAAAAGCCGATGATTATTAAAATTGTCTTTTATTTATCGCTGCAAAGTTCGACTTTATTACTATTACAACAAAAGCCAGACAAAGCCCAAAATATTACCAACTGATATAATAAACTTTATTATATTCCTTTTGTGATATTTTATGTCTAAAAGCAAAAAGTAAAACTTAGATTTTCATAAAGATAACCCTTGGGTCAGACGGCCAAAGTTGTTTTGTTTTTAGGAAGTACCCTATAAAGTTTATGGCCATCATGCATGTAAGACTAGTGCCTGATAAGCAATTTAAATCTGAAATTCATTAAGTCACCTAAAAAACATCCTGAACATTTTAAGGTAGGCACCATTTGTGTATAATATTTCTCATGGTACAACAGATGGTGTATAGAAATAAGTTGGAGCTTTCATAGACCCTTAAAACTCGGTGGGCTATGATCCCTATCCTATGTCCAGTTTGACATTTAACAGTAGCAAAAAGTTCACATAAATAACTTCCAGTCTTTAGGTGCTTGTCATTTCGAATTAAATATCACGTTTCGCAGCTTAGCCTACCAACACAAACTAAAGTGATTTAAAATGGAAATTATTTCAGATATACTCGCTTATAAAACTGACATTTTTTTTATAATATTCACATTAAATAATTACATATTTACCACCTTTCTTCCCAAGGTAAGTAAATATAACTGTATGATAATTTTATAATAATATAAAAATTTTATTATAATATTAGGGTGTTCGTTATTTACAAAGTTGGCTTTTTAAACTTTGGTATCATCTAAATTATTTCTTTATAGTCCAAAAACAATTTTGAAAAATAAAAACAAAATTTTCAATAGCATTTAACCATCTTCTTCCATTCATTTAACATGAGTTGTTTGGCACTTTTTGGAAATTAATTTTTTTTGCTTTCTACAAACGCAGAATTTAAGCTAAAAATTAACAATGCAACGGAGCAATTTTACGGAAAAATTATACCAGTATTTGAACGAAAATTTAAGAGATTTGGTGGCAAACAACTTAAGGCGAATATGAACATACATTTTATGATTAATTTGGATGAATAATTGGATACATTTGAACGAAATGTTAAGGAAAATATAACGAAAAATTTAGTAAGGAATTAAGATACAATCTAAAAGATAAATGAGGAGATAACTTGGTAAAAACTTAAGACAGAATTTCAATAAGAAAATAAGATATACGTAAAATATTGTGGCATTTTTGAAGAGAAATTAAGGACAGATTCTGAACGAAAACTTAATAGAGGATTTGATGGAAAATTGATATGCAATTTGAACGAATAATTAAACTAAAATGTGAGAGAAAAATTCAGAAAATTTGACCGAAAACCTAAGAGATGATCTGACAAATTAAATTTTTGCAAATAATTAGAACGGGACCTGAACCAAAAATTGAGGGAATTTGAACGAAAAATCGATAGAAATATTAAGTTAAAACCTTGGAGAGGATCTGAGCTAAAACCTAAGAGAAAATTTAAACGAAAATTGGAATGTAATATTAAGAGAATTTGAATCAAAAGTGAATTTTGCAACATTGTATACTGAAGTGACAGAAATTAGAATTTGAACATAGCAGTTACAAAATTTAAACTTGCTACAGAATTTGAACCTAATACAGAACTTGAACTTAATACAGAACTTGAACCGAAGACAGAACTTGAACCGAAAACAGAATCTGAATCGAAGACAAAACTTGAACCGAAGACAAAACTTGAACCAAAGACAGAACTTAAACCTTAGAATTTGAACCTAAGACAGAATTTGAAACTAAGACAGAATTTGAATCCAAGAACTTTAATGAATAATTAAGACGGAATGTGAATTAGAAATTGGGAGAATTTAACCGAAAAATTAAGGGACGATTTGAACAAAAAAATAAAAGGAGATTTGATGACAGCTTTATAGTGAATTTGTGCAAATAATTGAGATGTACTCGAACGCAAAATTGAGACGAGCAATCAAGACAGAATTTAAGTTAAAATGTTAGTGATGATTTAGGGGAAAAACTAATAGAGAATTTGAACGAAAGTTGGAATGTAATATTAAGAGAATTTGAGTCAAAGTGAATTTTGCAAAATTGTATCCTGAAGTGACAGAAATTGGAATTTGAACATAGCAGTTACAAAATTTAAACTTGCTACAGAATTTGAATCTAATACAGAACTTGAACCTAATACAGAACTTGAACCGAAGACAGAACTTGAACCGAAGACAGAACTTGAACCGAAGACAGAACTTGAAACGAAGACAGAACTTGAACCGAAGACAGAACTTGAACTAAAGACAGAACTTAAACCTAAGACAGAATTTGAAACTAAGACAGAATTTGAATCCAAGAATTTTAATGAATAATTAAGACGGAATGTGAATTAAAAATTGGGAAAATTTAACCGAAAAATTAAGGGACGATTTGAACAAAAAAATAAAAGGAGATTTGATGACAGCTTTATACAGAATTTGTGCAAATAATTAGGATGGACTCGAACGCAAAATTGAGACGAGCAATCAAGACAGAATTTAAGTTGAAAATTAGTGATGATTTAAGGGAAAACTAATAGAGAATTTGAACGAAATTGGAATGTAATATTAGGAGAATTTGAATCAAAAGTGAATTTTGCAAAATTGTATACTGAAGTGACAGAAAATAGAATTTGAACAGCTATGTTCAAATACTGCTAAGTTACAAAATTTAAACTTGCTACAGAATTTGAACCTAATACAGAACTTGAATTTCATACAGAATTTGAACCAAAGACAGAACTTGAACCGAGGACAGAACTTGAACCGAAGACAAAACTTGAACCAAAGACAGAACTTAAACCTTAGAATTTGAACCTAAGACAGAATTTGAAACTAAGATAGAATTTGAATCCAAGAACTTTAATGAATAATTAAGACGGAATGTGGATTAAAAATTGGGAGAATTTAACCGAAAAATTAAGGGACGATTTGAACAAAAAATTAAAAGGAGATTTGATGACAGCTTTATACAGAATTTGTGCAATTAATTAAGATGGACTCGAGCAATCAAGACAGAATTTAAGTTAAAATGTTAGTGATGATTTAGGGGAAAAACTAATAGAGAATTTGAATGAAAATTGGAATGTAATATTAAGAGAATTTGAATCAAAAGTGAATTTTGCAAAATTGTATACTGAAGTGACAGAAATTAGAATTTGAACATAGCAGTTATAGAATTTAAACTTGCTACAGAATTTGAACCTAATACAGAACTTGAACTTAATACAGAACTTGAACCGAAGACAGAACTTGAACCGAAGACAGAACTTGAACCGAAGACAGAATTTAAATCAAAGACATAATTTAAACCTTAGAATTTGAACCTAACACAGAATTTGAAACTAAGACGAAATTTGAATCCAAGACAAAAATAAATAATTAACACGGAAAGTGAATTAAAAATTGGGAGTATTCAACCGAAAATTTAAGGGACAATTTGAACAAAAAATTAAAAGGAGATTTGATGACAGGTTTATACAGAATTTGTGCTAATAACTGAGATAGACTCGAACACAAAATTGAGTTCAGAAATCAAGACAGAATTTAAGTTAAAATGTTAGTGATGATTTGGGGGAAAATCTAATAGAGAATTTGAGAGAAAAATTGAGAAAATTAAGAGAACCTGATCGAAAATCAAAGAGATATTTTTTAAAAATTTAAGGCAAAGTTGATAGAATTTGAACTTGATAACAGAATTTGAACCTAAGCCAGAAGTGATTACCAGAAGTGATAAACCTCATACAGAATTTGAAAAACAGAATTTGAATCTAAGACAAAATTTAAACAAATAACTAAGACGGAATAGGAATGGAAACTTTGGAGAATTTAACTAGACAGGATTTGGTGACAACTTTGGACAGAATTTATACAAATAATTAAGATGAAACCCGAAAGAAAATTTGGGTCAATTGAAACGAGAAATTAAGATCATCTTTGAACCAAAGCTTGAGGATTTAAATTAAAACTAAGAAAGGATTTGAATAAAAAATGGAGAAGATTTGAACGAAAAGTGGGAAAAATTTGAACGTAATGTTAGAAAGTAAGAGCTAGACAATCGAAGACAGCTTACTCCTGTGCAGTCTAGCTTGACACTCTAGAGACGAATCTTTATTCTCTAGCACTTTTATATTCTGAGACTTATTGTCAAACGAGTGGTTTCCCAGAGGATTATACCTAATCTGCATTTAAAATCCCAATTCATCGCCATCCTTATTCTATTCGCAGTAATAGGCTTATCCTCTGCGAGTGGATCATACTTAAAAAGAGCTTAAAAATGCGAGATTTTTAAAATTTTTTGACAGAGTTTGAGCTTAAGACCTAATTTAAAGCTAAGACCAAATTTTAATCCAAGGCAGAATTTAAATTTAGAACAGAGTTTGATCCTAAGGCGGAACGTGAACCCAGGTCAGAAATTGAACCCAAGACACAATTTTTAAATCTAAGACCCAAATTTGGTTCCAAGTTGGAAGGACAGAGCTGGAGTGTGTAAATTTGAACCGAAGGCGGAATTTGAACCTAACATAGAATTTAGACCTAAGGAGGAATTTAGACCTAAGGAGGAATTTGAACCTAAGAAAAAATAAAAACTTAAGACAGAATCTGGCCCAAATCAAAAGAAAAGAAATTGAACCTAAGACATAATTTGAACTTTAGGCAGAAGTTTAAGCTCATGAAATTTAAACCTAAGACCGACTCTAAATCTTAAACCGAGCCAGAAAAAGAAAACGATACCTAGACTGTGAATTTAAACCTAATATTGATTTCAAACAGAAGAGAGAACGACACAGATTGTCAAAATTTAGACGTATAGTGTTGCTTTTCTGGGCCTTCGAGTACTAAAGCGGAAGTTGAACGGTTCCAGGTCCTTTTGGGGATTTGCAAAGTCAATTGGAAAGAACTTTCCACTTTTATTCGATGACAACAACAATATGGCGACTACTTCCAATGAAAAGGCTGACCTGCTAGCCTTAATGTTTGCTGAAAATTCCAATCTTGATTCTCGAAAGGCAGAACCTCCTATTTTTCCTAAGGTTGGCATTTCGATGCCTGAAGTTGTTTTCAGATAATGCACAGTAAGGAAGATTCTCCTCGAGCTCGACACATCGAAAGCTTCTGGCCTTGATGGCATCCCCGTTATTGTTCTGAAGAAGCGCGGACCCCTGTCCTAAGCAAATTCTTCACACTCTCTTACAACAGAGTTGAATTCCCTAACATCTGGAAATCTGCTAGGGTGCAGCCGGTCCCCAAGGAAAAAAGGAATCTAGCTAAGGACTATCGCCCTATATCTTTGTTGCTCGTTATATCCAAAGTGATGGAAAAAGTTATCAACATCGAGATTCTCAAATATCTGGAGGAGAATAGAATCATGTCGGATAGGCAATACGGTTTGAGACAACGCTCAACCGACGATCTACTGGCATATGTTACTCATATCTGTAACTGAGCTATGAAAAAATATGGCGAGGTTAGGATTGTAGCATTGGGCATCTCAAAGGCCTTCGACAGAGTCTGGCACCGATCTCTTCTCGTCAAATTAACATCCTATGGTCTTCCTTCTGGACTCTGTCATTTGATATCCAGTTTTCTTGCTGACAGATCTCTTCAGTCGTCGACGATGGCATCTCATCCGAGAGATTCGCGATTAAGGCAGGGGTACTTCAGGGGTCTGTCCTATCTCCTACTCTGTTTCTGTTAGACACATAAACGATCTCTAAGTTTCAACTTCCAATCCAATATACGATTACGCAAATGATAGTAGTCTGGTGTCATCTTTTTTCTCCGACAAACCATTATCCGTTGCTGCTTCAGATCGACCAAGGGGACACCAGATACAGATGATTAATCGGGATCTCGAAATCATTCTGGAATGGGGTAAGAAAAATCGACTTTAATGCTTCAAAAATTCAGGCTGCGGTTTTCTCTGGGAGTAAATGCGAGCACTAACTTCTCTTGGGAGGATCATGTGCGGCGCCATTGCCAAGTCCGCCTCTCAGAAGCTAGGCTTTCTTTTTAGAACTTAAAAGTTCTTCACATCTCATCAGCTATTCACACTATACAAAGCTCAAGTTAGACATCACTAGAATACTGTTCTCATGTTTGGAGTTCAACCCCAAAGCACACTTTAGCTCTTTTGGATTCAATGAAAGAAGAGCGATTCGCCTAATTGATGACGATTCTCTCGAAACACTAGAGCACACTAGATCGTTGGTGATTTATCTCTTTTCTGCAAGTACTTTCATGGGAGATGCTCACGAGAACTAATGGAGTTGATCTCAAGGGCAAGATTTTTGAGGCATACAAGACAGTCGGAGACAGCAAATTCCTGTGCGGTCCAGCTTAACACAGTGAGGACCTTTATCTATGGAGACTACTTTTTCTATAGAACTTCCAAGCTATGGAACTCGTTACCGAACGGAATTTTCCCCAAAAATTACAGTTTATCCTTATTTAAGAAGGTGGTTCATCGTCATCTATCCTTGTTTCCGCATCCTACTCGCGGTGCTTTGAAGGCATAATAGGGCTATCCTTTGCGAGTGGGTTAAACATAAAAAATTGGAGTGGGTTTAATTTAGGGAAAAAGTTTGTATAATATCGTGGTAAAATTAAAATCAATTAAAATTTGCCTTTTCCTTGAAATCTGGTTGATCTTTTGACAAAAAGGTATTTTTTTTGGAAATTTAACATTTTTGTAAAGGGACAAAAATCTCTTTGTAAAGTTCAATCCTTTTTTAATGAAAATTTTTGAAATTCGTCAAAATTTCGATGTGTTATCACAATATTTGACATTTTATGATGCCCATTGAGGCAAGGTAGGGCGCCTGTCTTCCTCTGACTCGATTTTTTTTGTTAAAATTGCTCTTTTTCTGAATTTCGATAAAATCTGTTATTTCTGGAAAATTACGAAATTTCACTAAGATTAAACGCTTTTTCTCGAAATTTAGATCTCTTTTGCAAAAGTTCTCTCACAATGACGTCTTTTTCTCGGGGTTTTGACTATTTTTTTTATTTCCAGTTTTATTTAAAATTTGACTTTCTTTGGACAATTTTCTGTCCATTTCAAAGTTTTCTCGAAATTTCGCTTTTTTTCCAAATTCCGATATTTTTCTGAACATTTAACTGAAAATTTCGATTTTCTAGATTCTGAACTTCCAAGCTATGGAACTCGTTACCGACCGGAATTTTCCCTAAAAATTACAACTTATTCTTATTTAAGAAGGTGGTTCATCGTGATCTATCCTTGTTTCCGCATCCTACTCGCGGTGTTTTGAAGACATAATAGGGCTATCCTTTGCGAGTGGGTTAAACATAAAAAAAATGGAGTGGGTTTAATTTAAGGGAAAGTTTTTGTAATGTCGAGGTAAAATTAAAATCAATAGGTGGGGAACAAGTAATGGATTCTGGACGAAACCTAATTAGGTATGGACATTATTTCAGACTGTAATGTTAGGAATAATAAACACGTGAGAAATTCCACTAGAATTGTTAAACTTGCGGCTCGAAGATCTTTGCTTTGAAGGGTTGCTTCTAGTCACCACTTTATTTATGTTATGATTTGGTAGCCGTTCCGAGGAGGTAAAATTTACAGCTGATGTGAGGTATAGATAGAAATTCCTTTCCCACTTTTTACTTAAAAACAAGAATATGTTTACAGGCGCAGCTTAAGTTAGGAGCTATGGAAATAAAACATAAATATGGGCCCATCTTGAGATTAAAGCAGATTGGGTGGCATTTTTTAAAAGCATTTTTTTCTTGTTGATAAAATGCTTATTTCCCGTGTTTCTCTTCTGGCGTCTTGGATGTGGCTTTAGTTTTATGAACGGAGATATCGCTTTAAAATTTTATAAAACGTCTACGATCTAATATAATTAAATTGTCATAGCATGCTGGTTTCGAAGAATAATTTACCGACTTTTAATTAAAGTAAATTTTACATTCAACATTTCTTTTGTGCGACCACCGCATTTAAATGAACAATTCAATAATTAACCGCATTACCCAAACAACTGTATTGTTAATATTCCAAAATGAATAACAGACACATTTTTTTTAAACTAAAAGATCTGATAACTTTTAATTACCTGACATAACATTTTAATGACGACTTGCTTTTTTAGTAGTATTTACCTACTTAGAACTCGAGCATAACTTAAAGGAAACAAAGCGAGTAGCTTTTACGTATGAACATTTCCTTTTTAAATTATTAATTGACATTTACACAACGCAACTATTCTTTCAAGTGTCAATATCGTTAATAAAAGATTAGTGTCTTTGTCGATATTCAAATGCGATTGTAGTTTTCTTTGAACTGCATTGTCGGTCTTATAAATCCCCACTTTGGCTCTAAATATTTCACAGAAAAATCCATACAGGTATAAATTATGAGTTTGAAAAGTTGTGTCAGAGGGGCCTAAAATATTCATGACCGTCATAGATGTGCCTCGGCAACACAATACACTTATGGCGTTCGAAAAATGAAAAGTCATGTAAGCTATTAGGACGGGATAAGGGGTCTATATTACCGAACATAATTATTACTAATTGTGTTTCAACAGCAAGAATCTTTCATCCTCTCCTACTTTTAATAATACTTCTGGCTCTTGTGTGATTCCAACAACCGTATCATTATAAAACTTTTCGTGAAGATCCAAACACAAATTATTACTAAATAATTTCATAAAGTATAGAATCGTGCATATTTAATTATAGAAACGGTATCGGACGCTAGCTTTCATCTCCTCGTAGAATTTTTTACAAAACACATCTTTATAAGACCCCAGATTTTGCTTAAAGATCGTTTAACAAAACACGTTAATTTTGCAATTTCCGAAGCTTTCCCACAAGCTGAAACACCTCGTATCATAAATGAACGCACTTGGAGTATATTTCAGAACCAGGAGTATTAAATATCCGGAATCATTACGTAAGCCGTTATAATTAAATTTTAAATTCAAAACTGTTAACCGCAAAATGTCCCACTAAGTAATTTATTTTGTTCTTGCCTTTGAAAGCAAAAACACCCTCTATTGCAACGTCAACGGTTTCTGTCTTTTTTCAGCTGATTTCAGGCTAGGAATGTTGACGCTATGAAAACTAAAGTAGGCAGATTTTCTATTTGTATTGACATGGCTTCCGTCGGATTATGAGGTTTGAGAATATTGTTAGTTGATACCAAGGTGTTACACTTTGCACGCACGTCGAGGCGAAGGAAAATACCAGGAAAAAATGCGTTTTATGTGATAAAGTGTCTTGAATTCGAAAATAACTGCAAATACGTAAATGCTTTCTTAATTTTTCATTCACATTTGCACCAATTTGGTCTTTGAATTTTTCTAAATCTTCTGGAAAGTTTCTTTAAATTCGGTCGCAATTTTTTGTTCAAAGTCCATTTTTCATTTAAGTTTTCTTAATTTCTCGTTTAATTTCGTTGTTAATTCTTCCTTTAAACTGTCTTCAATTTTACCCAAATCGTTTATCGATTTGCAGTTCAAATTCTAATCTCATTTTTCTTTAAAATGTTCCTAACCTTTTGTTGTTCCATCTAGTTATACAAATTCTATCATTAGTTTTTGTCAATTCTTCTAATTTTTCGTAAAAATTTTCCTAATTTTGCGTAAAAATTTTTGTAATTTTACGTACAAATTTTCCTAATTTTACGGATCAAGAATCAGTGGGAGGCAAAAATTTACTAATTGTAAGTTGCTTGAGGCAGCAATGACTGCGTATTCATCTTAAAATGTCTGGAAGTATATTTGAAATTCCAGAAACTTGCGCGGCTGAAGTTTCAGTCGAAAGTTTTCATCTTCATAATTTATCATCAGTGTCCTAAATAAACTGTCCCTGCTTGTAAACAAAAACAACTCAATTTGAAAAGGTTCGTTGATGGTTAATTAATTTATTAGGTGCAACAATATGGTGAGGTATCTACCTAGAAAGAATACTGAATGAGACCTTTTTAAAATGTTTTTATCATAATAATTTATACACCTTTTTTACAGGGCAATTTGATATTCGCGTAAACATTTTATTATTCCAGTACACCTACCAGTTTACATGAACTTTGTACAGTTTTAAAATGCTTACACTAGGGATAATTTTCTCTCCAAATATGGTCGATTTTCTTTTCTAACGGTGGTTCTTAATCTAAATTTTTGTAACCGTCTGTTACATTTGAAATATTTCTCGCTTGACGTCGATATCGCACTAGTTAATTAGTTGCCCAAAAAAGACAAGTAAGGAATATTTAAATGCACATGTCGCCGTTGGAACTACGGTGTAATAAGAGCACAGACAGTTACGAGATTGAAGTCTGATTAATATTAAGTTTCACAATTCATTTCAATAAACGCAATGTTAATTCCAGCCGGCTTTTAGCAGCTTTGGTTTCTGCATACATTTAACTTGGTAAGAAGAAATGTCAATGAAACATTTTAGACAATCATGGTGACTGCCGACAGAAGTCAAGACTTAAAACTAGGAAATAACGGTGACTTTTTCTGTATTTTCAAGTTAATTGAAAGTTAAAATTCCATAATTATTAAATTAACATTATTAACCGTCTGCTTGTGCATTGAACATTAATTTTGTGGACGCGTCATTTTTGATTTATTAAAACGCTCGTTATAATTTTCGTCAGACCGGTTAATTAAAAAAAAAACTTAAAATATAAAACAGGTGCAATTATTTTCATATTAATTTCTGTGTATGGAGGTATACAAATAATTAATCGGCGAAATAATATTGTTGTCTATTAATTAGGCTATATTCTCTTTCGTCATTGTGCCTTTTCGTCTGTATCTGATAAGTGCATGAATGCTATAAGCGTTTTTGTTGACCTATGAAGTCGTGAAACAACGTTTATTAAGACAATTTATTGTGAATCAGAAACGTTCTGTTCGGGGGGAGTTATAGATTGATTTGTAAATGTCAAATTTTTGTTGGTTTTGTTTTTTTTTTCAACGTTATTAATATGTGGCTAAAATTAATGACATTGTAACTGATACACATAAATGTAGTTTCAAACGGTCTTTCAGAAAACATACGTCTTACTTCATTTTCTGGGAAGAAGGCTGTGAGTTTTCTCTGCTTTGGTGCATTTTAATATGTATCATGCTGGCTTGTTTTAGACATAAAAGATATATGAATATTAGTACAAAATTATACTGTCTAATACATAATTAATTATTACTATTTAAATAGGTTCTCAATCAAACTACTTTTAAGGCAGAGATGAGCAAACTTTTTTTTACAGCGGGCCAATTACAAGGCTAAAAATTTTGTGCGGGTCCCATGTAAGAAAAATATGAATGCTAGGGTGCTTGCACCTCCTGGTTCATGCACCAAACTGAAAATTTATATGTATTCAATTGGGGGACTTTCTAATTCTTTCCTTGAAACATTTTTTCGAAATTTTTGCTTTTTTCTAAAATTTCGTGTATTTTTTTTTTACAAAATTTGTATTTTTCTTTTGAAATTTCGCATATATTCATAAAATTCGACTTCTTTTATCAAACATGACTGTCAAAATTTCGAATTTAAAAGTTCCTCATTTTTTTCTTCCGAAATTTCGTCGTTTCTCTAAATTCGATTTTTTCTGAACATTTCGGCTTTTTTTGATTCTGAAAATTTCAGCTTGTTTATTAAAATTTGCCTTTTCCTTGAAATCTGGTTGATCTTCTGACAAAAAGGTATTTTTTTGGAAATTTAAAATGTTTGTAAAAGGACAAAAATCTCTTTGTAAAGTTCAACCATTTTTTAATCAAAATTTCTGGAACTTTGTCAAAATTTTGATGTGCTATCACAATATTTGACATTTCCTGATGCCTATTGATGTCTTCCTCTAACTCTAGGAGTCCAAAGAAAATAAATATTCGATTTTTTTGTTAAAATTTGCTCTTTTTCTGAATTTCGATAAATTCTGTTCTTTCTGGAAAATTTCGAAATTTCACTAAGATTAAACTCTTTTTCTCGAAATTTAGATTTCTTTTGCAAAAGTTCTCTCACAATATCGTCTTTTTCTCGAGATTTTAACTGGTTTTTTTATTTCCACTTTTATTTAAAATTTGACTTTCTTTGGACGATTAATTTCGAAGTTTTCTCGAAATTTCGCTTTTTTTCCAAATTCCGATATTTTTCTCAACATTTAGCTGAAAGTTTCGATCTTTCAGATTCTAAATTTTTTAGAAATTTTGACTGGTTTCCTAAAGTTTGCCTTTTTTTTCAGGAAATCTTGATTTTTGTCTCAGTATCCGATATTAAATATTTCTATACATTTTTTCTTTTTCCTGGTAAAGTCGCCTTTTTTTTCAAAATTTTAAATTTTTCTAACGTAGTCTTTTACCTAAACTTCCCTGTTCCTCAATATTTGTTTTTTTCGAAATTTCGATTTTATTTCCAAAATCCTGCATTTTGGACTTTTTCAAAAAAAGTTTATTTATTTCAAAATTTTGTCATTTTCTTGAATATTTTTTATTTCAATAAATTACGACTTTTAGATCAAATGGTTTTATGGTTCTGAAAATGTTCACTTTTGTCTCTAAATTGGATCGAAGTGTTAATAAAAGTGTTGCGAAAAATACTTTTTGAGAATTTCCAGAAACATATTTCTTGTGGATTTAACATCTTTACTGAATTTGAAATTTTGAGAACAATGGATTTGAAAATTGCCATGTTTTTTCCTAAAATTGGACTTTTTTTGAATTTTGCACATTTCTCGAATTTTTGAGAAGGGTTAGGTTTTTATTTTCAATATGATTTATTGAAAATTTAATCTTTTCCAATTTCCCTCTTAAAATTTGACCTTCTTTTAGAAATTTGAAATATTTTCTAGAAAGTTCAATATTTTCCTGGAAATTGCAACGTAATTTTTAAAATTTTATTCCAAAGTCCTTGCTTTTCCTGATTTTTTTAAAATTTGATTCCCGATCACTGTCCAAAATCCACCTTATTCTCCAAATTTTCATTTTTATTTCAAAATTCAATTTTATCTTTCTAGACATTTCCATTTAAAATTGAATTTTTTTTGAAGATTTAAACTTTTTCACAAAATTCGTTTATTTTTTTCAAATTGGATCGACATTTTAATAGAAATCTAAGCAATCTGAGAAGAATATGTTTAGGAAATTTTGAGAAAAAGTTTTAAAAAAAATTTAAAAATATGACAAAATTGAAATAAAATAAAAATTCTGACACATTTTCTGACGTCTATTGTCCTTGTTTTTTCTGTTTTTGTAAAAAAATCTAATTCCCGATAATTTAAACTTGTCTGAAATTCATCTTATTATCCCAATTTTCATTTTTATTTCAAAGTTCAATTTTATCTTTCTGGACATTTCCATTTAAAATTCAATGTTTTCTGAAGTTTTAAACTTTTTCACAAAATTTATTTATTTTTTTCCTTCCTCTAGGAGTCCAAAGAAAATAAATATTCGATTTTTTTGTTAAAATTTGCTTTTTTTCTGAATTTCGATAAAATCTGTTCTTTCTGGGAAATTTCGAAATTTCACTAAAATTAAATGCTTTTTCTCAAAATTTAGATCTCTTTTGCAAAGGTTCTCTCACAATATCGTCTTTTTCCCGGGGTTTTGATTATTTTTTTTATCTCCACTTTTATTTAAAATTTGACTTTCTTTGGACAACTTTCTGTCCATTTCAAAGTTTTCTCGAAATTTCGCTTTTTTTTTCCAAATTCCGATATTTTTTCTGAACATTTAGCTGAAAATTTCGATCTTTTAGATTCTAAATTTCTCAGAAATTTTGACTGGTTTTCTAAAGTAGAATGCAACCTAGACTACAAATTCAAGCAGCCCTCCATGCGTGTATAGTTAATCATAGGTATCTGAACTACCAACAGTTGAAACACTGCCACCTAGCGAAGCGGTTGCTCTCTAGGAAACATTTCCCAGAAGACAAGGATTCTAATGCATAGACCAATAGGTGTGAACATTTATTAGATTCGAAGTTTGGAAACAAGATCGAAACCGGTCTTTGGTTTCCAAACTTCGAATCTAATAAATGTTCACACCTATTGGTCTGTGCATTAGAATCCTGGTTTCCTAAAGTTTGCCTTTTTTCAGGAAATTTTGATTTTTATCTCAATATTCGATATTAAATATTTCTATAAATTTTTCTTTTTCCTAGTAAATTCGCCTGTTTTTTTTTCAAAATTTAAGAATTTTTCTAGCATAGTATTTTACCTAAACTTCGCCGGTTCCTCAATATTTGTCTTTTTCGAAATTTCGATTTTATTTTTAAAATCCTACTTTTTGGACTTTTTCAAAAAAGGTTTATTTATTTCAAAATTTTGTCATTTTCTTCAGTATTTGTCTTTTTCAATAAATTACGACTTTTAGATCAAATGGTTTTATGGTTCTGAAAATTTTCACTTTTCTCTCTAAATTGGATCGAAATGTTAATAAAAATGTTGCGAAAAATATTTCTTGAGAATTTCCAGAAAAATATTGCTTGTAAATTCAACATCTTTACTGAATTTCAAATTTTGGGAACAGTGGTTTTGAAAATTGCGATTTTTCTTTCTTAAAATTGGACTTTTTTTGAATTTTGAACATTCTCGAGTTTTTGAGAAAGGTTAGGTTTTTATTTTCAATATGATTTATTGAAAATTTGAACTTTTCCAATTTCCCTCCTAAAATTGAACCTTCTTTTGGAAATTTGGAATATTTTCTAGAAAGTTCAATATGTTTCTGGAAATTGTAACGCAACGTAAAAAAAGTCCTTGTTTTTTCTGTTTTTGTAAAAAAATCTAATTCCCGATAATTTAAACTTGTCTGAAATTCATCTTATTATCCAAATTTTCATTTTCATCTCAAAGTTCAATTTTATCTTTCTGGACATTTCCATTTAAAATTCAATGTTTTCTGAAGATTTAAACTTTTTCACAAAATTCATTTATTTTTTTCAAATTGGATCGAAATTTTACTAGAAATCTAAACAATTTAAGAAGAATATTTTTAGGAAATTTTGACAAAAAGATTTTAAAAAAATTAAAAATATGACAAAATTGAAATAAAATAAAAATTCTGAGAGAATTATTTTTAAAAGTTGCATTTATTTTACCTGAATTCGATTTGTTTTGGAAATTACAACTTTTTCCCAAAAATTTACTTTTGGAAAGTTCGTCCTTTTTACATTTCCTCTTTTTCGAAATTTCTCAAAATTCTCCGAAAGGTGTTTTCTTAAGATTGGGCTTTGACTTTAATCGAAAATGCGATGTCCCCAGTTAGGTAATTTTTAAGTGAAAATACACATTACTAAGCCAGAAGGTCTTTTTTTGACCATGAGTTTTTCAGAATGATTGTTGCCTCCCCCCCCCCCCTTGAAGAAAATCATGCTTTCGCTCATGCCCAAGATATTTCATGATTTGCATTGCAGGCCTGACTAATCGTGGAAATTTATTAAAAATCATTTAGGTAATTTTATTAGAATTTTTGAATGTCCATATTGTGCTCACGGGCCGCGTCTTGCTCATCCCTGATTAAAGGGATAATGCCACGAATACAAAAAGAGGAACGTGCATATCGAGTTCTTTTAAACCAACTGACAATTAAATTGCCTATATAAAGTTTATTTATCCTGAAGTATTGCTAGGACTAATTGACTTTAAAGTGAATAGAAATAACAGGTTTTTGATTAAAGAGATAAAATATAAAAGTATATTAAGTGCGCCTAGGGTTACATTGAAACTTCCCTTCTTGTATTTATCAAGATCTTTTTCCTGCTCATCCAGCAAATTTGTCATATTGGATCTCTCATGCACCTTCCTTGGATTAACAATTTTATGCTTTTTGTAACTTAATGATGCGAAATACAACCTGTATATTCGCATTCTATGTACACGTTTAGAATGAAGATTATTCGCTCAAGTTATTTTTTAAAAGTACCCAAGAATTCTAAGATATTGAACGCCAAGTCTCTCGAATCCCTGAATCAAACAATGAGAGATAAACGTAGGTTATGCCTCTGGTATATGTCGAACACTATGTTCTTATAAACCGGTATAATAAAGCACTTTAGAAAAGACAGACTAAAAGTCTAGACCTTCAGCATATCGTACTATCGGTTTCTAAAGCCAAATGAATGTTTAGACTATTTCGTAGAATTAAAATGAGTTTACAGAACAACTAAATAGTTGCAAGCACTAAATAGTTGCAAGCTGACCCACTGGATAAGAAATAAACGATGCTACAAAAATGATTTAATTTCAAAGTGAATTCCGAGGACTAATACCTGCGAACCAAATGGACAAACGTCCCACAGGTTGAGGTTTGTGGTACCGATAGACAAAAAAATCTGTGATAGACTTTAATAACAATAATTTATTATTTTCCTAGCCTTTCATTTATTTGCTTTATTCTAGTAATATTAATTCTCAAATCTACTGTACAAATATTAGTAGCTAGCAACAAAAATATTAAATCTGCAAAAACGTATTTCCTAGGATGCATCTTTTAATCAAATTAATAATGGCATCTAGATTGAATTGAAAGATACCTTGCTTATCCGACGCGAGAAGTTTTAACAAAAAACCTATTGGGAAACTTAATTCCGAATAAAAAAAGGGTCAGATAAATGGAGAGATACTATCTGCAAATATCTTAAATGAAATAATTATCTTCCAGCTAATTAATATTTAATTTACATACTGGTTTACATGCGGGATCCTGCACAGAAAACCAATCTCGACAAGTACACTATAAATAACGAGATAGGACGTCATTTAAACAAAAATAATCTATCGCGTATTGCAGAACAATTTGGCATTAACAAAAATAACTGACCTGGAAACATTTTTACAAATTCATAAGTAATTACTACACAAACACATAATCGAATAGCGGGCGGTTAAATAATGCAAAACTTTCTTCAACTAGTTTTAATTTCCAGCTAGGAAGCCTCCCTTGATTAAATTAAATGCTAGGTTTCACTTTTCGATATGTGTTTTGGATGTTATCAGTTAGTTTAACTAAGAATTCCAATATTGTTTTTCAAATATTCAGCATTCTCAGCCAAAGAAATTTGTAGGAATCCAAACACACCATACAAATCAATCCAATATTAGAGCATCTTTTCCGAAAACTTGGTTGCCTTCTTGTTATTCTTCTTTGTCTTCCTCTTCCTCTTCTTCCTCCTCCTTCTGCTCCTCATCCTCCTCCTGCTCCCCATCCTCCTCCTGCTCCTTCTCCTCCTTTTTCTCCTCCTCCTCCTTTTTCTCCTCCTCCTCCTCCTCCTTCTTCTTCTTCTTCTTCTCTTCCTTCTCCTCCTTCTCCTCCTCACTCTCCTCTGCTGCACTACCACCTTCTCCTCCTTCTCCATCTGACTGTTCTCAAGTTCCAGCAATAAAATGTCCAAATTGGATGCTCTTTTCCGAAATCTTTCAACTGAAAAAATATCACCTAAATATATGATGAATCGAATTTAAAACTAAAATATCCTTCCCCCTGGAATTCTTTTATTTAAATGTTCTCAATCGATCGTAAAGAAACGTTTCACTTTTTATGAATTTAGTTTCAAAAGTGAGGACTTCCTTTAAACAATTTGGATATTCTTTCCTCTCAAACAATTCACCTTTATGAATGAAGTTAAAAACGGAATTATCATCTCCTATACTTTTTCCAGAACACTGCTTCTAATATTCTTTGCCTTCAATGAAGAAATGTCATTCTTCATTCTTAACTAAGAATTCCCAATAAACGAGGTTATGTATGATGTGCAAAACATTTAATTGATATTATTTTTAAATTTAATATACCTAAACGCATGTTACGTCATTTAATGAAATTCGTAATGCAACCCATAATGCAGAAATGAAAGTTACCTCCATAGGCGTAGGCTGGATTTCGTCCAGGTAGGGGCAAGAATCATTTTGTAAAATTGATTAAAAAAAGAAAACAAGAAAACGTTTTCAATGAGTGTATGTATATTTTCATTAACTACTACAACTTAACTACATGAATTGGGGGATCGAATTTTTAGCTTAAATTTGAAATTTGGAAATAAAACTGAACTTTGAGGTAACAATCAGAAAATTGAATCTAAAATAAAAACCGAACCTTTCAGAAAACTTCGAAAACTGTCGAAATTTTGAAGAAAAAAAGTCGAAGTGTTAAAAAGTTGAATTTTGTGAAAAATTTAACAATTGCCAGACTAATTGTAAGTCGAATTTATAGAAAAAAATTCAGTCCTCAAAAATATTTTATTCAGAATTTCTACTTTATTTCAGTTTTGTCATAATCTTCAAATTCACAAAATATCTTTTTCTCGAAGTTTTCTAAAAATGTTATTCCCAAAATATTTAGATTTTTATTAAAACGTCAATTCAATTTTGAAAAAAGAATTTTGCAAAAAGTTGAAATTTTCAGAAAATGTCCCATTGTAAGCAGAAATGTTCAAAAATATCGCAGGAAACACATAACAGGAAACTAGGACAAACATTAAATTGTGGAAACGTCCAATTTAAAAAATAAATAAATTTTTAGAAAAATCCCGATATTAAAAAAATGGATTTCGAAAAAAATAACGATTTTTGAAAAATTAAATGTCGAGAAAAAGGTTAAAATTTCTTAAAGAAAAATCAAAATGTGAGACAAAGTTAGTTTTGAGGGTAGAATTTTTAAGAACAATTTCGAAAGAGACGAAATTTTGAGAAAAAAAACCAATAAAAAACTAACCTTTCGGGAGTGCTGAAGTGTTGAAAATTCGAATAAAATCTATTTTTAAAAGTCGACATTTGTAAAAAAAAAAGCAATTTTCAGAAACAGTTGAAATTTTGAGAACATTTTCTACGATAAGTGAAAATTTCCAAAAACATAAAATACCGCATTTTGAAGTAAAAGTTTTCAGAATCAGACAAATTTTTGAGAAACATGGAATGTCCCGAAATTTAAATTAAAAACGAAAACAAAAAAACCAGAAAAAATCGGAAATAAAAAAAATTGTATTTGGACTAAAAATATAATGATTTTTGAAAGATACCGTCAAAATATCTTGATTAAAAAGCGACGAATTTCGGGAAAAGAACAATTTTGGGAAACTTGGAATTTTCACAAACAGAAATTTAGAATAAAACTCAATTTTCTGGAAAAACTCGAAAATGTTAAAAATTCTAATAATGCCAAAATATTTTCAAAGGTCGAATATTGTGAAAAAATTCGCAATTTTCAAAAACATTTTTCTCGCCATTTGTACTTCTTTAGTCTAATTTTGAGATAATATTTAAATTTCAATAAAGAAAGTGAATCTGTAAGAATATAAGAAATACTTTTCTCGAAATTACTCAAACATATTTTTCTAAACATTTTTAATTGTTGATAATATGCCGACCTAAGGGAAAATAGACGAATTTTGAGAAAACCTAAATTTTAAGGAAAAGCCAGTTTTGAGAAAAAAGTCGATAGTTCCAGGAACTAAACATCGGAAAATAAGGCAAAATGTGAACTTGAAATTTTTGGAGTCAAATTTAAAAGTCGAAATTAATAAAAAAGATAATTATTAAGAAAAAATGGCAGAATTTTGACCAAGAAAAATGATTTTTGAAAGAAGAGTTTAAAAAGTAGAATTTATAAAGTCAAAATTTTGAAATTTTAAGAGAAACAGTCGAAATTTAAAATTTTCGAAGAATTTTGAGAAAAATAACGAAATTTTGATTTTTTTAAATTCGTTTTTTTTTCTGGAAATTTCCCTTTTTTTCTTTTGAGAAACAGAAACGAATTTAAAAAACAAAAATTCGATATTTTAATAAAAATATCGAAATTTTGATAAAAGGGTAAACACTCATAATTCCTCAAAGAGGGTCTAATTTTATCAAAATTTTAGGAAAAGGATGAATTTCAAGAAAAATTAAATTTCGCGAATATTTTCTTGACTGCTTGAATCATAGGCGGACATGTGGCTCAATTTGCCCCAACTCAAGTTAAAAAATGTCGAATATTGAGATAAAGGTCGAAATTTTGAGAAAGTTGTATTTCAATTAAAAACACTTTCAAGATCGATTAAATTTTGAAGAAAAAGGTAAATCTTGATAAACAAGTCGAAATTTGCATAAAATCAAAATTTAAAGAAAAGTCGAAATTTTGGGGAAAAACGGATTTTGAGAAATGGTAAAATTTCGAAAAGAACAACAATGAATTTTGAGATTAAAATTGGAAATTTTGAAGAAGGTGGATTCTGACAAGAAAAAAGGAATTTTAGAAATAAGTTTTAAGTTTTTAAAAGAAATTTGTGAAAACAGCAAATTTCCAAAAATTTAAATTCAAAACTTGTCCCCCCAAGAAAGATTAAAAAACACAGCAAAGGTTGCTCTAACGCTTTTTGACAGCCAAGCTATCATCTTCAGAGAGATATTTATGGTAGCTTGGCTGTCGAAACGCGTTAGAGTAATCTTTGTTGTATTTTTTAATCTTTATTGGTTTCAGGGGACAAGTTTTGTATTTAAATTTTTATAAATAACTAAGGACCAATCCGTTCCACCAAAATGAAGTTCCAGAAATAAATCGAAATTTCGAGAAAATGTCGAGGAACAAATTTTAAAGAATGGAATTTTTTTACAAAAAGTCTCCTCAGTTGAATATAAATTTTCGTTAGCTGCATGAGCCAGAAGGGGGCAAGTGCCCTACCCTGCCCTATTCTAGCTACGCCTATGGTTACCTCATTGTTAGTAACTATTGTAACCTTAGTTACATCGTACATAACCTGATTGTAATCCTCAGAAATAATTGTTTCAATTTGCATAGAGCAAAACTGTTCCTCGTAAGATAGAGTCGAAAGTTAATTACAAGTTACTCAACGGAATCCACTTCCATTAAGAATTTATGGCTCTGATTAATAGCCATAAATTCAAAATGTGTTCTGCGACCATGCCATTCTGATGAGAAAGAAAGGCCGAAACCGGTCTGTTATTGCTGGTTGTAAATATTTTCAATTGTAGCACGCTCGACTGCCAACAATTGCAGGAATCAGGGGAGCTTGGTCGAAGAATTGAAGATGTCTATATAGGTGGGGCATTACTTGAGAAATTTTAATATTTTTTAAGCCGACAATTGTAAAAAGAAGAATTAAAGGAAATTCACTGTAAGCAATAAGTGCATTTACTTCAAATATGCTAGTTTCCTTAGGAAAATGTTGCTCTCGAGACTAGAAAATCTTAGGGATAAACTTGGTTATAATGCTGAGCATCAGAAATTATTATTACAGCACGAGACAAATCGTGGATGTCTACACATGCAGATGTCCTTAGGTAACCAATAATTCGTTTTAAATGGGGTAATAATATGGATATGGCCTGTAGAGCTTTAAAAATAGAAATATATTAAACCAGCATTGTATACAGCCTTCGTATCTGGAAGTGGAATTATTAAAATAGTCTCGAGTAGCCTACCAGGCAAGAAAGCGGAAATTTTCCATTAAAACTAATTATTTCCGTAATGGCTTTAGCACGTTGATCGTCTAAAATATTTACATTGACAAATACATATCCTATTCAATCAGTTGTTTTCAGGATGTTATTTTTCACGTAAGAATTACATAGTGGCATAAAGTGGAATGCATATTGTGGTTTTAATCTTACGCACCACACGGTGATGCACACAGATAAAAATATTAATCTTCAAAGGCAAGGACGGAAATTGTAATATTTTATTTAAACGTTTTCTTTCCGTGCAAAGTCACGGTCAAGTGGTTCATTGCTAAGGTTTGGGAATTGTTGAACCACCGTAAAGTTTAATATTCTCAATAATAAACTCTTCATCATTAAGCTTTCTCCATACTTGTAACGTAACCCCTTTGTTCCCAAGACAAAACATTCATGGCATACCAGGAATTTACATTATAAAGACTCTACGACAGTATAACGACTTATTATTGCTCTAAGATGATTCACAAGTTTGCGACTTAGTTTTGAAAAGTAAACATTGAGTTTTGTTTGAATTTTTACATCCTGGCAATTAAGCACACCTTTGCTGGCAGTGATGTCAGCATAATTAAACTGACACGCGCATATTCTAACAGCCAATCTTGAGGACAAATAAATAAAATTTGACATAATCCCTTTTATCGTAGATTTGTCACTGTAAAAAGCCAAACGCTAATAAATTTTTGTATTAAAAAAAACGAAGTGCTTGACGGAAGTCTTAAGATGAGAGTTCAAGTTGACTGTGCCAATAATGAGAATCCATCCTCGCTTTGGTCACTGCTGAAGACAAGAGATCTGATTTCGAAAATTTCCGAAGGTAATTCGAAAATTTCCGAAGATTCGTTGATATATACTTCGTCTAAATCTCTTTAGTTTCGATCTTTCGTGAGCATTCTGTCCACATTTTTTCGATTCTGGGCTTTTAGAAGAAGTCTTGAGGCATTTTAAAAGATAAGTTGAAACGTTTCAAAAGATAAGTTGGAAACATTTCAAAAGAGATTTAACCTGAATCTATTTCATAATGATTTCGCTAAAGTCCCCCAAACTTGTCGAAACTCGCACATACGCCGCTCTGAAAACAGTTCTAGAATGCATACAATCTCTCTACTAAGATTCAACATGCCATTGACATATTTCTGTTTCATATATTGGACTTAAGTTGGTCCATTCACCGCAGCAATTGATTAAACTTCCTAATTTTAATTTCGTGATTTATCATTTATTGTTGGCATGCAGTCCTGAGAGCCAGACAAGATATTAATTCGCACTGAGAGCCTTATGAGTTAAAGGTTGCAAACGACTTTTAGTAATTTTAAATTAAAGCCATTTAGTATCATTGCAAATACATGCCATTTTTCATAGAGTGATATTTTATTGCGTCATAAAATGCTGAACATACAGTAGACAGTTATACTAAAAGATTTCTAAAAATATTTCGAAGGCAAGGTACAAAGGCCCTAGCGTGTATGCCGTGGTAATAAAACGTATTATCGCGCGGCTTAAAAGGAGACCATAAATTTAATAAACGATTTATATGGCTATGTCAATACACACTTAGGTGGGTATCTTCCAAGCTTGAAGACGCGGTTATGCATCTGTGATACTAAGAAAACATGCGTAAGGAAATGTTGCCTTTTTCGCAACCACCAACTCTGTGAAGTTATGCGATATTCCCGATGAAAAGATTCTGATCTAGATTCCTTTTCTTCTCGGGCTAATCACCTCACGTGATCAAGAAGGCTTCCGCGGACTACGACGAAACCATGGAATATCTAAAGTGTTCGAGGTTTTTACACCATCGCAGAAGAATTCAAAATAAAATGGGAGAAGCGTTTTGTCTCCGAGCACAGTTGACATATAGTTATATATAGTTATAGACCCAACCCCTAACTTGACGTTTTGTTTTCTTTATCGGAAGAGTTTCGTTAATGTATGGGGCACAGAGAAAAGTATGGCAAATGCTAAAAAATAGAAAAAAGTCAGTAAATGAGTATGTACCTAACCATAGACATATGAGAAAAATACTTTAGAAGACTATATAACGCCAAAGAAGCACAGATGTCGACTACGAAACAGCAGCAGACGCAGTAATCACAGAAGACGAGGTAAAAGCGAAACTGAAAAGCTTGAAAAACAGAAAAGCACCTGGAACAGACGATATACCAAATGAATTTCTGAAATACGGTGGACAAGAGTTTCTTAGAAATACAACAATACTGTTCAATAAAATTCTATGCTCATCAGGAATACCTACAGACTGGCATCAGAGCATCACAATCCCCATTTTCATGAAGGGGCAAAGGACTTGCCCAGAGAATTACAGAGGAATAACACTATTAAACAACACGATGAAGTTATTTACTGGAATACTGAAAGACAAACTGGAACAAATAGAGAACAGAGAAGAGCAACAAGGGTTTAGAAGAGGAATGTCAACAACAGATGCCATATTTATTATTAAACCGATAAAAGAGAAGTCCATAGAATTTAACACCCAAGCCTACATCGCCTTAGTAGACCCAACCAAGGTATTTAACGAAGTACGTTTGGAAAACATCATGGAAATATTAAAAAAAAAGAAGACACCAGCTAACATCGTCAGAGTCATTCGCAACCTCAATATTGATAACAGAGCGAAGATAAGAGCGGGGGAACAAACATCAGAAACCATTCCGATTCTAGGAGCAATTAGACAATTTTTGTTTAATATCCTAATGGATAAAATAATTGAAGAAGTAACCTCATTAAAACTGGGACACAGGATGAATAAAAATAGAATCAGCTTGATATGTTATAGAGATGACGAAGCAATTGTCGCAGAAACAGAAGACAACCTACAGCGACAGCTTTTTAAATTCTATCAAATGAGCAAACAACTTAATGTGGAAATATCTACCGATAAAACTAAAAGTATAACCACCGCAAAAGAGCCCATCAGTCGTCATTGAAAATCATCCCATAGAGCAAGTTACCCAATTTAAGTACGTCGGTGTTATTCTCTCGATTGGACATGGCTCTGTTAACGACTTACGAAGCCAAATCAACAAAGCAGCCGCAACATCAGGGTGCCTACGAGAGACCATTTGGAGCAATCAATATATGCGCTCAGACAGCAATATCAAAATATACAAAATATGTATAGGAAAAATCATGACATACGGAACAGAAGCACGAGAAGAAATCAACAAGACCAAGAGTATGCTGAGAGTAGTGGAGATGAAAACTTTAAGAACTATAGCGGAAGAGACAAGAAGAGACAGTAAGAAACATACAGATTAGAGAGTAATATGGTATACAGGATATCATGCGATGAGGTATACAAAGAAGGAGAAAATAGTACGCTCACGTAAACAGAATGAAAGAAGATCGACTACCACGCATTGCACTGGAAGGAAAACCAACAGGCATCCGTCCCCGCGGAACACCACCTAAAAGATGGAACGATAGTTGGCAGTCAACATCCCAGGAACTACAACAGAGGCATAACCAGAATTAACAGATCGCAAAATCTAAAAAAGAAGAAGAACTTGCGTTCTACTGTTGTTGACATATACTGAGTTGCTGTGGTCTCTTGTTTTAATTGTTTTTCCGTTTTTGTTTATGAAAAAATCCTCTACAATGGTGCCGTCCATCAGGCATTTCTTTAAATTTATATTATTACTACATTTTTATTGTTAATGAGAGTATGACAAAGTTCTATAGCCCAATGTGGTGACGAATGAACAGCGACTTTCTCAGTTGACGTGATGAGGTTTTCTTCAATGCCACTTTCCCTTAAACCATCTATCAAGTCTGCTGGCCAATCTTTAGATGCTTCTCACTAATTTAGATTTTAGTAGTAGTAGTAGTGGATGAAAAAGAACCTTTGTGTGACCTTTTCCTCTGTTACGATGCCTTTGTTTTATGTTTGTTTTTGTAGTTTCTTTGTTTTTCGAAGACTTCCTTAACATTAACATTTTAAAATGACTGGGAAGGCTTAGTTAGTATCTGTCATAGTGCATTTAACTTCCATACATAAAATTGATTTATTTTTGCGAATAATTTCAGCAAGTAAACAAAGACTTTAAATTACATATCTACCATAGAGCATATGTTCTTAATGCGATGTAAATTTGAGTACTTTTTCCAAGTTCGCTCCACTCTTATAGGATAAACGCTCCTAAAAAAATTGAAAGTAGGAGGTGGAAATAAATATAGATGGCGATGAAGTTCCATTTTAAATGCGAATAAGTTCTAATTCTCCTGGAGGACTCTATTTGTCAATAGGTTCCAGAGTTTAGAAATTCTTGTTCCCTGAAACCAAGGAAGATTAAAAAACACAACAAATGTTGCTCTAACACGTTTCGATAGCTAAGCTATACTCTCCAGAGAAATACTGACACTTTCTTTAAAGTAGGGGAAAATCCGTTAAGGACATCTGGGAAGATGACTCAGATAGTGTCGGACTTCCGCTCAAACTGCGGGTAACGACTAAAAATCCCTACTTCTTCGGGCCGGGCCCTTGGCCCCTAATCCCTCCGTCGGAACAGTACAATAGTGCTGGAGCACTATTGTAAGCTGTTTTGCCTGAAACATAAGAAACAAACAAAACAAAAAATTTCCGAAATGGAAGTCGTAGCCTAGAGGGCCATCCTTGGTCTCCTAATTCTGGTTGGGACGTTTGGATCGTAATCCACTGCCCGTCGAACTAGTTCGTTGGGATGCGTTTCCGCTCTCACTATCGCTCTGGAATTAATTTCCTTAAAAAAATACCTTACCAAAGGTAGTTTATTTTCCCTATGGAGTTGATTGTTTCTTACAAACCATGGAGCGTACATGGCTTGTCTTAGAAAGACGTTCTGGAACACCTGGAGTTTCTTCATTTGATTATCCGTCGCCTGTGACTAGCTACAGATGCATGGGTCATCGCTGGTCTTATGATTGATTTGTATAGTAACACTTTAAGTCCAATGGACAGGTTACTATTTCTACCAATCATCGCTTGCAGCAGTCCCTTCAGCATTTTGGCTTTGAACACTTCATAATCGATGTGTGCCTGGAAAGTAAGTCTTTAGTCAAGAATTACACCTAGATACTTTGCCTGACAGCCGACGTTTTGCCAATGAACATTTACATGCCCATATGGTTGGAGTCTTCTTCGGGTGAAAAAGACTGATTGGGTCTTGTCTGCGTTGACTTGGATTCTCCATTGACCGAAGTAATCTAGAAAACTGTCTGTTGCTTCCCGAAGTTGTCTGGTGACCAACTCTGAACTGTAAGAGTACACCACCAAAGCCGTGTCGTCTGCGTAAGTTGCCAATAAGGTGTGGTCGATTGTTGGATTGGTTCTCGGGATGTCTGCTGTGAATAGAGAATACAGCAGAGGTGACAAGGCAGAGCCCCATACTGTAGCCTAAACTGGTTTGATAGTTCTTGTCCCATTTTTGCTCTGAATGAGCTCTGGTCCAAGAACGAGCTTACTATTTGAACCATCATTAGAGGTATTCTAAACTGGTGCATCTTGTAGATTAATCCTTGGTGCTAAACTGTGTCAAATGCCTTGGAGATATCGAAGAAAATAGCTCCAACTACCTGGTTCCAGTTCATGCGTTGAGTGATTGTTTCAACCACTCTCAGCAACTGGTCTGAGGTAGAGTGCATAGGTTGGAACCCAAATTGTTCCTTAGGAATGATGTCGCGATAGCTGGTTGTCTCCAGCCTTATGTATGGCTAAGCTTTCACATGCATTTAACATAGAATTCTTATTTATTACTCTTAATAATTTAATATTATTATCTATCCTATGATCTAATTCAAAAGCATGTCGAGCCACACTTGACTTCTCATTTCTTCCGTACCTCAAATGAGCCAAATGCCCCTTCAGTCGGATTTTAAGAGATCGTCTAGTCTGCCCGACATACTTTTCGCTGATGATATTTTGCAGACGCTTCCTCAAAATCCTTTCCGCCACCTTACCCCAGTTGGATAAGAGGGTAATTGGTCTGTAATTTTGAAAAAATTTCCCATCCTTACCTGGCTTACGAATCAAGATAACGTTTCCAGTCTTCCATCTTGTGGGAAAATACCGGTACTTAAACATGGAATTGACTATTGTTCCAAAGTATTTGACAGCTTGGTCCGGAAGAGACTTCAGAGCTTGGTTTGGAATTCCGTTTTGACCTGGAGACTTTTTGACGTTTAGCTTGCGCAGAAAGCTCCTCGTTAGTCGGTTGGATGAAGTCGTCTTCTTCTGGCACTTCCTTCTGAAGAGTTTGAACCTCTTCTTCCACCTCCTCTACGAAGTCTAAGCCCACTTCTTCAAGTGTAGCCTGACAGTGTCGTTCAAAGGTCTCAGCGAAAACTGCAGCCTTATCCTGATCTGAGTAAGCTATTCCTTGAGGTTCGTGTATGGGTGGGATAGGTTTCCTATCTCCTCTTAGAGCTTTGGCTGTGCGCCAGAGATCTGATGGAGTTTCTAGGTTGCAACTTCTTAGGTGTTCCTGAAACTTAGAAATTTTGTGCTCTCGGAGCTCATACCTGAGCTCGTGGATAAGCCTGTTGACTTCCGCCTTATCTGCTTGCAGATTGGTCCGTATTGCTCTCTTCCTGGCACAATTTTTCCTTCTAATCAGCTCCACCAAGTGATTTGGCAGTGGTTCCCTTCCTTCCGCCGGAAGTAACACTTGAGCCTAAAATTAACCCTTATATATCAAGAATATTCACTTCCTGCATGATCGACCGCATCCGAACACGCATGCGCATCTAATCATATACATCGCAGTGTCACAATTCCTTATCTATCAGCTTTTACTATTTTTAAGAGAGATGAATGACCTAAAGGCCCAGCACAACCATTCATAAGGTTGTCTCCAGCCTTATGGAGCTTTCACATGCATTTAACATAGAATTCTTATTTTCTACTCTTACCAGTTTAATATTATTATCTATCCTATGATATAATTCAAAAGCATGTCGAGCCATACTTGACTTCTCATTTCTTCCACACCTCAAATGAGCCAAATGCTCCTTCGGTCAGATTTTAAGAGATCGTCTAGTCTGCCCGACGTACTTTTCTCTTAAAATCCGACTGAAGGAGCATTTGGTTCATTTGAGGTACGGAAGATCTGAGAAGTCAAGTGTGGCTCGACATGCTTTTGAGTTAGATGATACGATAAATAATAACATTAAACTGTTAGGAGAAGTAAATTAGCATTCTATGTTAAATGCATGTGAAAGCTTAGCCATCCATAAGGCTAGAGACAATCTTATGAATGGTTGCGCTGGGCCTTTAGGCTAATCATCTCGGTTAAAAATAGTTAGATGCGGTCGATCAAGCACGAAGTGAATATCTTTAGTATATAAGGGTTAGTTTTGGGATTAGGTGTTCGTATCTCTCTGAAGATGATAGCTTGACTGTCGAAACGCGTTAGAGTAACCTTTGTTGTGTTTTTTAAACTTTCTTGTTAAATCGAATCCATTTTCCTGCAAATCCTAAATACCATAGTGTATTTTCTAAAAAAAAACTTTCAAATTGAAGAAGTTTCATAAGGAAGGGGGCGTCTAAAATTAAGGAAATTGTACTTACATTATACTTATACGTTCCCAAGGGAAAATCATTAGGCAATTGCTTCCTCTGTGGGATAGCAGTAGATACTCTGCTTTGGGTCCTAACGCTCATCTTTTTCGGGGAGAAGACAGGACAAGTAAGTGTCTAGTGGCAAAGGAAGTTTAGTACTTGAAGTGGCAACGAAAACCGTCTTAACAACCGTAACTCTGGAGAAGAAGACATATCGACTGATTTTTCTGAAAGTAGTTATTATTTTGCTAACTAGCCATGTTAAGATGGTTGACAATTTCGATGATGGCGCTGTTGATTGTTTTTTCTGTCAGACTACAATCTCGAGAAGTTGTTGCAATAGAAAATCTCGAGGCGGCTGCAAAGTATTTCACTTAGTTTCACAGGCATCGCACATGTTTGTCGGCATAATGTGTCATTTTATAAAAGTAGCCAATCCAGGTGTAGGTCAAAGTAATTTCAGCTTTCATTGCTATGACTTATCTGAAGAATGTACGCCAATAACAAGAGAAGACCAGTAAGCGCTAACATCAAAAGTGGAACAGAATTCATCATGACCATTAATGTAATAAAAGAAAACCCATCTCGCAATAATGTTCCTAATTCTAGGCTATTGCTCTAGCACCTGAATGTACAGTTATTTTTTACTGTACATATTTCATATTTGAAAAATGCAGTTATACCATCTTGAAATGATTCAGCAAATTTAGATTGAATCTTTAGATGCAGTTAATGAAGGTCTCTGTTTCTTAACAATGATTGACACTGATTTAAAATTACTTGGCGCTTTTTTATTTGTAAATAAAATTCTATGCGTTTACAAATGCATATTTCTTGGTTATATTCTTGTACACACAATCTTCTTTGGGTATTAAAACAGAGGAATTCAATTATCTCTGGTTAACGTTACTGTTAGTTACTATATGCAACGCTTTCGTGGATCTAATGGGTCACTGCAATCCCTATAACAACCGTAAAAATATTGATGTGAAAAATAAATTGACAGTAAGAAATTTTAAACTTGACTCCTGAACATGGTTCGAGTTGGAATTCAAAACATTTTCAATTTGAAAAATTTACATAATTTCTAATATAATTAGGAAAATTTTACATAGTTTCTAGTATAATTATAAACTACAAATCTTTTCAAATGTTTGATGTTAATAGTTATTTTCGAACAGAAATTAAATTGTTCAAGTTAAAAATCCTTTTGACTAGAATCTCTCTGCTAGTTCAGGATTCATACTAAGGAATTATTGTTAACACTATGTTTGCGGTTATAAGGACCCACTAGAAATTTGAAAAAAGTGCGCTGGAATTGTATTTGTTATTGAAAATCTGTTATTGCCAGGTATTTTAAAAGATTAGATAACGGTTATATTTTATTTCTCTTGCTCGCTGGCGAACACCGCTCCTTTTAAGTTAAATGGACCCTTCAATCATTTCTTCATTTATTATTACTAACTGTGCAAAGCATAGCGCTTCACTTAGGCACTAACATCACTTTATCTCCGGTTTTTATCTTTGCCAACTCGCAGATAACATTTCTTGAGGCATCTTGGAAGTCATATTTATGGTCTTCGGGGGAACTACAATGGTAGTGCAAACTAGTAAATCAAATGTGAACAACAAGCGACAGGGAATCAAAAAAGGGGAAAAACGTACTGATTAATGAATCTTGGAACTCGATAGAGGTTTTGCTTTGGTTAGTTATAATCGATACGAATTTCACTGCTTTTATAGCCAGTTTGCGATTGAGGTTAAACCCATTACACTTGAACTGTATACAGGATGATTCCCAACGATTTACTAATATGAACTTCGAGCATTTTGAATATCTACCAAACCCATAGTTATTCGCAGCAGAGAAAGTTAAATGTCGCATTCACATTGACACAACTAATTCGTAACTAATTAAACATAATTAGAAACAACTCATATATTTGACAGAAATAAATTACAAGTTAACTAGCTATCAAGCACAAGATGGATAAAACCTTCTGATGGTTTTTAATTAATTGCAAATTGATTAACGTATGATTGATAGAAACATCGATGTGATATTTAAAATCTGTTGCTGACCACCCCAGATTTGGTACATTAGGCTGTGATGCATCGATACGGTGTTGACGCAATAAAATATTAACGCCGCCAAACATACTGTATACGTTGCTGATGAATTTTTGATAACTCGCTTCGCGTTTCCCTAATGTGACGAAATTTGTAATGTAAATGATTTAAATTGATACGGGTAATTCGAGCTCGAAGGTTATATTTAGGATTCTCCTCCATCTAATCGATACTACATTCACGAAATACACTTTGCTAAAATCACAATTTAATTTGTATTCTGAAGAAATTGGATCCGGCCTGCCATAGCTGAAAATTCTCCGACGCCATTTGCAATTTCTCGAGAGTTGTTTTCATTACCTTCTCAAATGCCTTTGTTTAAAAGTCGATAATGAGCCATTTATTTACCTTTTTAGTAAACAAAGTAACAAGATTTGTCAATTAAGATGTTCGGAATAAAAAGTGGGTCCCAATCTAAAAAAAAACTCATAAACAGGAAATACGCAATAGAAAAATTGATTGATGTAAAATTCGGAGAGCCTTCAATTAAGACGTTAAATTTTACCTGGCCTACCAAATAATTTGACATAGACCGACGACATAAAAGTATTCTTGGGTGGGTCGTAATGAAATAAAATGCCACCAGCTTTCGCTTTTACCCCTTATCATAAATACCTGACATTTTGGGGTACAACTTTCTTGCACCAGGTTATAAACTAGGATCAGCCGTAAAGTTTTTAAAAAAATTAATGCCTCTGGAACCATTTTGGCCACCACCTTCTTTTGTTGAATTTCATGAAATATAATAATCCTGTAGTCAGATAGCTCTGAGAATTCGAAACAATTACCTTAATAGGATATTATTAAGCTATAGGTAAAACTGAAAATAATAGCCACTTTACTTCAGTATGCCTCTTCCCGTTTAGAGGCACGCTATGGAATGTTTTTTTTTCTATGTAAGTTTCAAATTACCAATACGTTAACCACGTTTGGAAAAGTTTCTATTAAAACTAATATCACTTGAAAATTAAACCTGGAAAACTTTCGATTACACATAACTAAACAATCGAAGAACAAAGTTAATCTTGAGGCAATTTGTACTTTGGATTGCTTATAAACGAATTATTAATTTATAAAATACGTTAAAAGTTCGAGAACAATTCTTGATTTCCGCTCAATCTGAAAATCAAACATTGTTAGTATCCATTAATAATTGAATCAAAAAGTCCTTCCACTTATGTAGATTCCGTATTGACTTAAGAAATATGGAACTTGCATTACTTATTCATTCTACTGTTAGCTCTATTACTTCGGCAAATAAGAAATAATTATTGTGAAATCAATTTTTACTTCAATCTCGGATTTAGGCCACGATAACTGCTTTTGTGAAATTAACTTTCTGACTAAAGTCTTTGTATTCAAAGGCCGAATTTTCAATTAAATCATTACACTTTTACCGGATTATTAACGTCGCATTTTCTGAGATTGCTTGATATCAGGCACACTTCCGGAGAGTGTTCCAAAAAGGGAGGAACTCAAATTATTTAAAAGACAATAATTCTATTTAGTCTAGATGCACTTTTACGAACTGCAGTTCGCCTCCTCCAAAAATTACAATTAGGCGTCATTTGATTCAGAATTGCAATTTACGAACGTCCTGTATTTCCTAAAATTTTATATTTTCTCCTAAAATATTTCAAATTCGACATTCCGTGTTTATATACGATACTTATAATTAGGGAATTCGATCCAGGTCTTTATTTCCAATCCCCGCATTTTGAGATTATATTTAGCCAATCCAGGGATCCCGGGATTATTTCTGTATTAAGGGTTACAAATAACAGAATCGGCTTTTCAACCAACACATCAAAATTTAGAGAACAAAATTTAGAGAAAAATCGAATCTCTAAAATTAAAACTCGAAATGTTCATATTTTTAGATTTTGAATAAAATCCAAATTTATAAAATAGTGCAAAAATAAATGTCAGAATTTTTTTGAAAAATCTTGAAACTCTTTTCCAATTTTCAATTTTGAAACTGAATAAAAAAAATTGTAGATTTGATATATTCAAATTTTCAAAAAGGCCGAATTTTTTAAAAGTTTAAATATTGAAGAAAATTTAAATTATTAGAAAAGAAGTCCTTTAAAAATGCCTAAAATTTTAAAAAGTTAAAACTTTGGAAAAATTAATATTTTCAAAACAACGAAAATTTGAAGTGTGAACCTGCTATTTTCCTATTTAAGTATGTTCAGAAGGCAATAAAATAGTAGACAAGGTTAAACTTGCCTATAAACCCAAATAAACATATCTAACATATAAAGCATAAAACGGAAGCGTCCGGCATTCGTAGAGTAAATATAATGAAATCGGATAAATACGTTCTTCGCTATTTGTCATATTTTTTTATCAGGGGAATATACAGTCTTCGGCGCGAAAGGGTTAGAAGACAAAATTTAAAAAAAAAGGGACTAAATCTTAAAAAGTAGTAGAAATCTTGGAGAATATCGAAGTTTTGGAAAAAAACGAGATTTACGAAAAAGGATTGAAAAATTAAAGATAAGGTCCGAAATTGCAGAAAAAGATAAAATTAAAACTAAAAAAACGGAATCTTTAAAACGTCAACATTTTTAAAAGAGTTAAATTTGTTTGACAAATCAAAATTTTAAAGTCGAAATTTTTAAAACAAAGTATCGAAATTTTGAAAAATGTCAGAATTTTCATAGAAAGTTCTAAATTCCAGAAAAAAATCTGAGATTTTAATAAACATGGTTGTTTTAAATAAGACTTAAACATCGAAGAAATCGGTAATCGCTGAAATTCTCGAAAAAATTCGTAAGTTTAAAAAAGTTGAAATTTTAAATTTAAACTTTCAATTTTCACATTACCGTTGATTTAAAAAAAATAAAACTTTTGGACTTAAACTGGGAAGTTTCAGGGAAAGTAGAAATTTTGATAAACTTGAAATTTATAGAAAATATTCTCGAATTTTTAAGTTTAAAAAATTCAAGTTAAAGTAAGATTTATTTAGGTACAAATTTTGATAAAAATAGGAAATTTATTAAGATAATCCAAGTTTTAAAATAGCATTTCCAAGAACAGTCTACACTTCGAATTTAAACTGGAAACGAAAGATAGAGATTTAAAAAAAAATTTTAGAAAATAAAACGGAATTTTCAAAAAAAGTTTAAATTTAAATAATCAAGAAGTGAAATTGAAATTTTCAAAAAAAAGGTAAAATTTTGAAAACAATTAGAATTTTTAAAAACACGGTAAAATTTTGGAAAAAATCGTAATTTTGAATAATATAAACATTTTCCTGGAAATTTAAGAATTCGACTATTTTCAAAAAATAATCGAAATTCTAAGAAAAATTTCAATACTTTGATAAAATTGACATTTTGAAAATTTAAACATTTGAAGGAAAAGATGATTTTTTAATAAAATTTGTAATTTTCAAAAAAGTTAAAATCTTAAAAATTAGTTGAATACGATTTCAAAAATGGGCAAGATTTTGAAAAAAATCGATACTTTAAAAAATTGAAAAATTTGCCGTCAAATTTTCAAAATAAAACCAATTTTTCGGAAAGTGTTCATACTGAAGAAAACCCAAAATTATCAAAAAAGTTTAAATTTACAAAAATAATCCAAATTTTGAAGATAAAATTTTCGAAAAAAAATCAAAAATTTGGATAATTGAAGTTTTGGAGAAAGTAGAACATTTTTTAAAATGTCGATAATTTCAATTGTAAATTTTCAAAAAAATTAAAATTTTGAACATTTTCAACAAAATGTCCGCCTTTTCAAAAAATTTTAAAAATGACGATATTTTAAAAATTTCATAAAATTCGACATTAAAAAAAACTCCCGAATTTTAAAGAAGTAGTCAGCAAACCCAACATTTTGAAAAATAAAAGTTGAAAACTAACAAAGCCAACATTTTTAGGAATAACCAAAATTTTTTATAATTTAAAAAAATATCGAAATTTTCAAACAATTTTAAATTTCGAAAAAAGTGGAATTTTGAAAAGAGTTCAGAAATGTCAAAAAGTCCAAATTTTGGAAAAAATGAGAATTTTCAAACAACAGAAGTTTATATAACGAAATCTTTAAAAAAAATCAAAATTTCCAAAAGAACTTAAATTTTCGAAAATAAATCAAAACTTTGATGACTCAAAATTCTCAAAAAAGGAAAATTTTGAACTTTTTTTTCAAATAAGTCAAAATTTTTAGAAATGGATCAATCATTTTCTCAAAAAATAAACTTTTTTTTTGAATATCGACTCCTTCTGAAAAAATTATCTTTCAGAAAAGCATCGAAATTTTGAAAAAAGAATTGATATTCACAAAAAGTTTAAATTTCGAGAAAAGGATTAAAATAGAAAAATGAAATTTCCAAACAAAATTTCGAAAAAGGTCGAAATTATTAAAAAATGTAAAAATGTTTTAAAAATCAAATTTTTTAACAAAATAACGAAATTGAAATCTAAATTATCGAAAAATTAAAATTTTCTAGAAAAAACGAAATTTTCGAAAATGTTCGTAACTTTTAAATAATTAAATAATAATTCTTCAAAAAAAAGTCGGAACTTTGTGACGTCACGAAGCTTATGACACGTCTCGCCCTTGTTACACTCTATTGATCCCCTTACTCCCCCTTAATCTAAAGAGTAACGCATCTGGTGTCATCATCAAACTTTTTAGTTCAAGATGCAACAATTTTATTTCAAACCAAGCATAACAAACCCATAGCAGTGCTGCTTGTTTGGAATAAAACTTCTTCTTTTTTATATTAAAATAATAGACAAGTAATTTTCTTGCAAGCATTGACACTTAACCTTTCTATAGATGCAGCCTATTTTAGAACTTTTTTTAAGATGATGCCAATCTCGAAAATCCCGGGATCGAAAAAACGTATTCCCGAAAATTTTGAAATCTGGTCGATCTTCTGACAAAAAGGTATTATTTTAGAAATTTAAAATTTTTGTAAAAGGACAAAAATTTCTTTGTAAAGTTCAACCCTTCTTTAATCAAAATTCCTAGATGTTTGTCAAAATTTCGATGTGTTATCACAATATTTGACATTTTCTGATGCTCACTGAGGCCTGTCTTCCTCTGACTTTAGGAATCCAGAGAAAATAAGTATTCGATTTTTTTCTTAAAATTTGCTCTTTTTCTGAATTTTGATATAATCTGTTCTTTCTGGGAAATTTCGAAATTTTACTAAGATTAAATGTTTTTTCACGAAATTTAGATCTCTTTTACAAAAATTCTCTCACAATATCGTCTTTTTCCCGAGATTTTGACTACCACTTTTTTTTTTTTAATTTGACTTTCTTTGGACAATTTTTTGTCCATTTTAAAGTTTTCTCGAAATTTCGCTTTTTTACCAAATTCCGATATTTTTCTGAACATTTAGCTGAAAATTTAGATCTTTTAGATGCTGAATTTTTTTAGAAATTTTGACTGCTTTCCTAAAGTTTACCTTTTTGAGGAAATCTTGATTTTTATCTCAATATTCGATATTAAATATTTCTATACATTTTTTTTTCCTAGTAAATTCGCCTTTTTTTTTTTCAAAACTTAGAATTTTTCTAACATAGTCTTTTACCTAAACTTCGCCTGTTCCTCAATATTTGTCTTTTTCGAAATTTCGATTTTATTTTCAAAATCCTACTTTTTGGACTTTTTCAAAAATGGTTTATTTATTTCAAAATTTTGTCATTTTCTTGAATATTTGTTTTTTTCAATAAACTACGAATTTTAGACTTTTAGATGATTCTGAAAATGTTCACTTTTCTCTCTAAATTAGATCGAAATGTTAATAAAAATGTTGCGAAAAATATTTTTGAGGATTACGGGAAAAATATTTCTTGGACATTCAACATCTTTACTAAATTTTAGATTTTGAGAACAATGTTTTTCAAAATTGCGGTTTTTCTTTTTGAAAAATTGGATTTTTTTTATATTGGGGCTTTTCACAAAATTACACTTTTGAAAATTTTGATCTTTTTGAATTTTGAACATTTCTCGAGTTTTTGAGAAAGGTTAGGTTTTATTTTCAATATGATTTATTGAAAATTTCAATTTTTCCAATTTCCCTCTTAAAATTGGACTTTCTTTTGGAAATTTTAAATATTTAATAGAAATTCAATATATTTCGGGAGATTGCAAATTAATTTTTAAAAATCTTGAAGTCTTTGTTTTTCCTGATTTTTTTTTTTGAAATTTGATTCCCGATAATTTCAACTTGTTCCAAATTCATATTATTCTCCAAATTTTGATTTTTATCTCAAAATTCAATTTTATCTTTCTGGACATGGACATTGCCATTTAAGATTGAATTTTTTCTGAAGATTTAAACTTTTTCACAGAATTCGTTTATTTTTTTTAATTGGACGGACATTTTAATAGAAATCTAAACCATCTGAGAAGAATATTTTTAGGAAATGTTGAGAAAAAGATTTCTTGAAAAATTTCAAAATATGACAAAATTGAAATAAAATAAAAATTCTGATAGAATTGTTTTTAAAAGTGGCACTTTTTTACCTAAATTCTCCTTTTTTCTGGAAATTACAACTTTTTCACAAAAATTTTCTCTTGGACATTTCGTCTTTTTTACATTTCCACTTTTTCGAAATTTCGACATTTCTTAAAATTCGCAGAAAGATGTGTTCTTAAGATTGGGTTTTTTTTCGAAATTTTGACTTTAATCTGAATATGCGATGTTCCCAATTCTGTAATTTGTAAGTGAAAATACACATTACTAAGCCAGAAGGTTTTCTTTTTTGACCATAAGTTTTTCAGAATGATTGTTGTCCCTCCCACCCTTGAAGAAAATCTTGCCTACGCTCATGTCCAAGATTGAAATACAGAACTTGTCCCCTGAAACCAAGAAAGTTTGGTTTCAGGGGACAGGTTCTCTATTTCAATTTTTGAAGATAACCAAGGACCAGTCCGTTCCATCAAAAAATGTCCAAGATATTTAATGATTTGCGTTGCATGCCTGTGAAAATTTACTTAAAATCATTTAGGTAATTTTACTAGAATTTTTGAATGTCCACATTGTGAAATTTGATCCTTAATTTGGGGTTGTTTAGTAAACCTATTAATTTCATTTGTACTCATTTGGAACTGTTTCTATGAAGTATATTAATTGACTAAGAAAAGATATGGAAACTACAAGCAACTGCTTATAGTTTCCGATCTTCCGAAGAAAAATCTTCGGATCGAAATATGTTAAATCTCGATTCAAATTGGTTTATATAGTTTTGACTTTCCTGGCAATATTTACTTCTATCTGAAGGAGTTTCTTTTCTCAAGTATGGAAAATGTTTAGTGGTTTTTGACAACATATGTCTCTTCCAAATGGTAAGTTCTTTTTTTTTTGTCAAATTGTTCGACATTTTCTTTTCCAAAATTTTTACGTAAAACAGTAGACCTTAGGCGGGTCGCACAAAAATGTTAGGCGGGCCGCATGGGGTCCGCGGGCCGTGTCTTGCTTATCCTTGATCTAGTAGAATATATGTTCATACAAGCTAATAATTTCTCAAAACTCACACTTTCCATATTTACTTTTTTTTTAAGATATAAACTCAAAATTAACACTTTTTTTACGATTTTAACTTTGTTTCAAAATTTTGGGCCAGTCTCACTTAGGCCTTATTTTTGATATGTCAAATTTGTTTCGAAATACATACTTATATATTAATTCCAAAATGTCGGTTTTTTTCTTGAAAATTTGAAAAATGTACTATGTATAAATAATAATTCATCGTTTCTTAAAATATCATTCACGGCCAACTGGCTCTTATTTGTTGCGTTCCATAAGTAGTAATCCTTTCAACAGTACAAAATAACCTCTCAAAATAATTCTCTTCTCCATTTTTGACGTTGTTTTGTTCAGTTCAAAATCATGACGGATTTTTTTGTTTATCATACTATGAATGATGGTCATACAGAGGACCCGAAATGCTAAATAATCTTCCTCAATATTTTCCTGGAAAAGCTAACTAAATCCTAAGAGATGCAAGCAAAAGTAGGTACCTTTGGTTTCTCTTTATTTACTGCGAATGAATTTTAATTGCAACATTTCACGTTAAGAGCGTTTGCCTATATAAGGAACTTCTTCACGCATGTTAAAATTATACCCGTGTAATATTTTGCTAGTTATATCATATCATATGAAATTTTAGTAGGTAAATAGTGAATGTAAAGTCAATAATACCCAGGTAGAGATTTTGTTTGCTCACAAAGAGTTAGAAGTTATGCTGAGCCATGGAATCGTCTAATAGACGATGTGAAGCGCGTCTATAAATATTTTTGCCTCTGCGGTGATTACAAGGCTTTATTTGTTAAAGAAAACTTAAGGAAATAAAAGCAGTGAAGTTTGTTAGCTCGCCCGGCGCATCCACCAAAATATTTGTGCATTCGCCACGCATTATGTACTTTATCATGTAATGCCAACAGATCTATAAAAACGCAGTAATTGAAGTAAACGGAAAATTGAGATAAACTGATATTAGGAAACGTTGAAATTACGAGATAATTCAGACTTCGGGACAAATGAAGATATGCAAAATATTCAGTTTGAAAAAAGTATGGATCAATCCAATTTAAGGTGGGTTAAACCCGTGGAATAATTCACATTGTGGTGCAGTTTTAGGTACGGAAAAATTCAGGCTGTAGGACAGTTTCAGTTGCGGCAAAATTTAAACTATGGGAAAGTAGGTGTGGAAAAAATCAGGAAGAGCGAGAAGTTGCTGTGGTGGAAATATTCAGATTATGCTGCGGCGTTGTGGAAAAATTAGTCGTTAGCATTACGTTGCTGCTTCTACGCAATCGTGCTGAATTTAAGAATGCGAATGATATTAATAAATTGGTTTTCATGACAAATGAATGTGTTTACTTATTCGAAGCATTACAAATACCTGAGTCGCTTGGTTAGTTCATGGTAATTAAGAAGGTGTTGCGAGTACTATATTTGAATAATTCTGTAATTGTGCGGTGTATTTTATAAGGAAAGAAAAGGTCCATAAATTTCATAAAATAAACTGTTATTCGTTGAAAGGTTAGTTGTAAATCCAACGTGGTAACGTATAAAAGTATCATAATTATATTATAATTTAAATATATGCATATATAATGTGATAATATACGGGTTCCACAATGATTCTCGCCTAGTACATTATTTTTACATCTACTAATGTAATACTGCTACTTTTCCGATAATTGTCAATGCCCGTAACTACGTACAGCAATCAACCTCCTTAAGCTCCGAGAAACAAATTTTTTTTGAAAGAATCTAAAACAGTTGATTTTAAAATTTCCTCTTTGTTCCGAAAGTGCGACTTTAAATTCAAAATTTTCGAAACTTCAAAATTTCTAATACAAGTGTAAATTTCGAGATTATAGTCAACATTTCGGGAAAAGAATGGAAACAAGATTAGGTGGAAATTTTATGATTCTTTTAGTGAAATGTTCTTTCGAAAACTAAACTTCTATTTCAGAATTTATAGTTTAGATTCGAAACGGTATAATTTAGCGCTTTACCTCGAAATGTCAATAAAAAGGTCGAAATTTCGTAATTATAATCGAAATTTCGATTTTTCGAACATAAACAACAAAAGAGCAAAATCTTTAGAAAACGTATATTGGGGTTTAGAAAAGAAAATTACGAAAAATAAAAACTTTCAATACTACATTGAAAGTATCGCTTTAAGAAAAAACTTGATAATAGAAAAATCCCTCCGAGTTTAACAGTTGCAACTATAAATTCGGTCAAAAATAAGTCCAAACGCACAATTTAAAAAAAAATCGAGATAAAATTTCGAAATTTTATATCATTTACTGTAAAAAAGTCAAAATTTTTAGAATTCGACAGAGTTCGAATTTTAAAGCCGGAATTTTAGAGAAAAAAAATTGGGCAGTTATGGGGATTGCCGACAGAAGTGAAAACTTAAAACTATGATATAACAAATTTCAAGATATTTCAAAGAAATATGTTTTTAGAGGTTAGCAAACTGCAGTAAATGATAACTCAAAATCACATTTTAATTCAAAAATTGTTTGTATTCATTGTTTGAACTTGGCAGGCGAGTTATTACCTCTAAAGAGCGTAATGCGTTTACAGAGCAAGTGGTAGCAAGAGATTAAAAACTTTGTTTGCTCAGAATGTAGTTAATACACTTGTCAAGGCGTCCGGTAAATGTGTTAAAAAGAAGTAGTGAAAATGGAAACAAAGACGAATTTCGAGGCCGACACCTGTAAATAAATGAAGACCTAACAATTGGTTATGAAAATATTGTGCAGTGTTAATTGTTTTAGTTCCAAGTACAAAAAGAATATGTGTAGATTCGTAGAATGCTACATAAAACCGGTGAAGACTACGTGAGAGAGAAGTTCGGTTTCGATTTTCTTTAAGTTGCAACAATTACCATACAATGGTGATACCACGATTCACATCAAATTGTGTATATTATTATAATACGAATTATTTTGAATAACTCATAAATAAAACAACGTGCCCTCCGAAAAAGCCCATTCGGTTATTTGGTACGTCAAAGCAATTCGATTCAAATGCTAGGCCGAACAGGATTCTAGCCGCACATAAATTTAACGCGAAACCTTATAATTAGTGTATCATCGAAAAAATCTTTAACGGATACAGATGTATACATCAATGCTATCTTACAAAGTTAATTCTATGTTGAATGCTATGCATGTGTAACAAACAAACTTATAGGCTGACACTTGGAAAAGTAAACAGATACAAAGCACCATTGTTTGAAATATCGATCTAAAAGTTGGCTAAATCCGAAGATAAGTATCTCCCAAATGGATGAACTTTACAACAGCTGCTATCTGACAGCACAAATTTAAGTAGATGCGCTAAAATATCGCCTTCTGTGACTCCGCGATCAGTGATTCCTCGCGTTCCGACTCCGCGCTCTATAACTACGCGTTTCGTAACTACTCGTTCTACTACTCCGCACTCTATAACTACGCGTTTGGTAACTCCTCGCTTCACTACTCTACACTATGTGATTCCACGAACTCCGACTCAGCGCTCTATAACTACGCGTTTCGTAACTTCTCGCTTCACTACTCCGCGCACTGCGACTCCTCGCTTGTGACTCCGCGCACTGCGTCTTCTCGTTTGTGACTCCGCGCACTGGGACTCTGCGCTTGTGACTCCGCGTCTTGTGATTCCCTGCTCTGCTACGCCAGAATGACATGAAATCGCGCGGAAGTTATCAAATCTCTAAAAAAAAGATAACATTTTTCTTTGGTTGAAATATCCCATTCTTCCTAGAATAAAATGCCTGGTTTTTCATGCTTATTTGTGCTTTCAAATTTTAGAAACACATGGGAGAATACTAAAGAATAGTTTTGCTCAATGGAACTTTTTAAATTTTAAATACTTTTTTTTAGAGTTTGTGTTTTGGATTACCATTTCCAACCTGTACATATTTTAAAATGTGCAGATTTGATTAGACAATTAAAATAAATTTAACTACATTTTTTTTTACTGTTCGCAGAATTCATTCTAAGTGGTTTTGCATTACCTGTACGTTTCTCCAAACATTTAAAAAACAAGAGAATGTAGCGTGAAAATTCTAAAATATTAGCTCAAGAAATGTGACGAAAGCGTTTATTATAGTGAATTAACTAAAGACTAACGTAGCTTCTAAGCTGGAGACTTCGATAATTACAGATTATTATATGTATAAAAATTGTAACTGTTAAGCTATTATTGCATTTAAAATTGTCATAAAACGAATTTAATTGGAGAAAGTAATACATAATAATAAAATAAATATATAATAAAAGAACTATTGGAAAAATCATCACGAATCCCAACGGAGGATTTCCAGAACGAGTTGTATAAATAATTAAAACTGTGTGTTAGAAATTACCTTCTGGTAATATTTTAAGCGCTGAGCATGGATAGGTGAACAGTTATGATACGATGATCAGTTGACTAGGTTCTCTCTTGAATCAAGTAATGTACGACCACAACAATGTATAATATTCATATAAATATTGTTGTCTTAAGAGGAGGAATCGCATACAATTACATGAAATATCTGTAGGATATGAATCATTATGGAGTTAATAAGTAACGATATATGGTTTCACGTAAAAAACATTCCTCATTATTCAAGCCTTGTGAAGTTTTCAAATGAAATGATTTACACGATCGTGTATGATAATATTTATGTGCTCAATTCATTTATGATTTGCAGTATTTATTAATTTTTAGTTTATTGTACTTGTGAAATTACGTAAGTGAACTTTACACACCCACACTGCACAAGAAATTACAAATGGATTATAAAAATCCCATAATCGTAAATTATACAAATGTGAGCTCCTAACCATGCTGCGGGGTATTTCTTAGTAAGAAAAATCAATTTCATGGAAATCGCACTCATTGGTATATATAGCTTGCATATGCATAACGCCTAAAAAATACAAAAACATTATGCGGTAAACATTTCAAGGAAAACTTCTTCGGATTAAGTAAATACTGCAGAAATAAGCGAGAACACACAACTTCTGTGCACATTCTAACATCTTTCCTCAGATGAAGTTGCAATATCTAATTTTGCAAGTACCTGCAAGTAGTTATAGTGGCAAATTTAACTATTAAAATTATAGTTGTAAATAGTTAAATGCACCAGTAACTGCAAGTAGCTAAACATGCAACCAGTTAAAAGTAAATAAACTTTTCACTAAACTAAACTTGCAACCAATTGGAAATTGCTAAACTTACAACTAACTGCAAGTAGCTAAACTTTAACTAATTGCAAATAACTAAATTAGGAACTAATTGTAAACTACAAAACTTGCTGTTAAATGCAAGTACCTACACTTACAATTATTTGCAAGTAGCTAAACTAGTTAAAATAGTTAAACTTACAATTTCGTTTAAGTGGCTCTAAACTTGTGACTAATTGCAAGAACTTAAAGTTGTCGCTAATTGTACATAGCTACAATTGCAAGCAGCTAAAGTTGCAACTCATTGCAAGTAACTGAATGGGTGACTAATTGTAAATAGCTAAAATTTCAACTAATTATAAGCAGCTAAAGTTGCAACTAATTGCAAGTAGCTGAATTGGCAACTAATTGTAAATAGAGAAAATGTCAACTAATTACAAGTAGCTAAACTTGAAATTAACTAGAAATAGCTACATTTGCAACTAATTGCGAGTAACTAACTAATTTCAAGTGGCTAACTTACTATTTATTGCCAATAATTGCAAGTTGATAAACCTGCTACCAATTGTAAGCAGCTAAAAATCTAACTGCTTAAAAGTACACAAATCTTCAACTAGTTTCAAGTAGCTAAACTTGCAAGTTATTAAAGTAGCTAAACCTGCAACTAATTGCAAATAACTTAATTTGCAACAATTTGAAAAGTAGCTAAACTTGTAGCTAATTCAAGTAAATAAACCTGTAACTAGTTGAAATTAGCTAAATTTACATTTTGTTTGAGGGACGATATACTTACAACTAATTGCAAGTAACTTAAGCTGCAACAAATGACAAGTAATTAAGATTTAACTAATTGCAAGTCGATAAACTTATAACTAATTGCAAGTAAATAAACTTGCCAATAATTGCAAGTTGATAAACCTGCTACTAATCGTAAGCAGCTAAAGATCTAACCAGTTAAAAATACCTAAACCTTCAACTAGTTTCAAGTAGCTAAACTTGCAAGTCATTGCAAATAGCTAAACCCGCAACTAATTGCAAGTAACTTAATTTGCAACAGTTTGAAAAGTAGCTAAACCTGCAACTAATTGAAGTAGGTAAACTTGTAACTAGTTAAAATTAGCTAAACTTACATTTTGTTTTAAGGCAAGCTATACTTACAACTAATTGCAAGTAAATTAAACTGCAACAAATGATAAGTAATTAAGATTTAACTCACTGCAAGTAAATAAACTTATAACTAATTGCAAGTAACTGAACTTGCCAATAATTGCAAGTTGATAAATCTGCTACTAATTGTAAGTAGCTAAAAATCTAACTAGTTGAAAATATCGAAACCTTCAATTAGTTTCAAGTAGTTAAACTTGCAAGTCATTGCAAGTAACTAAATCTGCAACTTATTGCAAATAACTGAATTTGTAACAATTTATAAAGTAGCTAAACTTGCAACTAATTGAAGTCAGTAAACTTGTAACTAGTTGAAATTAGCTAAACTTACAAGTAATTGCAAGTAACTAAATTTGTTATTAGTTCAAGGTTAATAAAACTTGCAATAATAGTAGGAGTAGATAATAATAATAGTTGGCAGAGGCTAAACTGAAAATTGTTTGACAAAAAACTTAAAATTTCGGGAAATAATCCAAACATTTCTAAGAAAGTCAAGAACTGTGATTTTAATTTCGAAAAGTCCAGATTTCTCTTAAATAGCAACTTTAAATTTGAAAATTCAGGAAAAATGTCGACACTTAAAATTTATGGTTTAAAGTCGGTGTTTTGAGTTTGATTTTTTCCTCAAGATTTCGAGTTTAATGTCGTAAGTAATTATAAAGATATCAGGTGTATGAGTTTAAATCCGCTGCTTTTTAGTCATAAAAACACATTTTCTTTTTTCGTAGAAAACAAACAAATTTGTTCGCTGGTTATACATTTTCTCCAGAAAAACCACTTATTAAGCCTTTTCAAAATGTCTTCCTAAGAATTAAAATGTTGCGCAGCAAGCGCGTGACTCATCGACGAAAACAGGTGGGAGTCTGAAGGGGCCAAGTCTGGTGAGTAGGCGGAGTGGGGCCGCATCTCCTACTGAAGTGACTCCAAGTGGTTTTGGACCATCGATGACGTGTGCGATGGGACGTTATCGTGAAGAAAAATTAGCCTGTCATGTCTATGTTGCTAATTCGGCCTGTTTTCACGCAGAGCACGATGCAATTTAACCAGCTGTTGGTGATAGTGCTCGGCATTGACAGTTTCACCAGGTTTTAACAATTCATAGAGCTGGTCCCACCAAACAAGCAACATTATCTTTCGTCCAAAGCGAACTGGTTTTGCGGTAGACCTTGATGGTTGTCGGGGACAACCTACGATTTCTTACGATTAGGATTTCTTAGATTTTGGATTTTTGAAGTAAATCTATTTTTCATCCCTGGTTACAATCCGATGTAGAAACGACTTTTTTTTTTGTCTGATGAGTAAGATTTCGCATTTGTATTGGCGGCGCTCCATCTGCCTACCGCTTAATTCGTGTGGCACTCATTTTCCGATTTTTTTGAACCTTTCCCGTGGAACGTAGACGCATAGAAATGGCTCCTTGAGTAACACCTAATTGCTCGGCAAGTTTTTTCTGCGATTGGATGTCGTCTCCGTCTAAAAGAGCCTGCAATGGTCCTCAACTTTCCTAGGCCCATTTTCACGTTTCTTGTCACTTAGATCAAAACTGCGTCTTTGAACCAACGAAATCAAACTCTGCTCGTTGTTTCCGATAAAGTACTGTCACCATAGGGTTCTACAAGCATTCGATGAGATTCGGTAGACGATTTGTTTTAAACTGAAGCAGAAAAGCAGCGCTTCCCGCATGTGCTCTTTTTCTGGCACATATTAAACATGATTACCTAAGTAAAAAATTGTCTTCCCTTATGAAATTGCTGAAGATGTACTCTGGTTGATGTTCATAGATGAGAAACTCGTGAAAAAAAAATGTATGGAGTGTTTATAGTAGCTAACCATCTACAAGCAAACGGCGAATTTAAGCTTATTTATCTAGTATAAAAAGTATATTTCAACACTGACATGATCAAACGTAAATTGAGAAAAGAACTTACATCCATCAGGGTTTAAATCCAACAGAATTTTTTTTTAAGCACAAAGGGTACACCTAATAGACTCTTGAGGCACTGCGAGTAGGAGGCGGAATTGCAAATATGTAGTTGGCGATGAACTGTCGATTTAAATGCAGATAAGTTTTAACTATCTGGGAGTCTGGGAATATAGTACTCGACAGCGAATTCTAGAGTTTAGAAGTTCAACAGAAAAAGAGTATTTATAGGTAAAGGTTCTTACTCTGTCAAGCTGAACTACGCAGAAATTTTCTGTCTTCGACTTCTTGTTCACCTCAAAAATGTTGCTCTTGAGGATCCTAAGCCACCTTAAGAATATTACCCTTAGACTGATCAAGGTCACTTATTCTTGCGAAAATCTCCGAGGCTAAATTCAAAATCTCGATATTTATTTACTCAAATTTAAAATATTAATTTCGAAAAAAAGTGGCTTCGACTATATTATTTGGAGGTAAAAGTTGAAATTGGGTAATTCAGTTAAAAATGTCACCTTTGGACTCTAAATTCCAAGATTAGAATTAGAATTTTTTCAATTTTGGATATTTTTTATAAATATTGGCATTTCTCGAAATTTCAAATGGGCAGTCGAAAGATTTTAAATTTCATCTCGAAATGTCGACTTATCGAGTTAAAAAAAAGTAAATAGGAAGTTTCTTGAAAAAAATCTTGAGTTCCGAAATTTCGCTTTCAACTTCATTCAAGTCGAAATTTCGAGAAAAAAGCTGAATTGAAATTTTGAAAATTTTTTTACAAATTGGAATTTTTTCCAGATATTTGGAGGTTTCTTTTGAAATTATTTTCGTTGTAATCTTGCAATTTTGAATGAATCTAGAAATTGTGAGTGAACTTCGAAATTTACAAAATATAAGTTTGACTATAAAATCCAGGTCAAATTAAAAATTTTGATTCTTCTGCTGATGTCATTTAGGCTTTTGCTTTGTTTATATTTAACTCAAAGAGGAATATTCGAAAATTTAAACCTGAAAATCACTTTTTATGTCACTTGTTTATAATGTCGGATTAATTCGAAATTTTTCAAGGTTTGAGAGAACAATAGGGCAGATAAAAACATTATTATTGATTCTCCTGTTTCTGTCTCACATCGGAAATATTCGAAAGCTTGCTCAATACTCCTGTTTTGTTGAGTATGGAGGATTGAGCAAAAATTATTTTTATATTTAATGTATCAGTCACCAAAATCTCATCGGACTCAAAGAGTCATCGAAAACTTGGACCGAAAAATCGCTCCCTATTAATGCTTCTTTCTATAATGCACAGACCAATAGGTTTGAACATTTATTAGATTCGAAGTTTGGAAACCAAATACCCGTTTCGATTTTATTAGATCTCGTCAGTTTGGTATATCCAACTCGAATGCTAATAAATGTTCCGACAAGTAAGTACTAAAACATTTACAGGCGTCAAGCGAGTGACTCTTTAGTACTACCACCTATTGGTCCATAGAGAAACTATGGCCATCGCCTTCTTTATTTATTTTGGGAGTATTCGAAAGTTTGGGCGAAAAAATTTCAGGTTTATCTAAGCTTCCAGTGTATGTTTCACTCACAACAGGTGATTGTTTCTTTGTGTATAAACTAGATCTGACGTGAGTCAAAAAATCACTCTCTATCATGCCATGAGACAATTTTATCTCTTAGATCAGAAAATCAAAATTATTCGCAAGGTCTATTTTTTCCATTACTGGAATATCTATGGCTTGTTTGGAACTAAACCAACGTACATATGTCTGCCGAACTGGTCAAATAACGACCGGCAAATAAACCTTGAGTGAAGACGGTTGATTCCTATGAAGGAAGACTGTGAGAAATAATGCAGGCGTACCACACGTTCTCAAATCATCTCTCCGGTATCAACGCCTTGAGCAACATTAGGAACTGAATTGTAAACAGAGAAAAACCATAGTGGTCTATTGAGTATTCTAGTCACGTTATGTTAATTCAACATAAAATAACCAGAAATCAAATGTAGAAACAAGTTAATTACAAGATCTCAAAGATTTCCACATTTTAGTGCCGATGCTGGACAGCATTTTAGATAACTTGAGGCAGATAATTAACTGGATGCGTGTGTTTTCATCAGACTAAATCGGTTAACACCAATAAGATTATAATTCGGAATTTTTAATGAGATCTAATTAAATAATAACTAATTCTAATGTATCTCGCTCATTTATTATCTGCTTTCGGCGGGAAGAACAGCGTTATAAGTTTTAAGTAAATACTGAGTGGAACTGTTTGTGTTCATCGCGTTAATTGCACATAAATTCCACCGTAATTAAGAACTGAAAAAGACTGTAAATATTTAAAATTCACCGACGGTTGGTTTTTTTATTTTAAATCTAACGGGTGAAGACATTTTTGATTAAATTTTGTTGTAAATAAGACGTTGTTGTGGTATCGCAGCAATTGAATACACCTAGCTTGAGGTCGCTTAAGCATACAAGCTTCCTATAAAGGAGTGGCTGCTTCTATGGTCGAAATTTCCATTGGATAAAGTGCAAAAATTAAATGGGAGATATTCACACAATGCCCCCAGATATTCTCTATTGTTCGCTATAACGCAGGCTGATATCTCCCAAGAAATAAAAGATTATTTTATTCAATTGTTTCCTTACTGGTAGATAACGGTTCAATAGCAATTTCAATAAGTACTCATTAATAATTGTCCTAGAGAATCTAAGCTAAAACAGATTCTAATAAAGGCGATCGTTTCAAATCAGTACTTCTTACTGTTAAATGAGCTTAGAGATCCTCAGGCGATGTAAGAGTAGCGTTATTGTAATAAAAAAAAACTATTGTTACTTATGTTAATTTTGTTATTCATTTCGAGTATAGATTTCATTACACAATGGTACAGAATTAAAAAGGACATCACACCTAAAATTTATTAACTGTCTTTTCTCATACGAGTCTATAATGTCTAAAAAAACTTAAGATAAACAATGATTCATATACCTCTTGAGGTTTGAATGAACTCCACTCTTACCCAACAATAATTGTTTTAGAGCCCGCAGCAATAAAATTATATTTACATAAGTATTATATCATTTGTACAAGAGATTGCCCTTGTTTAGATGATGATGACTTTGTATTGGAATAATTGTCTGCACCACCGAAGTCAGCCACATTTTCTTTATGACGTGCTTTGAATATATAATAATTCACCATATAATAATTCATCGATTTTCAATGATCGACGTTAATTAACATCGATATATTGTCAATATCGTCCATTCCTATTCACAATTTCTCAGCTAAATATCTTTCGCTAACTTCTGATTCAGCTCAAAATTGGCTTTAAAGGTGGACTGAATTTAAAAAAACACTCCAAATTAAAAGAGCTCTCCAAATTAGAAGAACACTCCAAATAGAAGGGCAATTACTAAAATTTCTAATCTGGTAATATCGACTATTAAATTGGACAACAAATTGAAAAATAAAAGCTAAAAGAATGTAACAGTAAGAATTTGAAATTTTAGGAAAAAAAGTCGAAATTTAAAATTAATAAAATGAACAAAATAAAGGGTACAGGGGAAAAACCAAAAAGTTCATTTTTTGTCATTTCATGATTCTAGTGTCAGTTTTTAGCTAATACCAAAACCTATGTTGCAAAACAGGGGAAGAACCAAAAAGTTACTTAATATTTACATTAGAATAATAGCTTTTCAAGAAAAGAACCAGAGGGATTTATGGTAGTGACGCTAAATAAATTATATATTTAGTTAAATTTACTCAGAAAATAAACTAACCAAGTCATAACATTTTTTTTTTTTTGGAACATTGTTCATTAGTTAGTCAAAATATTACTTTGTGACTTATGCTTAAGAAGCATCGTTAGGTTTAAAATTGCTCTCCTGCAAAATTTATGAAATGTGACGATTTTGGTTTTTCCCCTTGACCCTTCAAATGCTAATAACAATACCTAATCAGAAATATAAATATTGAAATTTTAAGAACAAGGTTTTTGAGAAGAAAGTCGACATTTAAGTTTAAAGGAGTTTACGAAAACAACTTTAAATGTAAAGTCAGAATTTTGGGCGAAGAGTAGACATTTTGAGAAAAAATATAAAATATTTAAAAAATCTGCTTAAATTGATGTCCGTTCTACCTATTCATAGTTAGTACAGGATATACTTCTTCCGGGATTGGACCGTGTTAAAGAACTACTAAAGGTGTTCGACGTTTCGCCCACCATCGTAGGGGGCTTCTTCAGGAACAAAGAAAAGAAACAATAAATAAAAAGAGAAATATAAGGCAATATGCAAAAATAAAGAATGAAAAGCCCAATGTCAAAACATCAGAGCACGTTAACTCAGTATGTCCACCATACCAGAGGCCAAACTCTTCTGAATTGAAAATTGGTACAAAGGATAAGAAAGTTTAGACAGAAGAGCACGGTAACTCAGTATGTCTACCATACCAGAGGCGAAACTCTTCATATTTATAGTTAGGTTTGGTTAAGGTTTTTCTTTTATCTTCAGATCGAACTGTCCTAGGAAAATACGAAAACTGCAGACATCAAATTAGGTGAACTTGATGACCACTTTGGTTCTGCTTCTTATTATGATAAGCAATGGTTCTAGGAAAAAAGAAGAGAAACGTGATAGTGCATAAATGTGAAAAAAATATTTCCTACCAGAAGAGTGTTACGCTACGTGCATGTACAGTTCTAAAACTAATATGTGTCTGAAACAATGAATGTCTTTGTAATGTTTTGATGTATTCATTATGTCTACCTTATAGGTATATTATCATTAATTCAGAGAGTACCAAGCATATCACTACTATTTACAAATTTAATTCGAGGTGTTACTCCTTATGGTTAATTATTAAGTGAACAAATTTCCTAAAATAAGGCTGCAGTTATAAACAGGTACACATTAAATAGAATGCCAAATTGCGACGGAATTAGTTATTTTCATACGCTAAGATAAATGGAAAATTGTATTCTACGCTGTCATAGTAAAAATAAATTTAATGGTGTAAGTGTTAAAAGTTAAACTGCCTGAAGTTTAGGCCAAAGCTTCGCTAAGTGTTTCGGTAAATTAGTTAATATAGGTTTATAAATAAATGGAAATATCATTTAGTCGGTATCTTTGAAACTTTAACAAGCGAGGTAACATTTATAACCAGTTTCGTTGCGTTCATGTAAGAAAATTTCTTGGGGAAGGTGATGATATGAACTTTAAAGCAGTATGTTATTCATAGTTGGCCAATTATGACTTTCAGAAACCGTTAAGTCATTTTTAACTATTAACTAACGTGTATGATGCTATGTTTTAACTCAAAGAGCTTTTACCTTGCCCGTCTTATATGAATGAAATACTTTCCTATGCTCAACGAAGCTTTATGATTTCTTGATGATTATTGATTCGGTTTTCTCGATCATAATTCCATTTCCCTGTTACATAATTCAAATCAACGCACCAAAGCTTCTGATGCTCTAGATCATTCATCTTTTCTAGTCTTGAGTGATTTTTCTGAACGCCTTGATTATCAATTCATATTCGTTAATAATTCAACGCACAGATCCATTTAGGTGCAAATAGAGAAAGAAATTGACATTAATGAAGAGTCTGTTGAATCTTTCCTTTTTCGATGCATCAAAACTTGATTGTATGAAGCTAAGTGACAATCCAACTAATTACTTTAAAGTATGTGAACATCAGGTTCCTCATTGTGTGTTACAATGTATAAATAATGATAGAATGTTTGCCATTGTATAAGAATCATAAGCCATCATACTGCATTAGGTGTTAAGAAGAATTCCATATAATTACTGAAGCAATGGAATGCCTGTATGGAAATGAGATAATAGAGGAACACAATAAGATTTTTCTTCAATTAAAGAGCACCTACTGTTTTAATACACCAACACAATTCATCAAAAATTGTCTTGATAATATGTTTTTAATTGACACATCTATGTTGCTTAATGAGAGTACGGTTGGTAACGAAACAAAAGAATATCATTAAGGCACCTGCATACAGAATTTCAAAGCCTTCTCTAGACAGGCTGCAGTCACTTGCATTATTACTAATAAGTTAATTCAGAAAAAATGAGTTCAAGTTAAATGCGTATTTCACTATTCGCTAATTGCGCGAGAAATAGGATCCAACATCGCATCACATCGAATTGGTAATTGAAATATGGTTGTAATACTGACAATTTTTCAAAAAATGTCAAGTTAGTTATATCTGGCCAGTAAAGGTGACATTATCCCATCCTTCACTGCTGCTATGATGCAATCCATAATACAAGAATGACAGTTACCTCACTATGTGACCTTTGTAACATTGGTTACATCGTACATTCTGGCTGTTAGTTACCATCCTTGGACTTCAACCTGTCGCATATTTTGCGGTAAACTGCGTCAACCAACCTTCGTGGTCATGGTAATTAAATATGATAAAAAGAAAAATTAAAATGAATCCTTTGAATTAAAACAATCAGTAGTAGTGTGGACTTAATATTCGCTGGCTTCTGTTTAGAAATGTAGGTTTTCGTTAACACTTTTTTATCTTGGTCCTTTTGATTGCGAAATTTCAGAGCCACTTAAAAAGTAATAAAGCGAAACCACAGAATTAATATAGCCGAAGTATATCACATATGAAGTATCAGTGAGATATAACCGAGTTTACGTTGTTTATACGTTCAGGCGCCTAATGATAATCGTAAAAATTCTAGTTTTATTATGCATTAATAGCGCTTTAACGCAAGGGGCGGCAACGTAGGGAATCGTAAATCAATTTTGACAAAGAAATTATCCCTTCAGTGTTAACAAATTTATATGAAGCGGGTGAAGTTCTAAGTTAACATAAATCAACATGGTCAGGAAATCGAACTAAACGCATAAAAAATAAGATACAAGATCGGAACTCTAGTTTAGCCACCCAAAGGTGGACACGTAAAGTTCCTTCTTAATTTCTTATATATTTTGAAAGATTTTAAGCTATCCCGGAAAACCCGCAATTTTAAGCTGTATTGATTCGCTTTCTTTGATGTATAACTTATAACATTTCATAGAGAATGACTTGTGTACCTTATAATTTTCCTAGTGGCGACGTTTAATATATTCTAGGAGAGCGTATAGTGTGAGGGAAATTTAAACTCGATTTCAGCCTATTATCATTCCAAGATTTATAAGTGAGTGAAATATGTAGTGATAAAACAATCGATGCATTGATCTGAGATTCTGAACAAGAACACGAAAACCATTCTCTGCTAGGCCAATTCTTTGCGTATGCAATTTCGTGCAATTTCCAAAAAGATTATTCTCCCAGAACCGTTAATTTTTATCAAGATTTTATTCTAATTTTAGGGAAAAACGAATTTGAAAAAAAAAACATCGGAATTTCTGGAATAAGGACAACCAAATTTTAAAATAAAAGTCGAAAATTCTAAAAAAAACGAGCTTTAATAATGTGACATTTCCGGATTTAAAAAAAAATTTCATAAGGTACCAAATATGTAAAAAAATGTGAAAACTAGAAAAATTGAAATTTAGAAGAACGTCTAATTTTCTTGGAAAAAGCCAAATCTTCAGGAAAGAAATCGATTTTCGAAAGTAAAAGAAAAATTTCGAAGAAAAAAAGACAACACTTCTTAGGATTGTATATTACGAGGGTATATCAAATATAAACCGGAATTTCTATCATGTCATCATGAGGGCGTTGGGAGTGTGCGCATTCCTAGACTTAGGTGGAGATATCACGTAACTTCCTGCACTCAAGCGAATTCCGTTCTCACTGTTCGTCAGTTGTAAATGCAATGAGTGAGCAAGAGGTTCATTCGCACGTTGCGCAGCGCATTATTATTCAATTTCTTGCCATTAAAGGTGTAAAGCCGCCGAAATTCTTCGTAGACTAGAAGCACAATTTGGGGATCATAAAAAAAAGAAAATTTAGTTCAACTGGCGAAATTTCGGTAGAAACACATTTTTGACGAAAAAAGTCGACAGAAAAATTCCACTGCATGAATTAGGGGTGCAATAATATTCCATTTAATCTGAACGATAAGTTCTGCTATGAAGGTTTGTTCAGGAGCTACAGCTGTTCATTTATAAGTGGAGATTGTCGCAACTATAAATATTTGTGAATTTCGAGGATTTTTATAAAATGAAGTTTTAAGCATTATTGCAAAGGTTCTATTTTGTTTACGTAAGTGTCTGGATGTTAATTTCTGAAGGTAGTGTTTATTCTACCTAAATGAAAATTGAATGATGTGTGGCCTCCGTAGACAGCTTTATGCATATATCTACTCTCAGGACAATTTATTGATTGATTTACCAAATTTGCCAATATGTGTGGATTTTATTCCAATATTTTGTAATTTTGTTTTTTATTTCTTATATTTCTTGTTAAATATAGTTTGAGTTATGAATTACAAAAAAAAATCTTGCAACTCTAGGGCCCTATCTTTTCGCTTTGTATTACATTGGTTTACATCAGCCATCGGATGAAGGTTTCTTAGAAGTATTGAGACGGTGCAGAGAAGTACAATCTACTGCGTGGTACCACGAGATGTTTCAAAACATTGTTCAATGGAGACCGTATTGGTAGAATGTTTGAAAGAAACGTATAGCTGCATCCTAATGGGGTTCCAGTAAAGATATCGTGAAATACCTGACCATAACTCATGTTAATCTTAAATTTATGAATCATTCAGAACATCAGAACGCACGAATGAAAAGATGCCACAAGCTCGGTCTACACGATTCTTCAGATTATGCATTTAAATTTTTTACATCTTCTCTTTGATTACAGATATTTATGACTTTGCTTCTTCTACTCGAGACAAAATAAAAATGGTGTTCCCTTTTAGTCAATGCATAAAGTATGGTTTTGAAAGCGATGATTCAATCTTGCAGATTAAATACATGAATAATTTCGATTCTGCAGTGATCTTGCCACATATGATGAAGCTTGTTCAAATAGTCTACCAATAATCAAAAGACCCCTAGGTTCCCACTTTGATGAGTTCCGGAGGAATACGGGTCATGAATTAATTAAAATTAACATCCATAATTTATTATCTCAAGTGTCAAGATATTAATTCAAGTTCTACCTCCTATAATGGTTGATGGTAGCTGACGACGTTATTACCAGATCACATGTGTATTTTTCTTGCGGTATTCTGCTTTTAAATTGGACCCGAAGTAAACATCTCCTTCACTTTTATAAACAAACACTCAACTAATAAAACCATATAAATTCCTAATAAATGGGTGTGAATTGCATTGACTCCACTTTTGATTACACTATGTAAAACATATTTACGTAATTAATACAATCTTAATGGTTAAGGATTTGTATCAACAAAATTCTAATGATGTCTCCTATGGTGGAATTTGGTTTTCAAAATTAAGCCTTCGATTTTTTTTCAGGATTTAAATATTTTGGCATATCGAGCAATCTGGATTTTTCAATTTCCGTGGGTTGTTCATTTTGAAAACAATTCTCTCACGTGTGTCAAGTTTTCCTAATATTTTAACGCAAAGTTTTAATATGTAATTATACCTGTTTAGAATTTTAATAACAACAATCATTAATCTTTATTTTTCCTGGAGCGTTCAACGAAATATGCACTAAGCGTTTCATAATCCTTTCATTTATTTAGCAACATTAATGTAACAATGAATAGAAATTGATGTATTTTGATATTGTAATTAACGAAATTTCTCCTTGTTATATAATATTACATTACACTTCAGGTTTAATCTTTTGATTTGATGTCAGTTGTCAATCTGGCTTTGTTTCGCAAAAAAATCGATTGAAAGTTATAAATTGTTATGATCGACAACACATTATCGTTGAAGAGATAAAACCTGCACTATAACTATCACCTTTACGGTCCCTTAGGTAATCTAAGGAGAACCTTTAATCTACTAGGTCGAGTTCCTTTTAGCTTTAGCAATTCACCCACGATGAGTTTAAAATTTTAGCATAATTGAGAAGACTGAACACGAACTATGGCTAGCCACGCAAATTGCCCGTGTTGTGACACCGTTCTTACCTAATAATCTTGTCTGAGTAAGGAAACTGCACGAACAATCGGTTGAAATTTTTACGATTTATCTGGGTTTATAAGATGAGAAAGGACCGGTATATGGTTAACGCTGGAAGATATATTAATCATACTTCCTTAAACCAATTTGTATAACAAGAAAAAATACTGACGGTTCCGAAAATTGTGCGTGAGACAGAGACAAGAGTATTTGTTTTATAATCTGGAGCGTATATCGGAGTTGTCCATCATTTAACCAATTAATGAAAAATTCAGTGACACGTTTATGAAAAAGATCCTATTTAGATGAAAGATTGTGTGTCAGAACTTAAAAAATTATTTACGTTTTTAATCTGATAGCGCAGACACCCTTGCCTTGGCGAAAAGGATCGACACCTACGGCATTTTGAGTGTATTATTCACTGTGATTAAATTACACGGGTATAACAATATGCATGATCGACTTGCGACAATGTATATATGTGGTATAAAATTTCTCAGAATACAAGCTACTGCAGAGTGCGAGTTCTTACATGTTAAGAAAACAAGGATCATTTGAAAAAAAAAGAAATCTCTTAGGTTTGATTTCTTTTTGTACTCAATAGTGAACTTTGTAGTGTCATTTATCTAAAGGCTTCTAACCGTTTCTTATGGTTTCGGTTTAATTTAAAAAAAATACAGCAGTTAAGTTTCACTTTTCGTTCCGGAACAGCAACGTTTTTTATAGATTTTTGGTTCAGTTTCAAGTGAATCTTAATTTTTTTAAATATATTAATAAAATCTGCATAAAGGTCATACTGACGATCTACTGGCATATGTTACTCATATCTGTAACTCAGTTATGAAAAAACATGGTTAGGCTAGGATTGTGGCATTGGATATCTCAAAGGCCTTTGACAGAGTCTGGTACCGATCTTTTCTCGCCAAATTAACATCTTGTGGTCTTCCTCCTAATCTGTGGCATTTAATATCCAATTTTCTCGCTGACAGATCTCTTCAGGTTATCGTCTTTCTGGATTTAAAGACATAGAGGGTGCTTTTGATAACATCTCATATGAATCCATAAAAGCAGCAGCTATCAAAAAAGGTTTTGAAAAACCTACCATCAACTGGATTGTCTCCATGTTAGATGGTAGGAGGATCAAAGCAACCTTAGGCAGTGATTCAGTCACAGTGAGCGCAGCAATTGGTTGTCCTCAAGGAGGTGTTTTATCTCCACTGCTATGGTCCATCGTGGTTGATGACCTCCTAAATATACTGCATTACTCAGGCGTAGGTTATGCAGACGACATTACTGTCATTATCCGGGTCAAAAACGATATAATCCTGTCGGATTTAATACAAAAAGCCCTGAACTCCATTAACAACTGGCGTTCAAACCAAGGGTTAAGTGTAAACCCAAATAAAACAATTATAATTCCTTTCACGAAGAGAAGGAAGCTAAATCTAACAGCTCCCACTATGAATGGAGTTCAACTCAACTTCTCAAGTGGGACTAAATATCTAGGAATAGTCCTATACCAAAAGCTCACCTGGAATCCTCATTTGACTAGAATAATCAAGTGAGCCACGACAGCGTTCTGGACATGCCGCAGATTTTTTTAGCAAAACCTGGGATCGGAAACCGAAAATGATCTATTGGTCATATAGGATGATAATTACATCCCTGATTACATACACTTCTTTAGTATGGTGGCCAAAAATAATGAAAAAGACAGCACAAAACCAACTGAACATAGTTCAAAGGTATGCATGTCTGGGCATAACAGGCGCAATGAACACCTGCCCGAGAGCAGCAATGGAGGCAATGCTAGGTCTAACTCCTCTCCACCTTTTAGTGAAGAGGATCACGATCAAAGGAGCCTCAAGATTACTGTAATTAAAACAATTTAAAGAAGGAGACTTCGCTGGTCACATGGAAATCCTCAAGGAATGTAGCCCAGTGATTTTAGCAAAATCGGTTGATTACATGCAACCCAGGTAGGAATTTGATCATTCCTTTGAGGTGAACTTAGATAGCCACACTGACTCTCAATCAGTACCTGAAGAAAAACATAAATTATCCATCTGGTTTACAGATGGATCAAAGACAGCACATGGGACTGGAGTGGGAATTTATAGCCCTAACTATAGGTTTTCTAAAGCCTTGGGAAAAGACCCAACTGAAATACATGCAATAGAACTCTGTGCCTACGAGTGGCTTCGAAGAAGCCTAAAAGGAACAAAGATCTACATTAAATCCGACAACCAAGCGGCAATAAAGGCTCTCAGCAGCTGCCTTGTCAAATCCAAACTAGTTTGGGACTGTCAACAAACGTTAAAGCAACTGACTAAACACAACAGGATCAGCCTTAAGTGAGTGCCAGGGCACAAAGGAATAAAAGGAAATAAAGCTGCGGACCAACTCGCTAGAGAAGGATCTGCGTCATCATTTCTTAAACCTGAACCGGCTTTTGGTTTTTCTAAAAGTCAAATCAACAATGAGGTCAAAAAATGGGAAACAAAGTCAAGTATCTCTCACTGGAGATTACATCCAGGACTGCGGCAGGCGAAAAGATTCATATCTGGAACACTTGAAAAGACAAAGGTCTACTTAGAACTCAGCAAATCCGAATTAAGAATCCTAACTGGCCTCTTAACATTGCCCTATGAGGTACGACCTCAAGAAAATAGGTCAGGCTGAAACAGATCTATGTCGCTTTTGCGCAGAAGCTACGGAGACTGCAGAACATGTGCTATGCAAGTGCGATGCGCTTGCACGCAAAAGGCACGTCCAACTTGGATGGGCGTCCTTAGACCCATCAGATGTGGAAAAACTCAATCCCAGGTCCATAATAAACTTCTACAAGAGTTTAAACCTGAGAACTACATAGATCAGGGTATGCACAAAAGATCTCCTTAGGTCGAGGTGCGGCGTGGACGAAGAGAAACACGAAACGACCCATATATAATCTAATCTAATCTATCATCGATGGCTTGGTCATGGTCCGAGACATTTTCGATTAATCCAGGGGTGCCTCAGGGGTCTGTCCTGTCTTTTACTCTGTTTCTGTTACATATAAATGATCTTTTAGCTTCAACTTCCAATTCTATATGCAGCTACCCAGATGATCGTAGCCTGGTGTCACCTTTTTTCTCCGACAAACCATTATCCGTCGCTGCTTTAGATCGACTAAAGGAATAGCAGATACAGATGATTAATCGGGATCTCAAAATCATTTTGGAATAGGGTAAGCAGAGTCTGGTCGACTTCAAAGTTTTAAAAACTCAGGCCGCGGTTTTCTCTAAGAAAACATCAAGGGATAATGCAAGAAACATACTAATGGACGGTAAAATCCTCCCGATGGGATCTAATCTGTCTTTCCTAGGAGTGAATGCGATCACTAATTTCTCTTGGGACGATCATGTGCGCGCCATTGTCAGGTCCGCCTCTCTCTGCGTTGAAATGTGTTCTTCTTTTTTAAGTTTAATCCAATCGCGAAGGCAACCTCATTATGCTCTTACTCACGAATGGAGAAAATGTATCGAAAACGATCAACTCTCCATCCTCCAAGCACCAACCGTCCCAGCCGCCTGAAGGCAAGGAAACCGACATGGATGTTGGAGCAAAATCTGATCAACGACAGCTTTAATATCGACCAAGTCTGGCGAGAAGAATGGACAAGAAGCAACCCAGACTCCTTACACTTAATCTCAGATCCAACTAAACGCCCCCCCCCGGGTTCACGCTTCCCAAAAAACAGTGGACGACAATAAATCGCATGCGCCCTAACCACGGAAGAAGCCATTACTGGACACATAAATCTGAAAATCCGGATTGCGAGTGCGGTCACCCAGCTCAAACCTCACACCATCTGGTGCTTGAGTGCCTTTTAACAAAAATAAACTTCCCCATTGTACAATTACATCAGGCTGACGAAGAAGGAATGAAGTGTATCAAAGATCCCCCATGTAACAGGTCATTCAATAAGTCCGTAGGATAAGTAAGAAAAAAACAAAATTTTGACAAAACTCGATTTTATTATTCAACATAGTTGCCTTCGAGGGCGATACAACGAGTATAGCGATTTTCCAACTCTTCGATACCACTTTTATAGTATGATTTCACTTTCTCGTCAAAACGGGCCTCAGCGATTCAGCGATTTCTTCATCATTGGACTTAAATTTCTTTCCAACAAGCATTCTCTTGAGATCTGAAAACAGAAAAAAGTCGCTGGGGGCTAAATCTGTAGAATACGGTGGGTGAGTAAGCAATTCGAAGCCCAATTCATTCAATTTTGCCATCGTTTTCATCGATTTGGGACACGGTGCATTGTCTTGGTGAAACAACACTTTTTTCTCTTGCAAATGTGGCCGTTTTTTTACGATTTCAGCCTTCACTCGATCCAAAAGTAAACAGTAATAGTCGCTGTGGATGGTGGTTCCTTTTTGGAGGTAGTCCATGAATATTATTCCGTTCGCATCCCAAAATACACCATCACGCCATCACCTTACTAGCCGAGTGTTGCGTCTTTGCTCGCTTTGGATTCGGTTCGTCGACTGCTGTCCACTCAGCTGACTGTCCTTTGGATTCTGGTATGTAATAGTGAAGCCATGTCTCATCCATTGTCACATATCGACGATAGAATTCCATTTTATTGCGGTTTAACAGCGCCAAACACTCCTCTGAAGCCTCGATTTGTTGTTGTTTTTGGTCGACTGTGAGCTCACGCGACACCCACTTTGCACAGAGCTTTCGCATACCCAAATGTTCGTGTAAAATGGCAAAAACACTACCATCTGATATCTTTACAATGTCAGCTAGCTTATGCACCTTCAATTTGCCATCGTTCATAACCAATTTGTGAATTTTTTTGATGTTTTCTGGAATAACAGCCTCATTTGGGCGTCCACTGCGCTCTGCATCATTTGTGTTGGTACGACCACGTTTAAATTCAGCAATTCACTTCTCTACCATTTGTCTCGATGGAGCAGAGTTCGAATAATGTTTATCAAGCCATTGTTTGGTTTCCACTGTATTTTTTTTTTTTCATCAAAAAGCAATTGCTTTATCAAAACTCAAAATTCACTTTTTTCCATTTTTTTTTTTTCAATAACAAAAGTTGCTTCACACAAAATGCTATAACTCACGAATCAATAGTCAGATTGCTGTCAAATTTATACTTGAAGGTTAGTACTAAATAAAAATCATATAGAAAATATTCTAGTAACGCCATCTATGTGTCATCCTATACATACACTTTTTGAATGGACTGTTAGAAAACCCAGACTTTTACAGACTGACTGTGATATTGTAGCGATGTGTTATATTTTTCTCGTACCTTTCTAAATTCTGTAACTAAGCCATACGAAATATATATATATATATATATATTATAAAAACAGTTACAACCAAATCCAAATTTGGAGCACGTCGTTGAAATTTTTATCTCAAAATTTGAACAAAACTCGAATATTGAACTTTTTTGTGAAATTTCGAGTTTTAAACTTGAAATTACCAGTTGCAGAGTACTTAAGGAGGAAAATAGCGAATATTTGAATGGTAAAAAATTTCGTAATTTGAAAAAACAAACCGGATGAAAAAATCGAACTGCGAATTCAAAATATTCTTTTAAATTATATAATTTTTGAAAGTTTCCGAACGTGGCTTAACAGTAAACAAAGCAGCGCAGTTTTGGGTGTTTAGGTTTTATTTTTAAATCGTTAAATGTTGAAAAAATTGAGTTATACTCACTACTATTGCCTACAATTTTCCGATGGATTTTTTATTGCAGCTAACAATAGAAAGTAGCCTCCGCCTAATAATGCCTTAAGCAGGATAGGACGTGGGTTAAAATAAAACATGATTCACTGTAAGAAAGAAGTAAAAATAGGGAAGCGAATATTTTTAGGACCATGGGGCTATTTAAAAATTGGTTTCTCCGTGTCATTAGCCTTATCAAATAAATTTATAGAACTATATTCGCGAACGAATTGTTTGGTTTATGTCCAAAACTATAAAGTTAGGTCCAACGTCTTGATAATAAAACCGAACGACATTAAAAAAACATTTACTATCTTCATATATTGATAAATTTTGTTCTAGTGGAATCATTTTCTACGTAAGGTCCTTTTTTAGATAAAACCGTAATAAAACCTCAAGCAAGTAACTGTTTCGATATGTTTCTTGGTAAAATAAATGGGATTATCTACGGATGAACACATGCCATTCCTGGAGTGAGTTTAATTTGATTGCTTTATAGAAAACAGCAGGTAAAAAGAGATGATCAAAAAGTGAGATGCAAATTTTACAAAGAAAGGAAAATCATACATAATAGAAATCAGAAAAAACCTTTTTAATCCCACACTAAATCGTTGGAAGCGTATTTTTAGAAAATACTGTTCCGCCGCTATTATTCCAATAAAAGCCAACTTATTTATTTATGCACTACATTCATCTGAATGCCCTTTTTGCGTATTCACTTAAGAGCAACCGATTCCAAGTTCACGCCACTGGCCGCTTTATTAAAGTGCGTCTATACAAATCTATTGAAGGTAAAAAATGACCATTGTGTAATACAAGCCAACGAATTTCAAATCGAGTCGCAGCTGATTTTTAGGGGCATTAAATTTTATACTGATTTGCAGCTGAAGTAATGTTGGAGTTTTTTTAAGTGGAAATTTAAGTCGATTTTCAAATTTAAGCCAATCATGTTGAGGTCGATACCCAGCTGAGGTTATTCCTAAGTTTTCTAACTAAACACTGTCCAGAATACTTCAGAGCTGTCCAGCGGATATTTTTGAAGTATTCTAATTAATTAGGAACATTGATTTTCACCTGAGGTAGTCATTCGTGTGGCTATGACAGCTTGTATATGTGATCTAGGAATCCTAAGGATTTTTCTCGTTAATAAGGGTTAATAACGTCCATAACCTTGAACTACAATTTCTCATTCGTATAATTTTGCTTACATCGGACAAATTTACATTGCGCTTGCACATTATTTCTAGGAGCTTCCAAAATGTGTATAATCTAAATATTGAACTCTGGTCGATATATCAGAAGTGTGCGACAATTTAAATTAGTAAAATTAAAAAATATATTTTTAAAATTAATAGAAATACCGTTGTGACTGATCTGTGTTTAAAAATTCGTCATAGTTCCACACATTCAGTGAAGATAATTATTCCATCATATGCCACGTTCATAGGATAATGATGTAATTATTGGTGTTTACAATATCTTGTTTCATTTGCATGAATACTTTGCATATTACAAATAAAAACTCACGTACTTGTGATAAGAGTGTACATGTAATTTTAGTCCTCATTGAGATCGTGGGAATGACATTTCTTCATGTTTTATGTATGATTTAATTTCATACTCTTCGAATGCCACCCAGTGATTAAAAATGAAGTTCGAAATATGCGTTTTCAATATTCAAATCTGTTTTAGAAGTAAGTGAACTTACTAGAGTAACTTAAATATGGCGGTTACCGATAGAGCCAAGTCAAGGCAGTTCTTGTCCGCAGTCAAGAATTCAGTGGGTGTGAACATAACAATATAACTGGTTTTAATAATCGAAATGAATCTTTACCTCTATTAGCATAATGTAAGCTCGTTTTTCTTGCCATTTACAATACTGTGCGGGAACTCAGCTTTTGTATGCCCGCAGAAAAATTGACGAGCCAGCACATGTGCTCTCTTGTAGATTATAGAACAATATCGCAAATGATTCTTTATGCATCCCATCGTTCGATATTATATGTCTTGCAGGATGAACTTAACACCGCTGCATTTACTCTTCCATATCTCATTTTGACACTTCGGAATTTACTTAGTCACTAAGCGAAAAACAGCCGTCGTCTACGCTTTTCCTTTAGCAGATTGCACCGTAGGATACATTAATTATCTTTTAAGCATTTCAAAGTGAAATTTAGGCAAATATGACCACATCGACCTGCTATGCAGTCTTATTCCCCACTCTGAAGCTAATCCGAGGCCCCAAGGATGATTTGCAACCATGACTCTTTCCTTTCACGGGCTTACCAAATTAATCAGAAAATTGGTTAAAAATGTTTTATAAATAAGTATAAATGATATTAAAAATGAGAGGAGAAAATAAAGCGAAACAAAATCAGAAAATTTTAAATTTTAAATTGTATTTTTGGCAACTAAAAATTTTGAGTTTAAAACATGAAGAAAAAATTTTGAGAGAAAACTGAAATTTATTGAAAAAAGTGGGATTGAAACTTGAAGTTTACTTTTTAGTAGAAGTTTCGAAATCAAGATTGTAATTTCGGCACAATTTCGTGTGTAAAGTCAAAAGTTGAGTAAACCACAGAAATTGTAAACACAAAATTTTTCTAAAAATTTCAAAAGAAGTTGAAAATTTCTCAATGTTCATTTTTTTGCTGAGTTTAAATCGAAATAGTTGAGTAGAAGGTTTCTGGCTCAAACCAAAGAAAAAAATCATAGTTTAGAGTAAAATCTGAACTTTATAAAAAATATTTTTAACCTTTAGTTTAAAACTTTGAAATTATTTGTCTCAAAAAGTCTCAAAAAATCGAAGTTTTCAGTTAACCTTAAAATTTAGTTTAGTTTGTTAAAAAGGGGACAAATAAAAGTGCAAACGAGGATGTTGAAGAAAAAAATTGAAATTTTCAGAATATCCACAAAAAAAAACAATACAAAACTTGAAAGTGAAAAGGTACAAATTTATATAAAAAGTTGATGTTTCGAGAAAAGGCATTCCTAAAAAATTCTAAAAAAAGTCGAAATTTTAATGGAGTCGGAATATATAATTTTCGAATTGACATTACGAATTTCGAAAATAAAATTAAAATTTGTAGAAAGTCAAAGTTTGGATTTTCAAATCGAAAATCTACTTAATAAATCTCTAAGCACCGACCGACAGCCGGTAGGACTAGAAGCATGAAATTTCACACAGGTTTTCTGCGTAATACGTAGGTGAGCTCTAAGGGAGGATTTTCCAAAATTCAGCCTCTAAGGTGGTAAAAATAGACAATAAAAGCCACCTAAAATGTATGCAATGAATAACACACCAGAGTGTCTTTAAAGCTGCATATAGACGTTGATAAATATGTGTGTCTTTTAACTAGTTCTTTCTCTTTATTTTTTTTAATTTCTTTTTTTCCATTTTAGACACTTATTGATTCGTCTTGAGTTGCACTTTTTTTAAATAAACTTTGAAACGTTTAAGTTTTGGATTAACAATCTTGGCTTTAATTTTGCACTGCGGATGTTTAAATTAAAATGTTAAGGAACTTTTTTTTAGACATTTTAAAGTTTTTTCTAGAAAAGTCGACATCATTTTTGTAGTTGAATTTGAAATTTGGAGAAATAGTTTTGTAGAAATTCAAATTTTTAAATCGAAAGCAAAATTTTGCTTTGTGCTCCTTTTTTAAAATCAAAATACCTATTTAGATTCTCAACTCGAAAATTTTTCTAAATTTTAAATTTTTTGATTTTGGTGCAACGGATTGGTCCTTGGTTATCTTTAAAAATTGTTTTTTTGTTATGTTTTCTAATCTTTCTTGATTTCAGGGGACAAGATTCCTATTTCATCTTTTTTGGAAATTCTTCAGTTTAAACTTAAAAAATATTGCTTTTTAAAATGCCAGTTTTACTCAAATTTAGTTTGTCTCGAACTAGTTTTATAGAATTCTTTGAAAATTTTAAAAATTCATAAATTAGAAACTCTTGATTCTTTAAAAAAAATTAAAATTTTTAGGAACAAGTGAATTTTTAAAGAAATTGAAGCTGCAAAAATTTGAAGTTTGGAGAAAAAGTGAACATTTTTAAATAAAATTTGAAAAAAGTTCTACGTTTTAGAAAAAGTCGAAATTTGGTTACCATTAAAGTTTCGACTTTTATGTAGTAAATTGCATTTTTATTTGAAAAACTGGACTTATTTTTGAAAATTTTAACTCTTCAAAATTCTGTCTTTTGAAAGTTTTGAACTTTTTTTTACATTTTTCACATTTATCAGGGGTAAAAAAAATGAAACTTCTAAAACAAGGTTCGAAATTTTCGAAAGTCAAAATATACAAATATACAATTTTTCAAAAATGTGAAAATTGAATTTTTCAAATAAAAGTCCAATTTACTACCTACGTAAAACTCGAAACTTCGAGAAAAAGTAGATATTTTTCTTTAAATTTTGACATTTTCAAAAACATGTCAACTTTCAAGAAATGGTCAGAGGTGGATATTTTTAAAAAAAGGGGATATTTTGAAGAAAGTTAAAGGTTTTTAGAAAAACATTATGTCAACATAATCAGATTTATAAAAAAATCAAGATTTTAAAAAGTCGAAAATTTGAAAAAAGAGCAAAACTTTGCCAAAATTTTCAAAAAAATCTAAAAATAAATCAAAATTTTAAAGAGATGCGAAATTTCGGGAGAGTTAAAATTTACAAAATAAGTTAACATTTAGACAAAGTGGAATTTAAAAAAAGGGAAAATCGGAAATTTTAAATTTTCAAAATATAAAGTCGAAATATTTAAAAAATTTTGAGGAAAAGCCGAACCTTAGAAAAAAAGGCAAATTGACAAACATTTTAAGAGAATTAATGTTTTCACAAGTAGAAACCTTTAAAAATTCAACATTTAAAATAGAATTGAAATGTTGAAAAAAATTGAATTTAAAAAGTCAGATATGCTGAAAAGTTAAAATTTCGAGTCGAAATTTTAAAAAAGGTATACGTTTTCAATAGCAAGATGAACATTTTGAAAAAAGGTTAAAAATTTCAAAAATATGGTTAAAATAGTGGAAAGGTCAAAATTTTCAAAAAAGCAGAAAACTTCGGGATAAATTTTTCATGGTGGACACTTATTGGTCGGAAACATTATGTTTTTTCCTATTCTATGTAAAATAAACTAACCTATTTTTTGTCGACTGTCATAAGGTGACATTTTACATAAATTTAGATATCACGTAGTCATATTTTAAAAAATGTTTCATAATATTGTCAGCATTCAATAAAAATTTAAATATTTCCAAACTGGGTAGCAAAAATGTTAAATAAAATTAATAAACTTCAAGATAAAATTACAATATTCAAAAATATTTGAAGTATTAAAAAGCATGTTTTCAAAAAGTTGAAATTTCCAAAAAAGTAAATTTTTAATGAAGACAGAAATGATTAAAGTAAATTTACAAAAAAATCAAAATATATACAAAAAAAGCCAGAATTCTGGAAATTGAAATTTTCATTTTAATCTCAAAATTTGAACATAACTCGAATATTTGACTTTTTTTGTGAAATTTCGAGTTTTAAACTTGAAATTTCCAGTTGCCTAAGGAGGTAAATAGCGAATATTTGAATGTTAAAAAATTTCGCAATTTGAAAAAACAAGTCGAACAAAAAATCGAACTGCGCCTTCAAAATATTAAAAACCTGGTTCTTTTAAATCATATAATTTTTGAAAGTTTCCGAACGTGGCTTAACAGTAAATAAAGCAACGCAGTTTTGGGTGTTTTGGTTTTATTTCTAAATCGTTAAATGTTGAAAAATTTGAAATTCAGATCCTTATTGATTCGTCTCGAATTGCACTTTTTTTTTAAATAAAGTTGTAAACGTTTTAGTTTTAGATTGACAATCTTGGCTTTAATTTTGCACTGCCGATGTTTAAATCGAAATGTTGAGGAACTTTTTTTAGACATTTTGAAGTTTCCTCTAGAAATGTCGACATCATTTTTGTCTTTGAATTCGAAATTTGGAGAAATAGTTTTGTAGAAATTCATATTTTTAAATCGAAAGCAAAATTTTGCTTTGTGAAACATTATGTTTTTTCCTATTCTATTTAAAATAAACTAATCTATTTTTGCCGACTGTCATAAGGTAATATTTTACATAAATTTAGATATCACGTAGTCATATTTTAAAAAATGTTTCATAATATTGTCAGCATTCAATAAAAATTTAAATATTTCCAAACTGGGATGCAAACATGCCAACTCTAAGATAAAGTTACAATATTCAAAAATATTTGAAGTATTAAAAAGGATATTTTCAAAAAGTTGAAATTTTCAAGAAAGAAAATTTCGAACAGAGACAGAAATGATTAAAATAAATTTACAAAAAAAAATCAAAATATATACAAAAAAAGCCAGAATTCTGAAAGTTGAAATTTTCAAAAAGTCAGAACTTTCAAAGTTGAGTGAAAAAGTGGAGAGAAATTAAAATTTTGGGAGGCAAACGAAAAAACGTCGACTTTTAAAAAAGGTGGATATTTAAATATGTAGAACAAAAATTGATATTTTCGATAAAAATCAAATTCTTCAAAAAAGTGACTCAAGAATCCTTTCTCGTTTTTATCGCAGACCAAGACACGTTAGGATACAAAAACGTAAACATTGAAAGTCGAAACTGGGACTATTGAAGATAAGATCGACATTTTGCAATTAAAGAACGCCATTTCGAAAAAAGTAATAAGCTCCAGATACTCTAGAGAAAGATAATATGAGAATAGATAGAAATTGGATAAGTACGTCTTTGTGTCAACTTAAGGGAACAGATTCCGAATCTGTTAATGCATTTCATTCAAGGTTTTGGTTCAGGAGCTGTAGTTCCCCTAAATAGCTCTAAAAAGATCGCTTAAGAAATCTCTTCTGCCTATTTTGGATCCATTTGGTTGAACATTTTTACAAACGCAGCCAATGCTCTTAATGTATTTCAAATCATATATAGGAGGATATAGAATGAGAAATAAAGAAATCAAAATACTGTGCTAGCGTAATAATTTCCGAAGATGAAGATAACCTCCAGAGACTTCTCTATGCTTTCGAAAGAGTAGCTGACTCTGTCAATGTAATTATTTCCATCCAAAAAGCCCAATGCCTAGCCAGGGAATCGAGAAGATGTAAGCTAGCAGTATACAATAATAGCATAGAGCAAGTTATGTCATACACATACCTTGAGGAGGTGCAAAGCCAAACAACAAAAGCTTCTCTGATATCAGGATACCTACGCGACATAATATGGAGGAATAAGCACATGAATATATCTAGCAAGGCCAGAATTTATAAAACATGTGTTAGGCCAATTATGACATATGCCATTGAAACTAGAGCAGACATTGCCGAAACCAAAAGACAGTTGAGAACAACAGAGATGAAAGTGCTGAGACATATAACAGGCTACACATTACTCGACCATAAGAGAAATGAAGAAATCAAAGAGATCTGTGGGCCACAGGATGTGGCAAGATGGGCTAGAATAAAACGGAAACAGTGGAAAGACCATGTAGATGGAATGCCTGATAATCGGCTACCCAGAATAGCAAAAACGGAAGCGCCTAACATTGCGAAATTCCCAGGAAGACCACCAAAACGCTGGTACAAAAACAGGACCGCCGCATCCTAAGAGTGAGGACACACAGTAAGAAACACAGGACTAAATCCTAACGTAAGAAGAAGCAGAAGAAGAGGAAGAAGAAGGAGAAGAAGAAGAAGAAGAAATTATATATATAATTTAGATTCAATGGATCCTGCATTCCTATTCTGACATTCCTCCAGGGACTTAGGGCGATGGACTTGAAAAGAGAAGTGGGGCAGATGACGCGACTCCATATTATTTCAGCAACGACCATATCTTTGGCCCGGTGAAGTATTCGCTGGCAATAAAGCAAATAGTAAAAAGCACGGTTGAATTGTACATTATTTGATTATGTATTTGTAATCAAAGGTGTTTGCAGTTGGTCTATTTAATCATAAATGACAACTTATAATGAGTTGCAGTAAAGAAAGGAATAACCATTCCATGTAATCAATCTTTATTTTAATTAATTATTTGTTTGCTGAACTTAAATTTATCCCCCATTGTCTTAATCGAATAAACGTTGACGTTATTATTGCATTAGTAAAATAAAATGAGTGACAAATTGCTTCCTAATACTAAGCTGTTTTTTTTTCAGGTAAGCATCCCATAATTTTTGATTATTCAGAACACTGGTGAGTTTCTTTGAAATTATTTTATCACACCGCAAGCTGTCATTATTAATGACAGACAAAACGGACGAAGGTATCTTGATATTTGACCAAGGCCAAGTTGCCTCATACAGGAATGTATCATTGTCGAATATGCAATAATGCGGTTTCTCTAGATATTAAGTATTCAATCGGAAAAATTCTAAAGACACATAACTTTCGTGATTTGCGATATAGTTGGTTATATTTGTGGATTTGATGGGATGGAATGCTCAGATGTTTCATTAACAGGTCAAAATAAATAGCCCGGAAATATCTGTCTGGGGTATTTCAATCTTCTTAACTGTCAATCGCAGAAGTTGCTTTAATAGCTACTTTGATAATAAACGGACTAAACACCCCTGAACATGTTGCCTTTAATTATCAAGGGTATTTAACCCCGAAGACTATCTCACGCAAAATCAGGTCGTTAACGTCCCAAAAATCCTTGTGAGTTCATTCAAGCACAAATAAATCCATTTTGGCCAAATCAATAGATATATTATATAACTAATTATAATCATAATAGATAATAATTGCACTCAAATGCTAGTTCACCTGTTGAAGTAAGACACAATTTTTTTTATTATTGTATAACCCCAGTCTACTAGCAACTTCGTACAATGACCTTCCCATATTCGGCCAGTGAAATTCTAATCCCAGATTTAATGGGTGATGGTCAAACTGGAATTCTTGATGCTATTTACAAGGTAGAAGTGCATCAATCATGGTCAATTATTCACTATTTATAAATAAAAATATTAACAAATGATTGCTCAAAGAATCAAAACGAGAACAGAGATAACATCAGTCAAGCATTATGTCTTTCATATCCAACATTTGTTATAGCTGACATCCTCAAACTTTGTAAATAGTACGTCGAAGTTTTTTTCTTCTGATGTCTAGTTACTAAAATATTCCTCGGCATGTAAGGTACTGGTGGGGTTCTTTCATAATCACCTAGTAAAAAGATGTTAATTCTACATAACCTGATGAATTTTAAAATGAATATTGTATTATTTAACTGTAATAAACGGCATCTTTTTTTGCATTTTTGTTCCTTTTGTTTCATCAATATTTAAATCGTGGCGAGTAAAAACAGTGTAGGCTATTCTAAGGCTCTAATTCCACCAGCAGATCTAAATAATGAAGGTTTTGGATCAATATCAGCTAAATAAATAAACCTATCTACTTCTAACAAAACGCTTAAAATATTTGTTAGATGCATGGAAGAATTTTAAAGTTTCATTCAGATTTCACATTGTTAAATGTACTTTTATCTCTTTCTGTAAAAGTGCAACCTGAACAGACGTGATTTACTTCGTGTACCCAATGATTTATGTATGTAACGTCTTGATGAGCGTTTTACTTTGGAATTAACTGAATTTATGATACTTGTTGAACTGTTAGGCAATCAGATAAATAGTTGATATGTCATCTACTTGAAAAAAAGAGTACATAACTGACGCTTTTTTTCAATTTCAGACATAAGTCTTCCCTTTTATATTCTTAGCATAAATCTGAAAAGCTATATTTCTCGTCACTGCAATTTCCCAACTTCCTGAAGTCATGCTGAGTTACCGATATGTGGTTTAACTTCAGTGAAAATTAGAATATTTTCCGAATGTTTGTGTATACCACATATACACCTTAGAAAATATAATTAAAAGATGAATCAGTGCAAAAAAAACCGTACCTTTGCATATACGAGGTGGTGAGGTGACAAACCGAAATGATCTTCGAGAATTTTTGGGTCCGAAGATTGTAACATTAAAACGGCTGATTTCAAAACGTTTTGGCTGGCAGATTTGGACACAGAAAGTGTAGTTAAAAGACATTTCCATAAAAAATGTGTAGTTAAAAGACATTTCCATAAAAAAAGTGAGACTTCCAGGTTTGCATATAGGTAATCAGAAAACTGGCTCATTTTTTCATTTGCTGAGTTCAAAGGTTGTAACTTCAAAACGACTTCCAACATGACATTTTAATTGTCAATTTATAAATTCACAAGGTCCAACTACTATGAATACAAAATTGCTACTGCAAAGAAGCTACAGGAAGATTTAAAAAAAATAATTAAATTGAAGTTTGAGGAAATATCGATATAGTTATTTGGAATACTTCCGGATTCTTAACTTCGAATCTACTCATTTTTAAAAAGTATGTGTGGGAAAAATGCTAACAGTTTAATTTTTTTAGAGATTGGAAAGCTACCGTCGTAAATAATTTATCATTTGGGAAAATTAAAGACTCAGCTGATCGTTTGGGGAGAAATAGGAAAATTCAGATTGATCTCACTCATTGGGGGGGGGGGGGGAGGATAAGATGCCCTTTGGGGACAAATAGGAAGACTGAAATAGCGACTTATGCATTTACTTTGGGACGTAAATTGCGTTGTATCGAAGAAAAATACGAATCTGGTAACGACTAACACTGGAAGATTTAGATTCAACAAGATTGAATTAGTAGTTAGAAAGCATTTATGATCAACAATGAAAACTTGAACATTTTCTTGATTCTTCCCCTAGCTAATTGATCAATAGATTTCTTAATGGTATAACAACAGTGAAGAATCATTTAATGAGGTAATAAAGATTTGATGAATTGTTTAAATGGCTTATTCTCATAATGAAACAATGGAAATGAAACAAAGCACTATTTTTCGAGCTTCGTTGTAATTTGGTACAAGATTTTATTAACTAGAAAAAGAGTCTTGAAGCTTTGACCAAAAGCGGATTTCTCCGATAATAATCGATTTGAATAACGACTCAGTAGCAACGTTACGCATTTATTAATAAAAATAAGAGGTCTCATTACAAAGTATAAAAACTTCAGTAAGGAAGAGTTAACAAAAAACCGACCACCTAAGGCAATGCGTAATGCAAAATATCATTTTTAACGAATGTTGCTTGTCAATAAATATACAGATGTTAGTGGCCAAAATGCCGATTGCATTCATAAATATTAAAATACCGTTTATATAAGACACTCTGATCAGTGATCATACATAAATGTAAAACAACGATACTAAATTTGATCGAATTTTAATGTAATGTCAATTATACCGAACCACAATTTTCCATGTACTCTCGTGTACATAAATATACAGGCTGACTAACAAGGCATTAATTCACCTAAATGATCTTTAGTAACACCTATCATGGTCACAGAATCAAATTTGCAAACAAAGCCGTTCGCGAAGACAACTTAACGGGTTAACGATGTAACACTTTACTTAATAATAGATTTTATCGAACATAAAATAAAGCCAACGAAAATACCTGTCTATATTAATAAACAAAGCGCCGGCTACCCTGTAATCTTTCTTTAATAAAATAGGTTATAACGCTCGATTTCCACATAAGTACTTCTTTTCGGTACAACAGACGAGGCTAACATCTCTTCACAAATTGCAATCTGCTTAAAATAAAAAACTTCAAGAAGATAAGTTTAAGCTGGTAATATTACCATGAACCCTTGCTATACTTTGCCATATATTTGAAAAAGCCAAAAATCTTTTTAAATACACTTTTGTGCAAGGATACACGTTGGTGCACAGCCTCCGACAACAAAGTTACAAAAGCTGCAATTGTTTATCAGAGACCAATGAACTTTGGCAAAACTTGGAAAACTAAGTACTGCAGTGCAACAAGCAAACTAAAGTGGAAACATCTGGAAGCTTCACAGGATTAAATTTGGATACGGCAAGCAGATGAAATCAAATTTCAAATGGGGGGTCGTTGTGGCGTAAGCATCGAAATATCTGGTTGACTTCAAGGCTTCCAAAACCAAGACCGTTTCAAGGGATAATTCAGCGAACATCCTCATTGGTGGTAACATCTTCCTTATGAGATAATAATCTGTCTATCCTAGAAGTAAATGCAAGTAAGCACCAACTACTTTGTATGATCATTGACCACGTGCTATTTCTAAATTCGCTTTTCAAAAGGACTTTCTTTTTCTTGGCTCGAAAGGCGAGAAATACGTCACATTTCATCAGCTACCCACTTTGAATAAAGCCCAAGTTAAACCAACATACGGATCTGATGTATGGAGCTCAGTCTCAAGACACATTGAGATCTTGAATTTCAAACCAAGAGTAAGAATTCGTTTTTTTTTTAAGTTTAATCCATTTGCATTGCGTTATGCTTTCAAAGCACTGCGAGTAGGATGCGGAAACAAGGATAGATGGCGATGAACCACCTTCTTAAACAAGGATAGGTTATAATTTTTGGGGAAAATTCCTTTCGGTAACAAGTTTCATAACTTGGAAGTTCTGTAGACAAAAGAGTCTCCATAGACAGAAGTTTTCACTGTGTCAAGCTGGACCGCACAGGAATTTGCTGTCCCCGACTGTCTAGTACGCCTCAAAAATCTTGCCCTTGGGGGGATCAATCGTCTTAGTTCCTGCGGGCATCTTCCATGATAGTACTTGTAGAAAAGAGACAAGTCACCAACCATACGCCCGTGCTCTAGTGTTTAGAGAGAATCGGTTAGACTCTTGTCATCAATTAGGCAAATCGCTCTTCTTTGAATTGAATCCAAGAGAGCTAAAGTGTGGGCTGAACTCCAAACATGAGAACAGTATTCTAGTGTTGGCCTAACTTGAGCTTTGTATAGTGTTAATAACTGGTGAGATGTGAAGTACTTTTTAGCTCTAAAAAGAAAGCCTAGCTTCTGAGAGGAGAATTTGGCAATGGCGCGCACATGATCGTCCCAAGACAAGTTAGTGCTCGCATTCACTCCTAGGATAGATCGATTAGATCCCATTGGAAGGATTTTCCGCCCATTAGTATGTTTCTTGCATTATCCCTTGATGTTTTCTTAGAGAAAACCGCAGCCTGCGTTTTTGAAGCGTTGAAGTCGACCAAATTACTATCATAGGAAGATACGCGAGGCCATTGAAATCCAAAAACTCCCCAAAAACATCAACAGAGACGACGGTTACATGCTTTCCTCCATCTGGAAACCAACCATCGAAAATCTTCGAAAGTGATCGCGCAGACGAATGGTATATCAAGTTTCCCTTTCCCTCTTTCCTGTCAGAAGAGTTTCGCCTCTGGTATGGTGGACATACTGAGTTACCGTGCTCTTCTGTCTAAACTTTCTTGTCCTTTGTAACAATTTTCAACTCAGAAGAGTTTCGCCTCTAGTATGGTGGACATACTGAGTTACCGTGCTCTGATGTTTTATAATTGGCCTTTTCATTTTTGCATATTCCCCCATATTCCTCATTTCATTTATTTTTCTTTTCTTTGTTCCTGAAAAAGCCCCCTACGATGGTGGGCGAAATGTCGAACACTTTTAGTAGTTCTTTGACACGGTCTAATCCCGGAAGAAGTATACCCTGTATTGTTCTTACCCCATTCCTGAATAATCTTGAGATCCCGATTAATCATCTGTATCTGTTGCTCCCTTAGTCGATCTGAAGCAGCGATAGATAATGGTTTGTCGAAGAAAAAAGATGACAGAGGGTTACTATCATCTACGTAGTTGTATTTAAGATTGGAAGTTGAAGCTAAGAGATCGTCTATGTATAACAGAAATGGAGTAGGAAACAGAACAGACCCCTGAGGCATCCCTGCGTTAATCGCAAATGTCTCGGATGAGATGCCATCGACGACGACCTGAAGAGATCTGTCAGCGAGAAAATTGGATATCAAATGACAGAGTCCAGGAGGAAGACCATAAGATGTTAATTTGGCGAAAAGAGATCGGTGCCAGACGCGATGGCGCGCACATGATCGTTCCAAGAGAAGTTAGTGCTCGCATTCACTCCTAGGATAGATAGTTTAGATATATAGGATTGGAAGTTGAAGTTAAGAGATCAGTTACGTGTAACCGAAATAGAGTAGGAGACAAGACAGACCCGTGAGGCACCCCTGCGTTAATTTCAAATGTCTCGGATGAGATGCCATCGACGACAACCTGAAGAGATCTGTCAGTGAGAAAATTGGATATCAAATGACAGAGTCTAGGAGGAAGACCATAAGATGTTAATAAATAGAGACATTGTCCCTATTAACATCTTAGCACTCTAGCAGATTTCCAGATGTTAGGAAATACATCTTTGTTGTAAGAGAGTGTGAACAATTTGCTTAGGACGGAAGTCAACTCTGGAGCGCACTTCTTAAGAACAATAGCGGGAATACCATCAAGGCCAGAAGCTTTCGAGGTGTCGAGCTCAAGGAGAATCTTCCTGATTGTGCGTTGTCTGAAAACAACTTCAGGCATCGAAGTGCCAACCTTAAGGAGAATAGGAGGTTCTGTGTTTCGAGAATCAAGATTGGAATTTTCAGCAAACATTAAGGCTAACATGTCAGCCTTTTCCTTGGAGGTAGTAGCAATATTGCTATTTTCATCGAGTAAAAGTGGAAAATTTGAAGGTGTAAAGTTGTTTCCAATCGACTTTGCAAATCCCCAAAAGGACCTGGAACCGTTCGGACAGTTGATAAGTCTCTGGCGCATTTTACGATTGGAATCACCTTTTGTCTCGTCAATATCCTGTTTACAAGAATTTCGTGCATCTACAAATATGGTCCGAGTCTCGACTGAGAGATTGTTTCGCCAACGACGATATGCGCGATTTTTGCAGGAGACAGCCCGATCACATTTTTTACTGAACCAAGATTTACTGGAGGCAGACTTCTTTTGGGAGTGGGAAATTGAGCATTCCATACCAATCAGGATAGTTTCCGTGATGGATTCGGCGACTAAGGAAGGGTTGTCTGAGTTAAAGCAGACTTCCTGATAGTGATAACATTTTGACTGGGTCTCTAGAGTACAGACGGATGGTTGGCGACTTATATCTTTTCTGCAAATACTGTCATGGCAGATCTTCGCTACAGCTGTAGCTCTGATCCCATCATGTGCAACATTGTTAACAATCTAAAACGGTCTGAGATAGCAAATTCCAGTGCAAACTTCTATCTGGCACGATATTTCTGTTATAACTTTTAAATTATAGAATTCATTGCCGGCGATTTATCACCCCCTATTTTAGTTTCTACATCTATTTGCATAATTATAGGGCGCAAGTAAATTGCACTTACAAAAATAGTCGAATCTCTGAATCGGATGGGTCTAATATTTCTTGCATAATAATATTTTCGTTCAATTTTCTTGGCTAGCGCTGATAGTCATGACTTCAAATGACATCATAATTGCATATGATTGATCCACCTAAGTGGCGATAAACGCGTCTTACCTGTTAAATTGTACCTTCCGACTTTTAACTAATGTGATGTCTAGTTCTAAGTGAAGTAAGAAGGGCAACAAATAATAGGCGGCTTCGTGGGAACTTAATAAAATAATTCTATTTTTTGTCGCCCAAGCATGAAGTCGGGGTGCAATTTTATGGTCGATGTGCAAAAAGGATAAAAACAGACACAGGCTTCCACTGCAAGCCTTTGTCTTTAATGATACTAATTACAGAGCGAATTAAACACATTCACGATTTAATCAGTAAACGCTGCTTCTAAAAATCGATTGTTACTATTAATGTAGGCTCATGCTTTTGTTGATTATCGCGCCTATTCAGTGGTGGATTTATTCGTTTATCGGTTTGGAGATCGCAAAGACACTCCACTGCATCTCTGAGAAAGAAACATTAACACTTGAACATTCTAGCGGATTAATCAGAGCTCATTTTGAGACGTTCCGTTGTAAAACATTTCCAAAAATGATTAATGTCGTGCTTGGGAATTTAGTTGATCGTTGTAAATTACCAAAACATCTGTTACAAAATTAAGTGTAAATTTATGCTTAGGTGCGATAGCTGTCATCTATAGTTTCAACATATGTATCTCTTACAAAGTCGCTAAGATTATTCATGTTGAAATATAACCATTAGAGTTACTAGATAATCTTTTGATATTCACGCCATCTGTATATAATTAGCTAGAAGCTTAAATGAAATCGATCTTATTTGATTAAATAGCACAGGCGAAGTTAATATGTATGTAAATATTTTGAAAAATTCAGGTATTCATAGTTTAGCCTAAAAAATAATTTGCTTTGAACTAAATTTTTGATTTGGGTAAATGAAAAGTCACCCCTCCCCCTCCACTACCCGCTCTTAACAACGTTTCTGCACTTGATATAATTTCTTTAATTGATCTGTATTTTCTGACGACCGCAAAGAGAGAATTAGACCATAGGATAGATAATAAAATTAAATTGTTAAGAGTAGTAAATAAGAATTATATGTTAAATGCATATGAAAGCTTAGCCATCCATAAGGCTGGAGACAACCTTATGAATGGTTGCGCTGGGCCTTTAGGCCATTCATCTCTGTTAAAAATAGTTAAGGTTGATAGATAAGGAATTGTGACTCTACGACGTGTATGATTAGATGCGCATGCGCGTTCGGATGCGATCGATCATGCACGAAGTGAATATTCTTAGTATATAAGGGTAAATTTTAAGATTAGCTTGGCTGTCAAAACGCGTTAGAGCATCGTTCAGTTTCTCTCTGAAGATGACAGCTTGGCTGTCGAAACGCTGGTTTTTTAATCTTTCTTGGTTTCAGGGGACAAGTTCTGTACTTCAATTTTTGAAGATAACCAAGGACCAGTCCGTTCCACCAAACGCAAAGAGTCTGACATTCCTTAATTTTGCCACCAACATTTACATCATTTGGCATCACCAAATTTGAAACCTATGTATTAGATTTTATAATGTTTTCAATAGAATCGTTTTTCTCGAAACTTCGACTTTGGAAGACATAGTTAAGCCTCCCTATAGCTAATTCCTAAATGCTACAAAAAAAGTCGTTATAGAGAGAATTTCGTTATAGGAAGGTATCATTAAAAACAAAAACCATATGTGAAAATTCATATGCTTGCGGGAATTCAAAAGTTGTTGGGGATTTGGCGATGTCCTTTTTTTAACTCCTTATTATAAAACTATTGATCAATTGAACTTTTTCGCTGAACAGTTTTTTTGCAATTTTGCACCTTTTACTCATCTGGCACAAGAAATTAGAAAATTAAGAACTTTTTCTTAATCGAATGCAATTAAAACCTAATTAAACCTTGGAAGCATGGGTATCTCAAAAATTCAGAAATTTTTCTGAACGGGAGCATTTAAAATCTAATTAAACCTTGAAAAATCTTGGTTCAAAAATTCGCTGTATGGAGGTATTGCGTTCGTTAAATGGAGGTAATTTTACAGGATATACTTCTTCCGGGATTGGACCGTGTCAAAGAACTACTAAAAGTGTTTGACGTTTCGCCCACCATCGTAGAGGGCTTCCTCAGGAACAAAGAAAAGAAACAATAAATAAAAGAGAAATATAAGGGAATATGCAACAATTAAAGAATGAAAAGGCCAATTTCAAAACATCAGAGCACGGTAACTCAGTATGTCCACCATACCAGAGGCGATACTATTCTGAATTGAAAATTGGTACAAAGGATAAGAAAGTTTGGACAGAAGAGCACGGTAACTCAGTATGTCCACCATACCAGAGGCGAAACTCTTCTAAGAGGTAAAGGGAAACTTTATATACCATTCGTCTGCGCGATCGCTCCCGAAGATTTCAGGTGGTTGGTTTCCAGATGGAGGAAAGCATGTAACCGTCGTCTCTGTTGATGTTTTTGGGGAATTTTTGGATTTCAATGGTGTTGGGCCAAGCCAACATTTTATTTTTAGAAATGTACCGTTAGGGCACAGAACGAGTTTGTACAGAGCATTTTTACGAAGGGTAGACTACCTGCGAGTAGTTGACTCCACTACTTCCTTTTTTTGAAATATAAAACTTTTCGATAACTGCACTCGGAAGTGACTAGTCGTATTATGAATATACGAAAAATATATATAGTTTAACTGAAATGTGTAGTTTCATTCGAGTCATCCAATCGCTGACAAAAACGCTTGTCGGTGACAATTCAAATGGCCTCGCGTACCTTCCTATTGTAGTAATTGGGAATATTGGATATAATTGAAATATTATCAAAGAGAATCTTATGTCCGGTGTCAGGAAGTAATTTTATGTGTAAATTTACTTAAAATGCTGTGTTCCGTGAAAAAGTTCATTATACAGAGGAATTCGGTATATGGAGGTTCATTGTAAGGAGGTTTGACTGTACAACGATTGAAATTCTTAAATTTTGAAACTTCAAGATTTTTATGCATGTCGAGGTTCTCCCAGATATTTTACCGACGTTTTGAATTTAGTCTCAATATTTTGCTTTCGTTTTTTCCAAAATCTGGAGCTTCAACTCGATAACTGGTTAAATAATTTCGATCTTTCTTTGAAACGTTGAGTTCAAACTCGATATTTCAATGTTTCTCTCTGGATTGGTTTCTAAATGTCGATATTTGTCTCAAAATTTCCTTTCAAGTTGAAATCTTCTTACATACAAATCTAGAAAATCCTTTGGACTTTTTTTTTAAATTTCCCAGTTTAGACTTCGAATGTGCTTTTTCCTTCAAGTGTTGACTTTTTTCCCAAATTTCGTCTACGTTCCCAAATTTCGTCTATGTTCCCAAATTTTTTAGTGTAAACTTCAAGTAATTCCTAAACTTTTAACTTTAGCATGGATATTTTGATTTTTTCTTCTTTGCAATTGAAGTCAACATTCAAATTTAAGAGTAAAATTTCGATTTTATTTCCAGTTTAACTGCAAAATTTGAGGTTTTCTTAGTTACTAATATTTTCCAGAAATTTCCACCTTTTTCTTGAAGTTTTTTGTTTACACTTCGATTTTTGCTTTTAAAATTGAAATTTCTCTTTTTTTTTCTCGAAATATTGACTATTTTTCTAAACTTTGCAGTTTAAATTGGAAATGACCAGTTTTTCCTAAACTTTCTATTTTAACACTAAAATTTCGAGATTTTTCTTGAAATTTCAATAGTTTTGTCGAAGAATCGAGTTTGTTTATAATTAGATCTCCAAAAAAGTGAATATGATACTCTAATTAATATAATTGTTAAAATTTTAACTTTAACTCGAAATTCTGACTTTAATCTCGAAATTTCGAATGTAATCTAAACGCTACTATTGATCTTTTTTTACATAATGGATATGATGTAAATTTTAGAATAAATGGGAAAACATTGTCTATATTAATTTAGAATTTAATTATCTTTAAACTTGGAAGCCGAAAAAGTTTTTTTGCTCTTTCTGTATATTATTTTCGGGGATGTTTAGAATTTTTATAGCCGTAATAGAATAGGAAACCATTTCTGGGTTTCGCGGAACAGCTATCAACTTTCAGTGGAACTTCCGCCGAATAATTTGGGAATTCCTGTTCTAAGGGTTATATTACACTTGACAGAATTTTTTAAATCGAATTAAACTTGGAGGTGTTTTTTTTAGGACTTTTAGTCTTTAGACTGATTATGTTTAGCACGCGGCAAGGATCAAGGATCTAAGGAGTTCATTTAACTGGTGGTCACTGAACTCATACATCAAAGTTTATGACGAAAGACAGAAAGCGAAACTAATTCATCCACCCTGATTAAAATACCAACTAGCGGGGGTGGCTATAAAATCAAACACGATTTCGGAGGGTGGTAAAAAACGTATTTAATGGTCAATTAAGTTTACGACACGCTGGATATATTCCAAACATATCATTATTTAGATGACATGTTAGTTGAATTTTTTGCAAGGATTTCGAACATATTACAACGTCCGTTTTATTAAAAATCGGGCGGGCTAAGAAGTTAGCATGCAATGAAAAACTGAGTAGTTTCCAGTACATTTAACAAAATTTTGGCGCCGACCGATTTGGGGACACGCGTAAAGATAAACATTTATATTTAGGGTTATTGTTGATTTATATAGTAGCGCCTTATTATGGAAATATTTAAGCTTAACATATGAGGACGAAACCTTTCACTAAAAAATGGGGAAAAATTAAAAAAAAATTGTTTGAAGTATTATATTTTCTACCACTAAAGTAGTAATTAAAGGCATTAACGTTCTTCGCTAGCTTGAATAAAATCTGGGTCAAAGTAAAACAGAAAAAATTCGATGCTAATCAAAAGAACTTAATTACCGCAGAAACCATTGATTATCCAGAAATGAACCTAAAACGCTAATGATAATAAACTGGCTCCTTTTAATACTCAAGGGAATGTTTTAAGCCTTATACGATTCGCTTATGCTTTAATTTATTCCCCATTAAAATCTTTAGACTTTCCTTTAAATGCAAGTCTCGTAAAATAAAAAATAACCTTTCTCTATAGGGGATCTGTCCCAGGGGATCTCTTTTAAAGCGCAGGGAATGTACTCCTAGCTTATCGCATGGTTAGAGCTTTAATGCGCTATTATCAATCATGAAGACCATTTACGCTTGGCTAATTATTTTAAAGGAATATGCCGCTTTAAAAAATAGCTTTTGGGAGGGACTCTACACGAAATTTTGGCATGAGGAATCACTCCAATGCGGACCCATCAGCTACCTCAATCAGCTTAGTTGGTTCACCTTGGAAGAGCAGGAGGGATAAACTTTCGGAATATTAAAGGTAAACTCGGTAAAGTGTTTTGAAAGCTTTGAAGAAACATAGAAGTCCCATCGGTTTCTTAATTATCCGCAGGAGTTGGTGTGGTCTTTTCAAACTGTAGAATTGTAACTGCGATTTTTGCCAAATGAAGGTGAGGCATTTCCACTTTACCTGTGGAATTGTAGTTGTTGTTTTTATCACAAATAATGTGCAATTATAGCCACTACCTCAACTACAACAACGACAATTTCACAAATACCTGTGAAATTGTGGCAAACAATTTATAAGTAGTTGTGGAGTTGTTATTGATCGTATTTTCCTTTGCGTTGCTATTTTTTTTTGTGAAATTGTAATTGCTGCTTTTTGTTCCATGTTTTTGCGAATTCTGTATATTGAGGAATTCACAACGTAAATTCTCAAATATCAACAGTTTTTTAATGGGGAATTGTAATTGTTATTTCTGTTGTTTTCCACAAGTACTGCAAAATTGTCACTGCTGTTTTTCCACAAATATTGTGGAATTGTATCAACCACAAATATTATCTATGGAGTTTTAGTTGCTGCTGTTTTCACTATGACATTGCAATTGCTGTTTTTCATGGTGTAGAATTGTAATTGCTGTTTTTATTAAATCTTTTTGCAAATTCTGTAAATTATAAGTCCACAACGTAAACGATCATCAAGTTTTCATTGAGGAATTGTTATTGTAATTACTGTTGTTTTTTACAAGTATTGTGGAATGGTTCTTGTTTTTCACGCATATGGTGAAATTGTAACAACTGTTATATGTCAAGAAATATCTTTGGAATTTTAGTTGTTTTTACTGCGCTATTGATATTATTGCTTTTCGCAATGTTATAGAATTATACCTAATTGCTGTTCCTGTTACATGTTTTTGCGAATTCTGTATACTGCAGAATCTACAACATAAATGGTCAAATATTATCTGCTTTTCATTGAGGAATTGTAGATGTTGTTGTTTTCCACAATTTTTGTAGAATTATAGCAACTATTATATGTCTATAAATAGTTGGGCGATTGTAATTGCTGCGCGGTATTGTAATTGTTTTTTCACAATGTTGTGGAATTGTCAATGCTGCATTTGTTCCATTTTTTTGCTAAATTTGTATATTGGAGAGTCCACGACGTTAATTTTTAAATATCACCACCTTATTAATGAGAAAATCTTTTGGTTTTTCTCTGTGCGAACATGTTCTTTTCAGAGGAAGAAGGTTGTAATTGATATTGACAATCTGCTTAAGAAAACTTTAATTTATTTTCTAACATGTATTGACAATGACGTTCTGTGAAAGGTTGCTTTCCCAGCAAGATAACCTCAAGGAACTTTGCATTTGAGTTTGAAAATATTGAAGCAACCTAAGGAAAAGTTAATTTTGTGGTGTTGCTTCGGTTAAACAATGTACTTGTAAAGTTCAGACGATATTCCTCGTAGCATTCCAATGTGTTGCTATAAAAAATAAATCAGAAATGTGGCCAACTTGGTACCTAGCCAGTCAGAATGATTCCAGTTCCAGTAAACTTTTGCCTCTTGAAGCATTCTTTTGTTAACAGCTAAGGAACAGTGAAATTCCACTAGTAGATGAAATCCTGTTCTATTAATGGATTCGTGCCTAATTAATTGCTTCTTGCATTGTCTGAATTGTGAAAAAAATTTTAATTGGATAAGCCTTTTATTATATGTTTGAAATTTGCATAAAATATGACCACTGCTCTTGGAATTACAGCACAACTTTTTTTCTTGCAAGTATAAGAATATAATTAACCGACTTTGTTGCAGAAGCGAATATTACAATGGGGGTTTTTGGTTCACAACTCACAGCTATGGTTTAAGTTATCGCAGATATTCATTGCTATTAATTAAAGCCGTTTTTTATAAAATTTATCTGATCTTTTGTATCTTTGAGGATCGGGAGACTCTTGTGTCAAATTAATAAGTGAAATCAGCCAACTTTCCGAAAATGATGATGATTCATAAAAAGTTTGCGTTCTATTCAGACTCAAGCTTTCCAACACTGGTTGGGTTAAGTTGGGTTAAGATAGGTTAGGTTAGGTTAGGTTAGGTTAGGTTAGGTTAGGTTAGGTTAGGTTAGGTTAGGTTAGGTTAGGTTAGGTTATGTTAGGTTAGGTTAGGTTAAATTAATAAGTGAAATCAATCAACTTTCCGAAAATGATGATGATTCACAAAAAGTTTGCGTTCTATTTAGAATGAAGCTTTCCAACACTGGTTGGGTTAAGTTAGGTTAGGTTTGATTAGGTTAGGTTAGGTTAGGATAGGTTAGGTTAGGTTGGAAGAGTGAACTGACACTTCTGTTGCCAAATTCATAGTTCCCATAGAAGAAGCGACAACCATTCAACATTCGAATTCGAGCGGAAGGAACGAATTAAGTATTTAAAGGTATTAAGCTCCAATCTCATCCCTTTATTTTTAATAAAGGGATAAATGTTAGGATTTGTTTTAAGAACCGCCACAAACTTCAAAAATATAAGTACCTTTAAACAGCTGTACTATGCTTTGGTTAGGTCTCGGCTGGAATACTGCTCTCTGATATGGTTCCCCATCTACACTTATCAGAAGTTGATGCTGGATAAAATTGACCGCAAGTTCCTGAAATTCTTGGAATTTAGATCTGAGGGAAATTGGCCAGCTAGAGGAATATCTCAACAATTCCTTTTAAACAAGTTTGATTTCCATTCCCTGTAGACAAGAAGAATTGTCACCGCTCTAATAATTTTTCATAAGCTGTGTAACAGTAGAATCGATTCTCCGGCACTATTAAGTAGGTTAAATTTCAAGGTACCAAGGCAAGGGGCTAGATATAGTACGACATTGAATGTTACAACACCACGCACCAATGTGGGTCGTAGATCACCTTTGCATATTATAGGAAAATACGTCAATTCCCTATCTGGACGTTGTGATTTCTACTCCAGCAATTTACAAACAGTACGCTCTATAGTTCTTAAAAATCCTGCATTGGTGGAGTAGGGTAAATCAATTCGGGTTATAGTTAGCCCTTGCTTGTTTTGCTTGTTTTGTTTGTTTGGGTAGTAACAAAATGTGTCATCCTTCAGTTGGGTTAATTCTGGTAATATAAAGGTTTTTGCCTGGAATGTATACTTATACTTGAATTTTATGTTATGTTTAAATTGTAAGTCAACACAATTTATTTTTATCTGTTAAAGTCTCTGTGTTATTTATATTTTTACGGCTATGGAAATATTTGTCTTGTTTATATATTTGTTATGTTTTAATGCTCACTAATTGAAAATACTTCCGTTGGGCATAATATTAAATAAATAAATAAATAAATAGATAAATTTCCTGGTTCCAAAACTTCCGTTTCCTAAAATGCTCTTATTTTGAAACTTCTCAATCCTTCAATCTCTTAGTTTTCCTTTCTAATCTGTGTCTCCAGATATGCATTCATTTTTCTAAAATTTTATAGTTTCAAAAGAGTTTTATGTTTCCCAAAATATTCTGTATTTCCTTTAACAAAATTTAGTAGATCCAAAAGGTTACATTTCTTAAAATATTTTTGTCCCTTTGCACTCTGTTTTCCAAACTATAGTCCCTATTTTAAACGTCGAGTGTATCAAGTTACCAATAGATATATTTTCCACTCTTCCAGTTTTCTCTCATACTTTAAGTCAACTTCCCAAGCCTTCAGTTTATGTCTAAAACTTCTTCAAAACTTCCAATCTATGTCCTAGGCCTTTATTAATCTCTTCTTCTTAATCTTAAGAATAACAAAATGCTCTTGTGTTTCCTAAAGTAGGCGTCAACATGTCTTCTTCCAAAGATCTAGTCCGTGTATCAATTTTCTGGTCTGCTTGTAATTTTCAAGCCTTCAATCTGTCATCCAAACTTCCAGCCCTCTCGCAAAATTTCGTCTTCCAAACCTTCCAGCAAGAGCTGAAAGGTTGTCACATTCTAAAATAGTCGTTTTCGTTTTCAGACGGTTTCCCAAACTTCTGTTCTATATACCAAAGTTACAGTATATTCTCGAAGCATTTAGTCCAATTTCCAAGCCCTCGATCTATTCGTTTTCTTCCCAATCTTCCACTCATCTCACCAAGCTGCTTCCTAGACCTGCATTTCCTTTTGTAAAATTTCAGGGTTCCAAAGCGTCCATAAAATGTTATTGTTAGTTTCTAGCCTATTTTCCAAACATAAAGCAACCCAAACTTTCTATTTTTTAAGCTCTTAGCATATTTCACAAGTTCTAGTCTTCTCAGACCTTCAGTTAACATGCAAATTCTTTGTTTTATTCCTCAAACTTCCAATCTTGGGGAAATCAGGCAATAGCCTGAAAATAGTTTAAAAGTCTAGTAGATATACTAGACTTTCATTTTATTTTTTCTGAATAGCTTTCAAATGCTTTTACGGTTCTTACTAGTCAGGTCCATATTTCCAGCCTGCGCTAAATGTACCATAAGTTTTTCTTTGAGACTTCCAGCCTTTTTCTTATTCTTCCGGGCTTCTCCCTAATCTTCCAGATTTCTGCCAAAACTGTTGCTTAGACCTGCATTCCCTTTTTTAAAGCTGTCTGCAATGTTTCTTAACTGGTCACTGGTAGAGTGTAATTCTGATATTAGGTGAGCAGTGGATATTTTAGCAGTGCGATTAAGATTTTGCAGCCCCCTGAAACAATTCTGGATAAAACGTAATATTTTGTGCTTGATTAATTATAACTTTAGCGATGGTTCTCTGAAATATACATACACATTAACTACGTTGCAGAGAGTAGATGAAAGAGCATGCCATATATGCTTTCAGGAATAGAACTCGGGATTACAATTAAGGAACAAATCACTACAAATGTCGGGTTGGCAGTAGATTAGATTTTAACGCGTTTAAATATTTTAGAGTAGGACATTATTTCCAGAATATATAGACATAAACAGTTATTAATCACTGTCAATTTGGAAGTTCACAACGTTGTTATTAATGACCTCTATAGTCCAAGCCCTCACCGAGGAAAACGAGATATTTCACAATAATCGCAACCCAAATATTAACTGTCGCGATTGCAATCTGTTTTCCATATACCTCGAATTTGGCTCCCTAAAGTGCAAGAATTTTATAATTACGCTCGTTATGAGAATAGATTTTTTTTGACTCGGAATCAAAATTAATGCCGTGGTGTAGGAAATAAATATATCTAAGATTGACATGTCTGAAAATGCTCCTTATTTCAAACTGTCACTTGAATAGATGGGCGTGCATTCTTGATGAGATGCTTGCTATGTTTCCGGTCATTTTAATTCTTACTGTATTTACCTTGCCATCTCGGGCTATTCAAGATAAGGTTACCTGCCTATTTCTGCCTCTACTATCGAACGTATCGCATAAAGAACAAAACCTTAAATAAACTTTGCTCTATAGTTACCTGGAATACGTCCATGGCTTTACATATTTATGACATAACTTTCGTGGCAGTGTTTAAGGAGGTAGTTTTTATAAAATGGAAATTAAAAAATCTCCGTTCATGTTCTTGGAATACTTTCGAATTGAATTATTTTAATAAAGTTCTCGGAAATTAACTTGTCAGAGATATCAGTCCAAACTTTTGGTATGTGACAGAATTATGACGAATTATTATTCTCGTGTAGTTGTTATGGGCAGTACAATTATATTAAAATAGTTTTTTGTACCACCTATAGGTAGAAGAGCGTAATTAGTCTATCGGTGTACTGTTTGTTCCAATTAGCATACTTATCAATTATCATTATTCAATTAACGTAATTATATACAATTTCGCGCAATTGCTTACTTGTCGTATGAAATAAGATAGAGCTGTAATACGAGGCTCAAACAATTTTCAATTTTGCATTTAACTCGTCATTACTCTCAATTGCTTTGGCCTAGGGTATTTTCGTTGACACACTTGGATTCACCAGGGTCTAGATAGCGAGGAAAAAACTGCCCACGCCTATTCTTTAAAAACTTCATGTTGGGGCCCCCTTTCATTGCAAAAATCGACCACTTGCGTAGGAAATAAAAAGTGGTCAAAAGTATTAATTACGTAATGTCTGGGCGGTAAATTTTGAACGTGCTAACCAAATGGGGCTACTCCTCGTCGTTTAAAAACTAGAAGTTTTCAAACTTCACTAAAAAAGACCAATTCAGCTAAAAAAAATCTACCGGGCATCATATTGCTTCAGGTTTGGCCATAAATGTAGTCAAAGTATGTCTAATTTCAAGCAAATGTGGAAATATCGGAAAAGGACTAGAAATGTTTAGAGAAAAATATACATTAAAAGAGTAGACAGTTTGGAAAAAATAGTACAGTTCGTTCGTGTTTAAAGTCGATGTATTACAAAAAAGAGGGAAGCTTAAAAGCAGTAATGTTGAGAAAAATTGTCGGATTTCCTAAAAAAAAGCATTAACTCAAAAATTCGAGAGAAAAGCGCAATAAAAAAAATGCGTTTATGAAATTCTTCTTAAAATTTTCGACTTTTTTAGAAATGTTTACATTCGTGATTAAATTTAAACTTAAGTTTATAATTTGACAAAATATTCATCCATTTAGAAACGACAGGATTTGAAAATTGGAGAATTTTATTCTGGAATGTTCAGAAAATATTGAAATTTCGCGAAAGAACTCGAAAGTAGAGAAAAATCTGAGTAGTGTCGCCATTTTGAACGCAAAACGAAATTTTAGAAAAAAACAAAGAAAAGTTGAAACAGGAAATGTTAGAAATAAAATTGCATTTTCTAAAAACCTCAATCTCAAAAATTCGAGCGAAAAATTCGAACTACAAAAAGCTTTGCATTTATAAAAATATTTTCTTGAAACTTCAATATTTTTTTCAAAGTTTTGTCATGCGTAATTAAAATTATGAAATGTAAAATTCCCATATTGACAAAATATTCGTTTTTTTATACTATTTGTAAGGATAGTAATAATAACACTCAGTAATGATTTGATCGTCGACAATACGAAAAAGAAATTTTAATTTTTACAGTTTCTATACGTTGTTGTTTCTAAAAATAAAGTTTTCCCGAGATTTCTACCTCTTCTATTTGAAGTACCAATTAAAATACTAAATTTTAAATTCAGAAGTTAGAACTTTACAAAAAACTCTGAATTTATTAAAAATAAACTTCAAGCGACAACTCGTCTTCATTTTCGAATTTTCGAGTTTAAGTTTGACATTTCGGGATAAAAAATTATAATATCAAAAAATGAGGAGTGTAATAAAAATATTTCTCGAAATTACGAGTTTTGGTTTCAAAACTTCCATTTTAATAATTAATTGGATAATTTTAATAATCATGGACCTTTTTATTCGATATTTCGGAATCATTACGGTATCGAAACAATAACAACATTTCTAGAGATAATCAAAATTTTGAGCCTAAAGACGAATTTTTCGGAAAATAAAAAATGGTCAGATTAAAATTGAAATGCCGAAAAAGTAACTTATCCAAAAAATCTTTAATTTTCTCAACCATCGAGAATCACCAATATTTTAAAATGGTCAAAATTTCGAAAAAAAAGTTGAAATTTCTAAAAAAAGGTCGAAAATTTAAGTTAATCGCTTTGGAAAGAAGAATAAAAGGCACAACTGTAAGCTCCGAATTTTAAGGAAAAGAATTTCCAAAATAAAGGCCATTTCAGATAAAATAAAAATCTGAATTTTGGGTTCTAATTTAAAAAAAACGAATAAAAACTGAAAGTATAATATATCATAGGTATTTTGAGGAAGAAACTTTGACGTTTATAAAAAAAATCGCGTTTTAGGGAACAGACCAATTTATTTGAACGTAATGCAGGTTAACAAATGTTATTTACTTTTTGAGGCGCTGAACGGTCGGCAATAAATATGACGAAGTATTTTAAACAAGAATAGTCAGTGCCTGGCATATTGACAATAACATAAAGTTTTCGCAAACGACAAATATTTATTTATTTAACATTTCAAAGAATTCAGCAATAAAATCCCAAAGCTTACAAGTATGTATACATAAAAATTGTTCAGAAGTTGTTTTGTATATTAATTAACGTCAAAATAAACGAGATGGTTACAAAATGTGTAAAGCCATAATCCAAGGCAGCAGTGTGAGAATTAAATTTCAACTAGTTTATTGTACTTTTTGGTACACTATGCATGTCCCAAATGGCATCTTAAAATAAATGAAGGCTTGTAATGGTACAAGTTTTAAGCTATTAAAAGTAGATATACTTGTAGACAAACCTGAAAAGGCATATATGAAATTCCTGAAAATTATTACAATGTCACCTTGAATAACTTGTACCATTCTTGAAACATTTTAAAAACACCGAGTTATTATAAATGTGTGTTGGCCTACTTGGTGTAATTCCCAAAATTAAATTTCATTCTAGTCAGATCTTGATGTTTAACATCAAATTGTGGGTACTTAATTTAACTAGTGTCTCATTATCTTAAATATTTCAAATTGTCACCTTAATTATACGTTACGCATTCCTTAAATTTTTGACCACATTTTTTTTACATTTTGGTGCCCTGATTCAACTGAACTTTTTTAAAATTCCATTTGCAATAAACGTTGGACGCATTTGTGAGTTGCACGTAGTTTTTAAGAATTTTTTCGTTAAAGAAATCACTGATTTTTTCTTTCGCTTCATACATGGATCAATTTAAAATATAGAAGCTAAAAAATATGGACAATTAGGGCAAAATTAGGCTGAATTTAGCCAAAAAAAGTAAGGGAAATCAGACGCGTTGTATAAGGTCATTCAAGGGATAGTTATGTAAACAACTTTTTCGTTAAAACAGTATCGAATCAAAAAATGCTGTCAAGGTAATATAAGTTTTAGAAATTTGGAACTTTTACAAGCAGATTTAAGAAATGTAAAATTTCATGAAAAATTCCAAGATAAATCAGACGTATTTTATAGGGTAGATAAGTGATAATAGAATGCCCGAATTTTATGGATTTTTCGAGTTAAAATGTTAGATCGATTTAAGAAACTCTGTTGAATTTAACATATCCCCCACAAATCCAAAATAAAGAAACTCAGAAGTATTGTGTAAGGTCATTAACCGATGATTAAACTATCCATTTTTTTCATCAAGGAACAACCCTAGAGATGTGTAACATAATATAATCTCTAGAGGCTTGAAATTTTGCCAAATGGAACCAGCGGATGGATGTATCTGTGTAAAAATTAGGCAGCATAAGACGCATGTTATATATAAGGCCATAAAAATAACCGAATATTCGTTATGAAAATAACTGAATAATTTATTCGTAAAAAACAAGGTCGACTCGAAAAATCTCGCTCGAAATTTTGTGCAAGTATCCTCAGAGGATGCAAAATTATGCTAAAAAAAATCAAGAGACATTAGCTCCATTGTATAAGTTGGTAACTGATAATGAAAATAATTGAACAATTTATTCGTAAAAACACGGATCGATTTGAAAAGTTCTATCGAAGGCAATATAGTTGTAGAGGTTTGAAATTTTGCACAAATGGTACCAAGGGATATAGAATTATGAAAAAAAAATTAAGAAACATCAGCATAGTGGCAACTAATGATGAAAAGAATTGAACAATTTATTAGTTAAAACACTAACCTAATCAAAAAAATTTGTAAAAGCTTGAAATTTTGCACACGTTTAGCCAGCTAATGTAAGCTTCATTATAAATGGTGGCTGCTAATAATTGAATAATTTATTGGTTCTAATGCACAGACCAATAGGTTTGAACATTAATTAGATTCGAAGTACTGAAGAATCAACGAACGTTCGTTGATTCTGTAGTACTTCGTAGTAGTACTGTAGTACTTGTCGGAATAATTGTTAGCATTCGAGTTGGATATACCAAACTGACGAGATCTAAAAAGACCGAAACCGGTCTTTGGTTTCCAAACTTCGAATCTAATTAATGTTCAAACCTATTGGTCTATGCATTAGAATCCTTTGGATTCCTTTGGAATCCCCTGAAAACTTTCCTAGAGAGCAACCACTTCGCTAGGTGGCAGTGTTTCAAATTTTGGTAGTTCAGCTACCTATGATTCACTAAACACGCCTGAAAGGCTGCATGAATTTGTAGTTTAGATTGTATTCTACTTGCGTAATTTATTGGTGGAAACAGATTGATTAAAAAAAACTGTAGCAAAGGTAAGATAATTTCTGGAGACTTACATATTTGCAAAAATCGTGCCAAAGGATGTAAAATTACGAGGAAAAAATTAGGTGACACTAGACCCATTGAATAAGGTAGTTAATTGTGTACAGTAGGTGCATTACGTAGAGATGTGGCGACGGTAATTTAAAACTGCCCCATTTTAACCCATCAAGCGATACGGCCATACTCAATCTATTTCCAAGGGTAATAACGAACACATCAACCAAAAATATTTTTATGGAGGTCATAAATTGTATTTCATAACAATGTTGAAAACTGTACTATATTATGTTAAGCAGATTTTAATGTTTTCCTACGCGGTAATAAATTTAATTGAATTTCTGTGTTAGAGATATGGAACTGTTTGCAATGATTCGTAAGCCAATAGGAGATTGTCTTCTTTAAAAAAAAACACGAATCGTCATGTTTCAAGCCCTACCTTTCGATATAAATTTAAATATAACAAACGAAAGAACTTATATTGGGCGAATTTAAAAAATATGTAAATTGAAGTGTCATACACTTGATAAATTTACTTTTAAATTATCTATTCAAATTATCATTAATAAATTTGATATTCCTTTTGTTCCACCGATAAATTTATTACTATCTCTTTAAATGCATATTTTAATTAATTCGGTTATGTAAAAAAAATAAATTAGAAATCTAGGATTTTGCCGTCATAATTTCTTTAATTTTGACTGGTGTTTCCTAATTATTTTTATTTGAGTATTAAGCTAGTCCCCCAGTGATTTATATTAATGAATATTTGGCATGCCATAATTGCTTCTTGCAATAAATTTCTTGGCCAGAGTGCTAAGTGCCTGTAAATATTCGTGACATTTATGAAAACATCGTTTGTTCACCTTGAACCCGAGCAAAAATCTAGCACTAATACGTACAATATGCATAAAAATATTTCTTTCAAACTATATTTTTTTACAAAAATTAATGAATTATTAAAAACAAGTGGTTATATTGTTGCTTTCTTTCCCGGATACTAAAGAAATCAATTAGATTAAATGTCAGTTCAGTTGAGGAAATATGTATTCCCAATTACCGATGTGGTAAAGGGGCATTAGAGAGAAACTTTCAACCCAAACGTGTATAGTATCTTAATTCCTTAGGTTAGTGCCTTTGGTGTAATAAAAATCTCGGGGCCTATACGAATTTTATATTCTTATGAAACATGTCATGGCAAATAACCATAAAATATGAAATTCATTTCTTTACCTTATGGCGAAGAAGATCCTGAAGGTAAGCGCCATAAATCAATTAATAATAACGTCACTTTTAATTCACTAATGTATGTTAATGGACCCATGAAAAAGTAAAAATGAATTATAAAACAATAAAAGTCAACTTACTTAGTCAAACATTCAACTGTATCTCTTTCATTTAGCTTTATAGTTTATTGTTTCTTTGGGAAATTACATTATTTTTGAATAAAATTTAACAATGCCGAGGTACTAAAACGCCGAATTAATAATGCTTGGCTATCTTGAGATTTAATTTTGATATTACTTGCGCCCTTTTAGCTTTTAAAATAGTTACTTTGTATGAAGCACTAGACATAAAAATATCTCGTATAATCCCCCATAAAACTTGTGGCTTTTTCTCCTTGATAATGGTAAGCTATAAAGAAATTATAAATTTTATATCATAAATCCTTCATGTCCTACTAGCTTTTTTAATTCTCATGGAACATAAACTGACGTATCTCCGGCTCAAGTGATTTTGGGGAAGTTAGATTTAATCATTCCAAACTGCAGTCCAATGAAAGAAATTTAAAATATGCTTAGCAAAAAAGCTTCATAGTAGAATGAATATTGTAATAACTTATTACTTGTTACAACCGTTACAGTTACTTTCATTTTGTTTTGCACGAGTCAATATAAGTTTTGCATTTCCTCTCGTATAATGGCTAGTAATTTTTTACAGGAATTGTCTACGGCAGTTTTATAGAAGTCTTTCATTGTTATGCTCCTATTCACGAGCTTTTTATATAGTTTTATGCCATGTGCCATTGGTAATTGGATGACAACTTAACGCTTGAGACACCAGAGTAATTACATTTACTAAATTGTAACTATTTTCAAGACATACTCAACCACCATCATCACAATGGAAGAAATAAACGACGAATCAATTAATTTTTTTGTTGAACTTTAGGGCACTTCAATTTTAGGATGGAATGGGCGGTTTTTTAGAAAGAATAGGGTCTCGTAAAGGACTAATTCATAACAGAAGGTTCAGAATTCCTTAAGAAGGTCAAGCACTATTATTATCCGAATTATATTCGAAGACCCTCTTCGCTTCTAAACGAACCTTCGTGACACTTTGTTTTGCATGTATACCTTAAATTTTTTAACTAAAATATCATTTATAACGTTTATCCCAAAACTTACCTGGCGCTTAAATTCCAAGCCCGAAACCTGTACGACAAAACGTGAGAAATGATCATAATACAGTCGACTAAACTTAGAAAATTAATTGAGTATGTTTACAGGATAATTTATCGGGTTCATAACTTCGCAGGCGTGCTTTTTATTTAACTAGAACTATCTTTCGACCTAACTTGTAGTTTGTACAATTTTCGACAACCGTAAGAACAAAAATTTGAAACCCACACAGTGAAATTTGAAAACCGTTAAAAATTAAAGTAATTTTTTTATCAACTATCAAGAGATTGCTTGGAAGGTAACTTCGGAAAATCTCTGCGGCAGCTACATCCACTCGCCTAAGGAAAAGAGAACAAATAATTTATTTTTTTTAACTCTTTCTCGAGAAACAGCTTTCTATAGTAAAACAGAGGCGAGCGCAAAGGAGATGGACCCAGAGGGTGAGAAAGCCAACGAATTCTTCGAGGAAAAAAAGAAAGCAGAAAGGGAGATTTACAATTTTCATTTAGAGGGGGAAAGAAAAGATTTTTTGGAAAGAAACAGAGAATTACAGTTTTGCCTTTAAAGGTGGAAAAAAAGCGTTTTCTCTATTAAATAACATGTCTTTTCTTCTCCCCTTTATTTGACTTTCCCATACTTTTTTCTCCTCCCTTTGTCTCCCCCAACTTTTCTTACCCTCTATTCCCTCTCTTTCTCTTTCTCTTTCTCTTTCTCTTTCTCTTTCTCTTTCTCTTTCTCTTTCTCTTTCTCTTTCTCTTTCTCTTTCTCTTTCTCTTCCTCTTTCTCTCTCTCTCTCTCTTTCTCTCTCTCTCTCTCTTTCTCTTTCTCTCTTTCTCCTTCTCTTTCTCTTTTTCTTTCTCTTTCTCTTTCTCTTTCTCTTTCTTTCTCTCTCTCTCTCTCTCTCTTTCTCCTTCTTTTTCTCTCTCTCTCTCTCTCTCTCTCTCTCTCTCTCTTCTCCCCCGCGCTTTTTCTCAGTCTTTCCTTCTCTACCCTTCCCTCCCTATCTCCTCCTTCCTCCATTTTTGTGGCACTTGGAATTATTTTTCACTTTTAACTCTACTGGGGATATTTGCAATAACTAGTTTAAATTCTAAATTACCTGAAAAATTAGGAGTGAAAAATTCATATTTCTAGAAACTGTGTATTTTTATTCGGAATGTTGAAAAAAGCCTCGAAATTTCAGTACAAGTTGCATCCAGAATCTCCTAGCAATTAATATTGTCGCGTGTTTGGTTCGAATTTAAATATGCTGTGAATTTAAATAGAACGTAATGCAACGGTGGATACCATGAATCAAATACTAAAAACTGAATGACTCACAATAGGGGAGCGCGTATAATTATATCCTACTATTCTACACTTGCTTTCGGAAATTTCCATTTCGGAAAAGCCTCTAGTATATTCTAGACTCTAGACGGTGTAGTCAATAGATATACACCTCTATCGGAGCCCCTTCGCGATAACAACTGTCTGGTATTTTCTACGAAGGGTTTCACATGTTTATTTAGTAATCAAATTAAAATGCATAGCATTTGGTAATTAACAAGAATTGAGTTTTTACTTTTTTTTTGTAAGATTTCGACTTTGAACTCGAAGTGAAAATGTTCAGATTGTATTTGTATTTTCAATAGTTTAAAGAGTTTTTTAAATAAACGTTCAAGTTTACAATAAGCTTGAAATCAAAGCTGTGCTCTTGAAAAAAAAATTGAATTTTGAAACGTCCGTGTCTGAAATTCGAACTGGCGCAGCCTGTAAAATAAGTCAAATTACGTAAAATTATAAGAAAGCAAAAAAGTACAAGTTTTATTTGAAACTAAGCATTGCATTGTGCAACGAGGGGCACAATAAACGAACATTTCTGTGTAGGAGGGCTGACCGACCCCTCATATTAATAATAATAATGCAACGAATTTTGAAAAATGCTTTATCAGTCAACAATCTTAATGGACAAATTCCACGTTTACACAATTTGACTGTCTCCAGCGCTTTATCATTTTAAAAGAGCACAGCTTGTTCTTAAAATAATGAAATTTCGAAACGTCGGTGTCTGAAATTCGAACTGGCGCAGCCTGTAGGATAAGTAAAATTACGTTAAATTATGAGAAAGCAAAACTTACAACGTTTATTTGAAAATAAGCATTGCATTGTGCAACGAGGTGCACAATAAACGAACATTTCTGTGCAGGAGGGCAGACCGACCCCTCATATTAATAATAATAATGCAACGAATTTTAAAAAATGCTTCATCAGTCAACAGTCTCAATGGACAAATTTCACGTTTACACAATTTGACTGTCTCCAGCGCTTTATCCTTTTAAAAGCGCACAGCTTGCTCTTAAAAAAATGAAATTTTGAAACGTCGGTGTCTGAAATTCGAACTGGCGCAGCCTGTAGGATAAGTAAAATTACGTAAAATTATGAGAAAGCAAAACTTTCTAGTTTTATTTGAAAATAAGCATTGCATTGTGCAGCGAGGTTCACAATAAACGAACATTTCTGTGCAACAGCTCAAACCGACCCCTCATATTAATAATAATAATGCAACGAATTTTGAAAAATGCTTTATCAGTCAACAATCTCAGTGTACAAATTCCACGTTTACACAATTTGACTGTCTCCAGCGCTTTATCCTTTTAAAAGAGCACAGCTTGCTCTTAAAAAAATGAAATTTTGAAACGTCAGTGTCTGAAATTCGAACTGGCGCAGCCTGTAGGATAAGTAAAATTACGTAAAATTATGAGAAAGCAAAACTTACAAATTTTATTTGAAAATAAGCACTGCATTGTTCAACGAGGTGCACAATAAACGAACATTTCTGTGCAGCAGCTCAAACCGACCCCTCATATTAATAATAATAACGCAACGAATTTTGAAAAATGCTTCATCAATCAACAGTCTCAATGAACAAATTCCACGTTTACACAATTTGACTGTCTGCAGCGCTTTGCCGTTTTAGAATTTTAAAGAAGCAAGAGAAACAATAAAACACCTCGAATACATGTCCAGTTGTTCAAAATGCTTAAATATCTTGGATCCTAATATCTGAAGGAATAGTGAAAGTAATTCCCAAAAATAGCAAATTTCGTGCAAATTCAAAAAACATTCTGCACAACTGTTAACAAAATGAAAACTGCGCTAGTGCAAAAGATCCTAAGGAGGCGCCCAAATGCAACTAGCCCTTACGAGTTATTTTGCAATTTACAATCTGAAATCGTTACCCCAGTAATGAACTCTTTAACTCGAAATTTTGTTTGAGATTGCGTTTCAATTCATTAAGGTTATCGTTGTAAAAAACCAAGTTTGCGTTTGTTTTTCCTGCTCATTCTGTAGCAGAATCGAGTGGAGCAGACGCCTGGGCTGTTTTTATTTTATTGCCATAGAGCAAAAGTCAGCATGTTGACAGCTAATGCCCAAATGATAAATTATATAAATTAATTAATTCCCAAATGAAAAAGTGTATAAAAATTGACGTAATAAATCTCCAAACTTGTCGTAAGCAGAATTGTTGCGATCTCTCGTTTCTGCTATCATGTAGGCAAAGAGGGAGCATGATGCGTTAAAAACAGACATCGATTAAGCCGCCTTTACACCACCCAGCCGAACATACAAATTTTTGCTGTTTAAGTTGCTTTAAAAACCTAACTAACAATAAATTTGAGTTTAAACAGCCACGAAAATTAGATCGTGATCTATACTCTGGCGTTTATACTGTATATAAATCATTCCTTGCCGAGTCTTTGACTTTACTTGACGATGTTAACTCATTTATTTTATCTATTATTAAACCAGTTTCTGCTTTGAACATGATCAATTAAAAAGGGCAAATTACTTTGCGACGTTGTCAACCAATATAGATTTCCTCACGGAAACGAGAGATCTGAATTAGAGAAGTTTTATAAGAAACTTCGGTAAACAAAGTAATGAAGGAAGTGTAATGAACTAGATAGTAGGCCAAACTCACTAGAAAACGGTTCATGTTTCAGCTTGAGAATTATTCGGATGAACCCTTAAATGAGTTAGTTAGGAAAACGAGTAGGTTAAATAGTCTGATTTCGTTAGAGTTTTTGTGGACATACAATTTCTTGAATCGATTCATGAGAAGGAGTAATGTAGCAAAATTCTTCCGCGAAATTCCTGGCAGTGAAACAAACAATGGTTAATTTGAACTTTGTTCATGTAGAAAATATTCTGTCGAGAACGGCTTACTTCCATTATATTTGTCATATTTGATACTGTTTTCTCCATTTGCTTTTCGATACAAATGAAACGTATCGTGAAATCTAATCCGCAAAATAGAAATGTTCTTTTGAATGACAATTTAATTCCCAGCATCCTGGTAACCGTGTTAGAGGAAGACAAAATACCAAATTTATTCGTTTACAATTTACTGAATAGAAAGCTTGAGTCTTTGTGAATCAATCATACGAGTGTATCGACAAAATTACTTTTCAATTCGGTCTGAGTAAATATTGTATATAATAAGTTCGGCCTCGCGTTATCCTAAAATACACATCGTGGAAAATTGACAAATACTGGAACTGTCACATCTTGAAAATAAATATATTACAACTCAATTATCTCAGTCGAAGCACATCCTTCTTAAAAGTAATTTCAAGACAGAGATAGAATGTTGTAAAAGGAATGTCCTTATATTCCTTAGTAGTCCGTTTAAAAGGATTATGAGATAAAATCATCCAAAAGTAATGGCGCTAAAGTGTGTTTAACTTTCAAAATAAGTTAGTTATAAATAGTGTGTTTACATTTAAGTGTGAAAAAGAAAGTAAAATGTAGAAAATAAAACAATGTATGTTTTTAAACACTACCCATCAATTTCAAAACATAGCGTTCTTTCAGCTCAACACTCGCTGTGAAACCACTAAGCTAATGGAAGCTTTTAAATTCCATTTAATAGGTGAAACGTAAATTTCAATTGATAGACACGACTACATCTACATCTATTTACTTATAATGTAGATATAAAATGCATCTAACAAACTCATCTTACCTCGCGACTTTAATGTTCATCATCCATCATTTAACAGCAGCAAATGAAATACGAAGTAAAAGTGGTTAATATATTGAATCAGTTACTCATCTTATTTATTTTACAGACTTTTATCATTTGCGAGGTCATTGCAATATGGATAATCGATGTTCACAAAACGTCGATGTTGAAGTTTGTAAAACATCACCTAATCAATGTTAAAGACGAAACATCGTCTTTCGATATTGGTGAATAAGAATCGACTATTAATTACAGATTTTAATAACACTATGTTGCTTTCGTTTTTAAAATCAAAACTTGAACATTATAGAAATAAAAATCTCCAAATTTTACGTTTAAAATGGAAATTTTAGAAAAACGATAAACATGTAAATTAAAAAAAAAATAAAATTTGTAGAAAAAAATCCAAATTTATTTAGGAAATTAAAAAATAGCTTCAAAAAGTCAAGGCCGTTTGACATTTGTTCCAAAATTTCTGGAGAAAACAAAATTTTAAGATTAGAGATCAAAATGAAAATTTTAAGAATAATTTTTCTTATAAAGCTAGCTTACCTTTCAGAGTTTCCATATTGAAAATTATGACTTTTTTCCAAATTTCAGATAAATTGGGCTTAAAAAAACAAAAATTCAACATTTCAACAAAATGTCTAAGAAAATCTTGAAATTATTGCAAAAAAATCCCCCAAATCTCCATTATAATCGATGTAAGGTAAATTTAAATGAATGTAAAGCAAAGATTTCATTTAAATTTGAACATTAAACTGTTTTAGTAAAATTTCCTTCTTTCATAAAGTTTCTTTCGAAATATTAAAACTTTTAGAAAAAGTAGAAATAATGAAAACAATTTTTTGATTAAATTCTTAGCAAAACTTTAATTTCATCTTAAAAATACCGAAACTGTTACGTATTTTCCAAAATTTCGACTCCAAACTCGAAATAATGACTCCTTTTTTTAGAAATTCGGATTTTAAAAATCTTCTCTAAATTTGTTTATAACATTAAAAACTTGGAAAGTCGTATTGGCCTTTTTTTTCAGTTTTTTACGCAGCTACCGACAGATAACCAGTAACTCTTTGTTTTTATATTTTTATTTTACAAGGAGAGTTAGGAGAGTTCTGAATATGATATTAGTTTTTAATAAGTTTAAATTAAGTTTCGGTTTCTGCCGAAACCATCAGAGACTGAAATTCAGTTTGGCCAAAAATTTAGTTTCGCTTGGTCTCTAGTTTTAGTAGTTCCTTGACAAGACCAACCCAGGAAGAAGTATATCTCTTACTGTCTCTGACTGTGGACGCCTTCGTAACTATATTTAAAATTGTCTCTTTTTAAAGAATAACTAGATCTAATAGATGTATTAATGTAAATTGTTTCTTTACGTAATTGGTCACCATTCAATAAAACCAATGTTGCGAATTCCCATTGTTATCAATTGTACGGATGTTGCATGCCCAACATCCATATAGTTGATAACAATGGGCATACAACGCGAGGAAAATCCAAGAAGCCATTGAAGATAATATGAACATGAGAGCCCTTCGATCCAAAATGGCTAAAAGGAAAGCGCTCATATACAAAATCAAAAATGAACAAGGCACAGTAGCATCAGAGAAAGGTAAAATCGTTGCTATTATCGAAAACTTCTATTGGAGATTGTTCAGCGAGTTAATACCGGAGCCATTCTGTCTCTGTGAGGATTAAGGCAGAGTGATCCAAAACGTCGACTCCGAGAATATCCCCGAAATTAACCAACAAGAACTGAGGTTAGCACTGAAAGAGATGAGAAACCAAAACACTCCTGGAGAAGACCAAGTGACAAATGAGATGCTCAAGACTGGAGGAAAAGCTTTAGACGAAACGCTTCTTATTCGCCTCAACAAATGCCAGAAAGAAGGAAGAATTCCCGATGCATGAAGAAATTCTGAGGTCACCATTCTCTTCAAAAAAGGCGAACATCGAAAACTATTAGCCTGTCAGCCTTCTCTCGGCACTACGATATACAAGCTCTTAATCAGAGTAATTACCAACCGTCTCAGCAATAAGCTCGATTTTTACCAACCTGTGGAACAAGCTGGATTCAGAAAGGATAACAGCACGATCGATCATATCCAAACAGTGCGCACACTGATCGAGAAATGCACTAAATATGTTCTACTCCATCTGGCAATCGTCAATTACCAAAAAGCCTTCAACTCTATAGAAATCTGGGCAATATTGCATACAATGAACACTGCAAGGATTGACCCAAGATACTCAAACCGCATCAGAAACATCTATCAACACGCCACTCTCCTCATCAAAGTTGAAAAAGACTTAGTCACCGGGAGGATACCTATCAAAAGAGGAGTCAGACAAAGCGACACTATTTCGCCGAAGCTGTTTACGCTCGCACTACAAGATGTCTTCAAAAATCTGACATGGCAACAGAAAGGAGTTAGACTCACCTACGCTGATGACATCATCCTAATGAGCACCAACGCCAATGAACTTAAAGATATGTTAAGAGAGCTCAAAGAAGTTTCGAAGACCATGGGACTAAGGATGAACCATCAAAAAACCAAGATCATGAGTCCAGACAGATTCTGAGTCACCTACGCATCTCCGATGACGTCATCCTAATGAGCACCGATGCGACTGAACTTAAAGGCATGTTAAAAGAGCTGAAAGACGCTTCAAAGACCGTGAGACTGAGGATGAACCTTCAAAAAACCAAGGTCATAGGTCCAGACACCATTCAGCTTACGCTCGACAACCAAACACTTGAAGTGGTTGAAGAATACGTGTACCTTGGCCACAACATCAGGTTCGACAAAGAAAATCAGATCGCCGAAATCACCAAGCGAGTTGGCTTGACATGGGCGACATTTGAAAAACTTGGCCACATCCTCAGGAAACCGAACATTCCCATCAACCTGAAACGGAAAGTCTTCGACTCTTGCATATTGCCTGTCATGACATACGGCCTCGCGACAGTAACCCTAACACAAAGCAGGGCGCATCGTTTAAGGGTATGTCGATGAGCGATAGAGCGCGCAATGTTGGGGATCAGTTTAAGAGACCGAGTCAGAAGGGAAGCCATCAGAGACAGAATGAGAGTCATCGATATCACAGAACGCGTAACCACTAATAAATGGCGCTGGGCAGGACATGTCGCCAGATATGATATTAAATGGACGAAGACGATAACACAATAGAGACCCAGGGAAACTAAACGAAGTGTCGGACGCCCACAAACAAGATGGAGAGACGATATCCAGAGGCGAGCTGGCAAAAGCTGGATCTTGAATGCTCAAGATAGCGCCTCTGTCCAGGAGTCGATGAGAACGGGCTAAAGAAGAAGAAGATGATACGGATGTCGAATCATCAATATTGACACCTATATCAATATCTATAATTTGTCAACAACGTGCATTCCTATATTGCAAATTTCCAAAGATTTAGATTCATCAAAATGTTTAGCTTTGATCTTTCCTGTCTTTTTTCGTCGTTGTTTGGTTAACGGATTTGAGTTTATTGTCCTCAAACCTATTAGGACACACAAGACTGGACTTTGGAAAATTGAAGACTACACGTCAGATCAGAAAAACTTACTTCTCAGGAACCTTAAAAGACAAGCTCTGAAACTCTGAAACCGGAGCTTTCAAGCTAAATCACTGAAGTTCTGAAATGAGAGCGCTGAAGCTCTGAAGTCGAAGCGCTGAAAGCTTTGAAGCCAGAGCTCTGAATTTAAAGCGCTGCAGTTGGAGCTCTGAAGCCAAAATTCGAAGCTTTTGGAGACAAAGGAATCGTTATTTCGGAAACTTTTCAAGGAAGAATCGAAATGGTTCATAGATGCTGCTAGAGTTGAAGATGGGGAAAATATTCGAGGAAAGCTACAAACGCATTTTAATCGCGTGAATCTAAAGTTCGATATAAAAGGCCGGGGAGCAGTTTGCGAAGAATTATGGTCTTGCAGTGAAAGGCCTGAAAGATGCATTTGTTGTGCGTTAGCAGATGGTTTAGGTTTTATTGTAACAAATGAGCTAATTTACGAAACGTTATCGAACATATAGATATGAATGTGAGTTATTAGCGGCTTATTTTGAACCAGGCGGCCGAAGATATCTTTCATATGTAAAACAGAGACGTACGCTGACTTTAATATTTCACAATAATTATAACCGATTCAGGGGGAATTGTATTAAAACGTTCGCTCACCAAAAGAAATTAAAACATATTGTATTCTTTAACATTTATCATTTAAAACAAAACGACTCAGGTATAATATCCCAGGAACCTTTAGTATCGCCCACTTGTAAACATAACTCATTTGCAGTTAAGAATATGTCTGGCCGGCTTGAGGAATGAGTAGAGAAATCCATCTGTCAACTATGACAGCCCCATTGTCTAACTTATACACCTCTTGCCTGTACTGCAGGGATTATATCTTGTTCCTACACGGTTTAGTACCACCCCATTTTCCCGAACCTTACCTACCGCTCCCGCACATATTTGCGGCGGTTCACCCATGTCTGCTTTAAAATTTGCAAATCATTCCAGCGGGATAAGTTGATTTGATCTTGTGTAAAATACCTCCTGATGGTCCAACTTTTAACATACTAATTCAGTCAAGCACCGAACTAAACACTGTAGTCAGCTTTAACTGATACAAGATAGATCAAAATTAGTTGGCAATGTGGTCTGTGTAAGACTCGAAACACACCTCTTCGTTGGGAGTCGCACTTTTTATTTCGTCAATAATTCATTTATTATTATTCAAGGCAAACACAGCGGATACATTCGAATTCAGCGGAATACAATTGCTTTATTACAAAAAATAAAAATCAAACTGCAGCATATCAATTTACTGGAGTTTAAAATATTTATTCCTAGGGCATACTCCCATCGTGAACGTGATGTATAAGTCGATTTGATCCCCCAAAACAGATTTGGGTCCTCAGGATCGAGTATTAAGCAGGGTGTGGCATTGCTAATAAAAGTTAATACAATCTATGGTATGTTGTTAACGCTTTTTACAACCATAACCTCCATAGTTTTAAATTGTTCCCAATCTGTCTTTACTTGTTTGTTCCCTGCCTGATTGGTTTCATTTCAAAGGTAAAAGATATTTCGCGCAATTTCAGTTGCCAGTGGTATCCAAACTGGTGCAACAAATACGATAGTATATTTGTTTCCATTTGTTACCTCTTACGAAAATTGATTACTAAGTCCTTGTGCACCATCATTAATCATTTTGGCATAATCACACGTATCAAAAAATTAACCAACAATCTAAAATTTTGAAGACATAGGGATAAAAATTCCAAGTTAAATAAATACGGCTTGATGACTTTCACAAAAAAAAACTGTTAAAAAGGTAATTAACGTTACTGATTTTTCTATTAAAATGTTTTTTCCTTCATCGATAATTCAGCAATTTGTTAACTGATGTTCGATATGTGAAAATAGATTGAAAGTATTTCGTTAAGAGATAAAGAAGTTATTCAATTTCTTTCTGCTTACAATAGAACGATGGAAGAGTGTTTTGTTGAATAAATTGGAAAATATTGATCTGAATGGTAAATTAATGAAATTAACAAGTAGGGTCCTCAAGAAATATATAAATACCTAATCATTACTTAACACATTTTACGAGCATATCTGTCGTGTTTATTTACATACTTTCTATTAACTTGAATCGAATCAATGTATTCGAAATATTACCATTACCTGCCAATGTAATTAATTTGACATTTCATTAATTGAACCTAAGGTCAAAGTTTGATAGGTTACAATAAAAAAAAGAGCACAAAAGTTCCTCAGTTATTATCGTTAATGTAGTAACTTTATTCAGCTTTCTAATCTAATAATAAATCTGGTTTATCTTCTGTTCTCCATCTTGGGCTTCATTTTGTTACTTATTTCCTTTAGGGAACTGTTTTATTGGTTATTCAATTTAGGTTGATATTTTGCTGAATCTATTTCTTAACCACTTGGGCTTCTTCAATCCTACAGTGTTTTTTTATCTTTTCTCTCCCATCCTGACTACTTCGTTTAGGAATCAATTCTGCCGCTTGGGCGTTTCTTTTGTTTGTCTGTAGAATATCCCCTTTCTTTTTTGTTTTATTCCTTTTTGGCTACTTCGGATTACTTGTGCTTTCTTTATCTGTTTTGTTATTTTTCTATTTAGGGGGACGTTTTTTTCGGTGGTGTGTTTTTATTTCTGCTGTTGTATTGTTCTTCATAAGGTTACTAGGGCTTCCACGCCCAGAGGCAGTAAAAGATATCCTTCTTCGGATTTGGGCCCTGTCAAAGCACTACTAAAAGTGTTTGATGTAACCTTCATCATAGGGGGCTTCTTCAGGAACAAGGAAAAAACAAATTTACGGTAGAATAGTACGATAACTCACAATCAGTATATCAATCAAGACAAAATGATCTCCCGGTTTAATTTGTTTTTCGGCATTATGCCTCTCAACCACAACTCAGAGAATTTGTTGCTGCAGCCGACTATAGCTGCTTCATCGTCTCTTTTCCATATTCCTTCGATTAAGGGACATACACTTCCCACCGGTATACACCCAATGAGTCCCTATATGAGGATTTTGGTTGACTCCACTTGGAGTCAATTTTCTATTTGGGCAGTTTTCGGTAATGAGTGCTACCCGGGCATAATTTGTAGCAGAATTAGTGTAAGAACTGGTGCCATGATTGACTCTAAACCTTTTTGTCCCTGTCTGCTGGATGCTGGGAATTGGGATATGGTGTTCAGGTCTGGTGCGTATAAACGCCTCCTCAGGTACCGCTGCCATCAACCTGGTTGATGTAAAAGCAGTTGCTATCCTTGCTCCCACCTCTTTGTTGAGGTGGAGGCATGAAGCCTCCACCTCAAGGTGGAGGCTTCATGGAGGTAGAGGGATGAAGCAAGGGCAGCAGCCGCTGCCCTTGCTTCATCCCCCTTTTTTTTCCTTAAGCGGCCTGGTCCTGGTGCTCTTTAGGAAACCCAGAGGCAGCAGTTTCTTTTTTTTAGGATTCTTAAACAAATTTTATTTGCATTCCCATTAGACCTAGATGCCATCTACTATCTTGTGCATCTAATTGTCTGCTTTCCATGGTTTTCCTCATTCCTTCATTCCATGACCGCCTCGGATATCCCCTTCTCCTTTTTCCTGTGGGTTTCCATTTAAGTATTCGTTGTGGCCACCTTTGTTCATCCATTCGAAGTACGTGTCACGAACCATTTTAGTTCTCCTTTTTCCATTCTATACACTATGGTTTCATTTGCGTCCATTCGAATGTCCTCGTTCCTCTTTTTTTCTAATCGTGATATCCTGGCGTTTCTTCTTAGATAATCCATCTCAATGGTATTGAGTCTTCTCTTCCACTCCGCATTTAGGGTCCAAATTTCACTTCCATACAGTACTACTGGTTTCACTAGCGTTTTACCCATTCGAACTTTTGTTTGCTTAGGTATATTTTTATCCCACCACACGGTATTGAGTGCTTCCAAGATCTTTCTACTCGCTTCTATTCGGTTTTTAATTTCTGCATGTCCTATCCCTTCTTTATTGATGGTAACTCCTAGGTATCTAATTTTTTCTACTTGTTTAATGGTTGAGTTGTCATTAACCATGATTTGAAATTTAGTGTCCGAATTTAATACTAGTTATTCAGTTTTATCAATATTAATATTGAGTCCCCATTCACTGTAGGTGTTATATAGTCTTCTAAGTATGAACTCCAAGTCATAAGCATCTTGGGTTATTATTTGATCGTCAGCATTGTTAATGTTGAAGAGAAACTCATCTCCCACTTGAATCCCCATTGGTTTACATCTGCGTTTCCACTCATTTAGAGGCAGCAGTTTCTTCTAAAGGTATATTTCTTACATCTAACTCGAGGAGTAGTGGGAAAAAGCGATCTCATCCGTTTAGAGTCATCTTGACGGGGCTGGTTAATAAACCTCAGAAGTCGCTCAGTATCTGAGGTGCTCCGATTGCTACATAGCTCCCACAATGCCTCGGCATGACCCTCAAATCTTAGGTTAGGTGTTTATTTTAGTCCCCGTCACTACTACATTTCCTCTCAGGATATATACGCGGCAGCTCAAGGCACCTCACCACGACAAGGTAGGAACCATCGAGGGGAAGAAGTTTCCTTGTTTGTATCATTAATTTTCCTCCTTCACTGCATCTTTTTGATTTTTGTCTATTATTTTTTCACAAAAGAATGATCCAAATATCACCATCACAGTAAAAAATATATTTAAAAAAGAAAGGCAAAGAAAACAGTACGAAGATGCAGGAGACGAATAATGGAAAAGTAGTTGACTAGGAGGACCAGGACGAAACGGAAGAGCAAAGATGAAGTGAAAGTAAACTAAACGGACGCAGTCTTAGCGTTAACAAGATTATTGTCACATTCGAAGACTTCTGAACTAGTATGGTCAGTTTGGCAGAAGTGCTTTCCAAGAACTTTTCTTGTTAATTGTGACGCTGCTTTTATTCTGTTCTCATAGTTTTTCATATTTTTACATACAGGAACTTAAAAAGCAAGAAGGAGAATCAGAAGAACACCAAAAAAGAACGAACAAATCAAGACAATTTCACTTGAAATATCTCCTTCACAGCAGAGATCACAGAAGGTCATTCTTTTTTTGTTTTATCCTTGTCTATCAGGACCTACGATTGAAGTGACGAAGATAGCGCGAGTCATCGTTTGTGACTTGGACTTCGTCCTCTTCAGATTCTATGTCTTTCCCTTCTGGGTTTATCTGATCTAATTCGTCAGTTTTAATTTTTTTATTCTAATAGAAGGTTTTTTAATTTTTGATTTAGAACTTAGAGAATCAGAAGAGTAAATAACCCAATCAATTACTCATCATAATGGAGTTTGAATATCTCTGTAATGTTAAGGTCTTTGCTAAGTTGTGAAGCAGGCTTCAGGAATACGGTCAGCTTCCCAATCTCCTAAATACATAGTGTAAACTCAGCTGTACCAGCGTTTCGTTCGCGAGTTGTATGGAATGTCCAGGGTGGGGAGACAGACAACCGCTTTTGTCAATGAACTTCGTTCGCTTGTCTGTGTTTTGAGATTTAGTTACGTATCATTTCATACAGTATGTTCAACTTGTAAATACCATTGGGCTTTGAAAAATGAACATAAACATAGAAATAATACAAAACGCGGCATCGTAAAATATGCTATCCGATTTCCGACAACGCATAAAGGGAAATAGCCATTTGAGTTTTATGAAATTATTTTAAAGTCTTGTACGCATAAAATGGGGCTTTGTAAACATCTGCACAATATCGAGAATGTAGTCAATGTAATTACACGGATAAATAACAAGTGCAAATTATTATTAGCGCTGTTGCAATCAAGCTTTTATTATCGGCACTAATCCAGAAAAAAGTTTCTCCTCTTACGATATTCCGGTTACACTTTTGTAGTTCAATTACTGCAATCAGAGACAGCTATGATGAATGGTATGGATCCTGAAACTAGGAAGGGTGCCAACTACCCAAAGTGTGTAATATTTCATTAAAAGGTAAATTAGTATTTTATTTTCGTTGCTTCGGTAAATTATTCTGTTTTAATTACAAACTAAGAAGCATTATCAGTGGTGCGGATCCTAACACTAGATTAGATTAGATTAGATTATATATGGGTCGTTTCGTGTTTCTCTTCGTCCACACCGCACCTCGACCTAAGGAGATCTTTTGTGCATACCCTGATCTATGTAGTTCCCAGGTTCAAATTCTTATAGACGTTTATTATGGACCTGGGATTGAGTTTTTCCACATCTGAGGGGTCTAAGGACGCCCATCCAAGTTGGACGTGCCTTTTGCGTGGAAGCGCATCGCACTTGCATAATACATGTTCTGCAGTCTCCGTAGCTTTTGCGCAAAGCGACATAGGTCTGTTTCAGCCTGACCCATTTTCTTGAGGTGGTGCCTCATAGGGCAATGCCCTGTTAAGAGGCCGGTTAGGATCCTCAATTCGGAGTTCTAAGTAGACCTTTGTCTTTTCAAGCGTTCCAGATATGAATCTTTTCACCTGCCGTAGTCCTGAATATAATTTCTAGTGGGAGATTCTTGATTTTGTTTCCCATTTTTTGACCTCATTGTTGATTTGACCAAAAGCCGGTTCAGGTCCAAGAAATGATGATGCAGATCCTTCTCTAGCGAGTTGGTCCGCAGCTTCATTTCCTTGTATTCCTTTGTGCCCTGGCACCCACTTAATCCTGTTGTGTTTAGCCAGTTGCTTTAACGTTTCTTGACAATCCCAAATTAGTTTGGATTTGACAAGACAGCTGCTGAGAGCCTTTATTGCCGCTTGGTTGTCAGAGTTAATGTAGATCTTTGTTCCTTTCAGGCTTCTTTGAAGACACTCGTAGGCAAGGACTTCTGTTGCATGTATTTCAGTTTGAAAGACAGTTGGGTCTTTTTCCAAGGCTTTAGAAAACCTATAGTTAGGGCCATAAATTCCCACTCCAGTCCCATGTGCTGTCTTTGATCCATCTGTAAACCAGATGGATAATTTGTATTTTTCTTCAGGTACTGATTGAGCGTCAGTGTGGCTATCTAAGTCCACCTCAAAGGAATGATCCAATTCGTACCTGGGTTGCATGTAATCAACCGATTTTGCTAAAATCACCGGGCTACATTCCTTGAGGATTCCTATGTGACCAGCGAAGTCTACTTCTTTAAATTGTTTTATTTTCAGTAATTTTGAGACTTCTTTGATCGCTTCCCTCTTCACTAAAAGGTAGAGAGGAGTTAGACCTGGCATTGCCTCCATTGCTGCTGTTGGGCAGGTTTTCATTGCGCCTGTTATGCCCAGACATGCATACCTTTGAACTATGTTCAATTGGTTTTGTGCTGTCTTTTTCATTATTTTTGGCCACCATATTAAAGAAGCGTATGTGATCAGGGGTGTAATTATCATCCGATATGACCAATGGATCATTTTGGGTTTCAGACCCCAGGTTTTGCTGAACAATCTGCGGCATGTCCAGAACGCTGTCGTGGCTCGCTTGATTATTCTAATCAAATGAGGATTCCAGGTGAGCTTTTGGTCTAGGACTATTCCTAGATATTTAGTCTCACTTGAGAAGTTGAGTTGAACTCCACTCATAGGAGCTGTTAGATTTAGCTTCCTTCTCTTCGTGAAAGGAATTATAATTGTTTTATTTGGGTTTACACTTAACCTTTGGTTTGAACACCAGTTGTTAATGGTGTTCAGGGCTTTTTGCATTAAATCCGACAGGATTCTATCGTTTTTGCCCCTGATAATGGCAGTAATATGATCTGCATAACCTATTGCTTCAACGCCCCAGTAATGCAGTATATTTAGGAGGTCATCAACCACGATGGACCACAGCAGTGGAGATAAAACACCTTCTTGGGGATAACCCCTTGCTGCGCTCACTGTGACTGAATCACTGCCTAAGGTTGCTTTGATCCTCCTACCATCTAACATGGAGACAATCTAGTCGATGGTAGGTTTCTTAAAACCTTTTTTGATAGCTGCTGCTTCTATGGATTCGTATGAGATGTAATCAAAAGCACCCTCTCTGTCTATAAATCACTTTCTATCTTTTTGGCAAGATTGTGTAAGGTCTCTGTAGATTTGCCTTCTTGATAGGGAAATTGATTATCATGAAGCGGATTCTTTGACAGTGCTTCGCTTCTAATGTGTTGGTTGATAATTTTCTCCATTGTTTTAAGGAGAAATGACGTTACACTAATGGGTCTATATGATTTAGGCTGCGCAGACGGTCGTTCGCCTGCCTTTGGTAGATAGACCACATGTACGTCTCTCCAGCGAGTTGAAATGTAGCTTAACGTGTAACTAACTTTGAAAATTGTAGCTAGTGGATTTATAAGTTCCATTATGCCGTGTTGTAGTAGGACTGGGAAGATTTTATCTTCTCCTGGTGATTTATAGGGCTCGAAGGAATTCACCGCCCATTTTATCTTATTTTTTGAAAATATTTTTCCCGCCAGGCTTTTTACTCCTAACACTAAGAAAGGATGCCAGCTGGTCAAGTTTTACAATATTTCATAAAAAAGTAAACTTTGAGGTTCTGTCCCTTGAGTTAATTAGTTTTTCAAGACTACAAAGAGAACCAATTTTTTTCTATACTTTTATATTATGCCTTCATTTTAAGCAATATTTTGTTTTGATTACCAGAAGTATTAAGAAGTCTGATTTTGTTTCTAAATGGTGGTTTACTGAATTTTAGTGTCAATGCAGGATCAGAAACATTGAAATTCACTCTTTTTTAAATAAAAATGAATTAATATCGTGAATATTCTATCAATTATAAAAGAAAGTTGACGAAGAACGTAGGACACATTTTAGTGAACTTGAGATGGTAGTAAACCCACGTAAGCGTTTGCTAGAAGCGGAAATCAATTTCCTACTATTATTCTAAAGAGAGCAGAAAGCAAATTAACTAGCAAATTACGCTGAATTAGACAAAAACTTTTGAATTTTAGAGGCAATTTAATATTATCTTTAAGTCCTTGAATTAGTCACATTGTTGTAAATCAACTTTTTCTCCTGTAAACATGCACAGAATTAAACAATTTTTCCCACAGTTTATTTAAATAATTGGTCTTATTTGGATGAGAGATAGAAATCGCGTCTTAAGCGAAAGCGATGATTACAATGCCAAAATGGAATCAAGGTGATATCTTATAGTTTTTCCGCCATGGTTTCCTACTTGACATTCAAATTTTTATTTCACTCCTCCAATGCGAACTTAGGGAAGAAACATTCATTATGAAAGTTTCAGTTGTCTAAAGCTCTATCCATTTCATGTTGACGTGACATTCGGATTTTCACCCTAATAATTACGCAGTTGAGCTTATTTTTTTTGAAGGAGATATAGTATTATGGTAGTTGAACCTAACGAAAAAATATTGAAAGGCATTAAGGTTCGAACATTCCATCGTTTGAGGTCTAATGCGAATTCAAGATACGTGATCTTTATTTTTCTGTAGCTTTTTGACTGTCTTTATGTAGTCGAGATTTTATACAAAAGGAAGAATTTCAATCATAGTCCTTTGTCAGAGAAATTGATTAGTTGAGAAATTTATCAGTAGTTTTCTATTATTCAATCATTTATCTCCGATACAGTTGTTGCGGATTTCTAAATAAATTCATAACTGAGAACGAACGTCACTGAAAATTCCTAATTCATTTTAAATGTAGACACACATAGTAGGAAGTTTTTCAAACACTTTGGCTGCAAAAAGGTTAATATTTTCCATTTAAGGTTGATTGATCCCCCCAGGGGCAAGATTTTGGAGACATACAAGACAGTCAGAGACAGCAAACTCAACTTGACACAGTGAGGACTTTTGTCAACAGAGGCTCTTTTTTCTATAGAACTTCCAAGCTATGGAACTCGTTATCGAACGGAATTTTCCAAAAAATTACAACCTATCCTTGTTTAAGAAAGCGGTTCATTGCCATCTATCCTTGTTTCCGCATCCTACTCGCGGTGCTTTAAAGGCATAACAGGGAGGGTTATCCTTTGCGACTGGATTGAACATAAAAAAAAACAGAAATTTGCATCACATCACAACAAGTTACTGATTTTGGATTTTGATACTTATTTGGAAAGAAAAGCAATTGTTGTATTCCAATAATTATTCCAAATTCTTCAAAATCAAGTAGAATCGCGTACCCATGAGTTTAATTAAATTTAAAAGAGGGTTTGAAACTGTCACCTGGTTTGAAAAAAAAAAACAATAACTTCTCATGAAAATCAGCCTCTAGTAGATTTCGTTTTATATTGAGATTTTAACCTGGTGTTTACTCGAAATGATTGTCATATTTATATGTGTTAATTAACAAACGCTGCACAACGATTTGGAATTAAGCCAAGTTAATAACAATTAGTGTACGTTCGATTCAAAAGCATGTAAGCGAACAAGAAATGAAATAAATACGGCTGTTTATAAACAGTGAAATGCTAGATTAATATTGTAAACACGGAAATTATTATATGCTACATCATTCTTCAATATATGATTAATGAAATCGAACTTATCGTAAAACAAAACATTTGAATCGCTAATATCAATTACAATTATCGCGTTTGCGTGATTCGATATCTTTACCTTCGCATTTCTATCAATATATGTTATTTTATTATTGTGCATAATTCACAATGGATAAAATTACAAAGAAATATATTGCATCACTTTAAATACCTGAAAATAGAACCTAATGGTACTATAATGTCCCGAATGCAACATAACAATATATTAATTGCAATCGAACGCATGCAATATATGTACTTGACTTTTGAATGCAGTAATTTAGTTGTCTAAGGTGGTGTCAAACTGATGCTATCAGTAAAAATTTGCCTGTATCTGCAAAGCTGTTTCTACATTTTTGTAAGACTTTGTTATTTATCGGGAAAGCCAACGCAAACTTAAACCCACTGGAGGGAGTTCCTGTATGACCAAACCTACGTTTTGACACAAACCGTCTCTTACGAAACTTCTCAACTCTTCTTGATGAGGCGAATTCATTTTATGTGCTAAGTGCCCCTATAATTCAATAATGAAAACTGCTCTCTTATGTTATGTTTATGTTATTTTATGCCAGTAAAGCAATCTTTTTAGCGGTTAATTTCGCAGAAGCGGATCTAGATGTTTCCGAGTCGGGGCAAAAATTTCCATTGGTAGTGTCTTTGCACTTCGAGATGGTGCCCGAAATACTTTTCACAAGGAGATGGTGCCGGAAATACTTTTCACAACTAAAAAGATCCCTCGCCTGACAACCGGTACCACACTCGAATTTTCGCCCCCCTCTATTAGCGGTTTGCCCCGTCCCTACATCTAGGACTAGAATTTCGTGAACTTATGTGAATTTATATGACATCATGATCTCAGTGAGGAAATTTAGGAAACGAGTATCAACAGGACTTCCAATGGTGAATCATTTATGCCATTTGGTGGTCTTTTTAGCTCCTTGGATGTTAGGTGTGATTTATGTCAAATTATCTAATACGCTGACCGTCAGTAATAAGTGAGTTTTTGACCAATTTGAATGCCAATGATTCCGGTAGTTGGTTCTAATTTTTGAATAAATTTACTTCTTTAATATAGGCTTAAAATGGGGCCTAATTATATACAGTCTCAGTTTGTTATTTTTTTATAAAGATGTCCAATTTTGCAGAAGAAACTTCCAGAAACATCGAAAAATGTACGCTCATGTTAATTGTCAGAAATTGATTGGGTTCAATTTAGGTTTTTTTATATTAATACAACTCTTTGCATAATAATTGTAGGTAGGATTTCGTTCAGGAAGGGGAAAGAATCATTTTGAAAAATTGATAAAAAAAGAAAAACGGAAAACGTTCCGGTTGAGTATATGTATAATTTCATCTAACTACATGAACTGAGGAATCGAATTTTCAGATTAACCTTAAAATTTGGAAATAGGGCCGAACTTGGCGAAAACAGTCAGAAAATTGAATCTAAAATAAAAACCGAACCTTTCGGAAAACTGTCGAAATTTTGAAGATTTCGAAAAATAACGATTTTTGTAAAATATCGTCGAAATGTCGAGAAAAAGGTTAAAACCTCTTAAAGAAAAGTGATCATTTTCAAGTTTTCAGTTTAATTTTGAGAGAGATGAATTTCGAGAAAAAAAGAATTTTGGGAAAAAGCTGGAATGTTTAGAAAATCGTGTTTAAAATAAAATCCTAACCTTTCGAAAAATCTCAAAAAATGTTGAAAATTCGAAAAAATTATATTTTTAAAAGTAAGGTTTTGTGAAAAAAAGACGTAATTTTTAGAAAAAGTTGGAACTTTGAGGAAAATTTTTACTGTAAGTGGAGATTTCCAGAAGCATAAAACATCCCATTTGCAGACAAATTTTGAAAAACATGAAATTTTTGGAAATTTAAACTTTATCTAAAATAAAAACCGAACCTTTCGGAAAACTTCGAAAACTATCGAAATTTCGAAGATTTCGAAAAATAACGATTTTTGTAAAATATCATCGTAATGTCGAAAAAAAGGTTAAAACCTCTTGAAGAAAAGTGATCATTTTCAAGTTTTCAGTTTAATTTTCAGAGAGATGAATTTCGAGAAAAAAAGAATTTTGGGAAAAAGCTGGAATGTTTAGAAAATCGTGTTTAAAATAAAATCCTAACCTTTCGAAAAATCTCAAAAAATGTTGAAAATTCGAAAAAATTATATTTTTAAAAGTAAGGTTTTGTGAAAAAAAGACGTAATTTTTAGAAAAAGTTGGAACTTTGAGAAAAATTTTTACTGTAAGTGGAGATTTCCAGAAAGCATAAAACATCCCATTTGCAGACAAATTTTGAAAAACATGAAATTTTTGGAAATTTAAACTTTATCTAAAATAAAAACCGAACCTTTCGGAAAACTTCGAAAACTATCGAAATTTCGAAGATTTCGAAAAATAACGATTTTTGTAAAATATCATCGTAATGTCGAAAAAAAGGTTAAAACCTCTTGAAGAAAAGTGATCATTTTCAAGTTTTCAGTTTAATTTTCAAAGAGATGAGTTTCGAGAAAAAAAGAATTTTGGGAAAAAGCTGGAATGTTTAGAAAATCGTGTTTAAAAGAAAATCCTAACCTTTCGAAAAATCTAAAAAAATATTGAAAATTTGAAAAAATTATATTTTTAAAAGTGAAGTATTGTAAAAAAATACGTAACTTTCAGAAAAAGTTGAAAGTTTGAACAAATTTGTTTAGTGTAAGTGGAGATTTCCATAACCATGAAACATCCCATTTCCAGACAAATTTTGAGAAACATGAAATTTTCGGAAATTTAAATTCAAAAAAAATTCAGAAAAACTGAATATTATAAAAATTAAAGTTCAATTTTGAGAGAAAAAATTAGAATAAAGTCGTAATTTCGAAAGCGACGAATTTTGAGAAAACACCCTATTTTGGGAAAGGATTTTTTAGAAAACCAAAATTGAATAAAAATCCAACCTCTAGGAAGAACTCGAAAAATGCTAAAAATTCTAAAAATGCCAAAATATTTACAAAGGTCAAATATTGTGAAAAAATACGCAATTTCCAAAAACACTTTTCTCGAAATGTTTACTTTTTTATTCTAATTTTGACATAATATTTAAAATTCAATAAAGAAATTAAATGTAGAAGGGATCGTTTTCTCAAAATTACCCAAAAATATGTTTCTCAACATTTTTAATTTTCGACAATATGACAATTTTATTTAGAGAAAACAGACCAATTTCGAGAAAATTAAAATTTTAAGGAAGAGCCAATTTCCAGGAAAAAGTCCAGAAAATTCCAGAAACTACAACACCGTATTTTCAAATAAGTCAAAATTTCGAAAACTCCACGACTTGGTAAATCTGGTATTTATGAATTGAATTGCTCTGAATGTAATGCTGTATACATAGGACAAACATCACGTAATTTTCATATTAGGTACAGCGAACATCTTGCTGCCTTAAGAAATCAACATCCAGAAAGATCAAATTTTGCAAAGCACCTATTAGAAACACAACATAAATTTACATGCGCGAATACAGTAGAAGTGTTACATATTTGTAATAACACTAAAAAACTTAATTTCTTGGAAGCCATAGAAATTCACTAATATTTGCAATCTAGTCAATTTACACTTATAAACGAGCAGCTTGATCTTCTGAACATACCTCTAAATGAAGCTTTGGACAAGAATCTGGATTAGACGGAATATTCGTAGGAGTCTGTGGCATAACAACGGCTAAACAAATTGCTGGTATGACCGCCGATGATGCAGTAATGCGAAACCTGGTCCGGTGTTAGCAAATATTTATCAAAACCTTGTAAAATTTTTAAATTTTGTTGCGATTTTATCGTTAATAAAGTTTAATAGTTATGAATATTAAACAATTCCACGAAGTAAGGGTTGGAAATGTCAATTATCTAGTTTATTGTAGCGAAATGTAAATTATGAAATTTAGTACGTAAGAAAATTTTCTAGAAAGATCTGATAAGAAGAAAGCGGCCGCGATAACGAAGCAAACGGCAGATAAGCGTTCCAGAAATTTCGGCAAACGATAAGCCTTATCTGCGGGATTTTTCTAGAACCTGGGAGCCAAAACTATATAAGGCGGTCGCCTTTCCCTCGGGTCAGTTAGTTAGAGTCAATCAGTGTAATTGGTGAGCTAGTAGTTAAAAGTCATTAAGTGAGTTAATTATTCAGGTGTAGTGTTTCGAGTTTAGTTTGAAAATAAAATGGTTATTATTCAGCAAGTGTTTAATAATCATGTCGAACTGATAAGCTCGTAACATTATCTTCCCCTTTTATTGTCCTCCCCAAAAATGTCTGCCGAATTTCCTTTCATGATCCATCTTAAAAGTTGTATTTTTTTAAAGATTTCTCCTCCAAATTTATTCCCAATTTTTTTAAGAAAGAAGTGACCCACAGCTCCAAACATGGAACGTTCTATATGCCGGGCAAATTAGCAAGTTTTGGCTAACTGAACTCAGTTCTACCGATGCTTTTTAGAACTGCATGTTTCAAGATGGAGAGTCTTTTTCTTCTTCTTTCTCAGCCGTTTTCTGTCCACTCCCAAACGCAGGCTCCTTCCATAATTCTCCATGCTGATCTGTCCTGTGTTAACTGAAACCACCTATTTTCTGTTTGTATCCTGATATTATCAAGCCATCGTCTTTGAGGTCTTCCCGCGCTTCACTGGGTTTGCCTTGGTTGCCAATATGTTACTTTAGACGTCCATTTACTTTGGTCTTGTCGAGCCACGTGTTCCACCCAACGCCATTTCAGTTCTGCAATCCGTTATATTAGATCTACGACTTTCGTTCTTTGTGTGATATCTTCATTTCTCTTCCTGTACCGCAGACTGATACTGAGCATCGCCCGCTTCATCGCTCTTTGCATTACTCTCAGTTGGTTACTGGTCTTTTTTGCAATGCCATAATACCATAATGCCATAGGTCGCTACTGGCAATACAAAGGTGTCAAAAACTTTTGAAACTGATAGGGATGTCCTTATTTCTTTCATTATTCTTTCATTATTTCTTTCATTATATTATATTATTCATTATTTCTTTCATTTTCCCAAAAGTCGCCCAAGTTAGTCTTATTCTTCGTCTTATTTCCGTTGTCTAATTTTCTTTACCTATTTTTATTGCACTCGTATGTCCTACTCTTTCTAATTTCTTGTTGTTTATTGTATGTCTTCTTCAGGGTTGCTTATCCTCTTGGTCTTTGAGATGTTGATTTTTAAGCCTACATTTTTACAAGCATCACCGAGTTCTTTTACCATGCCTATCAGTTCCTGTATATTAATATTTATCAGAACAATGTCATTGGCGAATCAGCGATGATTTAAATAGGATCCGTTGATGTTTATGCCTTTAGTTTCCCACTGTAGTGATTTGAAGACGTTCTCTAGCGCCAGAGTAAATAGTTTTTGAGATCTGGTATCACTTTGAGGTATTCCCCTATTTATTTTAATTTTATCTGCTTCCAAAGTGTCATTGATTTTGACATGAAAAATGTCATTGTTGTATATATTTTTTTAGACGGATACACATAACAAAAACTTTCAAAGATGATCAAGATCATGAAATGATAAATTCTTAGTTAACAATCGAGGGTGGTATTGACTAACTCATGTGTCGAAATATCAACCTCAAGAAAGGATTTTGCTTCAAATCAAAAAAGAACCCCTTAGTCCTTTTATTTAGCTTGCTTTGTTTAAGGACGAGTCGTAATAATTTAGCGACAATAAAAAACTAATGATATTTTTGTGGGACTACCTTACAGCTGAAGGTTTCCCGACTAAAAATGAGAAGTCCACCTAGAAACGCCCTTAGGCGGCTGTAATTTCCTGAGTGGGGCAGCGACATCCTGGCGGTCCACATGCAAGTCGTAGGCGTTGATTTCTTCTTTAAATTTACGGCATTCGGAAACTGTTGGGTTTATATTCCAGTTGAGCAGCAATCAGTAAAATTTGTACTGACAGCTTCGGCAAAATATCGCTTCACTTACGCTAATAAAATTTCTCATTACTGGATATCAAAATAATTTATTGTCTACATTCTAACTGTAATAAATGGTGAAGAATTGATAAAGGATTTGAATGTTTAAAATTCTTTGAAAGCTGTGGGTTGATATTTGCATAAAACTAATTGTATGGATGTGTAAAATAAAAAGGTCTATAAAATCGTTTTAAGAGATAGGTACAGTTAAATGAATAATTTTATGAGGAGATATTCCCGTTTCTGCCAATAAAGTAATAGTTTCAAAGATAAAAGCTGTAAAATTTAATCCTGATCTACATATATTTTTTCTCGTATTCTCGATAAATTATGAAATATTTATAAGCGTTGCAAATAATAAAACGTTAGTTACGTGAACGGTTCAAACATTAAAAAGCTTAGTACCAGCATAAGCTAGTAGTTAGTAGCAGGGCTAGCTACAGTATTTTATAAAATTTAAAACAATTGTAGCGTATTAATTGGAACAACTTTTTGACACGAACAATTTGCATCGTCGCAACTAGGATACATAAACTGCACGGAATATTTATTTTTATATCTCGTCTTCGTTGTTCTTGGTTAAGTCCGCATATAATTAGATCGCAGAGGCGAACATCGGAGTTGTTTTTTAAACTCAAATTAAATGTAGCAAAAGTCGTTTTTGGTTATTATGATGGTTGTCTAACATAATCTGAAGGAGAATGACTTCATTATTCAACCCGTGAACATTATTTACTCTGGTACGAGAAGGAAATAGGAAATTTGCATTACTAAAAAAACAAATGCCTAATATGGGTGTCAACAAAGTTGAAGAAACCGTTACAGCTTTGTTTTACATTTTTCTCCGAACATTAATTTGTTTTAACCACTACAAAGAAAGCAATTAAATGTTTTGCTGGAGGTAGAATTATTGGCATTTTCCGCCAAAGAAAACCACACACTAGAATTTATTTCACTTCACCTGTTAAGGATCTATGGCGAATTTCCGTTAGATTTTGGTTCGTTTCCAAACTTAAAAACAATTCTAATCCAATTGTATTCGCCTAATAATAGATTTATATCCAACAAACGGCGATATATTATCGACGAAAAAAATCTATTATTATTATGTAAATGATAATGAAATTGTGCTGTGCGGCGGGGCACCCTGTCTTACGTGGGTCAAATTTTCATCCATCTTTCGCATATTCATTATTTAGTCGTACATATACTTTGGTAATTTACTGTGACACTACATGATTAGTATTTAAACCGGTTCTTTTTTGTTTATAATATCCTGCTGCTTTATTTTACAAGGTACTTAGTTCACAGACGTATTTATTTATAGCGTCTTAAGCGGCGTATTTATATTAATTTTATTGTCAATGCTCACCATACACAGGAAGACTTGATTAACTACGCAAAGTAAAAATCGCTTTGTATTAACTAGAGATTTATACGAATCCTGAAATGGAGCTTTCAAAAACAAGTAGAAAATTACTTCGAAGGTAGAAAGATATTTACAACTTGAAAATGATGTCTCTAGTCAGATAGTCACTGGGCATCCTAAAAAGTATGAAATATATGCGCCCATTCCTCAGCATCAAAGAAAAACTTTGACAGAAGAAAGAAAATAAGACGTCGTAAAAGCTCTCTTTAGATGGTGATTGATTACTGGAGTATCAATACACCTTTGTATGTGGTTGTTCACCCTCTATCCCTCTTTCATTACTTCGCATCTTATGAAATTGCAAAAACTTCTATTAATCTTGAATATGCAATCCCCCTAATTTCTTTTTGTCGACGTTCGGAGCAACGACATTCAATTCATTAAAGGGCTAATTGCCGCGACCTGCTTCAAACTTCAATAATCTGTACAACTACAACGAAAATCAGGTAGCTTCAAAGGGGAAATTATTCAAAAATAAATCCTCGTCGAAAGCCCCAATCGTACATAAATTCAGTTTAGCTGAATCTTTCGTGGTTTGTTTTATTTCCAAAGAATCCAATCGCATAGAAAAACGTAGGGGGAGTTCCCGTAGTGGTGGACACCTAAGGTTTTCTTGAGTTGAAATGAAAATAATTTAAAAATATTGTATTTTATTATTAGGAATATTATTAATAATATAAGAATAAAATAACTTCTAATGATTCACTAATGCGAAACCTGGTCCGATGTTAGCAAATATTTATCGAAATATTGTGAAATTTTAATACCTGTTGCTTTTTAATCGTTAATAAAGTTTAATAGTTCTAAATATACGAAATGAAAGTATATAAACAAAAATCTAAACTTTTACATAATTCGGGCTAAAGTTGTAGTTAAACATTGGTGTATAATTTGGCACGAACATAAAGTGGCACCTAGCACCGGACACACAAAACTAGAAACCTTACAGCGGGCCAAACAAACTTACATTAAGCGGCAATGATAACAAATATTAATTTTTTGAATATTTTGGAATGTCAGCACAGACTTAATGAACCCATTTTTGACACCTAGAGCCAGGCCCGTAACCAGGAGGGGAGCTAGGGGGCTGCAGCCCCCCCCCCCCCGACATTTTTTGGCTTTACACTAGATAGAACTGAACTTTCCATATGTGCGATATTTTTAAAAACCATTTTTAATGGATCATTTTGTTTTCGTACTGAAATTCAAGGATGTTTTTTTTTCAAATTTGGCGCCATTTATTATTATTAGAGACTGGATTTTAAGCACAATCAAGCAAGGTAAAAACGTAAGCAAAATGTTAAATTAGCCAAAAATAAAAAGCTAAAGAAAGCATCAAAAAGGTAAAATACTCTAAAAAAAAAGACATTAACAAGCCAAAACTCACAATTAACAACAAAATTTTTGAAATCTCAGTCGAAACTTAAAAAAAATAGATTTTAGGTTATACTCAGGATATTCAGAAGGAGTATAACATTTTCAAATGAAGAAGTTCTTAAGATTTTGAGTTCATTCTCGAATTTTCACCCTAAAGCTTAAAATTTTTACTGAGTATTCGTTTCTAGAAAAATTTAAACTTTTCTTGAAATGTCTTGTTTTTTATTTGAAATTTCAATCTTCTGTTTTAAATTTTATTAAAACAGTGTTGAATTTTGCAAGTTTTTTAAGCTTAAGCTCCCCCTTTAAAAAAAAATTCAAATTTTGAGAACTTGAAATTTATACAAGCTTCTTTTAGGAATTTAACACCAAATTTTGCGAAAAACTTGGATTTTGTGATAGTAGTTTTACGGTTTTGGAATTTAAAAATTTAATTTTTTAATTCGGTATTTGAATAAAATGTTGAATATTAGGCCTTTTACTAAAAAATCAAAATCTCTTATAAGCCATTATTTTGAGAAGACATTTTTTAATAAGTTATTTGTATGAATTTCTTCTATAATTTTTCTAACATGGCGATTGAACTTTAAAAAAATGTCCAGAATGTCGATTCTTCTATAAATTTCGAGTTTTCCACAAAACTTGAGCATTTCTAAGTTGGAAAATTCAGAATTTTTTTAATAACTGTAACCCATCAACTTAATTCGAAATTTTTAATTTTTTCAAAAAGTTTTAACTTCATAATAAAAAATTTTGAAATTTTTTGTCATGAAGTTGATTTGTTTATATTTCGATTACAGTTTCGAAAATTCGACTTTTTTCACAAAAATTCGACTTCCAAGTGAAAGCTTCCAAAAATATTGAAATTTCTATCTTAGTTATCAAATTTCAACTTTAATTAAGAATTTTTAATCACGACATTTCAACTTTAAATTCATATTTTCAGCGAATTTATAAAATTTTTAAAAAAGTTAATATTTTCAGAAATGTTTATTAATGAATTCTGGTTGTAATTAAACTTTTTCTAGAACGAGTTTGTCCACTCTAAATGTATACTTTTCTAGACATTTCGAATTAAAATTTCAAATTCAAAAAACTCAAGATTAAGTTCGGAATTTCGATATCTGAAATTTTTCACTTGGCGATATTTCCAGGTTTCTAGAATGAAACGAAGTTTAAAAAAATATTTTGGGTTTGAAGTAAATACTAAGATTTTAAACTTTGAATTTTAAGAACAAAAAGTAAAAGTATTAACATACTTCGCATTTAACAAAAAATCGAATTCAAATTGAAAATTTCCAAAAAAGGTCAAAGTTTTGAGATTAAAGGTAAAACTTAAAAAAAGATAGATAACTTTATAGCAAAAACTTTTCTTTGAAATTCGGAATAATCAAATGCATTTCGACATTGCAAGTTCAGACAGCAACAATAATTCCCAAAATTGCCGAAAATATAAAACGTAGGAAGTAAAGTTATTGCCAGTTAGAAAAAGAGTTGGACGTTAAGAGGAAACTTAAACTTAAAAAAAAAAAAAAAACATCTAATGTTGCAGAATTTAGAAAGAATATCCAAATTCTAAATGTTCGGGTGCAAACTTTAAATTCGAGATAAAAGTTAAAATTATGAATTTAATCAAAGTTTAAAAAAAAATTTAAAAAAATCTTTTTCTATAGCTGACTTCAAACTATGTCTTTAAATAGAGCACTTTCTAAAGGCACATCTGTTTTTATTTAGAAATTAAATTAAGATAAATAACCAACGTCGTTGTTAAATTACTTTGTCAGAATGTTAAAAGAATTAGACTCTAGAAATGTTTTTAGTGTATTTTTTTATATTTTAGTATGCTTGTGTACAATAGTAATATTAATAGTAAAGTAGTATTGGACCGTGGCTTTTCAGCTCTAACCTAAACGCAAACAAAGACTAGGTAGTTTTAGCAGAAGGATCGCTGCACCTCCCCCCCTCCCGAAAAAAGATCCTGGTTACGGGCTTGCCTAGAGCACTTGTCCTCTAAATAGACTACCCAAGTTGTTGGCGATGAACCGCCTTCTTAAACAAGGATAGATTGTAATTTTTGGGGGAAATTCACTTCGGTCACAAGTTCCATAACTTGGAAGTTCTCTAGAAAAAAGAGCCTTCCTAAACAGAAGTCCTAAATGTGTCAAGCTGGACCCCACAGGAATTTGCTGTCTCCGGCTGTCTTATATGCCTCAAGAATTTTGCCCTTGAGGGATCAATCCTATTAGTTCCTGCGAGCATCTTCCATGATAGTACTTGTAGAAAAAAGACAAGTCACGAACCATACACCTGTGCTCTAGTGTTTCGAGAGAATCTGTCAGAATTTCGTCATCAATTAGACGAATCGCTCTTCTTTGAATTGAATCCAAGGGAGCTAAAGTGTGTTTAGAAGCTGAACTCCAAACATGAGAACAGTATTCTAGTGTTAGCCTAACTTGAGCTTTGTAGAGTTTGTATAGTTTGGTTGGGTTTTTTCAATAGTACAATTTAAATTTAGATTTTCCGTCATTTTCTGGCACAGATCTATTTCCAGTTTGAAGTTGTTTTTTATTTTCCTCCAGGGATCCTTTGACTATCTTTCCCAAACATGTTTTTAACTTTTTTTATTTTCTTCTTTGTGTACAACTCTTTTATAAGACAATACAGTGAGAATTTCGCCTCCTTCCCAATTTCTCTTCTTTGCAGATGATATTTTTTGGAGATAACTTTAAGACAGGGTTCACAATATCTGGAATAGTGCTTGTTGATGACATAGGATTACAACTGGTGGTAGGTGTGGAATTGAGCTTGCGCTAGGAGAGATATCTGCGAAATGGCTTTGGTCGATGATTTAGGGGCGGAATTAAAAATTGACTTAGGAGCGAAACTTGTTGATGTTGTAGGAATTGAATTAAAAACGGTTGAAATACAGCTGAGTCATTGAAAATCGTGGTACAGTCGACTCCCGCTAAAGTTGCTCCCATTAAAGTTGTCCGCTCGTTAAAGTTGCGCGGATATTCCCCCACTCTAATTTTCGAATAACGAATTGGACTTCCGAGTTTTAGCGCCACTTTTGAATAACCCACTCAACCATGCAAGGAGCAATAAAACCTATATATTTTTCGACAATGGTCGGGATAATGGGGAGTAGCAACTTTAACGGTCGATCCAGTACGGTGAGCGCGGGAATCTACTGTGAGTGCTTCGTTTAAATCTTATGCTATTGGTGGACCAACCGATTTTTGATTCCAATAAAATTTATGTTCTAGCATATACCCAAGCCATTTTATCAAACCGAGCCCTTGCAATATCGTCCCTTAACGAAGTTTGTCGCTTTTTTTTGGATTTATCTTGATAAACTTTCCCGGTACAACTCATAAAATTGAGTTAGGAAACCTAAAAGGAACTAGTGATTTCTGAAAAAATATGACACCTTAAAACAGTTTACAGAAAAAAATAAACACAAGAACTTTGCAATAACACACACTTGGATTGTATCCGATGCAGCGTTTTCCAGTCAAACGCAAGTCTTATCGCTCCTATCTTACGCTTACGTGAGACTGAAGATTTTCACATTTCGCATGGGTATTGGAGCCGTGGTCCAGTGGTAGAGACACTGGACTTACAATCTAAGAGAACTAGGTTCGATTCCCGGTGACGGTTTCATCCACCACCTATTTTTAAGAAACGCTCTGGTTCCCAAGGTCGACTCAGCTACGGTGAAACGAGTACTCGGGTTTAACTCGACGTAATAATAGGCGGCTGAAGCGTAGTGCTGCCCACATTACCTTCTTCGTATGCCGTTCGACCCTAGTAGTAGTAGTAGCTCATACTTGCTATCTTCTCTCCCATAGCGTTGGAAAGCGCTGCAAAGGAGAGCTACCATTATTATTACTATACTCCCTGTGTCCTTCTAACAAGGACTTTGAATTAAACTAGTTTCGACCTAATGAGATAGTAGTTGTGTTCGGCGCTAGGTGCCGTCTGGCGTTAGGGAACCTCCCTCTAGAAGAAATATGAGGTAAACTAGCACTGGAACAAAGTCGCTAGATGAGGAAACAGGCTTTGAGATAACAGAAAAAAAGCAAATAAAATCTGGACCCAACTAAACACCAACATTAGATGAATAGAATACGAACTAGACTGCAAAGTGCAGTCCTCTATGTGTTAAAAACGCGTAGTAGCAGATTCTTAGGTAGTTGCACTGTCAACAAATGATCTGCTTGCTCTTGGCGGCAGAATGATCACTTCGAAAAAGCTCAGAGAAATTGAATACCCTTTTGCATAAACTAATAGCTTGGGGCACCTATTATATTTAATATTTTCATAATCTGTTCCCCCAAAGCTCCAGATTAGAGATTTCGAGATTTAAAAGAAGACTCATTTTCTTTTTTTTTGTTCTTTTAAACACCCAAATTCAGTGATTTGACAGAAGACTCTTTTTATGTTGTTGTTTGATTCTTCCAAATATCCAGATCAAATATTATTTTTTCCCAAAAAAACCAATGCCTAGCTGTATCCAGGGAACTGAGAAGATGCAAGCTAGCAGTATACAATAAGAGGATAGAGCAAGTTATGTCGTACACATACCTTGACGCCAAAATAACAATTAGAAGAAACCTAGAAGAGAAGGTGCAGAGCCACACAACAAAAGCTTCTCTGATATCAGGATACCTAAACGATGTAATATGGAGGAAGAAGCACATGAGTATACCTAGCATTCTAGCAAGGTCGGAATTTATAAAACATATGTTAGGCCGATCATGACATATGCCATTGAAACTATAGCCGAGAATGGCGAAACCAAAAGATAGCTGAGAACAACAGAGATGATAGTGCTAAGACAACACATAACACGACCATAAGAAAAATGAAGAAATCAGAGAGAGTGGACTACAGAATGTGGTAAGATGGGCCCGAATAAGACGGAAACAGTTGAGAGACCATGAGAATAGGATGCCTGATAACCGGCTGCCCAGAACAGCAAAAACGGGAAGGCCAACACCGCGAGACTCCCAAGAAGACAAGCAAAACGCTGGTACTAAAGCTGGACCTCTGCATCCCAAGAGTGGGAACGTTGTAAGAAACACAGGACCAAGTCCCAACGTAGGAGAAGAAGAAGAAAGATACAAATATTTCAAAAAAGTATGTTTGTGTTGTTGTAGGGTTCTTCCAAAGATCTAGATTTAAGATTAAGAGGTTTGGAGAAAGCAACTCTTTCTGTTGGATTCCTCCAGACATCCAAAATAAAGATCTGGATTGGAAGAAAACTTTTTATGTTGTTGTTGGACCTTTCCAAGCCTTCAGGTTGAATTCTTTTTCCGTTGTTTTCGTTGTTTTATTCTTCCAAATAACCAGACTACATAAAAAACTGGAGATTTCGAAGATACTTTCTCCATTGTTGTTGAATTTTCTTAAACATCCTGATTAAAATTCTCCTTGTTGTTGGATACTTACAAACCTCCAGATTAAAAATCTGGAAATTTGAAGGAAAACTGTTTCTCTTTCTCAATAGAATCTTTAAAGGTGATGTTGAAACCATTGAAAACACCCAGTATCATGAGGAGTTTGACAAATGAGATTTATTCGAATCATCCCCATAATCCAAATTTTAACATGGGAAAATATTTCCACGGAATTTTAGTCGTAATCATAGGTAATCGTGTAACGTGGAATGTAAACGAACGATTCCACAGGATAGTTGAGAATGTGTGACGACACATTAACCGCCTGAGAAATTCCAGCAACCCTTGTCTAGGAGATAGTTTTGATAAGAACCAGCGACTACGTCACATCTATTTAGTAACGTACTGAAGATTCGTTCTTATGGTTGTTTAGGACAAATGAAGAAGATAAAAAGTAATTTAATTGTAAGCTAAAAGCTTTAAAGGAACACTCGAGTGTTTTTAAGCTCTTCAGATAATTGTCAGGACTTCACGCGTGGATTTATCTTTAAGTATTTGCTTTAGGAAAAAATTATTGTGAAGCTATAATGATGAGTGCCGTTTTAACGACTTCTTGGACACTTTCTGTTTTATTGTCTTTCACTTATCAATAAAATACTTCTAGTTAAGCATCTGAGTTGATAAATATTTTGTCATGTTTTAAAACCTTTTAAATATATTGTATACTCGTATATTTATCGCAAGGTTCTGCATTGAAGTATTATTTTACATTAAGCGATAAAGTGCCCCTCGGACAATCAAAAATATGTAATATATGATCGTACCCACATCTAAAGACATGATAAATTTACAAATAGCTTTTAAACATCCGTGGAGGAACGTAGAAAGAAATTAAGCATATTAAATTTGCCGGAAGATAACGTCTATTGGTTTTCTTTTGAAGCACTTTAAAACCATTTAATACGTAAAAAGCGGTGTTCGTGTAATAATCATAAAATGTAGTACGTTTTATTTTTTTAATTTCGCTCTGGTTAAAAGAGGCATTAACTCACACATAATAATATTTTTAGTGATCCATTAAAACTTAAATAACGGCTTCAACTAATCGTTTTTCGCGTTTGCGGATGGAACTAGTACATCTTAATTACATTAAACGCGCTCTGAAACTAAAAACTTCAACGTTTAAAGATATTTTGTGTTTCACGTAGCGGTGTAATCACGGGGATTGATATCTAATTAATGGCTCATAAACTGAATCATTACTTTTTAGAGAAGTGTTTGAATCATAATGAGTGCAGCTTTAATTTACTACGAGAGAAAGATTTGAATTCTACTTTTTTTTTCAGGTAAGTCTTCAACTTCGTTTCCTAATGCAAAAAATACTCGACGCAGGTGAGTTACGCCAAACTTAGATAAATCGTGTTTTTAAAAATGTGACAGGTATCTTGATATATAATCAAAGACAAGCTGCCTTTTTACTGTTACTTGTCTGTGTTGCACGTATATAATTTTCAAACACATCAACTTATTTTGAACATAAATTGCCAGTCTATATTATATAATTAAATATATTTTGGAAGTTGGGAATCACAAACGAGCCATTGGCATGTGAAACCTCACGGTCTTGTTAAAATTAGTTAGTGGTTCATTTTAGATTTCTCAGAAATGTTAAGTTTTTTGATTTTCGACTTTTTCTAGAAATTTTAAGTTACGTAGACAAAATTACAAAATATCAAATTTTTTCTCAAAATTTCGAATTAAACTTACATTTTCCAGAAAAAAAGTCAAAATTTAAGTTAACTTGAAATTAAGAATCTTCAAATTTTGAATTTCGAAACTTTCTTTGAGATTTTAAGTTGAAATATTTAAAAAAACGTGATTGAAAGTATCACCCTAAGACTTTTTTTTTGATAATATTATGTTTCTTTTGGCCTTTGGGGTCTTTTTTTAAAGATAGCACGTACAATGTAAACATTTTAGACATTTTTCCTAAACGACTTTAATTTATTTATTGAACTTTCCTTTTGCATCCACAAAAAGAATGTTTATGACTTTCTCGATTAAATTCAAATTTTTGGTAGTTTACATTGAATTTTTATATCTAAAGTAGCACTTTTTAGGAACATTTTTTCAAGATTCATTTAGCATTCGTAATTATTTTGAAAATTTTGGTTTTAAACTCCAAATGTTAAAATTGAAATTAATTAATTTAATTAACAAATGTCGAGTTCAAACTGAAATTTTCGACAGTTTAGTTCAGGCATGGGAAACCTGAAACTTCAAGACCATATCGTTCTTTTAAGGTATTAAGGGTTTTAAACCACTTTTCATATAAAAATTAACATTAATAAACATATGTGAATTGGAGTGGAAATTTCAAGAAGCAATTTAGCAACAAGAAAAGTTAGAAACCCAATTTAAGAATAAGTCAAATATTCAGAAAATTCAACATTAATAACAATATTTCAAATCTTCAGCTGCATTCTCGAAATTTTGACTTTGTACTAGAAAGATTAAAATTTCTAGAAAAGTTTAGGTTATCAAAATTTCCAATTAGAGGTGAAACTATTTCTCAACTCAAAATTTAACTTCAAAAAAAATAATTTAAATTTAGAGACCAGGTAATCATAATTCCTAGAAACATTTAATTTCAAATTGGAATCCAGATTTAAGTACGACCTATAAAAATGTTTCTAAGAAAATCAACAAAACTGTTCACAAAATTCCGAAATTTGCCAGAAATTTTAAAGTTTTTGGAGAAATTCAGAGAAAATGATGTCGAAGTTAATTTCGACTCTTTTCTCAGACCTAGAATTTTTCATAAGTGACGTATGATTTTTTTTAATATTTCCATCCCTTCTTCCGCACGTTTCTAACATTTAAACGGCCCTCGCCCCCTTTAAAAACCGGTAAGATTTTTCAAAGTGTAAAATCAGTGCTGCGTGTCGTGTCCTCCTTGTAGTGACAAAAAACTAAAAAAAAACTACATCAAAAAAATATAAGCAAATTAAACGACTTAAAAAAATAATTTAGGACAATTCACAAAATTGACTTGAGGTAGTTCTAGATTCCCATTTACTCGTTTCGGAGTTTCATAAAATGTAAACCGACCTCCCCTTCATTTGCACCCACGCAATTAGTGGGTTTAGATTTACAACGCAGCTGAGTAAGTTTATTAATAGAGAGAGAGAGACGTCCTCAACAGAGAAGCCCGAAAAAGTAACTTTAATAGTAATAAAGATTAATAAATTCAGCCGAGGAGTATCTTTTATCTATTTAAATGAAGAAGTGGTCTATTTTAGGTCATTAGTAACCGATTCTTTGTTTGTGAAGATAAGTGAGTAGATTTGTAATTTGGAAAGAGGCTCCCCAAGGTGTTTTTGTCTAATGTTCACGTCAGGCGCAAGGTGTTGCCGTATATCTGCCATCTCGCTACCGCATATTCTATGCGCGTTTATAAATCATAGTCTTCAGGAAAAACTGAGGAGAAACGTAGGTTTGACAAAGTTAAATAAACAATTGCTGGAAATGTCAGTGGTGTTTAGTTCTACGCTGGATAGGATGATAAATGCCTATTCACGTTACTTTCGCCATTCTAGCATGTAGTACCCGTGTCTTAACTGGTACGCCCACATTTTCTACAGCCTATTTTAAACACTCCAATTGTGATATTATTTATTAAAGTGTATCTAGCATAAATCAGTCTCTGACTAACGGCCAGGATATGTGTAGCAACATAGATAACTCAATTACACGTAATCCGATGGCTATTAACATGTTTGTATACGCCTAGAAAAATTGTGGTTTATAAAACTACAACAACTTTTTAATGCATCAATTTCCATATTAAGCTAATAATGTTCGCTGTCCGCGGCTCCGGAGACACCTCTTACAAGCCCGGGCTATTAAACTAGATTTACAAACAGGCAGCATTGTTTTGTCACTCTGTTTTAACAACTGTTTTATGACAGTTCTTGTCTAAACATTTTTCATTACTCTTTTTTTTTCGTTTGATTTCCAGAAAATAATCCATATTTCTAGATTCAAATCGGATTTTCTGAGAATAAAATTCTAAATCACCGGAAAATGAGAAGTCAAAAAAATCAGAATTATAAGAAAATTAAGTTGAATCTCAAGATTTTGAGAAAAAAACGAAAATTTTGAAAAAAGTATAACTTATACGCAGTTGTCATTTATGTGTCAAATGTTAGTAAAATAGATAAGAAAGTTAAAGTGTATTATTATTCATTTAGTTTCGGTTATCCCTGCTGATGCTTATAGTGCCCCCATGATCAACGATTAATAAAGCCCATTCTTTTCAAAAATTTCAGAACCTCCTCTATGGGTATTTCCACTATAGTCCTTGGTTCAGTTATAACGTCCCCATGGCTGGAATGTCTATCCCTTGCCAAAGGTGGACATTCAGATAATATGTGCAGAGAATTTTCTTTTTCCTTCTCACTTTTTCTACAAGTAGAATTTGCTTTTGCACCAATTGTTGTAAGATGTTTATTGATCACAATGTGCCATAAACAATCAAACTGTCAACCCGAGCTGATATAGAGTTAAGAGTGCCTTGGCTCTCTTTTCTGATGGTCTGTTAGGAACAACGATATTGTCTCAGGACATTGACACTCCAGTGAATGTGTGTTCTCTTTTCTGATGGTCTGTTAAAGAACAACGCCATTGTCTCAGGACATTGACACTCCTCCAGTGAATCTGTGTTCTCTCTTTGGTAGTTTCTTTATGACCTGCCTTGCCAGTTTATACTGCAAATGGACAAGTAGGTTCTGGTCCCAGTAGAGGAAATTTTGCTCCTCTTTTGTCTAAAAGGTTGCTCTGATATTCCCTCCAATTCTTCCTTCCTGCTTCTTCAATGTGACCCATCACATTATAGCTGTATTGTACTGTGCTAATTTACTTAGCTTTTTGGCACAAACTTTGGCCGTTCTGGAGCTAATTTCGTAGGCTCTAAGCGTATTTAGTATTGCTTGGCTGTTACTATAGATCAAAATTCTCTTATTGTCACAAGATCTCCAGATCAATTCTTTAACACAGGTTGTCATGGCAGTGATTTCTGCTTGAAATTCAAATGCTGGCCTTATGAAAAATTCATTTCCTGGTTCTTTGCAAGTTATTCCCGCACTAGTCCTTGCTTTGGATCCATCTGCAAACCAGATTGGTCTGCTTGCTCCTTTTGGTTCCGATAACTGCACTCCTCTTTCTGGTATTTTTACTTGGTAGGGTTTGTGAAAGTTGATAAGACTCTTTGATCTGTCTGAAGTCATACGATATGATTATCACAGATTTGCTTAAATATTTCTGTATGACATGTGAATATGATTTCATTTCATACCATACCGATTAACCTGTAAGCTGCTGACAAGCTTCCACCTGCACCAATAAATGAAGTGGAAGGAAACCCAGTAGTGGTTCCGTGGCTACATGGTCTCTGTTATTTCCAAGCAAGCTCGCCTTTGCATCTTGCCTAGTTTGGTAATGGGATCCTTTTTTCTGGCTTTATGCCACCAGATTAAAGATGCATATATGGCAATGCTGTAACTTTGGAATATATCTAGTGGACCACAATAGGTCCCCATTACCTATCATACTTCTAAAAGCCCAAAGGGCCCTAGTAGCTATAGTAGTCATTTTTTCTACATAAGCTTCGAAGCCAAGTTTGATATCTGAAGTCCCGAAAACTTCCCTTATCGTCGGAATTTTTTATCCTCCTAAACTTGATGATCTAAAGTCTCTTTAGATCATCAAGATTCCTTTTTTAGGGAAAGCAACTATTGTGGTTTTCGCAGGGTTCATTGTTAGTCCCTCTATTAGCCACCACGTCTGATTACTAAATTTGAGCTTACATCTTATAATATTAGATCAAAAAAAAGGTATCAGTGCCCGTTGCACTGATACCTGATAAAGGCCCTGAAAATTTGCCGCTAATTGGTAAGGTTAAATCATCTGCAAATCCTTGCGGATAGAATCCTTCTAGTACTCTCAGCATATCCTCCACCACAAGCACAGTATAGATATTAGCTTACGCATACAGTAGCGAGAAGAAGCGGTACCTTTAATCTTGAAGTAATTAAAATCGTTGACCTTCAATGGAGTCAGCCATTTTGGGGATTGTACGCTCCCGCGAAAATTTAAATCTATTTGTTAAACAAAACCATCAAGTTTATTCATTTCAATAGTTTTTCCCGTTTCAATTCTAACTTACTGCCTTACATGTAGTCCAAAAATACTTGTTCGCATGTATTTTTTAAATAATGTGTTGACAAATGACCAATTAAATGTTCTGTAATTAAACAGTTAAACGTGCTCAAAATTGAAAATATGTTCAACCGCAACCACGTACTAGTTTCGGCTTTACTTGGCCTCATCAGCAACGTACGGTGGTTGTATACACTTCCAACTTAAAGCCTGTAATCAGCCGTATAAGTATCCAAGAGAGTAAACCCCCATTGGGTGACCTGTAACTGACTTTTAACTGTTTATTACGGAAACATTTTCGCTACATGCTAATTGAAGCATTCTTCTCTGCTGAGATAATAAGCCTTATATATACGAATATATACAAGTTTATTACAATGCAATTGAAATCTAATTTCATTAGAATTTAATGAAAACTAGATTGCAATTGCAAAGTTCACGAATATGAGGCAAAGCTTGTATCACGGGTTGCATCGCAACATCCATAGATAAAAACGCGATGCAACCGGTGCAAACCGGTGCAAACTTTGCCTCATCTTCCTGAACTTTGCAATTGCAATCTAGTTTTCATTAGATTCTAATGAAATTAGATTTCAATTGCATTGTAATAAACTTGTACATATTCGTATATGCAAGGCTTATTATCTTAGCAAATAATGTGTATTTAGTAATTACTGATAACCTGATAAGTATAAAGAATAAGCAAAGAAAAACTAAACACAGATTGTGACTGACGACAAAATAATTTCTGCAGGAAACAACTTGTTTATTTCCTTGTATAAACACAGTTTTTTTAATAAAACAAAATGAATTGCGGTTAGAATTTTACCGTTTGCCGTCTTTTGGAAATTTAAAAAAAAACTGATTTAATCAAATTATTATTTTTGTTAGTTACATTTATGAATAGAACATGTAAAAATCTACTCTTTTTACCGCAATGAATTATAACAAGACTGATATTTAAATAACACTGATTCAATGTTGCCAGATGACCTAAATATTATACGCGAACCATCCCCTTAAAAATTCCACAATTCGGATGAAAATCCCTGACCATATCAAATTTCTCGAACATACATAAATGTAGATAAATTGTTTTACATTTTTACAATGAATGGATAACATATGAACGTAAAGCAAAAAACCATATTCGCTCAAGTGCGACATTTTTCCGAACACTTGGCAACTCTGAACTGATATTCGGTTATCCAATGACCATAGATTTTATTTCTGGTTATCATAGAACACTGCAACGCCATGTTCTGGATTATACAAATTTACTCATGAGCAAACAAAGTTCGTGACAAAATTTTGGCACTTACCCTACTGCCACGCAAACAGTCTTGGCTGCAGTTACTGCTATGGTTACAGTGCCAAGTGATGTTTTTATTTTCCGATTTTGAAGCATAAAGTATATCCATTGGATCAGCCCCATGACTCCCTACAGTTCTTTTAATAGATGCACATGACATGTTGACAAACGCACCTTTAATGTCTAGGAAGTCTTCTAAAGCAATTTCCTTGCTCGTGTAAGCCCAGATCAGATGATTTTCCCGCTTACTAGGCATGCTAGTGTTGATGTAAGAGGAAAATCCTTCAAGCATCGTTCCTAATATACCTATCAACTAGCTTTTCCATTTTCTTGACCATGAATGATGTCAAGCTGATTATTCTGAAGAACTGGGCATAAGAATTTCATCCTGATTTAGGTATGAAAACCACCCTGGTCCTTCTCCAATCCAAAAGCACATACCTGTGGCAGCAGAAGCCCTGAATATTGTGCACAAAGGTGAGGACGGTACTTCGACTCCTTGTTCTAGCATTAGTGATAATATCCTGTCTGAGCCAGATGATTTATATGGTTTGAAATAATTTATGATTCTGATTATGTCAAATTAGTTTGTTATTTTCCAGCTTTGACTTGATCCCCGATTTTGCAATATTTTCGCTGTGTGCAGGAAAGGGTACACATTCCGGAAATTGCGCCCAACATAAAACCTTAAGAGACTCCTACGAATGTGTATACTCCTCCAGTATCGTTTGCAAAGATCCCAAAATACTGTAATTATTCCTTTCCAATGCTTCTGGAGTCTAGCATATTTTGGTGCTTTCTCAATCCCATAGCAGTACTTCCTCCAGGAAATGTTTTTTGCTTTTTTAATGGAATTTACATATCCTCGTCTTGAAGTCTTATATTTCTCCCAACGTTGGGTCCCTTTCCGTCGGTTAAATTTCCTGCGTGTAAATATGTAAAAATGTAAAATGTAAATGTAGTGAAAGAAATATTGAAATTTGAAATAAACCTCAGAATTAAAAAGTCGAGTTTAAACTAAATTTCCACTGTTTCTCCAAATTTCATTTCAAGAAAAAAAAATGGAAATTGCGGAATGAAGTTAAAAATTTGAAAAAGAAATTTAAAAAAAAATCATATTTTGAGTCAATATTAGCAACTCTCGACCCTTTCCACTCTTTCCAAACTCTACAAATTATACATGGTATCGTTATACGTTTAAGACGTTTTTCAAAAATATTGTTTGATATTGGTGACTAATCAGGTAGATGTAAATTAAATCTTATCTAAATCCCATTGTTGGTGGAAGTACCTAATTTATATTCATTGGATAACTAAATTTAGCTACCCCGTAGTTATTTTTATGCATTAGTTTGCTTTACTCGCTCTGTTTGAGTGACATCGTTGTTGTCTTTCCAAATATTTGTCAACAAGTATGAAATTTTGAAAACTTATACATAAAAAGTAGCTTCCCTTGTTGGTTAGTTTTTAATCATCGTCTTGTCATCACTATCAAATGACAGGTTGTCAATAAGCCAAACTTCGGTGCGTGGGTATACAGCCTGATAGTTGTTGCGAAGCTAATTTGGTCGGTTATATTTCATCGTGAAGGCTCCGAGGGGTGACACACATGCCTACCTAGAAAAGATTTATTTTCAGCGGTGAGAGAGGATAATTAACGTATTACTTATTGTAAATTATTTTTGTAAAGAACTTGTACAGATAAGGCTGTATAGTCGTAAACAACGCTAACAACGACACAATGTCAGTAATGCATATGCAACAACTCCATCCGACGTAAACTAGCAGTTAGCACTTTGGTTGGTAGCACGGATACCAGATAATGCAGATAACAAAACCTCTCGTTCACCAACCTATAAATCCACTCTAGGCAAATCATGAAAGCAGCTCCTATTCCCGTTTTTCGCAAAATTTAAATTAGTTTCACCAGTTTTTTTTCGGTTGCCTCGAGCCTCGAGTAGAACCTGGCAGGAAATATGTAAAACATTCAAATTGTATGAAAACGTTTCAGCTTGAAATATTTGACATGGTGGATGCATTTATTCGGTTAATAGCCAAGTGTTAACAATTATTTCTTACTCAAACCCATGACTTCGTGGGATTTTCAAGATAACTGTATTATTAATGAAGCAAAACCTCCTATTATTAGAGGACGTCTTTCTTAGAAAGGCTTTGCGTATGTTCTTGTGGATTGTATATTTAGAACTAATTATATTTATAATGATATAGCCTTTTATGCATTTAATTAGAGAAGCGTTATGGCAACAGCTTCTTTATTTACGGTATACTAGCATAAGTGCTGAAATATTCATGTCTTTACTTAAACCTGACACTGACACAGTTCCATTATGGGAATTTTATTTGATTAAGTAGCGAATAAATTTGTTTCAAGTCGCTGCGAAAGCTTGATTGACAAAATTTTGGATTTATTTCCATAAAGCAGGATGTTAAAAATAATTTAAAATGTCTTCTTAAGCTTAAACTTGGTCTTTCGATGAGAATAATCTACATTTGATAACACCAGTCTACATTAAATACAGATGACATGTCTTACGCCACCCAGACGTTTGCCTTTCGCAAATGAAGATTTATGAAGGTATTAAGACACGGAGTACCAAATATTTTTTTCCTCTTGCCCGCCTTTAAATTAAGAATAAGAAAAACTTATTCAGATTTAATATTTTTAAAATTAAATGCTACGCTTCTATATATTACTAGAACCCAGATAGTAGAACGAAACCAAGAATCAAAATAAAAATTTGGCAAATAAAATGTCTCATTTAAATAAAATGTCTCATTTAGACAAAGAAAGCAAAAATACATCTTCTCTTTAATGGGAATTCTACAAGTAAGATAAATTTTCGAAATGTAAATTCATTTAGAATCCTTTGACTTGGGTGAAAATCAAGAACTCAAAATTGTTAATTATTTGGTCACGAAGATTTTTGCTTCCGAAATTCAACTGCGTCAAAGTTTCGTCCATTCTAGGAGAACACTTCGTCACGAACGAAACTACAATGAAGTGCCAATCAGGACAAGATGGCACATAATTTATCTAGCAACAGTTTAAATTTATTATTATCTTTTCGTTATCAAAAATTCACGTATTTGTTTTTTCTATAATGCTTGAAGCTTAAACCTTTAAACTCAATCAAAGAGTAAAGTTGCGGCCGTAAACTGTCCAATTTACTTTCGTATGCCATCAGTAGTAAATAATCACCCTGGAAATATTCAAAAGCAGGGATTAAGTCCGCATGAACAGATGACAATTGTATGAAACCTATGAACGCTCAACAGCTTATGGTTCGAAGATTATGTAAAGTGCATGTAATGTACTGGTTTAATTCATCTCCTCCGCATAAAAAACTTGCCCCCAACTTAAATACTCTAGGTTTTGTTATTCCAAATTGCTACCTATGCCCAACAAATAGAACACAATCGGGCTACACCTTTTTATCTTAGATTTAATCAGAAGTTTATCAAGCTCCCTTCAAATCGTGTCCGTTAGGTTTTTGTCGCTACCCTTTGGCACACTAGAAGTCTCTATAAAGCTTTTATACTTTCTCGCTGAAATACGCATAAAATACTATTGTATTGCTGTTACTTCCAGTTTTGCTTCACGTTTACTTATTTAAAATTACCAAGGTGTTGACCATGAGGTCTCTAAATTAGGGATGATCCATGTGCAGAAAACAACTTTGTTTAAAATAAAATATCAATGTTATCCTTTTTATTCAATATGTGGAATATTTTTTTTAATTCAACATTCGTTTATTCAACCAGTGTCTCCATTAATTTCTTTTCTTGTTAGAAATTTCCAGTTTTTTCGATTTTTTTCTCGAAATTTTTAGTCTTTATTTGAAATTTTTAATTGTTTGCTTAATTTTTGTATTCTTGTTTCTGAATTGAAACTTTTGACTTATTTTTTAATTCAAACTTTCGACTTATTTTTTGAAGGAAATATATATGAAATATCTTGTTACGCGTTATTGGTTCAGAAAATTAAACACTGTGGTTTTTAATACATTTATTTAATGAAACAACTGAACAACTTATTCATATAACTGTAAATTACAACTCTTATATTGGTATTCCTTGTATACTAGATTATTCTAAGTCTCGAATTCACAACTACGTATCTCCTTAATAGAAATAATTACTTGTAAACCATCTACAAACGTCTCGAATCTATGAGTAATTTCTCTAGCTACGTATCTCCTAATTTCTACTAAACGTCTAATAAACACCTTTTAACTTTATACTCTATTACAATGTAAATCCAAAATTTTAAAACCAAAATCAAAATTTTTTGCAGAGGGCCGAAATTTTGCAATAAAAATAGAAATTGCATAATTAAAATCAAAACTTGGAGAAATATCTCGAAATTATGAAAAGCTATCGGCACCTCTGGAAAATTAAAAATTTCGAGTCAGTGATCAAGATTTTTACTATTTTTACCTGCAGTTTCTATTAGAGGTTGATTTCATTTAATTGTTTAAGATTTCTTTTTTACGTCTTCAGGTTTTGACTAGAAAAACTGCGAGAAAAAATTAAAATATTAAGTTGAAATTTAAAATTGGGGAAAAGCCCGGATTCCAAAGTTGGAGAACATTGTTTGTAAAAAAGGAAAATGAAAATAATTAAGATCTTTAGAAAACATAAAATTTTAAAAAATGGTTTTTGGAAATTTGGTATTTTGTAAGGAAGTTATTTTTTCTCCAAATTTCACGTTTCGATTTTAATTCATTTCTTAGAAATATGACTTTAAAATGGAGTTGATTTAAGCTAAACTGAAACCTTCGACTTAATTCAGGAAATTTTGGGTATAAAATCATTTTAAATTAAAAATTTCTAGGTTAAAAGAATGTGTTACGGAATTTTTCCCCAGTGAAGGAGTCGTGGCTTAGTATTTATAATTTCCGAGAAATTCTTCCAAGTGCCACTATCAATCTATGAAATAATTTCCTTCACTATCGCCGGCTAGTATTGGGAAAAGAGCAAGAACCTCTTCTTATTACAGGCTGGGAGTCGTACACCCCTGTGAGGACCCCTCCTTTGGGCTGATGTGATAATCTAGTGAGTGGAAAACTTTCCAAAAATTTGTCCGGAAGTCAGGAGTGAAAATATTTCTAAGTCTAAGATTCCGCTTAAATAGAATCAAATTTTGTAATTGCGCGGCACTAGCGGTGGCCTAGCCACAAGCACTATCTCTACTGAAAATTTAAACCGTAACAGATGTACCTAATATCAGGAAAAATTTGAATTTCCAAAATAAAATTTCGATGAATTACAAATCTGAAGTTGAAACTGGAATTTTGTAAAGAAAAGTTGAATTTTACATTGAAATCACTAGATTAAAATCAAAATTTACAGAAAAAACTTGATTCTCTTAATTTGAAAAAATAGAAATTACGAGAAAAAGAGACATTTGGCACAAATTCTCAAAATTTAAAAAACATAGTTTTATGCACACACATCTCGAATTTTGTTCTTCATTTTTTAATTCTTATTTTCACTTTTAAACTTTCAACTTTAAAGCCAATTTTTTTTAGTGCAAATCGACATTCCCACTTTTTTCTCAAAGTTTGCATCTCAAATTTTTAGTTTTTTCTTAAAATCTTAAGTTAAACAATCAAATTTTTGACTTAACCAACTTTCGACTTTGTTCCCGAAAGATTGAAAATGATATCGGAAATTTTCGGATGAAGTCGAGAAAAAGTCTAAATTTTTAACAAAAAATGTAGATGTTTCTAGTAAAAAGACGAAATTTAGAGAAAAAGTTTAACATTTTGAGAAAATATCGAAATATCGACAAAATGTCGAAATTTCGAGAAAATGGTCGAGATTTACAGAAAATTTAAAATCTTGTTTATTATTTACATCGAAATGTCTGCATTAAAATTCGAATTTTGAGAAAGCAGTCGAAATGGGTATGACATCCATGATGAAGGACCCAAAAAAGTGAAGATTGAAAGTTCTCTTAGATAAAGTTAAATATACAGTGCTAGTCTGTAACCTGGAATAAATTCAGTAAATCAAAGATTTTTTTTTCGGAAATAGGCTCGGACACTTCGATTAATATTTTAATTTGCGCTCTTTTTATGTAGGAAAGTTTTATACAAAGTGTCTCAAATTTAAGATATGACTTCTACAACAATTTTTTTAAATGGCAACCATATATTTTTCTTGGCTATTCTTAAAGAATATATCAAGTTACACATGCGTACCAATTTTTCTATGTCTGGCAATTTAAAAGATATTTATCGAATATTAACTAATTTGAAACATTAAGGAATCTGATTCAACTCAATAATCTCTTTTTTTAAAGTTTAATCCACTCGCAAAGGGTAACCCCATTATGCTTTCAAAGCCCTGCGAGTAGGATGCGGAAACAAGGATAGATGGCGATGAACCGCCTTCTTAAAAAGGATAGGTTGTAATTTTTGGGGAAAATTCCTATCGGTAACAAGTTCCATAACTTGGAAGTTCTATAGAAAAAGGAGTCTCCGTAGACAGAAGTCCTCACTGTGTCAAGCTGGACCGCACAGGAATTTGCTGTCTCCAACTGTACGCCTCAAGAATCTTGCCCTTGGGGGGATCAATCCTATTAGTTCCTGCGAGCATCTTCCATGATAGTACTTGTAGAAAAGAGACAAGTCACCAACCATACGCCTGTGCTCTAGTGTTTCGAGAAAATCGGTTAGACTCTCGTCATCAATCAGGCGAATCGCTCTTCTTTGAATTGAATCCAAGAGAGCCTAACTTAAGCTTTGTATAGTGTCAATAGCTGATGAGATGTGAAGTACTGTTTGGCTCTAAAAAGAAAGCCTAGCTTCTGAGAGGCGGATTTGGCAATGGCGCGCACATGATCGTTCCAAGAGAAGTTAGTGCTCGCATTCACTCCTAGGATAGATAGTTTAGATATATAGGATTGGAAGTTGAAGCTAAGAGATCAGTTATGTGTAACAGAAATAGAGTACGAGACAAGACAGACCCCTGAGGCACCCCTGCGTTAATCTCAAATGTCTCGGATGAGATGCCATCGACGACAACCTGAAGAGATCTGTCAGCGAGCAAATTGGATATCAAATGACAGAGTCTAGGACTAAGACCATAAGATTTTAATAGGGACAGGCTGCACTCTAGCAAATTTCCAGATGTTAGGAAATACATCTTTGTCGTAAGAGAGTGTGAATAATTTACTTAGGACAGAAGTCAACTCTGGGGCGCACTTCTTAAGAACAATAGCGGGAATACCATCAAGGCCAAAAGCTTTCGAGGTGTCGAGCTCAAGGAGAATCTTCCTGATTGTGCGTTGTCTGGTCTGAAAACGATAAAACGACAATAAATGTTTTGTTTCTGTTTCTGTGATGCTAATGTTTAAGGTGGGTAGGTCATCACTCTTCCGTACCCGAGAGTCCTGCCGGTTTTCTGCAAGGCCAAAAGCTTTCGAGGTATCGAGCTCAAGGAGAATCTTCCTGATTGTGCGTTGTCTGGTCTGAAAACGATAAAACGACAATAAATGTTCAAAATGTTGTCCATTTACTAACTGACAATACTCTAAAAGGAACTAAAACTCATTTTGAACATTTCTAATTACATCAGGGGAAATTAGTCTACACTCCTGTCTTATTCGTCCTTTCAACTCCTCAATATTTGCAGGTTTGTTCTTAAAAGCTTTGCTCTTCAAATAAGAAATGGACCATAGGTGTTTAGTCGGGAGACCTGGATGGCCATTCAAAAGGTCCTCCTCTACCAATCCATCTGCCTGGAAATACATCATCCAGATACTCATGGACAGGTTTTGCAAAATGAGGAGGGACACCGTCCTGTTGAAACCAGTTGTTTGTATTCGGAACATCAGCTTCGACCGGATCAGGAAACAAAATAGCTAAATCAGGAATTAGCTCTTCTTGCAAGAATTCTATATATCCTGCCCCATTGAGATTTCGTTGGAAGAAAATTGGTCCTATAACTCGATCACCAACAATCCCTGCCCAAACATTGACTTTCTCTGGATGTTGAGTGTGGCCTTCCCTCATCCAATGTGGGTTGTTGTCTGCCCAGTAACGACAATTTTGACGATTTAAATCATCTTTTAACATAAAAACGTTGATTCATCTGAAATCTATGCTTAGAACATTTCTGTCCAGTGGATCCATTATTCGTTCGCAAAACTGGAGTCTTCTAGCCGAATCATCTTCTAAGAGTTCATGGAGGATTGTCATTTTATAAGGATGAAATTTTCGCATTTTCAGAATTCTTGCAACTGAAGACTGGTTAATTTCGAGTTCCCTCTATCTAGTGGGGACCTGAGGATTTTCTTGGATAGAGAGAAGTACATTAATTTTGACATCTTCATTGAGCGCATTCTGACGGGGATTTATTGTTTTTCTTGAATGTCCATTTTCCTGAAACTGATTTTCAATCTTGCTTACAATACTTTGCGATATGGGTGGTAAATCAGGATACTTCTCTCTGAATAAACGAATAACTTCACTTTGTGTTCTTGTTCTATCTCCGCAGCCAATCATTATTAAAATTTCAATCTAGTGGGTTTTAGTTAAGTATGGTATTTTGGTCGATTTTTTAATAAATTGTGTTTCTCACTAAACGTCAAACTAATAGCCTCTTCGATCATCAATACGATAATACTCTTCTTATTTGTTTTTATTAACTTTCTTTATAAGATTGTGATAAGACATCAACCCAAAATGTCAAACGAATACCTTTTGATACGCGATTTTTAAACTTTATGAAAATTGTATTGAATTGAATCAGATTTCTTGATTTTTCGAATTAGTTACTAATTTGTAAACATCTTTTAAATGACAAGGAATAAAAAATTGAAATTTGCTATGCATTTGTAACTTGATATATCCATTAAGAATAGTCAAGATAAAAATAGGGTTGCCATTTAAAAAAATTGTCCATGATGTCATATCTTAAATTTGGGACATGCTGTATACAATTTTCCTACATCAAAAAGAACGAAAATTAAAATATTAATCGACGTGGCCAAACATATTTCCAAAAAAAAAACTATCTCTGATTTACTGAATTTATTCCAAGTTAAAGACTAGCACTGTATATAAATATATATCCTCCTTTTCGGAGCATAGAGCGTCCACAAAACTCCTCCAATTCACTTTGTTCTTAGCCAATCTATTTATTTCGTTTCCGGTGTTCCCCTTTTTTAATTCTTCATTTGTGATTCTTTTCCATGTGCTGGTTGGCCTCGGTGTCTCTGTCCTGTAGCTGCCCATCTATTTAGGAGTTTTGTTTCTGTTTCTGTGATGCTAATGTTTAAGGTGGGTAGGTCATCACTCTTCCGTACCCGAGAGTCCTGCCGGTTTTCTGTTGCTCTGTCATCTTTCGTGTTAGTTTCTAAACTTTTCTCTTACCCAATATTTTTTCTTTTCCTTGTTTCCATTTTTTCTATTCTTATTTTGATCTTTACTTCCTTTTTCAACTGTCCTTTTTCTTTGCCTGTTCGTTATAATTTTATGATCCATATCCAAATTTTCCTTTAGTTTTTTGAACTATCAGGGTGCTTCATGAAATCTTCTATTCTTTGTTTGATCTGATTCCATTTAAGTGTTTTGCCATCTACTTCTATTCTTTGGCAGCGAAACCTTATTCTCTGTCCTTTGGTTCGTTCTTCTTTTGCAGTATTTCTAATTATTTTTTGTATTTCTCTTTCTTTGTTATGGTAACTAAGTTACGTGAGAGAGTCAATGAAAAATAAAAAAAACTAGATTTAGGTTTCTCTTAGATTAACTTAAATGTGGTTGATTAGGCACACATCGATGGATATATAGAAGGATAGATATGTAATCAAGCAAAAATGTCTCCATTTTTATACAACAGTGCATACAGTACACAAATACTTACGTATACTAGTGGAGCTACCGCAGTTTTAACTGGAAGTATAAATTATCCAGTCAAATAAATTAAATACGTCGAATGCTTCAAACGGGTAGCAATTGTAGATTGCGTCTGAAAGCAAAATATTTAATGCCAAGAATTAAAATAATATACTAATAGGCGCATAATGGGTAGGAATAATTTATACCCATCCTGCAAATTATAGTACGCAGCGATGTATGTAGTTATTTTTATTGGGTAGACCGAATGCAGCTGCTTTACGTTTTATTCTACGACATTAGCGACTTGTCAGGTATAACGCACAAAGTTACCCCCATTTTAGCCAGAAAATAACTACTATATCACATGTCTGCTATATAATGATACGTATTTTTTCTCCGGAATTAATACAATTTGCGGAAATCCTGGAGGACTAATAGATCGGTGTACAATGCAAATTAATGTCATTGTCAACATTAAATAAGTGACATTCACAATATTTTGTGCTGCAAGTCAAAAACAGCAAACCTCAATTGTCCGATGAAGTCCAGGGAAGAAGAAAGTTATAACCTCAAATAAAATCATCAGCTATGAGTAAACTGGAGGTAAAATAGCCTAAAAGGTGTACCCCTAAAAATACTCTACATTCTAGTAAAAGTTTCCTTAAAACCAATTTAGCAGTTTCTGAGATTAGCCCAGACAAAAGCCCTATCGATAGACACTCAGATAGATTATGTAGCGCCATTACCCAAATTTTATCTTTAAAGTCAGTAACGTGAAGGAAAGTTGATTGAGGAGGAAAATTTATTAGGCATTGTTTATGAAAGTAATTTTTACTCAAAATATATACTTACAACTTTTACTTTTGTTTCTAAACGATGTAAAGTTCAAAATTTTAATTTTTTCTAATAGTTTTGCCCATTTCTTTCAAAATGTCACTCCTAATTTTGAAATTTCGATTACTTTTGGTAATTTCAAGCCACTGTTTGTTATTATGTGCAATGTCATTTGAGGTCAATATATCAATAAAAAAGCCAGAATTTTTAAACTATCGAAATTCCAATTTTTTTTTCAGAATTTCGTGCTTCTTGAGAACGTCAATTAGAATATCTACTTTTTTAACGATAACTTTAAATTCGAAAAGAAAGAAAGTGGAAATCTCAAGATAGAGATTTAAATCTTGAGGTAAAGGAGATAAGTTCGAAAAAAAATTGAAAACGCGAAAAAACAAAATTTTTGTAATTCATAAAAGAAAGTTCAAAAAAATGTTTTGCAATTTTTTTTACAAATTTTTATTACTTTAAAATCTGAACTTTGTTTTTGAATTTAAAATTTAAGGTTTTAGGTTAACTTTGGAATTTTTTAGTTTCAACTTTAAGGTACATAAGAGTAGATCGAAATTTTGAGAAATAAAAATTTTCAGATGAAATTCAAAAATTTCACTTTAAATACGAAATATAAAAAATAAGTTTTAAGTTAATAATTAAACATTAAAGTGAGATGAAAAGAATCAACATATTTTTTACAAAGCTTTCGGATTTATTATTAGAAATTACAACTTTTAAAATTACAACGTTTTTAGAAACATAAATTTTAAAATTTGAACTTTTTTAGTAATTTAACTGAGGTTGAAATGTATTAATTTGGAAAAAAAGTAAAAATCATAGTTTTAAGATTTTGATCGTAAGCTTAAAGTCAAAAGTGTGAAAAAAAAGTAAAAATTTTAAAATAAAAATACTCCGGAATTTCTAAGAACAAAAACCTGCAAAACATGTTTTTTACATTTTTTTAGAAATCAGGATTTTTTGAAAATCTCGCCTTTGTTTACAGAATTTCAAGTTTAAAAGTGAGATTGCTATTTTTCTAATTTAAATCTTAATGTTAGAATTTCCTGATTAAGTTCGAAATGTCAAGAAAAAATGTTAAATTGAAACTGAATTCTAAAAATTTACTTTTATTTCGAAGTATAAAAAATTAAATCTAAAATTAGTTTTTAGTTTTGAGATCGAAAATCGAAATACAAATCTTATCCCCTAAAACCAAGAAAGATTAAAAAATACAACGAAGGTTACTCTAACGCGTTTTGATAGCCTAACTATCATCTTCAGAGAGATACAGTATCTTTCTGAAGATGATAGATACACTATCTCTCTGAATATAATAGCTTGACTATCGAAACGCGTTCTAGCAACCTTTGTTGTGTTTTTTAATCTTTCTTGGCTTCAGAGGATAAGATTTGTATTTCCATTTTTGAAGATAACCAAGGACCAGTCCGTTTCAACAAAATTGAGATCGACAAGAAAAAGTCAAAATTGTAAAAAAATTCAAATCTTTTTGAGAAAATTTTCAGATTTATTTACAAATATTTTGCAGTCTTTTTTGAAACGTAAGGCTTAAAAATGGTACTTTTTTAATGATAGACTGAAACCGAAATTTATAAATTTTGAGAAAAAAAGAGGAAGTCTTAAGTTTGAGATTTTAATCTTGAAATTTGAAAGTTCGAAAACCTGTAAAAACTTCAAAATTCCTAAGGACAAATTTTCAAAACATATTTGTTGGATTTTTTCAAAAATTCCAAAATCTCTTGTTTCCAGAATTTCAAATTCAAATTTAAGGTTTTTTTTTTAATTTAGAATTTAAAGTTAGGATTTTGTAATTAAGATCAAAATTGCTCGAAATAATTTGGAAGTTTTGATTAAATTTCAAAATTTTACTATAAATTTGAGTTTATCAAAAATTAGACATCAAGATCGAGAATACAGTCAACTTTCCTAAAAAGAAATAATAAATAATTTTTTTTTAAGAAGTATTTCGGATTTTTCTTTAGAAATTTTTACTTTTAGAACTTTGATTTTAAAATAAAAATTTTGTTTTTAAATTTCGACTTTACAAATTGTCGAGAATAAGAATTTTTAAGAATCGACAGTTGACAAGTTTAACATTTTATAATTAAATTCAAAATTTCCTATTTCATTAAGGCGAAATTTTAAATAAAAGTCGTAATTTCAAGTTTAATATTTTAAAATCAATTGTAGAAAAAACAATAAATTTAACTTCATTTTCTTTAAAAACTTCGACTTTAGAAATTAAGATTCCCAAAAAGGATAGAAATTACCCTGGATTCTGAATTAATGTAATAAATATAAAATTAGACCTTCCTTTTGAACCCAATGTACTAACCCCATGATTGAGCTGTGGTTAGTATTCATTCAGTAAAAAAAAATCAAAAATTATAAAAAATCAAAATAACAAGATATTAACCTGTCTCGAGTCTTTCAGTTTCAACGCTAACTTGAAATTTCTAATTGTCTTCTTAAAATTTTCATTTAAAATCGGAAGTTTATTGTTAAATTCGAAATTTCAGGAAAAAAGTCGCAGGAAAAATTTTGGAATTTTCAAAAAACAAAATTGTTCTCGATTTTGGAATTTGCATTTTAAAATGAATTTTTTATTTAGAACACCAAACCAAACAATGTGGCTTATGATTAAGTCCAAAGAAGGTTTTGCCCCTTACCACATTGGCAGTTGGTCAATAATAAGGGGATACGTATTTCTCCAACAGAATTGGCATTTTCAAGCGCCACTATTCCTAATTGATTAGCGGAAGAAACATAGAAATCATCTTAAGATTTAACGATAGTATCGATTTAAATGTCGACGCTGATGATTTCAAAGCTTCTTTTCTAATCAATTAGAGACTAGTGCACTTGAAAATGCCCGCTTTGCTAGCGAAATACATATCGCATAATTATTGATTAAATGCCGATGTGACAAGATGGTGAAATTTTCTTTGGATAGAATTATTATCTTTAAAATTAAAATGTTGAGAAATTAAGTGAAGTTTTGAAAAGATAAACTTTAAAAATATCCCTAAACGAACTATCTCCAGCGATCAGAAATTGTAATATCTAATTTAAAGGTGAAATTTCGAGGTAAAATCAAAATGCGTGGAGAAAAATGGAAGAAAACATTGATTAGGAACAGCCGCATGTACCTATTGTTTATAAACTCTTCTTCTTCTTCTTCTTCTTCTTCTTCTTCTTTTTCTTCTTCTTCTTCGTCTTCTTCGTCTTCTTCTTCTTCGTCTTCTTCTTCTTTTTTAGCCCGTTCTCCTCCACTCCTGGACATAGGCCTCCTCCATGTTTTTCCACCGCTCTCTATCTTTGACCTTCAAGATCCAGTTTTTGCCAGCTCGCCTCTGAATATCATCTCTCCATCTTGTTTGAGGGCGTCCGACACTTCGTTTAGTTTTGCTGGGTTTCCATTGTATTATCGTCTTTGTCGATTTAATATCATATCTGGCGACGTGTCCTGCCCAGCACCATTTATTAGTGATTACACGTTCTATGACATCGACGACTCTCGTTCTCTCCCTGATGGCTTCGCTTCTGACTTGATCTCTCAAATTGATCCCCAACATTGCGCGCTCTATCGCTCGCTGGCATACCCTAACGACTTGCTCGGCTTTGTGTTATGTCCTGCCCAGCGCCATTTATTAGTGATTACACGTTCTGTGACATCGACGACTCTCGTTCTCTCTCTGATGGCTTCGCTTCTGACTTGATCTCTCAAATTGATCCCCAACATTGCGCGCTCTATCGCTCGTTGGCATACCCTAACGATGCGCCCTGCTTTGTGTTAGGGTTACTGTCTCGAGGCCGTATGTAATGACAAGCAATATGTAAGAGTCGAAGACTTTCCGCTTCAGGTTGATGGGAATGTCTAGGATGTGGCAAAGTTTTCCAAATACCGCCCATGTCAAGCCAACTCGCCTGGTGATTTCTACGATCTGATTTTCTTTGTCAAGCGTGATGTTGTGGCCAAGGTACAAGTATTCTTCAACTACTTCAAGTGTGTGGTTGTCGAGCGTAACCTGAATGTTATCTGGACTCATTACTTTGGTTTTTTGAAGGTCTATCCTCAGTCCCACGGTCTCCGAAACTTCTTTCAGCTCTCTTAACATATCTTTAAGTTCATTCGCGTCGGAGTTATCAGCGAAGCGTAGGTAAGTTGCCATGTCAGATTTTTGAAGACATCTTGTAGTGCGAGCGTAAACAGCTTCGTGGAAATAGTGCCGCCTTGTTTGACTCCTCTTTTGATGGGTATCCTCCCAGTGACTAAGTCTTCTTCAACTTTGATGTGGAGAGTGGCGTGTTCATAGATGTTTCTGATGAAGTTTGAGTATCTTGAGTCGATCCTTGCAGCGTTCATCGCATGCAAGATTGCCTAGATTTCTATAGAGTCGAAGGCTTTTTGGTAATTGACGAATGCCAGATGGAGTGGGACATTGTATTCAGTGCATTTCTCGATCAGTGTGCGCACTGTTTGGATATGATCGATCGTGCTGTTATTCTTTGTGAATCCAGCTTGTTCCACAGGTTGGTAAAAAACTCTAGTTCTAGTAAATCTGTTTTTGGGAGGCGACCAGTTTTGCCATTGTACACACTTGTTGAAATGTCGCAAAAACAAAAACTTTGGGTTAGTGCTTAACTGCTTAGTGAGTAGGTTTTTTTTTAGTAGTAATTAACTATGTTGGTAACCTTATGAATATTTCGGTGATATAAATCGATATAATTTAGTCCATTTTCAAAATAATTCAGGAACAAGTTATAGGCACTTGAATGGTGTTTGTTTAAACATGATTCGAATATAATTTACGATACTGGTTTTCTACGTTTTAATATATTTATTATGCAAAATGAATTATGTTTAGTAATAGTTATTGTCATATATCTCGCATGAACCATAAAAGAACAGGATGAGATTTTTATATATTCCTAATAATCAATAAAATGGTGTAGCAGAATTTATTGATTGGCAGTTTTATAGCTTGAAAATTCCGACTGACTAAAAACTCAAGTCGACATTAAGCTCACTCATTGTTAATACTAATTTTTAGTAGTAACATATGGCTCCTATGCTTCTTATCTTAATCACACATAATTTACGATATGTGACAAATTTTAGTTTTATTTATAACGGTAATTTGTAAATTGTTCGATCGGAATATATTTCAGTCTTTGTCATCGTTCTATCTCTCTCTTACGTATAATAGAATGAGCCGGGAACAAGTGACTTTTTAAATTATTTCAATTGGTAATCACTTTAACAACAGAGCTGATATTACGAAATAAAACGACATTATTACATAAAAACAACGGCAATATGGCTCTTTAAATGTTCTATTTGAGGGATTGAAACGACACCTTGGAACTATGATATTATGATACATGAAATTGACCCACTGTTAGCAACTTAGTTTCTATTTATTTGACATTATTATTTCAAATTAGCAATGTGCTCTTAAAATCTTGTTTTTAATGATATTGTAGTCTTTCCAAGCTAATAAGTCCAAGCCAGCAGTTACCAATTACGACAGAATATAAGAATGCAAAATAAAAATAATGACATGTCATGTGTAATTCTTGCTGAACATGCTAATAGTGTATTTAAATTACCTAGAAAATTTGTTGATTATGTACACTCCATTAATAGAAAAAAATACTACGCTCAATTTGTATTAAAAGATGAATAGATCAGTCGTTAATAAGACAATGCTTTTTTCAGTTACCAAGATTAATTTTACATTACTATTAGCCAAATCTAGCATATTAATAATTCCAGTTTTTTTATTTAGAGTCATTTTATGATATTGAGCTGCTAGAGGTATAAATTTCAGTCTTATTAATAATAATCACGAAGCATTAACGAATTCTTCGTAGTTTTTTCATCGGTTTCATTTTTAGCCATAACAAGAAGTGATTTATTAGATAAAATCTTCAGGAGATCCAATACTATAATTGTCATATTGCAACCATACAGCGGAATCTAGTCGTTAATTGATCCGGTGTAAACAAGAATTCTTAGACAAACCGTAAACTGTAATTTATTATGTTAAAACTGTAAATTACATCGACAAATTGTTGATTTCAGCGTAAACTAAACCAAACCTTAACTGTACTGAATTTAGTCATTGAGCTAATTGTACACCTAAAATATTACTGATGAGTTTAGTATGTTATTTCCAGTTGGAATGCTTTTACAACTGCACTAATTGATGGAACAAATTATAGTTCTTTTAACAGCGAAAGGTCATCCGGCACTTCCTATTCCATACAATACCATTCAGTTTAATATCTTGCTTTAAATTATGAATACCGTTTTAGAATCATTAATTTAAATTACCTCTGACAATTACTGAAAACAAATATATTGATTTAGAGGCTGTATAATTGGTTTTTACTCGCCTACCCACCTTCACTCGCTCTGACAATCTAACCTGGAAACGAAAGAATTATCAAGAACAATAACTCCATGCCATTCTTTTATGACTTGAGTATTTAATTTCATTATAATAATAAAGGCCCACCAGGTGGCCAGATTTGAGTTCGTGGCCACAACCCATTCAAAAGACAACCCAAAAATAGTTCTCCAAATCTTTAATTTTGTGCATACTTTTGCGTTCTATTGTTTTTGACGCCAAGTTGAAAAATTGGTATCTTAAGTTGTATAAAGCGGTGTGCCCACTAAAATTACGTTTAAACACCGAACCAGAATATTTTTCAGGGCTTGTCTTATTTACCTCTTGAATAATTTGGTAAGTTGGGCGTTCTCAAATGCTCGCAGGAACTAATAGGATTGATCCCCCCAAAGGCAAGATTTTTGAGGCATACAAGACAGTCGGAGACAGCAAATTCCTGTGCGGTACAGCTTGACACAGTGAGGACTTATGTCTACGGAGACTCTTTTTTGTATAGAACTTTCAAGCTGTGGAACTCGTTATCAAGAGGAATTTTTTCAAAAATTACAACCTATCTTTTATTAAGAAGGCGGTTCATCGCCATCTATCCTTGTTTCCACATTCTACTCGCAGTGCTTTAAAGGCATAATGGCCTTTGCGAGTGGATTAAACTTAAAAAAAAACAACGCGTTTTCTAAAGGGACTTCTTTATTGAAATTTTGTTTAAAGTATAAGCTGCCAGTTTCGAGAAAAAAAGGTCAACATTTTGGGTTTTAAATGCAATTTTCGAGAAGAAAGACGAATTTTCCAGAATAAAGTTAAATTTTTTAGAATAAACTCAAAGTTTAAACATCAAATTTAAAACGAAAACGAAAAACAAATGGCAAGTTTAAATAAATGAATTGTAAAAAGAAAGTAATAATTTTGAATACTACAATTTGGAATATTTAGCTTTATTATTCAAAATTTTGACCTATTTCTCCAAATTTGGAATTTATTCTCGAAACTTCCGTTTTCGTCAAATTTTAATTTCTAATTTTTAAAATTCATTAATAGTCATCGAATTTTTCAGATAAAATTGAAGTTTGGGGAATAAAATTGAAGTTTGGGGAATAAAATTCTTTCGAAAAAAACTTGAATTACAGAGATGAAAATCTAAATTTCGATATTAAAATCAAAATTTTGATATTTAAAAACAGTTTTTTATTTTATTCCTAATATCTTGAATATCCAGTCAGAATTTTATCTTATTTTGTCAATAGTGGCTTTTTCTACAATTCGGTATAATAGTTTCTTTCTTTCTTTTGACTTTTTAAATTCTGTATTGAAAATTTTAGAAACGTGGTCGAATTTTTGAAATTTTGTTGTGAAGTTTTAAGAATCTAGTAAATTTTTCGAAACAAACTCAAATGATTGAGTTGAAAATGTAATTTCATTATTAAAGTCAAATTTTTGACATTTTTAAAATAAATTTTTATTTTATTGGTTACATTTCAAATATCCAGACAAAATGTTGTCTTATTTTTCCATTAACGGAGCTTTTTCAATTCGGGCCAAAAATATATTGTTGCGCGTTATCGGTTCGAAATGATTATTAACACGTGAATTGTAAAACACTTTACTTCCAAACTAAACTCGGAACTTACAACTGCAATTAACTAACACTGTTTATTGGCTTCTAACTACTAACTCACTAACTAAATACACTGACTTACTTACTGATTCATTGAGGGAAAGCCAACCGGGCCCCCTTTATAGAGATCTCTGGTTCGGGTTCTAGAAGTTTTCAGCAGATAAGGCTTATCATTTGCCGAAATTTCTGGAACGCTTATCTGCCGTTGGCTTCATTATCGCGGCCGCTTTTCGTTATCAGATCTTTCTAGAAAATTTCCTTAGATTCTAAATTCCATAATTACATTTCGTTACAATATCTTTCTCTTTCTTTCTTTTTACTTTAATTGGAAATTTTCAGAAATTAATATTTCGCATAAAACCCAAAATTCACATAAACTGACTTTGCTCTGAAATATTCGGATTTTTTCTTCTAATCCCAACTTACTTATCAAAATTTCGACTTTTAACGTCAAAATTTTATAAGCTTTTAACTCGAAATTTAGACAAAAAAGTTGAATTTTTAAGATTCATGTTAAAATTTTGGGATCAAGTCAAAATTTCGCAAAAAAGTTTGAATATTCTAATTTAAAATCCAAACAAAGTTTAAAGTCGATGTTTCGAGTTTTGAAATATTTTCTAATCCTTTTCAATTTTATTTATTTAGTTGTCCTATTTTTTTTTCTCAATAATTCGAATTTTTTTCATTTGTAATTATAGCGTTTTTCTTTTGAACAACTTGGCGTGACATAATAGTTTTTTAATTTTTCAATCATATTTTCAGGATCGATTTTAAAACAGTATTCAAATTTAGATATTCTCTGTATCTTCTTTGCCAAGGTGTGCTATTTGAATTCATTTTTTATTGGCTTTTTCTTCGCCAGTTGCTTCTTCCACAAATCCAGATTTTCAGGTAGGCTGCTTTGGGCAATGTATAAGAGATTGAAATACAAATCTTGTCCCCTGAATCAAAGAAAGATTTTAAAACACAACAAAGGTGGCTCTAATGCGTTTCGACAGTCAAGCTATCATCTTCAGACAGATATTAACACCTAACAACCTTAGCTATTTTTAACAAAGATAAATGGTCTAAAAGCCTAGCGCAACCATAAGATTGTCTCCAGCCTTATGGATATTCTCTGTAATTTATGATGACTAAGCTGTCACATGCATTTAATATAGAATTCTTATTTACTACTTTTAACGGTTGAATATTATTATCTATTCTATGGTCTAATTCAAAAGCATGTCGAGCCACATTTGACTTTTTCCCTACCTCAAATGAGCCAAATGGTCCTTCAGTTGGATTTTAAGAGATCGTCTAGTCTGCCCAACGTACTTTTGAGGACAATCCTTACAGGAAATTTGGTAAATACCGAATTTGTCCATTATAAGAGATTGTTAACAGAAGCTAACTGAAAATCTGGAGTTGGGGTAAAGAAAAAACCAGTAAAAAATGAATGCAAAATTTAAATTGTTGAAAAAAAAAGGAAACTAACTCCTTTGGTGGAACGGACTGGTCCTTGGTTATCTTAAAAAAATTAAATACAAATCTTGTCCTCTGAACCCAAGAAAGATTAAAAAACACAACAAAGGTTGCCCTAATGCGTTTCGACAGCCAAAGTATCATTTTCAGAGAGATAGTGTGTCAAAATTTTTAAACAATGTTAAATGTGACATGCGACCAACGTGATGTGTAAAAAAAATCCCCAAACGTCGCTTCTGAGAGGTGGTATGTCAAGATTTTTTTAAGTATTACATCTTTTTATTACAAAACTTTTAAACTCTGGAATTACCGAGGAGATGTGCATTATTAGTGTCACATCGTATATAAAACTTTTTGCAAAATGTTGTCATAGTTTGTTTTTTCAAAATACGATCTTGAAAATGATAAGGAAAAACTAACTTAAAGTTAGAGCTTTTGCTATAAATCTCGAGTTGTTCCCAAAATTATGAATTTAATCTCAAAAAATATTTTTTTGAATGATATGTAACTACGAAAGCGTCGAACTGCCTTGAATTGATGAAATAATGTTATTTAGAACCTCAAAATTCCCATTTTAAATTTCGAGTTTTAACTCGAAGCCTTTCTGGAAATTTCATTTAAAGTTTAAACTTGAAATTTCGGGAAAGGAGCTAAAGTTTTGAAAATAAAGGACTTTGTTGTTTCTAAAATACCCTTAACTTTAATTTAAGTCGAAAATTTGGGAACAAGAGTAATGCAAGTTTAAGAATTTTTATAAGCAAGTCAAAATTCCCAAAACATTAAAAATTGCAAAATACTTCGATTTAAATCTTAAAGAGATGATTTTTTCTAAGTTTTGACTTGTTTTTTAAGACTTCCGACTTTCATTTTTGAATCTTAACTTTTTCCCGGAAATTCAAAGTTTTAATTCAAGTTGCGAATTCTAAAATCAGAAATTTGGAGTTGAAGAAATGGTTTTATCCTTTTATCAGCTCAAATGTCCACCAGGGTGGAAAAAAGTTTGTAATTCTCTTACCAGTTTTTGTCAAATTTCAGACCAGTGGTTTTACCAGGGATTTACCACTTTCCCGGTGGTAAAGTGGCAAATCCCTTTCTTAGATTTTGAAAGAAATGTTAGGTGGTAAACTGGTAAAATTTTAACCTTTTTAGGTTTTTGAAGTTTCGATGATTTCTAAAGAGGTTAACTAAATTTATCCTTATTGTTTGTTTTGAAATCTGGTGGTGTTTAGTTCAGTCTGCATTAGATAAAATAAAAGTTTCTTTTAAAGACCAATGAGCTTTGAAAATCCTTACTAATATATACACTGTTTCACAGTCAAAGTCAGACACTGTTAATTATGTGCAATAAAAGCGTTCTAATAGTGTAGGGTAGTGTAGTCCTCTTGGTAGATATCTTTAAGATCTATCAAAATGTTCCGGCGTTAAAGTGCATTGTGTATAAGTGCTTCGAAGCGGAAAAATGTTTCCTCTAATTTACTACATTAGCAAAACTGTTTTAAGATTCTGCGATCAGCTGTTACATCTAAATCAAGCTGAGGTCGTACTTACTAGTTTAGCTGAGATTCACTTAGATGCATATCGCTGGTGTATTGCAAACTGTGGCTCTCTAATAGCCTTCGATCTCGGAATATTTAAGCCCTACAAGGATCGTTCTATAATGAATACACGAAATTGTTTCCTTCACAATGCAAAACAACTAATTAGTTTAGGTAACTTGACTACATCTTAACTGTAACGCCTTAACTTCAGGGAAATCAGAAGCCACCTAAAACCAGAGCTCTCTGAATTTCATGGTTATAAACTTGAGAGTTTTTAACAGAAAATTAAATTTTCTACAACTTTAATTATAAGTCATTTTTATGTACGATTAATTGTATGATAGGGGCTTCTGCATTCATTGTTATGATCCCAATAATCGTTCAAAAAACAGGTCTGATGACAGGAACTGAATTATTTTCTCATCAATTTGGTTAACCCAGCCCTAATTGGCAAATTTAATTAACTGAAATAATAATAATAATTACGCGTATAAACAATATGGGATTCAATTTTTCTGTAGTTTATTTTTTATTTTAAACGCTATACATAAAAAGCTATCCAGAACGCCAATATTGGACACTAATGAGTAACGAGCAATAGGGTATTATGCTGTGTCGTAGGTTTTTTAGACTAAAAACACAAGTAGGATAATTTAGTGCCTACTAAATAGAAAACCAGAGTTCATATCGAGGTATAATAAGAGCGTTCTTTTGTAAGATTATCGTTGTCAAATTTCCAATACCTTGATCCGTATGAGGGTCTAATTGTAGCTCAAGGGGAATTCTTTCGGGGGTTTTCTATAGCAACCATTTCACGGTACACTCGAATCATCACCCCTCTATAAGCGGATGTCACATGTTTATTATTGTAAGCCACGTGATTTTGTTCCCCAATTTCTGGCTTTTTAATATAACCATATGGCCTGAGTTACCCACGTACGATTAGTGTTTTTTTATTTTGCTCCCCAGAACACGATCTTTCAATCAGGAATCAAAGTGCGTACAACAATGTTACATTTCCTATCCAAATTGCGTGAAACAGGTTTAAAATTTCATTTTCTGACTGATGGTTACAAGGATTTGTGTAGGAAATGGCATGTTTGCTGGCGTGTCTTCTACAGAAACCAACAACGATATTATTATGTCGTCTAACGCCCCGAGAACCTCAGTTTACCACCTAAGCGATAAATTTCCCCATTTATTTAAGACTGTCGCTTTAAGATTTATAATTATTAAAAAATGTTCCGTTACTTCGTTGGGTTTTCGACTAATACCGAAGACGACGGCTGGTTAAAACATTTTTCTTTGGATAAACTACATTTTTAGTGAAAGTGGATTAACAGCGCGGTCGGTAGATAAGATCTGAGTGCTAATTTGTATGGACTGAATCCGTCCATGTGTAAAAATCAATTTTGCTGTTCCCAACATTTTCTCCTAATTCTCCGCATACTTACATGATTAATGTAAAATATTTCCGCTTTCAAATTTTTGCTTCTAACGCATCTTCACGCTAAGGTAAACTTTGGGGATCGGGGGGCACCCGTTTAAAATACCACCACAATTTTTAACGCCGTTTCATCTATTTTTAAGTAATCTAATCACCAAATAATTTAATCTTAGCTACATACTGCATGCACTGAATAAGAAAGGTAAAGGATGTTAGAGACTTTTTTTGCTTACGCTTATCTGATCTTCCCTATTTCTTTGTAAGATAGTTTTCTTGTATTGTATAATTACTGGCGTCCGCTGCTGCGTAGGTTTGGGAAGATTTTTGAAGATACGCATTATCTATGATAAGAGGTTTTGAAAACTTTGAATATATAAATAGTGGGATCGCGATACATTGTTTTCAATATTAACTTGAATACTCTTTTTTTACCTATTTAATAATTAAAATTTGTCTAAGTATTTAATTATTTCTTTTAAAGATTCGTTGCACAAGAATTTCGATTGCAAAACGTAATTTTATACTTTTTTCATATTTACTTAGAGACCGCTTTGCGCACAATTAGGGGTTGAATTTTTAAAATGGGCCAAGTACGTACCTAGTTAATTCATTCATATCATATTTTTAAGCACAGTTTTTAGTTCTACAATACTTATTATTTTAGTCCATACTAATTTTTATATCGCTCCTCTAGGAGTTGGATTATTGAAATCGGTCAAGCAATTATTTAGTTATATGTATTCATGTTTTCTGCAAAAATGTGATACCCATTTTCGCCCTCTTAGCGTCTAAATACTAGTTTGATAAAATTTGCCAAATACGTGATTAATTTTTTCCTTCATAGATTATTTGCACAGAGTTTTGAGCTATAAAAACTAATTTACACATTAATTTTAATACAATTATTACCTACTTTTAGTCAGTCAAAACTTTTTTCTTTATTACATTGGTATAGAGTAAACAAATATAGATAAACACGAAGGCTTCCAAGCCAAGTTCAGAGACTGTAAGTTTGCCGAGCTCGGACCAGGTCAGAGATGATTTGGCTTATCGTATCATATCATATCGTATCATATCAAGAGCCATAACAAAAAATCAAAACAGGAAATCCAGGTAATACAATATGTCATCCTTGCCTCTTCCATTCTCCCACTGAACCAAAAATAATAAAAAATCAACACAGAAGAGCACTACGACGAAGGATGAAAAGTACGATAACTTGGACCTTATCAGCAAATATTTCGCCAAACACCGCTCCCAAAGAACAAAAAAGTGTGGAGCAGGAATAATACCAGAGGAGATCTTCGTATTTGGTGTTATGGATGTGAAAAAACCCATTAATATTATTTTTCCCAACGCGTCAAAGTCCAACTTCCTAGTTATCTGGGCGATAAAACGGGTGGGTGCGGTATGAATTTCGAAGTAATTCGGATGAATTATTGCATTTAAAGTATGATACAGTCTGTGCAGTTTAGTGGGTCGTATTTCAGATCGTCATTACATAATGGGTCATTTAAAATATTATCGCGAACCGTGTTTAGCTAACACTTTAATTTTATGGCATATTAAATAATGATGATTATAAACGCAGCCAGTAAAATAAATCAATATTTATTTCTCAACGTTAAGTGCAACATTGCGTGTCTCAACCTCTCCGAAAATTATTTCACTCATTTATTGAAATAAATTAACAGAAAACCTCAGAATTGATCATGTCGGATGATAATATTGCTTTTCAGTTACTTAATCATATCGGAAGCACCGGAATAGTTCACAGTTAACACAGATAATTTTATAGCCAGACGCCAACAACTTTATTACCGATTAATACGTCACCTTTGGAAGCAAGCCCACTTCCAAAATATTTCTTCTTGAAAAAAATGATTTGGAAAATTAATAAAGCTTTGGTTAATACCGCACGAAAGTATTCACTAATAACTTTTTTTCTTATATAACTTCCGCCAAATTATGGTTAAAATGTGGCAAACAATTTAAAAAAATGTAATTGTAAAGTAGTGCAATTTGTGTAAATTGTATTTTGTTTTCGAGACTAATCAGTTGTCGTGGAGTGTATGTACTTATTATTTCACTAATTTTAATTTTAATCATCGTTGGAGGAACGATTACACATTACAGAAAACTCAAATTATTTTATTGCTACGAGAACTGTTCATATTTGAAGGCTATGTTTGATATGTCGTTAAAAAAACTTTTTTCTGGATTACACAATTTTTTAGGATTACAGAATAATTAAAAATTTCTTCAAATGTATTAAACTTAAAAAATCGAAATATCGAAAAATTCCAATGATATAAAAAATCAAATTGTAAAGTGCAGAGAAAAACGTCGAAATTTAAACTCAAAACGTTGAATCCAAAAAATATGGTGTTGCTGAATAATCTGCGGCACGTCCAGAACGCTGTCGTGGCTCGCTTTATTATTCGAGTCAAATGAAAATTCCAGGTGAGCTTTTGGTCTAGGATTATTCCTAAGTATTTAGTATCACTTAAGAAGTCGTTCATAGTGGAAGCTGTTAGATTTAGCTTCCTTCTCTTCGTGAAAGAAATTATTATTGTTTTATTTGGGTTTACACTTAATCCTTATTTTGAACACCAGTTGTGAGTGGTGTTTAGGGCTTTTTGTATTAAATCTGACAGGATTTTATCGTTTTTGACCCTGATAATGACAGTAACCTTTAATCTTTAGTTACATCCTACTTCTTGTTGTAATCGAAATTTTTCGTTTAACAAAATCTTAAGCAAGATGAAAACTTCTTCATGGTAGACCCTTATTGACCGGAAATATTATGTTTTTTTCAATTTTATTATTTCTTCGGCCCAGTTTGGAAATATTTAAATTTTTATGGTTTGTTGACAATTTTCTAAACAGTTTTTAAAATGCGACTACGTGATATTTAAATTTATTGAAAACGTCACTTCATGACAGTTCACAAATTAAGAGGTTAGTTTTTTTACATAGAATAGGAATGATGAAAAATAGGAGACCAAAAATTAGATATGGAAAAAATAAAAATTTGTTTTTTTGATAAGTTAGGAAAATAAATAAAAAAAAACATAAAAAAAGGTTGTAGCACTTGACATCGATGTTTCGCTCTCATTTGAGCTCGTCAGCAGTGCATAACATCGAAAGGAAACAATGAGGAAGAAATACTTAAAAATAAATTCTTCCTCATTGCTCCCTTTTTTTTATATTTTCCAAATTTATCAAAAAAACAAATTTTTATTTTTTCCATATCTAATTTTTGATCTCCTATTTTTCATTATTCCTATTCTATCTAAAATAAACTAACCTCTTAATTTGTGAACTTTCATGAAGTGACGTTTTCAATAAATTTAAATATCACGTAGTCGCATTTCAAAAACTGTTTAGAAAATTGTCAACAAACCATAAAAATTTAAATATTTCCAAACTGGGCCGAAGAAATGTTAAATAAATTGAAAAAAACAAGATGAAAACTTTGCAGGAATTTCAGGAAAAAGCAAAAAGTTCACGCAATTTATAAAAAATAGTTTTCAAAATTTCTCATTGATCTCAAATTTTGAGATGTAGAAATGGTTTTTTAAATTCAATTTTTTCCCGGAGATTCGATTTTCAAACTCGAAATTTCGACCCTTCATAAAATTTTGTCCTTAATCTATTATAACCTTTTTTCTTAAAATGCAAGATTTAAAGCGAGAAAGCTTAAATTTTGACGATTTCATCGAAATTTTGGAAAAAATCGAACAGTTCATTGTGTTATTTTTAAAATATAGTCAAAATTCGGTGTTCAAACTAACAAAATTTCCTTTTCTACCACCAAAATGTCAGACAAATTTAGATTTTTTTAAGGCAATATTTACTTTAAGCTCAACTCCTTTAATAAAATATCAAGTTTAATATTAAGATTTTTGAAAAAAATCTTTAGTTTGCCTATTTCAAATTTGTGCCAAGAATGAAAACTTTGCATTCAAATTTTTGAGCGAAAAATCAAATATTTTAGTATATTGTCAGTCAATAATTTTAGGTTCAAATTCATAATCTGGGATTGACTTCAAATTTTGACTTTTTTCACTAACTTCGAGTTTCTCATAAACTTTGCTCTTTTGCTTGTAATATTGACACTAAACTTGGAATTACGAGACAAAAATTCGGAATCACTCGATATGAAAAAATGGATTGTAAATTTGGATAAAAGTGGATATTTCACTAAAGAAATTTAAGTTTTTTTTTCTTTAAATTAAACCTCAGTTCTATGCATTTGTAGTTGTCGCCATATACCGGATAAAGTAAACGGATTGAGTAAAGTTAACCTTATTATGATTTACGAAGTGCTCAATTGCAGGAAAAGTTCAGGATCCCTTATTGGATAAATAAATTGCCTATTGATGTTCAGCGCAGCATAGAAATGTTTACCTACTGAGAATTTGAATAACACATTTATTTACAATATCAAAAGCGCGACATTCTGCTTTAAAGCTTTACATAGCCAATATTATAGGCTAAACAATTTATATAACCGGCGAATAAAGGAAAACTGCAGGTGAAATCAGCGAAAAAACAATTGACACATAAACTTCATAACTTGCATTCAATGCGATGCAGTATCAGATTGCAATATATATACCTTCACTATCTATGAATTTATTATCAGGTTTAACTTTCTGCCTGAGCTACACGAAAACTATTCAGAGTTTAGTCGATTTAACAAGAGTTCTTGCTATTTATTACCAATAACTTGGATCTGTTCAGAAATAATTCGTTATCATTTACCTGTACTTGCAAGATTTGATTGGACTTGCAGTATCACATGGTTCAGATTGTAATATACTAGCTGTAAGGCCGGGTTTTGTTGCAAAGCTCAACTATAAAATTGAAATTTCTGCTTTTTCCTCTTCATTAGAAGTCTTTGTTGAAATTTGGATATTTAATCGAAATTTCGACTTTTTATCGAAATTTCAATTGCATCAAGGTTTTTAACTTTTTTTTGTCTAAATATCAAATTTAATCTCGTAATTTGGACCATTTTCCACTTGAACATGAACCCAAATATTTTAATCGCGACATTTTTTTTAAGTTTAATCCACTGTCAAAGGGTAACCCCATTGTGCCTTCAAAGCACTGTGAGTAGGATACGGAAACAAGGATAGATGGCCTTCTTAAACAAGAATAGGTTGTAATTTTTGGGGAAAATTTCTTTCGGTAACGAGTTCCATAGCTTGGAAATTCTGTAGAAAAAAGAGTTTCCGTAGACAGAAGTACTCACTGTGTCAAGCTGGACCGCACAGGAATTTGCTGCCTCCGACTGTCTTGTATACCTCAAGAATCTTGTCCTTGGGGGGATCAATCATATTAGTTTCTGCGAGTATCTTCCATGATAGTACTTGTAGAAAAGAAACCAGTCACTAACCTTACGCCTGTGCTCTAGTGTTTCGAGAGAATTGGTTAAACTCTCATCATCAATTAGGCGAATCGCTCTTCTTTGAATTGAATCCAAATGAGCTAAAGTGTGCTTTGGGGCTAAACTCCAAACATAAGAACAGTATTCCAGTGTTAGTCTAACTTGAGCTTTGTATAGTGTGAGTAGCTGATGAGATGTGAAGCACTTTTTCGCCCAAAAAGAAAGCCTGGTTTCCGAGAGGCGGATTTGGCAATGGCGCGCACATGATCGTTAGTGCTCGCATTCATTCCTAAGATAGATAGATTAGATCCCATCAGAAGGAGTTTACCGTCCATTAATATGTTTGTTGCATTATCTCTTGATATTTTATTAGAGAAAACTGTAGCCCTAGTTTTTGAAGCGTTGAAGTTGACCAAATTTTTCTTACCCCATTCCGCAATGATTTCAAGATCCCGATTAATCATCTGTATCTGCTGTTCCCTTAATCGATCTGAAGCAGCGACGGATAATGGTTTGTCGGACAAAAAGATGGCACCAGGCTACTATCATTTGCGTAGTTGTATATAAGATTGGAAGTTAAAACTAAAAGATCGTTTATGTGTAACAGAAACAGAGTAGGAGACAGGGGAGGCCCCTGAGGTACCACTGCATTAAAATCGGATGCCATTGACGACGACCTGAAGAGATCTGTTAGCGAGAAATTGAATATCAAATGGCACAGTCCAGGAGGAAGACCATAAGATGTTAATTTGGTGAGAAGAGATCGGTGCTACACTCTGTCGAAAGCCTTTGAGATATCCAATGCCATAATCCTAGCCTCACCATGTTTTTCCATAGCTGAGTTACAGATATGAGTAACTTATGCTAGTAGATCGCCAGTGGAGCGTTGTTGTTGTTCTGCCTCCCTTAAAGTTAATGGGCTTTCTGGTAGCCTTATGGGATATGAAAGATTCCGAGACATTTAGTAACTTTCTGTAACACTGCTGTTCCGCGGAAGTTAGGAAGTTAGTAACATGGTTTGGAAAACCCCGGTCTAGGATAAATAGGCACTTGAGGACTTCTGTATATAAATAGTACCCTGAAAAGCTAAACTTTTGTCTGGTATATTAGAAGATTCCTCTTTGGGCAGTTTCTCAAAAACTGTCTGGAAATATATAACTCAGTTCCGAAACCAAATATGTAATTCCGGCTGTTCGAGTTACTGAACATTTATTTCAAGTTTGTATGGTTTTGAACTCCTATTTTAGTTTTCCTCAGACTGGTTAATTATTTTTATTCATTGTTTAGATTATTTTGGAGAATTCTTGCTTTATTTTTCGTTACACCGCACCGGTTCATTTTAAACAACCAAAATTTAAAATATAGATACAATTATTTCCTATTTCAATTCATGGAAGTAATTGTATGATAATAATTTGGGAAAATAATTCTGCATTAGTTACGCAATATTCGGGCTATATGCTCCAAAAAGATACCGCTATACCTGGTAGCGGGCATGGGGATAATGTGATAAACGTCTTTGTTGAGCTATGAAATCGTGAAACAATGCCTACTTTTGTCTGTCCTATACACATTAATCAGTATGAACGCGTTAGAAATCTTCATTTTAACGTTAGTGAATTTATTTCTGACGTATGCACGATCCATCGCATCATGTCCTCGGCGAGAATAATACAATTTCAGCAATTCCCAACCTGACTTATCGGGATAATTTTCTCAATGAAGAATGGGTTGAAAAAGCGGGTGTATGTTCTGAGAAACGAGTGAAGAGAAAGATTGGAGCTGTAGTTGATTTGTTCCTTATACAATGTGAAAGAATCTTGCACAATAAAATGTAACCATATAGTTTTTGCCACCGTGCAACCAGAGCTCATAAAATTATTTTTATGTAAGAAAATCAAAGTAAAAGTGACATTCCCGGTGACTTTGAATGATTCGATTCGAACGCTTTATTGGTGGTTAGTCCTGACCTGGATATGCCACAAGATCCGTACCGAATTCTCTTCGGTCTTAGTCGATAAAGAATTTCTTAGTTGCAGCGGTGTTATACCGTCGTCGTACACTATTGCAGCACGGTCGATGCCCTCTACATGGACGTTCCTAACTGCTGAATGCCCATATTCATACTATACTAGAAGAGCTTAGTCCATTCTGAAATAATTTACTAACCACGTTTGCTTCCCTATCCCTAATCGCCTCCGACTTGCCTACCTCTAAAAAACGCACTAAAACTCATTTTTATTCATTTTTAGAGCGAGGAGTGCCGCTTTTTTACCTTCTCTTTCCCTTGCTCATCCCGCGGTCTTGCAAAAACCAACCCGGATTCTTATTCTGGATCATTTCATTTTCTAGGTTAATAACTTCGTTACGTTTCTAAAATGATGCGAAAAAACCAGTTGTTCATAGTGACAGCAGTTTGTATTCCACTGGGGAAAATACCACTCCAGTTATTAACTAGCTTGATCTGGCTCGATTACATTTTATGCAACTTTCAGGAAAGAATTTAAGATAAAATGGATTGACATTCTAACAATCTAACCGGTATTTTTTAAACAATATCACCTACCACTACGATATACTATTAGGTAAATCTACATCTAAATCGAGAAATAAATTTATTAAAGAACTTCGGAAATTACAAAAATTACTGAAATTCCTGGCGCATCCACCAGAATCGATAACTAATAAAATTGGCGGCATTCCTTTGTATTACGAATTTATTTAATTTAAAATCCGCCAAATCAAAGATCATAATTTTAAATAATAAGCATTTGAAACACATTATTAAAAATCAAAGATTAGTAATTAGCTACAAGCCCGGATTTTTTTTTTATTTTACCGAATTTTAGGACCAAATTAAACAAATACTGTTAATGTATCAGCAGTAGAGTAAGATGCCCTTGCATCTTGTTTATCTGGGCTCACTACTGATGATTGAAAACTTTGCATTTATTAAAGTTCAGGGTTACAGTTAAACTCAGCCTAAATATGACAAAATATGTCCCCTGTGTATATTTATTGAAGTGTTTTTTGAATTTTTCCTAAAAATGGCCTTCTAGAAAGTTGTTTAACGTAAAAGGTTTCCATTGAAAAGCTCTATTTTTTTTATCATTTAGAATTATTCTAAATTGTAAATTTTTTTAAAATTTTAATCCACTTGCAAAGGGTAACCCCATTATGCCTTTAAAGCCCTGCGAGTAGAATGCGGAAACAAGGATAGATGGCGATGAACCGTCTTCTTAAACAAGGATAGGTTGTAATTTTTGGGGAGAACTTTCAGTAGCGAGTTCCATGGCTTGGAAATTCTATAGAAAAAAGAGTCTCTGTAGAGAGAAGTCCTCACTGTGTCAAGGTGGCCCGCACAGGAATTTGCTGTCTCCGACTGTCTAGTATGCCGCAAGAATCTTGTCCTTGGGGGGATCAATCCTATTATTTCCTGCGAGCATCTTCCACCATAGTACTTGTAGAAAAGAGACAAGTCACCAACCATCCGCCTGTGCTCTAGTGTTTCGAGAGAATCGGTCAAACTCTCGGCATCAATTAGACGAATCGCTCTTCTTTAAATTGAATCTAAAAGAGCTAAAGTGTGATTTGGGACTGAACTCCAAACATGAGAACAGTATTCTAGTGTTGGCCTAACTTGAGCTTTGTATAGTGTCAGTAGCTGATGAGATGTAAAGTACTTTTTAGCTCTAAAAAAAGCCTGGCTTCTGAGAGGGGATTTGGCAATGGCACACACATGATCATCCGAAGAGAAGTTAGTGCTCGCATTCACTCGTGGGTTAGATAAATTAGATCCCATCGGAAGGATTTTACCGTCTATTAGTATATTTGTTGCATTATCCCTTGATGTTTTCTTAGAGAAAACTGCGGCCTGAGTTTTTGAAGCGTTAAAAGTTTCTTGCCCCATTCCAGAATAAATTCGAGATTTCGATTAATCATCTGTATCTGCTGTTCCCTTAGTCGATCTGAAGCAGCGACGGATAATGGTTTGTCGGAGAAAAAACTCTTCTTTTTTCTCCGACAAACCATTATCCGTCTACTATCCGGCTACTATCATCTGCGTACTGTATATAGGATTGGAAGAGATCGTTTATGTGTAACAGAAGCCTAGGAGACAGGATAGACCCCTGAGGTACCCATGCATTAGTCGCGAATGTCTTGGATGAGATGCCATCGACGACGACCTTAAGAGATTATATTATTTCATTTTTATTAATGGTTTTCAAAAAATATTTTAAACCCAAAAACATTCTATTTTCTTGTTTCACAATAAGATATTTATCTATTCAGTTAAAAAAATTGGTTTTATTGCGATTTTTTTAAAATTTTTGAATATTTTTATATATACTTGGTTTGATTTTTAAATTGCGTATTTGTGTTTCACAAATTTCTCGTTCTTGTCTTACTTTTTCTTGTTCTTGTTCTGTTCTTTCTGCAAGAATCATACAAGAAATTTGTGAGCGAGAACAAGACAAGAAATTCTTATAGCAAGAGCAAGACTTCTTGTCAAAAAGTTAGCAGGAAGCAAGATTTCTTTCTTTTTTTCAAGTTTTTTTTTAAAAGAAGCTTTACAACAGTATTTTTAAGCTTTTGTGAATACACAGTTCCTTCACAAATAATAAATTCCAAAAAACAGCAAGATCAAGTTCAATGTTCAATATTTTCTTAAAATGACACTACTTAGGTATCCATAATTTTAGAAAAAAATTAATTATTACCCAATTTTTTTCAAAAGTTTTAAAAGTTTCCTTAACTTTTAAGTTTTATTCTCTAAATTTCAATTTTCATTTCGATATTTCAATTTTTTCTCGAAATAAAAATTTTGACAACAAAATTTGGACTTTGACTCGATTTTCTTGAAACATTTTGACTTTGATTGCAAATTATTCCCCATTAAACTCAGCTTAGTTTAGATTTATTGAAACTATTGAATTTTAATCACAAGAGTTCAAATTTGAACTCTAAATTTCGGAAAATATTTGTTTAAGGATTTTCGGAAGCTAAATCGAAAGTTTAAATTTAAAGTCGAAAATGTCAACTCTAATTTACAATTAAAAATCCAGGATTTGAGAAAAAGTTAAAATTTTTTGAAAAACTCTAATTTTTCTCAAACTATTGAACTTTCTAGTTTCAACGTAAGGCTTCTGAATTTCTTAAAGCATTTCGTATTTGAAATACAAATCTTGTCCCCTGAAAACAAGAAAGATTAAAAAACACAACAAAAGTTGCTCAACGCGTTTCGATAGTCAAGCCATCATCTTCAGAGAGATACTCTAAAGCAATCCTTGTTGTGTTTTTTTAATCTTTCTTTGATTTGTATTCCAATTTTTATAGATAACCAAGGACCAATCCGTCGTTCCACCATTTTGAATTTTCCAGATTTTTTTCCAGAAATTTTCAGTTTTTTTTTTCAAATTATTCTGTTTCTATTATTTTTCAAAATTTTCAAATTAACATTTTTACTGCATACTATTTCAGGATGAAGGACCAGATCTAAAATTTTATTGAAATGTTGAAAAATTCGACTTTGAAGTTAAAATTTTAAGTGAAAAATTTTAATTTATTCATCAAATTTTGAAAAATTAGAAATTTCAAAAAAGTTTAAAATGTCCAAATTAAACGTTGAGTGATTTCTTGCAATTTGGTTCGAATCTTAATTAAAAAAAATATTTAAGTTTTCCTAAAAGGTCGAAAATTCTTTTTTCTACAAACAAATTTTTCGACGTTTTAGGAAAACCCCAATTTTTTTTTTGAAATTTTAAGTTTACACTGAAATTTTGAAATTTCAGCTTCAGGTTTTGACAATAAGATTACTTTGAAAAAAAAAACATGAAATTGTTACTAAAACAATGATTCTAATTTGGAAAGTTTTCTCTAAATATCAAGTTTTGCCTTTAGCCTAAATTTAAAACTTATTTTCCGAAACTTCGATATTCGTTTAAGTATTGATTTTTGTAAAAAAAATTGGATTGAGAGCCTACATTTTCAATTTATCGTTTTATTTTGTCTTTACATCTTTATACATGATGTACTTTTTAAACTGACCGTGTCACAATTAATTCTGAATCTGTTTTGTTGTTACTCATGCGCAAAACAAATAAGCCAGCAAGAACAATAAAAAAGCAAGACCTTTGCTAGCAAGACCTTTGCTAGCAAGACAATCAAACCAGCAAGAAATTGGCAAAACAAGAAGTAAAACAACTTCTTGTCTTGCTCAGCAAGACGAGACAAGAAGTTGGATAGCAAGACAAAAAATCTTGCTTTGTGCATCACTATATGCGTATGCAGACGTAGTTGTCTTGAATAGTATATAAAAAGGAACCTCACTGTATTTATGTGGTCAGAAAATATTTGTTTTCCTTCCAGAATATATTTTGATCAGTTCTTTGATTTAATTTATCGCTTATTAGTGGTCGCAGGCGACCAATAATGCGAAATAACAATAAATTATCTAGAAATACTCTCTCGAGTTGACTCCCAATTTTGTGATATTTTATCCCCACGGCTAGGACAAAATATTAAAAAACGCAGTATCCCCATTTAAGCTTTTGATTTGATCTATTAGTTATTTGCCAACAGTCGATTTACATCCGGTGGCTGCTGGATTAAGGGCTAATTCGGAAGCACTAAAAGATAAAAAGAAACTAAAATAATTAGCGTCCATTTTGAAAGTAGATCAATTGAATTTCTATGCACCGGCGTTATTAACAAAAGCTGCTTTCGTTTGAATCGTAGTTTTAAAAAACGTTCATTAAATTTGTCCATAAATTCGAATCTATACACGGTTGATTGTGCCTCTGTAGAGTCAATTTGTCTGCAGCGAATTAGATCATAGAAATATCCACAATTATTTGGTTAGCGGTAGCCATATGGCCGATATGGGTCAGAATTTCAAATAAAAATTGTTTCTCTTTTGTTGCTTAAAACAATCATGAAACTGGATGAATTCGCGGATTATTAAAAACAATGTCCTTTTGTTACTGATACTTGGATTTTGTCAGATTAATTCCAGAGGATTAACGTTGACGTATAAATTATATGTTGCTATTAATTGTCTCACGTTGCACCTTGCCAGGTTTTCCACGCATCGTGTTGATTATTTCACTTCTGAGAAATGACTAGACGGCCAATTACTTAAATATATTTAGGCACCTAATTAGCTACTCTTCTTCTTGCCGTTTCATCTCGTATAAAGCTACATTAAATATTCCAGGTTAGATGAAAGAAAATATTTTTTCTTTGTGGATTCCTTGTCAGATCTTAGGGGAGCCATATTTCACTTCCACAGTTATTCATTGTTGGCGATTAATACGTCTGTGATTCCGTTAAAATAAAGACAACATACAAAATAGAAAGAGGCACCCAAAGGCACAGAGAGCAAGGCCTACGGTAACAAATTTGCCACTAGAAGTAATTATATCTGCTAAAGCCTAACTTTGATGTATACAAAATGTAAACATAAGGAAAAATTGGTCCAACCTAATGTGGTACATTTTTGAAGTCTACTGATCATATTTTTTTTGCACTACTCTGTAACACAGTAGATTTGTTAATCTACTGATAATAATCAACGGAAACTGAGCTATAAAAATGAACATTATGGTAGGTGTCCATTTGAGAGTAAAACTCGCGGAACTAGCTCTCGAGAGTGTTCCCGCAAGTTGACACATGTTTGCGAGCACATGTTCGAGAGTATCAGTGTGACTATCGGAGAGTTTTGTGTCGATAGCGGCATCTCAAGTGTATACGAATTCTTTTCACTAGCGGAGAGTTACTTGCGAAAATCGAACACGTTTCGAATTTTGCGAGTTCTCGCAGAAGTATTTTCAAAATGACCGGCAAAAAAGAGTGGTCGAAAGACGAAATTATGAATTTAATTCGCATTTATGAAGAAAATCCATCGTTATGGGACTAATAAAAACAAAATTTCAAGCTGAGAGGAAAAAAGAAGCCAAATTATTTACATTTACACAAACTGGAGTTTGAGTTACCTAAATTAAATTTTATTAATAACAATTTTTTTTCTACTCATTGCTAGTATGATAATACATATTTTCCTGATGCTAGAAAACGCAATGTTACTATTATCCGATCATGAACAGAAATCGCATCTTTTTTTGTGTCCAATTTGCCTACTGATGACCCGATTGAATCAATGATATATTGAAGTTGAACTGCATTTATTCGTACAAAATTTCGGAATTGCTGAGCATTTTCAAATTTTAGTTTACTTGTCAATATAGAGCATGCCCCCAACTTGGCCCTTAGTTCAATACGTGGCTTTACCCAACAGCTATGTTTTCTTGGCTTTTTTAATAAAGCAAAACCAATAATAATCGCTCGCCATTTTTCATCATTCATTTTTTGATCACTTTTTACTTTTGCCTTTTGCCTTTTGCCTCAACCAGCATTAAACTGAAATTCGCAGAAATTGATCGCTAATAGTGGATACGCTTTCCGCGAGAGCCTCATCCGAGAGATTTTCGTACCTTCCGAAAGTTAAACTTTGTGAAATCGTCTCTCAAATGGCAACTCATTTTTTAGTACTCTCGCGATAGACTCGCGCAAGTTACTTTCAAATGGATACCTACCTTTGGGTAAATGTGAATTTATCTTCGAAATTATGACTCTTCAAACTTGAAATTTGACTGGTAAATTCTTTATACAACTACAGGAAGTAGAAAAATGTCAGACATTTTTTTAATTTTCGTCAGTCAAGGTATCGTATCTTGATTATTTTTTCTGAAGCGAATCGTATGAAAATATTTTCCTTATTTTCCATAGTCTTTACATAGAACTTCAGCTGCGTAAAAATAATGAAAAATAAAAGTAATAATAGTGAAAAATCTTGTCCTTAGCATTTAGCAACCGCCTTACGTATTAGCTGCCCAAAATGGCAAACATAGTTTCTCATTTGTCTCATTCGATTCGTGGTAGTATTCCAGCTCTGTAAAAATTATCATTATCATGTTTATTGTGGCACAGTGACAATATTTCTTTAGCTTTCTTCAATCCAATTAGTGAAAATATTTTCCCCATTTCTTCTTTAGAATTGCAGTAAAAATAGTTACCTTATTTTCCGCAGACTTATAGAATTTCAGCTATAGAATAAACACACACCAAAAAAATAAGTTTGTTCGGTCAAGTCATTAGTAACGCTGACTTTTAAAGTATTAAGTACTATTTAGTTGGAAAACAAATGGCTTGAAGGATCCATTGTGCAAGGGAAGTTGTCTTATGATTCTACACAAAGAATCAGAAGAGAGTTTTGTTGAAGATAGTTATTTGTGATTCGTCTCAAAGAAAACTGGAGATTGTCAGGAATAAATTCGTTACGAAGCAAACATAGTTAGAACTGCACCCCTAGGTCTTGTTTATGAGGCTGTTGCTTATAAGTAGAGCTGGGATTATATGCAAAATGCATATAAAGAGCATATGTGCATATTTAGACATTTTTCTATAAATGCATATGCAGTTTTTTATTTTGCATATTTTAGGTTTTTTTCTAAACTAGTATGATAAATTTGTTTTTGTTCAGTTAATACAAAAGCAATCAAGTTACATAATTAAGCTATAATTTGAAATAAAGGTGTGTTGGGTCTACATATCTTGTATTATATACAGTATGTTCATCAAGAAACGTTCCTCGGTTTTATGAAAACTATGAATGATTTTTTGATTTTTACTTTTTAATTGAAAGTACGTAAAAAAGCTTACAGCGCAACTACCTATTACATGGTTCAATCCTCATTGCTTTCCGGAATAGCCTCGCATCCTTTGGGCAGACACTTTTTAGCAACTTTTCAGCATATCCTAGGAGCAATAAGCGCCATATCTCTCTGATTTTTAGTGAAAGCTGCTTCAGGATGAAGACATGTGTTTCTGCAGTGCTCCAAATAATTTTCATTGCATTTGCATCAAGAGACTGTGAAAACCAGTCTGAAGTTACGATGCCAGTTTCTGCTCTCGATGAGGTACAGAGGTAACTCCGATGTTTTGGATCATTGTCCTCCCCTAAAATCCAGTCTTCGCTTTTGACACCAAACATCTTCTGGATAGGCTATAGAAAACCACGTTTTTCTGAGCATCCAAGTTCTGCACAAAGAACTCTAAACACCTAAAATCGTGCTCAGATTAACGTCCCCAAACATGGAGTTTTACTGGGTGTTTGACCAGCATACTTTATCGAAGCCCATGCCCAGAACGATGCTTTGTCAGAAAAATTACATTGGACCAATCGTAGTCGAGATTCTCGGCAGCCCAGACCTTGCATTTTTTCCTGTAGGTTTTTGAAAACAACGGGTTTTGCCTTGTGCTTCGATATTGCATGCTTTTTTCAGCCAAATGGTATTTATGGTGAGGTCAACTCCTCTTTTAGCTAGCTTGACTCTGGTTTTACGTAACTTAAAGTAGGATTACGCTTAAACAGCTGTAAAATGACTTTATCCTGCTATTTTATTGTCACTTCCGATTTGCCTCCATCGGGAAGATCTTCGTTGACTTTATAGGATTCAACCCACCTTTTCACGAATGTCTTAGATTTTTTTAAATATTCAGTAGCCGCATTGTAAGACATGCGTGAACCTTTTGATTGACAGTTCCAGCCATAGTAAAACAATTTAGTACCGAAGGCACTTTTTCACCAACAAGTCTATAAAAGTCAAATCATTAACAGTTCTTGAAAAATCGAGGAACGTTTCTTGTTGAACCGACTGTACGTAAATGTATTCATATTTTCCCTGTCTATTAATCCTTAACACCGCTATTGTTTAAAATTTTTTATGGAAATGAATGCATACAAAATATTTTATAGTGCATATTTTGCAAGTATTTTAGGGCATGTTGCATGCATATTTTTTACCTTTTTTTCTGCATATAATCCCAGCTCTACTTATAAGCAATGTGACTGATGAGATGGCAAAGGAACACAATATTACTATTTTGTGATTGCCTTCCTATCATTGCATGCTATCGAATTGTAAAGGAGGCAAATAAAAGGCTAAGTGTCAAGAAATAACACAATCTGTAAAACTAAAAGACCTTCGCCAATCTTTCAATAAGCCCTAAATAATGTAACTGTCGATCACTGAAAAAATGCAGTATAACATACATTATATTATGTATGGTTCTTTTGATACACATTCGTATACTGTTTATACTTATATTGTTCTATTTTTTTATGATATTTTTACTATAAAACTGATTGCATTAAATAAAGAATAATTTTTAATACAACGATTTAATAATTTTTTGTACAATTCCATTCGACTTTATTTTCTATGTTTTTTTACCATCACATTTTATCATTATTTCTTAATATCGTGTAAACCTTTCTTTTTTTAAGGGGGAGTGGCCTAACTATATCTGTTGGGTGAACAGAGTATAGTTGCCTAAAGATAATTTTCTAATTTTGCATAAATCGATAAATGGCGTAAAAATATTCACGTCTACTGTATTCCTAACGAAAACGTCGTTACGTTCTTCGTTTAATGAAAAAAACTGTTTAAGAACTCGAGGATGTTTTCTCGTTAAACGATTTTGCGAGCTTCCAATGATAGGTGTGCTTGAAGAGTCTTGATGCGTTATCATATTTGCAAAATCACTACTGCCCATCCTTCTCACGTAACACCTCGGTACGACCATCCATTACATCTTTAATTCTCCAAATTCTTATCTTACAATTGATAGCAGAATGTACCATTAATATGGACAAACCTGTTTTACAACAATGCCCACTTCCTTCTCTCTCCATTTCATTTTCAACATCGAAAGCTGTTATTCGCGAAAAGGTTGATTAAAAATGTACCACATTGAGAAAGATATGCATTAAACACAATAACTTACATGAAATCATTACAGGGTCCTCGATGGAAAGTGGAAAGGATGATTACTCAACGCTATAAATGCCCCTTTTTATGGGCAGATTGCGTTATCTTATATTTGGATGTAAACACGTATAAGATATGCACAAAATAACTTGAAAGTACATCATCTTGTTGTTTTAGAATATTTTTTTCAGTTAGAGACTTAACTCTATAGAAATGCTAAAACAACTTCAGGTTTAAATGACTTACAACAGAAACATTGTTGTAGCTACTACTTTTTGTGTGCATTTAATTATATCCTTTCCAAAACTCCATAAATTAGTAACAGACATAAAAAGATTAGTAATAGGCACAAAGGCCGAATTTCCAATATAATTTATTGCTTTTAAGGCAAAACATTTAATAGAAACACATCGTTGAAACAAGTCAGGTTCTGCCGTTTGTAGATTTTAATCAAAAATCTTACTCGAACTGCCCATAACCCATATATTCATCCATCGAGCATCAAAGTGTCTAAAGATCGTTAATTTGAAGACATAATGTAATTTCTTGCGCTTGTAATGTCGCCTTTTCATGGAAAACCAACGCTAGGTATACTTGTTTTATTTTACAGTTAAGCACATCAAACGACACATTTACTACGTGACCACTCAATCAAAATTATTACCATGTTCTTACTTTATAACTCACTTTATGTCGCGCAGAAGATCTAGTAATTTAATTTGGGCGAACTCGCGCAGAAAAATACAGGGTGTCCAACGTCTTTAACCCCTGGGTGAACTTGCCTTATTTATCACTTTATAACTTTTTCCTTTTACCAAATATGATAAATCTGTATTGAGGATTGAAAGCTGCTGCTAATGTTAATAAAATAAAACTTCCAAAACAATACTCCCTTTAGTAGGAGAAACGCAAGAGGTTGCTTTAGCATTCGATTACTGAACAGAGGTCCAATTAATGCAATTTTTACTTTTCATACACTATACATATTTGATGACCAAAAAAGGGTGTTCAATTCTTTTTTTCCATACTTCGTCCTCCAAATAATTTTTGACCACCAAAAAAAAAAGATCTTCTTTAATCATATTTAACCACTTAATCATATTTTTGTCGCCCAACTTTAAATTATTGAACAAATTTATGTTCCGTCCACCTTTAATTCAGGATACGAACTATGACTTTATTACCGAACAGTCCGGGCCAAATTCGATAACCTTAGGTTGCTTTGAAGGTGACGACAGCAATATTTCGGAAATTTTTGGGTGTCACCTCGTAATAAAAATGTTCATTAGTAAACTGTAATTAATTAAGCCCCTACTAAAGAGCTTGAGTTCAATCCTCTACGACTACAGATAATTATAGTCAATTAATACCACCCTTTTATATTCGACGAAATAAAAGGCGACGAAAAGAAAATTTAACATCAAATAATGTAATTCGAACAGGTGAACGACATCGGAAGCTAAAATATGAAATGTGAAACAAAAAGGAACTCATCTACTAATTAAAGGCTGAAAAAGTGGAATTAATTGGAATTAGTAACCGTGATAAAAGCTTGTTACGTATTACGAAGCGAGTGGACCTCTAAGCTAGCGAAAACAATCATTTTTTTAACACAGAAATGAGAAATCTTTGTTTGCCATCTTACTAGAAACACCGACGATCTGTTACCCCTATTCCAAATCCAGGTTTCCCAAATTATCCCTATGAGGAAACATCCTGCAAACCATGATATTTTACCAGAACACCTTGTTTATTATATACCGAGTACATAGCTTAGGTAATAATTGTGAAACTGTAGACGGGACCACATAGTACATTGTAATCCTCTTGACAAAGTGTTTTTCCTTGAAAAAACACCTCCCTAAGTGTTTTCACCTTATTTGTAAAACAATGGCCCTTATTCCTCCCCGGGATGGGGACACATACAAAAACCATCATAAAATGTAGCAAACCTAAAAAAAATGACCTCTCAGGAATTTTGCTGGAGCAGTTTTGTTTCAGTTTTATTGAATTTATTTCAGTTAGAATTTCAACCCTCTATACATATTATATATTTAATTTGAAGTCTTATCTCGAAATTAGGAATAAAAGTCAAGGTTTCGAAAGAGCTAGTTTTAATTTATAAAATTTTGAATTTAATTTCAAGTTTCGACTCAAAATTTAGACTATAATCTAAAAACTTGACGCATTGTACAAATTTTTAAGTTTTCCAAATTTCTAGCTTAAAAGTTGAAGTTTCGAGCAATATTCTCAGTCTGAAAATCGAAATTTCGTGAAAACGCGTTTCAGGAATTTTGTCAGAAAAATTTTGGCTCAGTTTTGAATTTAATCAAGTTAGTTTCCACCCTGTGTATACAGAATGTCTGCAAGATTCACCGAGAACGCTTGATTAGAGACAATAAATAAATACAATTGGCAAAAAACATTTATGAAATTGTTTTACTTTTAAAATTAGTTAAAATCGTTTTTTCTTCAATTGTTGCAAGCTTATCGGTTCGAATGATTACACTTGTGAATTATACCACTTTATTCCCAAACTAAACTCGGAACACCACAACTGAATAATTACCTCACTTATTGACTTCTAACTACTAACTCACTAATTAACTACACTGACTAACTGACTGACTGAGGCAAAGCCAACCGACCCCCTTTATATAAACCTCTGGTTCGGGTTCTAGAAGTTTTCGGCAGATAAGGCTGATCGTTTGCCGAAATTTCTGGAACGCTTATCTGCCGTTTGCTTCATTATCGCGGCCGCTTTCCCTTATCAGATCTTTCCAGAAAATTTTCTTACGTACTAAATTCTACAATTTACATTTCCTTACGGTATTATCTCTATTCTGTAAATGTTACTTTTACGTACATTTAATTGTTTTGGCCTACTGCAAACAGTTTTTGGCTTATTTTAACAGCTTTAAAAATAAATTTCTATTGTTAAAGGTGATGGGTACTTATAGTATACTGTTTAAAGGAACCATGTTTTCTAATAAGAATAAATTTAAAATCTGGCAAATTTAGTTAACATCAAAATAAAAAAATATTCCTGCAATAATAACTAAAGACCGGATATTATTGCACTAAACAATCCCCAAAATGGCTCCATAGATTGCATTAGAAAATGCCAACGATTGCAGTATAAACATTACAAATTGCACCTTAAAATATAACTAGAAATTAACTACTATTAAGAAAAAAATTGTATTATAAATTAACATTATATTTTAATCAAACAGATATATCTATTTAACAAAATTTTTTAGAAAATTGTTTAGAAAATTGTCAACAAACCATAAAAATTTAAATATTTCCAAACTGGGCCGAAGAAATGTTAAATAAATTGAAACAAACATAATATTTCCGGTCAATAAGGGTCTACCATGAAGAATAAAATTTTTTTTGTTAGCAATTTTAGAAATTTGGACTGCAAAATCGAAAAATTAAAAAATACATTAAAAGTTTTATCTCCAAATATTTTATTGAAAGTCGAAGCTGCGGATTTCACCTCAAAATCTTTTGAATATATTCCTTGGAATTTTGACTGTTGTCTCAACATTTTGACTATCATCGATATTTCGTTTTGAAGTCAAAATTTAAGGAAAATTAAAATTATTGTTTTAAATTTGATTAAAAGAATTCAAAATCTCTAACTCTACCAACGTAAAATTGGTAAATGAGAATTTGAAAAGATAATTTTAAAATAAGTAAAAATTTAAAAAACAGCGAAATAAAAGAGACGAAATTTTAAAAAATGGAAACTTTGAAAGGTGTTGAAATTTTAGGGAAAACGTAATTTACAAAAAAAATTGAAATTTAGAGATAAGCCGAACTTTTCAAAAAAATTTAAAACTTGTCCAAATTTTTGAAATGCAAAAATTTCCATAAGAATCGAAAGTATTGAAAAAAGTTAAAATTTTGAAAAAAGTCGAATATGTTGAAGTCCAGATTTTTAAATAAAGTCGGAATTTAGGAAAATGTAATTTTGAAAAATGTCGAAATTTTCATGGAAAGTTGAAATGTTCAAAAAAAAAGTTAAATTCAAAATTAAACAAAAAAGACACCATTTTAAAGAAACGGATATTTTCAAAATTTGAAAATTAGAAAAAATGGCAAAATTTTCAAAGGTATTCGTAATTTTTTAAAAAAGTTTAAATTTTGGAAAGTAATCTAAACATTTCAAAAGGTCAAGATTTTGAAAAAAAATTAAGATTTAAAGAAAGTACCTATTTAATCGTTTAAATTAAAAAAAAAACTTTTTAAAAGAAGCAACACCAGAATTATCAGAAAAGTTAACATTTTCAAAAATTATCGAAATTTTGAAAAATTTAAATTTAAAAAGAAATCAAAATTTTGGCTGGTTGAAACTTTAAGAAAATATTTTTTGAAAAGGTCGAAAAAGAAATATCAAGAATAAATCTTTGAAAGGTTTTAAAAAAATCGAAATTTTGAAAAAAAAACGACATTTTGACAAATTTTAAAAATGAAGAAATTTTCAGAAAAATTCTAATAGTCGAAGATTTCAAAAAAGTCGAGATTAATAAAATATTGCAATTTTAAATTTAATGGAAGTTTTTGAAAAAGATCGAAATTTTAAAAAAAATTAAAGTTTACAAAAATGGAAAGTTTAAATGTCCATAAAAAAATTAAATTTAAAATTAAAAAAAAGACAACATTTTAGAGAAACGGATAATGTCAAAATTTGAAAATTAAAAAAAAATGGCGAAATTTTCAAAAGTATTCGCAATTTTTTTAAAAAAGTTGGAAAGTAATCTAAACATTTCAAAATGATTAAGATTTTGAAACAAATTCGAGATTTAAAAAAAGTACCTATGTAATCGTTCAAATTTTAAAAAAACCGAATTTTTCAAAACAAAAAAATCAGAATTATCAGAAAAGTTAAAATTTTCAAAAATTATCGAAACTTTGAAAAGTTAAAATTTAGAAAAAAATCAAAATTTTGGCTAGTTGAAATTTTAAAAACATATTTTTTGAAAAGGTCGAAAAAAAATGTCAAAAATAAAACTTTGAAAGATTTTGAAAAAATCAAAATTTTGAAAAAAAAACATTTTGAAAAATTTTAAAAATGAAGAAATTTTCAGAAAAATTCTAAGAATAGTCGAAGATATCAAAAAAGTTGAGATTAGTAAAATATTGCAATTTAAAAATTAATCGAAGTTTTTAGAAAAGATCGAAATTAAAAAAAAATAAAATTTTCAAAAATTCAAAAAAATTGAAATGTTAAAAAGTTGTAACATTTCAGAAAGTCGAAATTTTGGAAAAAGCTTAGCTTGCATGAAACTTGACATTTTCAAAAAGAGTAAAAATTTTCAAAGAGCAGAAATTTTGAAAAAATTCTAAAAGTCAAGATTTTCCATTAATCCATTTTCTGAAAAAAATCTAGACTTTGAAGAGCCGAAATTTTCAAAAAAAAGTAAAAAGGAATTTTTACTTTTTTTGAAAATTTTGGCTCTTCAAAGTCTAGATTTTCGATTGACTATTTTTAAATTTTTTTTCAAAATTAAGACTTTCAGAAGAAAAATTCTTAATTTTGAAAAATAAATTTTTAAAAAGTCAAACGAATTTTGAGAGAACAACTGAAATTTTGAAAAAAGTGGAATTCCTAACGAAAAAAAAATAATTTTCTTAAAAAGGGTCGAACTAGGTAAAAAAAGAAATTAAAAATGTTAAAATTTCGAAAAGTCGAATTTTAGAAGAATCTAAATTTCAAAATAAATCACAATCTTGAGAATTGCAATTTTTAAAAAAAAGTTGAATTTAAGAAACTAGAAATTTCAAAACGTCAAAATTTCGAAAAAAAAAGGATGAAATTTTTGAAAACACCCAAAACTTTAAAAAACTGAATTCTTAAAAAAGTGGGAACTTTAAAGAAAAGTCGAAATTTGAAAAAAATAAAATATTTTAAAATGTGGACATTTAAAGAAAATGAAACAATTTGAAAGAGATTAAAATATTTGAAGTCAGAATTTCGAGAAAAAGGCGGATTAAGGTCAACATTTTTATAAAATGAAAAAGTTCGAAAAAAACTAAATTTTCAAAAAAGGCAAGAGTAAAAACATTCAAATTTTGAAGAAAGTCGAAAATTTCAAAAAAAATCGATTTTTTAAAAGAACTTTGAAAAAAATATTTTTTAAATAGATGAAAATGATGAAGAAGTTGAACTTTAAAAAACTTGCTATTTTCGGAAAATAGTTGAAATTTTGAGAATAAAGTTAATTTCTGTAAAATATTCAAAACTTTCAATAAAGTTAAAAATTATTTTTATAAAAGTCAACATTTTCAAAAAAAATGAATTTTCTAAGTTAGATTTTTTTAAATAATTCGAATTATTGAAAAAAGTGAAACATTTAAAAATAGCTGAAATATAGCCAAAATATTACAAAAAATTTAAAAAAAACAAAAATTACTGCTAATATATTGACAAATAATTACATTCTTGACTAAAATTGCACAAAAATTACAATAACATTAAAAATGGCAGAAATTGCAAAAATTGCAATTGTCAATAACATCCGGTCTTTAATGATAACAAACGACCATATTAACATTACTTGACTCCATAAAAATATTAAACAGCAGTTTGTTTCCATCACCCATTAAACACAAAGATTTAAACCCATGGCACTCTCTTCACAACCAGTAACATACTGATACCAAATAGTCATTTTTCTCAAAAATGTGGGAATCAAGAGACAAGATTTATTTCAAATAAATAGGCCTTCTTTTTGGCGCTGCATATTTAACAAAATTAAGATCATGGTAAAAATTCTGATTGGCAAAACAGGTAGGTGAACAGAAGAAACTACCACCCAGTATATTGTTTTTTTTTAAGATTCTAGGAAACTTCTAAATTTTGATTTAAACTTTTGCCAAGATCGGTGAAGAGGTAATGGAGTTAGTAAAAAAAAATTTCTTGACTATTTTGAAGCCTGTAATTCGGACATCAAGAATTGATGTTGATTTTTCTCGAAATTTCAACATTCGATCGCAAAATTTCGATCTGTTAGAAAAGTTCGCCTTTAGTCTCAAAGTTTCGTTTTGAAGTTCCAAATATCGACTTCAAGTTCAAAAATTCGATTGTTTCTTAAAGTTTTAAGTTGAAACATAAAGTTTTAAGTTGGAACATAAAGTTTTAAGTTGGAACTTGAAGTTTTGATATGAAATTCATAGTTCGAATATTTCTCTGTAAATTTCATTTCTTTCGAATTTTTTAAATTAAATTAAGTTTTTCTCAAGATTTAGATTTTTTATTTTAAATTTTGAGTTTTAATGTATAAATATTCAGTTCAAAAATTATAAATTTTGGAAATGTAAATTTCAACTCTTTTTCCAAATTTAACAACCTAAAGTCAAATTTTCCTTTGAAATTTTAAAATATTTAGGGAAAATCAAAACTGTAAAGTGTTGATCCAAATTTTGATTTTAAATGTTCAAATTAAGAAAACTCAAAAATAAATTTTGCATTTTAGATAGTAAAATCAAAATTTTGAGTGTTTCTTTTGTATAACTTTCAAAACTATTAAACTTTATTAACTATAAAAACGCAACAAAATTTTTAAAAAATCCATTTAAAATTTTGTTGCTTCTTTATCGTTAATAAAGTTTAATAGTCATGAATATTAATGAATTCCACGAAGTAAGGGTTGGAGATGTCAATTATATAAATTTCAAGTTTTTTTGAAACTCTAACTTTGAGATGTCTTATTTGGTCTTTTGCTTCATTTTCAATAGTCCAGTGTGAGGCAATCTGACAATCGATTTTTCTTTCTTGAGGTACAATCCTAAGGATAACCCCATTTTGCCTTTGCAGCAATACGAGTGTGCGGGAATAAAGATAGATAACGATGAACCACTTTTTTGAGAGAGAGTTCGTAATTGTCGAAGAAAATTCGGTTCCGTAACGAATTCCAGAGTTTGAAATTTCTATAGAAAAAAATCCATACGCAGAAGTCCTCACTGTGTTAAGCTGGACCCCACCCGAGTTTGCTGTTTCCGAATGTTTTGCGTGTCTTAAAAATATTGCTCTTGGGAGAATTAGACCTATCAGTTCCTGCAAGAATATCGCATGAAAATACTCATAGAAAAGAGACAATTAGTCTGTGCTCCAGTGTTTCAAGAGACTCTGTTCAATTCTCCTTGTCAAGCAGGCGAGTTGCTCTTCTTTGAATTTAATCCAAAAAAGCCAAAGTGTGCTTTGGGGATGAACTCCAAAAATCAGTATCTCTCCGAATATGATAGCTTGGCTATCAAAACGCGTCGGAGCAACTGTTGTTGTGTTTTTTGATTTGTCTTGGTTTCAGGAAACAAGATTTGTATGTCAATTTCCAAACATGAAGACAGTATTCCAGTATTGGCCTAACTTTGGCTTTTAGAAAATCCGAGATGTGAAGTACTTTTTAGCTTAAAAAAGAAAATCCGGCCCTCGAGGCGGCTTATGGGAAGTTTTTATGTGTCTTTTAGCCCAAATTTGTACAAATGTTCCACTTTTAGATTTTTTTGTCAAATTTTACGCTTTTCCTCAAACTTAGGACCATTTTCTCGAATTTTTGAATGTCATTACAAAATCTTGGCTCTGACTCAAAATTTCTAGTTTCTGATTAAAAATTTAGAAACAAAATCAAAAATTTGAGATGAAAAGTCAAAATAAAAAAGGAATTTTAAAATAAACCGTAGATTTAATAAACGAGTACAAATTTAAGAAAACATTGGGATCTATTCTAGAAATTTCTTTTTTTTTCAGCTTTTCAGTTTACACTTGGATAGTTGTCATTTTTTTCTAAGATTTCGGTTTTAATCCACATCTCAGATTTTTAGTTTTTTCGAATTTTCAATTTTGTTTTCGAAATTTCAATTTTGTTTTCGAAATTTTGAGTCTAATAAAAATTTACTTTCTTCTGAGTTTGTTGCTTGCTTCGATTTTTCATTGAAGAGGGGGCATTTCTCTTCATAGCAGTTTTAACTTTGCTTTTATCATTTTTAAATTTTGCCTTTGGTTTATCTAATTACGTCATCGTTTTGCCTTCTTTAAAAATTCATATCCTTTCTTACTCATTTTCTACTAAGCAGTTAAATTTCTAATTAGAAATCAAGAAATATATATCATTTTAAAATTACCCCAAATAGCCCAGCATGAAATTCAAGGGAGAAACCAACAGCGGCTCTTCTAATAAAGTAGGGATATATTGTGATTGAATTAAAAAAACTAGCAGGGTTTTCCAATAGATAATTCAATCACTGAAGGACGTGGAATGTTGGCAAGCGTTAAAATTTAATTGATGGCATTCAGTGTTTCGGATAAAACCATTAGCGATACAATTACGACTACACTTCCAAGAAATTGTTCCAAAATAAGTAAAATAACATATAATACCAGAGACCACACGGTCTTTTAATAATAAACAATGAGTTTATATCCCTCTCTTGAGTTTATGAAGCTGATGGTTGTGCCCACCAAACATTAAAAAAGCACGAAACATGTGTCACACAATAAACATTTTTTGTAAATTTTCAGGTTAACTTTAATGTGAATTTTCCGAGATTCCTTGACTTCTTCGAGCTTTAAAATTAAATGTTAGTGTCCACATTCCCATTCGATATAATTATACGGTCCTATGTGATAAATATGGATTGCGGTAGACATCAAAGCCGTGGCGACTGAAAAATTAAATAGAAACCTTTTAATGTGTGCTCCGTTTGACAGCTTCTTGTTTTTGGTAATCATAAATCAAAATTTTATTGGCGTTTAATGCTTACTTTAGCTAACTTAATTTTCTTCTTGCAAATAGAACTTCCTTGCGTAAAATGTTACAAAATTTCTTTTGAAACTCTTCAAACTGTAACTATTTTCTTTTGAAATGACTAATTTCGTTCAGCGGTCGTAGAAATATAAAAATAAACAGAAGGAAATGATTTTTCTATATTATATAAAACAAACATTCCCTTGGCTTATTTTGTGAATAATAAACGGATTGGATTTAATGGCAGTCGTTAGTGTTTGCAAGGCTCCACCCATTGCATGTCGTGGTCCAATTTCTAAATTTTAAGGCACTTAAAGCACATATTAAACATAAATAGTAATTCAAAAAGTGGCATATTAGTAAAGGGTTGATTTCAGAGGAAATTCTCGAATATATTTCGCGAAAATCTCACGAATACATTTCGGGAGATTTAAAGACTTAAATGGGATTAATATTTTAATGCGGCTGTGCTGAATTGTCATCATTATTTCCGAATATAAACGATACTATTCAGGAATAGTTAAGTTATTGAGGTGCGTTGCGCTATCTGATGGTAGTGCTACGTTACCGAAGTTCGATTAAAAGGTAGGAATAGCGGTATTTCTTCTTCTTAGCGTATTAGGTCAAGGGGCATACGTATTAGGATTTAATCTACAATTAAAGTGTATAGATGGATAAAAGTACACATCCTAAATACCTGCAAAATGATAAATTATAGAGAATGATAGTGCAAGCTTTCAAGATAACGCTTGAAATGTGATGAAGATATCTGTAGATAAATTCCGCGGCATCTGGCATCCAATAAATTATACACATTTAAGATTGAGCTGCAAAGTTTTCAAGAAGGCTTAGAAGCTTCTACTTTTTTATTTTTTCACATGGTATTCGCTTATTAAGCTTAAATATTCAACCCTTGAAAAAGTCGTTAAATATCTGACGACGATTTAAATAATTAAATTACCATTTGATAACTATCCTTTCTAGTTTCTTTCCCATCCTTGTCTTACACCAGAGTTTGTTTTGATTTTATTTGCAAACCAAACCGAACCGACAAACCTACCAATACTGTATACCAGTTTCGTATTACATGTACCATAGACAAAGATAAAAGCCAAGCTATTTCATTTAAATCCCACAATTTTTTACATTAATCAGGAAGGACCATTACACCTACTTATAACCTTACTCTAATTTTTTTCTCGAAAGATAATGATAGAAGCTCGTGATCCTAGCTCATGTCGCAATAAAAAAAAACTGCATTAGAAAAACGCAATAACCAGACCTATAATTATTACGTCAAACTCTAATTTAGAGATGCCAAAGCGAATCTATTTTTGCGATAATTATAGCAAAAATAATTTGTTATTCGAGCGCGAGATGACGGGAAAATCGTGAGTTTCTTGTACTGACTTAAAGTTAAAAGTAAAAAGCCCGGAAGGCAATTGAATTCCGCAAATTAAGTACTTTTTAATGTGTTGTTGTCATCTGTTAATGGTGGTATTAGAAGAAAGCGAATGAAAAATGGTGTAACTCACAATTTATAGCAACCGAGCAAAGTAATTAAAACAAAAGGCTACTTTAATGAAGTAGAATAGATGGTGCAATTAGCCGTTTTCGTTGACAAAGACAGTCAGAAATAAGAACGAAGGCACGAAGCAAAACAAGTGGCTAAATAAATCAGAACTCTCTATAAAAACCGTGTTTTGCCGGGGCTCTTGAAGTGGATTCATTTTGGAGTCGGAAAACACATGGGCGACTTTATAACTTCAAAGACTGGCATTACGTGTCGAGATCAGTGGCGCGCGGAACCAAAAGACTGTGCGTGTTAATTATTCTTAAGCATGTACCCATGTTTCTGCGAAAACGAGTCAATTCGATCTTGCCGAGATGTGAACGCGCATAAGGAAGCTGCGGTTAACGATAGAGAAGTGATTTACAACGATCTTAGCAATTCAAGAAATCATAACTCTTATCAGTTGGAAAAAATCAAGAAACATTCAAGTACTCCAATAGATTCACTTAGATCAGTGTTCCCAAGTGGTTCCTACGTCTTCAGGATTTCTTGGACCCGACTAAGAAGGTGAATGACAAATTAAAATTAATTTGGTGTGCGTAAACAACATCAGGTCAGGAAACAAATAGATTAATTAATTTTATTATTTATTATATTTATATACTGTAATATATATAATATTAATATTATATTATTAAATTTAGAATTATTTAATAAACTCATAAGGACATTATCACCACATCGGTAAATATTAAAATTAAAAACAGAAAATTTGAAAAGTAAGGTGAAATTTTGAGAAAGTTCGATATTTATTTAAAAAAAGAGTTGTAACAAATATTCTACAAAAGTTCGAGTTTTCGAGTTTAATTACGAAAGTTTGGATAAAACTCAAAGGTTCTAAAAAAAGTTAAAATTTAGAGCAGAATTTTTTGGGAATCAAAGTGATTCGAAGATAAATTTTCAATTTTTTGATCAAAATTTCCCCATAAAAATGTATATGCTTAAAATTTCGACTTTAGATACTTTTTAAAATGCGACTTTCATGTCAACATTTCTAGTTGGAAATTTCGACTTTTGAACCCGAAATTTTGATCAAATTTCTAGAAAAAGAGGGAATTTTAAGAACAGATTGTAGTTAACAAAAGAAAATCGAATTTTAAAATTTCAAACGTAAACAGGAAATTTTAAGAAATATATTGAAGTATGAATATGAAATATGTTAAAATTTCGAGGTAAATATCAAAATATTGAGATCAAACTCGACATTTCGAGAAAAAAAATGAAAATTTTAATGTTACTATCAATATATTGCCAAAAAATATAATTTTTAAAAAACGAGAGAAATACGATGTAAAAAATTTTCTAGAAAAATGTCAAAATTTCAAGTTTAAACTCGACTTACGATCGACATTTAAAAAAAACCAAAATGTATATAAAAACTTTTTCAAAATTTCAAATTTACTTTAGAAATTTCTACTTTTGAAATTTTCACTGAACTTAAAGCTTGCCGCCTTTTTAAAGTTTTCCACTTTAAAATTCGGAATTTTTCCCGAAACCTTGGAACTCTTCTGGGAAATATTTCGAAATGAACCTAAATTAGCATAATAAAAATATCTCTTGAGATTAACAAATCCAAATTTAAACTTGAAATTTTGAGATAAAATCGTGTTGTAACAAAAAATATCCATTCTAAAATAGATATTTCATAACAGAAAAAATTTTGACAATTTGATATCACTTTTAAAATATCGTGATTGGATTTCTCGACACTGGCGCATAAGCGAGTGCAAATATTTGTTTTTTTACAAGTAGATTCATGGAAGGGGTTCGCAAGAACTATGGCTCTGATCCCCCCAAAGAACAATATTCTTGAGAGGTACAAGACAGTCCAAGACAATAAATTTCTGTGAAGTCTAACTTAAAACATTTCTGTCTCTTTTAAATAAAAGTTCTCTGGAATTCGTTGCCAATGAGAATTTTCCACGAGAATCAAAACTGTACAGTTCCTGTATGTAATGTATAATAGGTTTTGAGCGTGAGTTGTACTTTAAAAAAATTAAAACGTTTCTGTATGGATTTTTTTTGTGGAAGGTTTGTCCTTGGTTATCTTTAAAAATTGAAATACAAATCTTGTCCTTGAAACCAAGAAATAATAAAAAACACAACAAAGGTTGCTCTGACGCGTTTCGATAGCCAAGCTATCATCAGAGAAAACATGGTAGCTTGGCTATTGAAACGCGTTAGAGCAAACTTTGTTGTGTTTTTTAATCTTTCCTGGTTTCAGGGGACAAAAATTACAACCTATCCTTGTTAAAGAAGGCGGTTCATCGCCATCTATCCTTGTTTCCACATCCTACTCGCAGTGCTTTGAAAGCATAATGGGGTACCCTTTGCGAGTGGATTAAACTTTAAAAAAAAACAAGATTTGTATTTCAACTTTCTATATGGAGCTTAGAATATACAACTTAGGCACAAATTTAAAATTTCCTGAGTATATTCTCAACATTAACCAAAGAAAATTCTCACAATTTCCGACTTGCTATGGAAATGTTCCCTTTGGAATATACCTTCTCGCAATGTTGATTTTTAAGCGTAAAATTTTGCTCAAAAGGTCAACACGAGAGTTTCAAAATTTCGAGAAAAACTGAACAGTCGTAAAGAAATTTCTAGAAAAATCCCAACATTTTGAATTTCAAATTGAAATTTTTTGAAACATCTTAGATTTGGAGTCGTCGAAATTTTAAGAAAAACTCAAAATTTTCAAAGGAAAACCAAAATTTTTATTATATAAAAAGAAAAATTTTGAAATTTTCGAATTTAGTATCGAAATTTCGACTTTTTATGCTTCTAAGGTAGAAATTTCGCTCAGAACCTGAAAAAATTTCCAAAAAAGCTCGACATTCATAAAAAAAGTCTAGAAAAATGTAAACCACTAAAAACTTAATTTGCAATGTTTTAGGAAAAAACTCTAAATTTTGAAAAAAATCAACATTTATGTAAAAATGCACAAAATTTTGAATTTTTTATTGAAGTTTCGACTTTAAACTCAAATCTTCTACTTTTGCTCTAAATGTTGGGCTTTTCAGCTTCAAATTTTGCTCTAAACTTTAAAAAAATTCCAAAAAAGTTGAAATTTTGATAAAAGCGCGTGTTTAGTTTGAAAGTTTTTACTGTAAATGCGAATATTTCACTATTTTCCCCACCTTTTTTTTGAATTCGAAAACTATAAAATCGAGGTCAAAACTTTGAGTCTGCATCCTAAAATTTCATGAAAAATCTCGCAGAAAAAGTGAATAACGAGAGAAGGGGGAGAAAGAGAAGAGAGAGACGAGAGAGAGAGACGAGAGAGAGAGAGAGAGAGACGAGAGAGAGACGAGAGAGAGAGACGAGAGAGAGAGAGAGAGGGAGAGAGAGAGAGAGAGAGAGAGAGAGAGAAAAGAGAGAGAGAGAGAAAAGAAAGAGAGAAGAGAGAGAGAAGAGAGAGAGAGAAGAGAGAGAGAAGAGAGAGAGAAGAGAGAGAGAAGAGAGAGAGAAGAGAGAGAGAAGAGAGAGAGAAGAGAGAGAGAAGAGAGAGAGAGAGAGAAGAGAGCGAGAAGAGAGAGAGAGAGAGAGAGAGAGAGAGAGAGAGAAGAGAGAGAGAAGAGAGAGAGAAGAGAGAGAGAAGAGAGAGAGAGAGAAGAGAGCGAGAAGAGAGAGAGGAGAGAGAGAAGAGAGAGAGAAGAGAGAGAGAAGAGAGAGAGAAGAGAGAGAGAAGAGAGAGAGAAGAGAGAGAGAAGAGAGAGAGAAGAGAGAGAGGAGAGAGAGAGAGAGAGAAGAGAGCGAGAAGAGAGAGAGAGAGAGAAGAGAGAGAGAGAGAAGAGAGAGAGAAAAGAGAGAGAGAAGAGAGAGAAAAGAGAGAGAGAAGAGAGAGAGAAAGAGAGACGCGGAGTAAGAAGAGTGAGGGGGTGAAGAGGGAAAGGAGGGAGAGGGAAAGGAGGGAGAGGGAGGAGCGAGAAAGAGAGAGAATAAGAAAAGAGGGAAGAGAGAAAGAAGAAAAATAAGATACAGATACAGAGAAAGGGGAGAGAAGAGATGAGAGAGGAGAGAGGAAACAGGGAGACAGAGAAAAAGAGAGAGGGAGAGAGAGAGAGAGAGAGAGAGAAAGACGGAGAGAGAAGAAATAGAAGAAGAACAGAGGGAAGAGAGAGAAGAAGGATATGATAAGGAGATGGGGAGAGGGAAGAGAAGAGGAAGAAGAAGGAAGAGAAGAGACAGAGAGAGAGAGAGAGAGAGAGGGAGAAGAAAGAGAAAGACTGAGAGAGAAGAGAGAGGGGGTGAAGAAAGAGAAGAGAGAGGGGGAGGAGTGAGAAAGAGAGAGAGAAGAAGAAAAGAGGGAAGAGAGAGAAAGAAGAAAAATAAGATAAGTAAAGAGGGGAGAGAAAAAAGCTCGACATTCATAAAAAAAGTCTAGATATAAATAAACAACTAAAAACTTGATTTGCAATGTTTTAGGAAAAAAGCTCTAAATTTTGAAAAAAGTCAACATTTATGTAAAAATGTACAAAATTTTGAATTTTATATTGAAATTTCGACTTTAAACTCAAATCTTTTACTTCTGCTTTAAATGTTGTGCTTTTTGGCTTGAAATGTTGCTTTAAACTTTAAAAAAAAATCACAAATATAGAAATTTTGAGAAAAGCGCGTGTTTACTTTGAAATTTTTTACTGTAAACTCGAATATTTGACTATTTAACTCGCCTTTTTTTTTAAATTCGAAATTTTTATAAAGTCGGGGTCAAATTTTCTCTACACTTTAGTCTACACCCTTAAATTTCATGGAAAAATCTCGCAGAAAAAATGAAGAACGAGAGAAGGGAAAGAAAGGGAAAAAAAGACGAGAGAGAAAGAAAGAGAGAAAAGAGAAGAGTGAGAAGAGAGGGGTGGTGAAGAGGGAGAGAGAGAGAAGAGGGAGAGGGAGGAAAAAGAAACATAGAAGAAGAAAAGAGGGAAGAGAGAGAAAGAGAAGAAAGATAAGATAAAGAGACAGGGGTGAGAAGAGGAAGAGAGGAGAGACGAAGAAGAAAGATAAGATAAAGAAAAAGGGGAGAGTAAGAGAAGAAAGGGAGAAAGAGAGAGAGAGAGACGAAAAGAGAAGAGACAGGGGTGAAGAGGGAGAGGGAGGAGAAGAAGAGGGAGGAGAGACAAAGAGAGAGAAAGAAGAAGAAAAGAAGAAAGAGAGAGGGAAGAAAGATAATGAGTGAGGAAAGAAAAGAGGAAGAGAAGAGAGAGAAGAGACAGAGAGAGAAGAGACAGAGACAGAGAGAGAGAGAGAGAGGAAAGAGAGAAAAAAAGAGAGGGAGATATGGAGAAAGAGAAAAAGGAGGAGGGAGAGAAGAGAAAGAGAGAGAGAAAGAAGAGAAGAAAAAGAAAGAAAGAGAGAAAGGAGAGAAGAAAAAGAGAGAGAGAGACAGAAAAGAGAGAAGAAAAAGAACATGAGACATTTAATATGTAGTTTCAAATTTTGAGAAAAGGCTGCAATCAGTTTTAAAAAATTTAGTTGTAATGAGAAAATGGTCGAAAATTAATTCGAAATGTAGAAATCACAAAATTTCCAGAAAAAGTGTAAATTTACGGATAAACTGAAAGAAATGGCCTTTGAGTTCGATTTTTGAGGTTATAGATTTCAGATTTTGAAGGGAAAATTTCTGAAAGAAACTAAAATTTATGTAAAACAAAAAACAAAATAAAAGTTGGGTTTAGAGTAGACATTTTATCCTTATATAAATTTGGATTTAATTCCAGTTTATTTAAAAAGTTTAAGTTGTAATAGGAAACGTTGACATTAAGTTCGAATGGTCGAATTTGTTCTCAAAGTTTTGACTATTAAACTCGAGCTTTTGGTTGAAATTTTTGAAAACTTTTAGAAAGTGAATAAACTTTGAAAAAAAAACTTCAGAGCTTAAAAACAATTTCCAAATCGGGTTTAAAAATGTCAAGTTCAATCTCGAAAAGTTGCTACCTAATTCTTTTAGAGAAACATCAAAACTTGTTAACAAAACTCCCTAATTGTAACAAGAAATTTCGGGAGAAGGGTTGCAATTTTGGGCCTAAACATTGAATTTGACAAAAAAAAAATAAAACAAAAAACTCGAAAATATAATAAATTTGTTTTCGAGTTTTTTGTTTTATTTTTTTTGTCAAAAAACTGGGTTTTGTGAAAAAACAATTTACAATGTACAAAAAGTCGAAATTTTTTGTGTTTCTATTTCTAGAAAAAGTGAGTTTTTAATAAAGACCAACCTTACCCCTTTACGCCCGGTAATTCTTTAGGTATGTAAATATGAGTTTTCATCAAATAACGTAATCGATGCGCTAACAAAATCTTATAGTTTCGGTGCCTGCTTAATTAAACTTTCTTAAATCAAATTGTGTACGTTATCGTGCGACTACGCGTTCTTGGCACATGAAAGGCTGCAATCTAGATCGTATTCTACGTTATCGTGTTATCGATAGCATTTTACTGAAGAAGTCTTAGATAATTTGTACGCTTCGGTCTATTTTGCGGCTGAAAAATAGATCCTGTTGGGCAAAGATACCTATATGGTTTAGTTTCAGGCTCCGTTAGTTTCCTAATGAGTTTCAGTAACGCCAACAAGTTGCTTGAAATAACAGAATTCTTGGTCTATCGTGAATATAAAATAAAGATGCTGGATCAGGTTGATCGAGAAGCAAGCAAACGAGGTATTCATTCGTTAACTTGATGGATGTTAACGGCAAAACAGCTGTTTTGTTCGGTTTACCTAGTGTCCATATTAGAATTAATTCTATTATTCCCTGGACTCTCATACTTTTAAAACAAGCGCTTCTTTCTATTTATACTTATTACGGTACCAAATTAGTAATATTGTTGAAGGAAACATTAATTTTACTAAGCTGAAGATGTAAGTTATCTTTTACGTAGTGTAGTAGGGCGTCATTCCTTTGACATCGTAACATCTAAGATAAAAAAAGATGCGTTCCAAAGAGAAGTATAACTCCATAAATAGTGGAAATGTCATTAGTATTTCTAAGGTTTCGTTGCAATTCTAAGGATTCATCTGCGTATTCCGAGAGATGGAAATGAAAAAGTGCCGAGTAAAGCAATGAGAGGAATATGATCTATTTAATGGAAAATGGTGAGACTAAGTAGCAGAAGGGAGACCTTAGCTCTGTCGCTTACACCAAATCTCCGAGTAAAAGACAAAACCGCATTAAAAGCCTATCGCCTTTGTGCTGTCGTTTAGGCCTATAATCAAATTAATCTTACCCCGCCTTCATTTCAGAATTCAAATAACGGTAACACGGCCGGCAAAATTAACCATCTCCTACGTTACGTTCGTACAGCACACGCAAATTTTTGCTTTATTAAATATGCCTTATTACCGTAAACTGCCTGATATGTTCGTGTTAATACATAGTATCACTAGCCAAGCTAGTCACCTCGATCGGGAAAAATTCTGAGGTCGTAACCTCAGCCAATTCCCGCGGATTATTCGCACATATAAAAGTTTTTTAAATGCCGCTAGCGCAGAAAATACCACTGTAATTACAGCCTGAATAGTTAAAAAATAAGAAACGTTGAAGATGACGAATGCAGATTTTGAAAAAGACCCTGATCGTTAAACGTGCATTCGCAGCAATAACGACCTCTAACATTTAATTGAAAGATTGAACTGAAATTAAAACTTCATCTGCATCTTTAATGCAAAGATTTCCCAATTATTATCTACGATAGAATACTTCCTAAATTCTAATATTTTAATAAAATACCCTGTTATTTTGTAGGGAAGGTAATCTGCGAAGGCTTGGAACAATTCGAAATTCCTAGTTTAATTCTTATGATTTTATTTTGAGTTTCAATTTGAAATTTTAAGAAAAAAATTTGTTTTTATAGAGACAACACCACCAGTTTTAGAAAAACGCTTCCCTGAACTTAAAAGTAGACGATTTGAAAAACGAGACGAACTCGTTGTGCCTAAACGCCCCCGATTGCAAAAAAGCATATTTGGGGACCTCATAGGTGAATGAAACACTTTGGTGAATTTAACCTAATAAGACGATAAATATCGTTAGTAGAAACGCTGGCAGTAGGGAATCAATTCTTATCGAGAACAATGACTATAATAGCCATGGTCTGTAGAACGCACCATAAAAATAAAATGACTTGCGTGTCATTTGTTCTTGTCAGGAATACGCTAATTATTTCCGCTTTATCGGATTGAGTATAATTCTCTGTATTTACCATGCGAAGACAAAGTGACATCTATCCTGACGTATAACTAGCATTACCTACAAAAATGTCTATGTGAAAGAGGACACTAGACTGCATAATATTTAGAAATAATCTCAGAGACCTATTCCTGGATATTTCTCTTGCTTGGATGTACCAATTGATGCACTTCTGGCGTAAGTATTTTTATAAACTTGAGGCCGACTGTAGCTTTCGAATGCATTTTTGTTGTTGAAATAAATTGGAAGTCTTCATGACAATAACAATTCTGCAATATTTCAAATCTTTGGAAGTTCGGGCTTATGAACACTGAACAATTCCACTAATTAATACCATTATGTGGTTTTGAAATATAAAAGTGTCTTTTAAAATTAATTGATTGAAAATGTTTTGTAATTCGGTGGAACATATTTTAAAAAGTGGAAGAGAAATCAAGTACGTAATTTCCAACATTACATTTTGAAAGCAAAAGAAACAAAAGCTGCTGGAAATAAAATCAACAATGACTTCATCGTGATATTTGATTATCGAAATTCCGAATCGCAATTTAACGAAAGAGGTGCTCCAGTCCGAAAGCTCCATATGAAGTTGAAAATGACCTAATCGACTTATATGCCTGGAAGTTTCCTAGACGTGCTTTCAGGATCAAGTCCAGGCCACCAATCATAAATTAATTAAAACACGTCCGCGAACAATAACCGATATTTATTGAGGTCACGGTGGGTAATTGAAGTCAAACTGGAACGATGCTTAGCAAAGTGACACAAGTGCAGCCACAATGAGGGGCTCTGTACCAGTTCGGTCAGGTTTACACACATGTCAAATACAAGCGTTATATTGTCCTCCTCCAAACAATTGTGCCGCCAGGTATTGTGCCCCACTTAATTAATTTAAAATCTTGCGCATCCTATCCCAACTTTACCTACAATATCTGACTGATCGAGTACGGCATACGATCGAAGCCTTCAATAAATAAACAACCTGAACCCACACTTATCGTTGTCAATTAAAACGTGTCCACGGATTTCTCTAATAGACGGAGGACACATTTGCAATGAATGTTAGATGGCTACGCTTAAACCGTCTAATGAAACGGGCACCCAAGGAAGAAAACGTATAAATAAAAGAAATTTCATAGAATGTTGAAAAGTAACCAATCGAAATATGATAAATTTCAATTATATTAAATGGAGTTTTCTATTGACATTTGATTGATGTAACAAAAACTAACGAGAAATACAACTAGCGAATGTAAAGCATCTCCCATAGGATGTAATGGGGAAATCCCAGGCTTGGAATTAGTCGATAGATCAATAAAAATTAGCAAGTGGTGTCCTTGATGCACTGTGGAAACATCTTAAGGTTGTGGAAAAATACTGATGGTAGGAAAGCTCTTTTAATCTGTTCTAGCATGTCACGTGCAAAATGCACTCTTCCCAAAATTATAAGTAGTTTTATTTCAGCAATTTTGGTAAAAGGGACTGGTCCTTGATTATCTTTAACAATTGAATTATAAATATTGTCCCCTGAAACAAAAAAGGTTAAAAAACACACCAAAGGTTGCTCTAACGCGTAGCATCTCTCTGAAGATAATAGCTTGGCTATCGAAACGCGTTAGAGCAACCTTTGTTATGTTTTTTAATCTTTCTTGGTGTCAGGGGACAAGATTTGTATTTCAAGTTTTGTTTCACTTTTCATTTATTTAGTAAATATTGGTGTTTAATGATATACACGAGAATGCATGAATTATTTTCGTCGAAATTTTTAAATCGAAATCCTTTTGGTCAAATAATTTAGATATCTTATAACATTTATATAATTGTTTAACTTTTTTGAAATTGAGATAAATATTATTGAAAAAAATCTTTTATACTTCTATAGTTTGTTGTTCTACGAATTTTGATAGTGTTTATGTTTTGAATAGTTGACCTTTTTCGTTTTAGAAGATTCTCGGTTGGCAACTAAGGTTCAGTCCCTTCAGTCTTCAACCTGTTTGAACCAACCTTGGTGCCGTCAAAACGCACCATGCTTGTGGTTTCTGGATTGAACAATTTTCTTAGCAAAGGTAATCGACACCATTCTGATCTTTTTGATTCCTTTTTCGAAATTTGGTTTCTTTTATAATAGAGTTGTTTCCTGCAATACCATTGCACCGTTGCTACCATTCTATGTGATCAGTTATCGTTCCATTAAATCTAGGAAAAGGTTCTGCAGTTTCTGAAAACAAATTGTGAATACTAATGTTGTAAAGAAGCTTTTGAAGGGTCCGTTAAAATCCAGCTTTTGTGAAAATGTGTGCTTCTGAAGGTTCATAGGATCAATTGCACTAGCGTTTCTGGTTTTTTATGGAAGGCTCCTCGATAGAATTCGTACGTCCGGTTTTTGGTTTAGAAATGGTTTTGTAATGGAACACCAACTTTTCTCGAGAATTCTTTTTAAAGGAGCCTTTGAACCGAGACTGTTGTGTCAGAATTTTACGGTATCGTTTTCAGAAAGCTGGAATTGCCGTTTCCGAATTTTTTAGACGTTTTTGGAAGGACTACAAACATTAATGACACGCAAAACCGAAATCAGCCAGCGGTATAGATTAGACCTAAATATAAAGAAGACAAAATACATGGTTATCAGTAAACGCTTAACACTGAATACACAACTGACGATCAACCAGCAACCAATCGAAAGGATTGAAAACTATACATACCTTCTGGATTCTTGATTCGTTGTGGGTTGCCTAAAGTTTAGGCCAGCACTTAGGCCACCCTTTCCGGGCCCATTGTTCTATCCCCGTGATTGAAATGTCCTTGGTCATTCATTCAGCCACCCAACCTTGTTAAGAAACTGAAGAACGTCCCTTGGATGCGCCTCTCTCAAATTGGCCACACTAGTCCAGAAGTCCCCCAGCGTGGATCATCTGATTGATGATAGTGCCGGGCAGTGACACATAACGTGCTCGACACTCTCATCTTCTTCTAAACCCCCTCTACAACTCGGCTCGTTTATAATTCCTATTATGTAGAGGTGTTTGTTTAATCGACAGTGACCTGTCCAAATCCCTACAAGTTTCCTGAGGTTATTCCTTGAAAGTTGTAGGCATAGTTTTGCCCTTTCCCTGCACGGCATTTTGTCGGCATATTGTTATTGATGCCCATATGGCTTTGTGTTTACGATAAATTTCTTCGTTAAGTAGGGATCTAGTCAGGAGAAGGGTTGGTTCTGGTCCAACGAATTGTCTCTCCGAAGACTTCCTCGCCAGTTTGTCAGCGCGTTCGTTTCCCTCTTTCCCATAATGTCCTTTGATCCATATTAGATCAATTGCAATCTTCTGTGATAGACTTTCTAAAGCTAGGTGGCAGTTCCATACCAGCACTGAGTTTGTTTTCGCATTCCTCAGGGCCTTAAGCTGTCTGTCTTTATTTGGATCTATTTTCCTGTAATGCTCAGTCATTGGTTCGACAACATCTCTGCTTGGAAGGTTGTTGAGTATTTATCTAACTTAATACTTACATTTAGGTTCAGGTCTTCCTAGAAGATTCCTGTTCCAGTGGCCGTATTTGTTTTCGATCCATCCGTGTATATACTTACGTCTGGTATCCTTGCTTGCAGTTCATTCCTTTTTATACGGTAGGATTTTGTTATACATACCTTAGCACTAATGGAAATATTTTTATTTTTTGGTGGAACGGACTGGTCCTTGGTTATCTTCAAAAATTGAAATACAAATTTTGTCTCTGAAGCCAAGAAAGATTAAAAAACACAACAAAGGTTGCTCTAACACATTTCGACAGTCAAGCTATCATCTTTGGAGAGATTAATCTTTCTTCGTTTCAGGGGACCAGATTTGTATTTTAATTTTTACTAATTTAGAGAGTCAATGGGATCCCTCACTAGAAATAAAACAACGTATAGGAAACGCTAGAATAGCATTTACGAAAATGAGTACTGTCTTCAGAAGTCATGACCTACCGCTGAAAACAAAGATCCTCGTACTGCAATTTTATACTTTTCCAGTTTTGCTCTACGGAGCGCAAGCTTGGACACTCTCTGAAGCGTCAATGAAAAAACTTGAAGCGTTTGATGTGCTGTAGACACATCTTAGGGATCTCGTGGATCGACCATGTCTCGAATAACGAAGTCCTACGCAGAATGGGAAAGGAATGCGAAATTACCACTACAATTAGGAAACGCAAATTGGAGTACCTGGTCCATATTATGAGAAACGAATAATGATATGGCCTTCTCCAACTGATACTGCAAGAGAAAGTAAGAGAGGACCAGGACGAAGATGAATTTCATGGCTTCAGAACTTAAGAAAATGGTTTAACATGACCACGACTGGACTGTTCTGTGCAGCTACCAATAAAGTAAGAATAGACATGCAAATTAAAATACAAATCTTGTCCCCTAAAACCAAGAAAGATTCTTTCTTGGTTTCAGAGGACAATATTTGTATTTCAATTATTGAAGATAACCAAGGACCAGTCCGTTCCACCAAAAATAGCAATGCTAGTCGTAAACATTTGGAGCGAATAGGTACCACAAGAAGAAGAAAATACAAATCCTTAATGCTGTGTAAATATTGGAACTCGTGAAAATATTTTAAAGCTTCGGAAAGATTTAGGCGCTATGAAAATGTGTCAGAAACAATTTTGACATCACTAGATCATTCTAAAATAAGAAAGGACTTTTTGAAACTAGTGAAAGACCTCGACTTTTTTTTAAAGTTTAATCCACTCGCAAAGGGTAACCCCATTATGCTTTCAAAGCACTGCGAGTAGGATGCGGAAACAAGGATAGATGGCGATGAACCGCCTTCTTAAACAAGGATAGGTTGTAATTTTTGGGGAAAATTCCTTTCGGTAACAAGTTCCATAACTTGGAAGTTCTATATATTCGAATCCGGAGAAACACCTATAAATTGCTCAAACGCTCTAACATTAAGGAAAACTCAAACAAACATTGCCCATAATTCTAATTCAATCTGAAATAGAAAGTTTCTGTCACTAAATAAATACGTTCTAAACTGTAGAAATACGTTTAAGATGTGGAAACATCCTGACACAGGCGAAATCTTTCACACTTCAGAAATGAACTCTCATGAAAGAATTTGAGGCTTCTGGCAATGATGGCGATTCTGGAGAGTACAAATTTCCGTTTCTACGAAATTTGACACTTCCGTTTTTGTTGGTTTTTTTGTTATTGGTAATTTTGTAGTATCAATATTTCTTGTGATTTTAATTATTTTTGTTATAAGACTTCTAAATCTTTTCGTTGTCATTCTCGAATTCTAGGAAAGGGTGATGTTTGTCCAGATGAGAAAAAGTTATGCTGCAGCAAATAGTTTTTTCAGTTGAATTGTATTAATAATGAACCATATCAATCCAAAGTGTTTACGATATTCTTCCTTTTTTATTTTTTAACACTTTTATTAATTCAAGAAATACCAGCTAATGCAAATAATTCGTCTTCGTAATCCATTTTTGAGTGTTGCATACACAATGATAAGATTGATTGTACTGACGGACAAATTGGAATAGCTGTTTATTAAAGTTCAGTTTTAGTTCATATTTGACTCGTGCAAGTGAATTTGAGCAAATTACATGAGCGTGGAAACCCACAGCAACAATTCAGTTCTATTTGTACCAATTGGTTTGCACAAGTCAATTTGCGCAATTGCTTGAGCGTAAAAACTCACCATGATGGATGTTGCTATGCTACCTGTAATACAGAAAAGTTACCTCAGTACTAGTGACCCTTGTAATTCTAGTTGCACTTCTTTTAATAATTATAACATAACCTATATATTACATAGATAAGCTCGTCTCTGAAATTACAAATCCTGTCTCTGAAACTCAAAGAGACTTTGGGCAAATTCGTATTTTCCTACTTGTGAAAATAACTTTAACTTAAAGCGAACTCCCACAAGAGTTGACATTGACGAAGTTGCTCTCCGGGAGATTTTTCCCAAATGTTTGATTATTATCTTTCAATAACATTTCATGATCATGAAATGAGCAGAAAAATACGATTATGTCAATCTTAGATTAATTCCATCCTGCGTAGAAAACGATTTTTTTTTTTAATTTGATACGATCACTAGGCAAAACTAATTGGGAATGTGTATTGGAAGGAACGTAGGACTATTCTTCAAAATTCCTTCCGAAGTTCATTTTGTCTTTCAGACGTGGAGCCTGTCAGCCCGCTAGTCGGCAAATGTTTAAAGGCGGCATTAATTTGGTGATTGAGATGCCGAAGTAGTTAGAAACAATGAGCGAGAAGGGAACATAATATAGAAGGGCCCGATGGTGCAAGGTGTGAATAATGATATACGCAAAGAAGGCGTATGGCCAGACAACGCTCGGAGAAGTATTCGGGTATTCAATTGTCAGTCAGTCAGGCAAAGCACACTCACACTTACCACCCGTCTGAATGCGTGTGTATTATACATACATATTCATTTGTTCTTTCTCACTCCGCCGTAACCCGAACTTACCAGGTACAAAACCAAATATCCAAAAGAAACGCCTTTTGCACCTTATCCTTCTCCGAGACTCCCACACACCACTGACACTTTCTTCCTCGTTTTTTAAGCTCACCTTAGATACCAGATACCCACCTTGTAAAACTTAATACCGCGAGATTACAATGGTAATTGCGAGCTGTCTACCTTAAGTACCAAATATGACTAATGGATAAAAGGGTGTTTTTGCATTCCATTTAAAACAACTTTACGTTATTAGTATTTCTTCCAAAAAGACTACAGGATCTAATCCACTTCACAGAAATTGAATTGGGCAACCTTCTATGACTTTTGAATGTTGCTTTGGTTAGAATCTGATCCGTCATAATTTATAAGCTTATTATCCACGATTGAGCTTAGTTTTATAAAAAATCTTTCAGCTTCATAAGGATCGATCCAAAAGTATCGCCATTCACGATTAAGATTTTTTTTTAGGTGGCAAAAAGACAACAAATAATTTTGCGATATTATTTACTGTTTGGAAGATATTTGCTATAAATTGATTTTTATGGTATTTAAGCATATATTAAATGGTACCCAGAGCTGAGTGGCATAAATAAATAACCTAAAGTTTTCCAAAAAAAGCACTACGTTCAAGTGAAATTTTCATCAAAATCGATCGTTTTTAAGATTAACCCGAACAAGTAGACAAAAATTCTAAGAATACCATTTTTAGAAAATGTATGAAACCCAAGAACTTATAAAAGGACACTTATTTTAAAATGACAGACACATTTAGTTCAAATTGGTGTTAAATTATTAACCTTAAGCGCTGAGCGCGAACTGGTATTAGGATAGAAGACTAATTTCTTTAAAAACCGACTCACGTCGTTAAAGAGGTGGGATCTTCGCGGTTTTAAATTTAACGGCGTTTATACAAACTCATGTGGGCCAAAATTGCATCCCAAGGGCTATACATTAGTATTACGTTTAGGTTTCAGGCAGGTAGGCGTTCTTTTATCATTTGCGAATACATACGACGGCACTGGTAGTCTTTAGTAGTAACAAGTTACCCCCGTAATATATTCTGACATGTGGCGTTTTTATGAACACTAAAAGTAGCTAGTACAAAAGGTGCTTTAAAGTGGTCGAAATAAATTTGAATTCTTTCGGTTGATCCGTATAAATAACTCATTTGGTTATCGGAGGTAACGCAAAAAGTGTTACTGATGAAATGCAAGATCATTAACTCAGAACGTCATCTTCGAATGGGGCCTGGGTAATTTTTCTCGACTGTATGATGTACACACGTGTATAGTCGGTTAGCCATTAATTATTGGATAACCAGCTTGCTGTTAATTATTGCGTTAATGAACAATGGACCTTACGGAACCATTCAATCATAATTACATCTTTCGGATGACAATGCTACACTCTTACTGATTCAGTTTTTTCTTTGTGAGGACTGTTCTCCGAAATTCCACGTGTCATGTCTCTTCGAGCTGTCAGGTCAGGCAATCACAGTCAGATAATTAACTCTACAAATAAAAACGCTTAAGATTCCCACAAGACAATATTTTCGATAAATTATTTGCAAGCCGCGCATTTTCGACCTAATGATACCCCGAAGGTACCTAACAATGAAATATTTTCGATTCAAACAAAATAAAACAACCACGGTGTGCAGAACAATATCAGAATGTTTTAATTGCTCTATCCGCCGAAGAGCTAGTATAATGTACACGTCGATACCAAAATGGCCACGTCATAAAAACGACCCTTTACTTATTCTATCGATCAGTATCGTTCCACAGAGCCAAGAATCAATAGTCTTAGAATCAGATTTTTACAAGTTTGCATCAAGGCTGTGTGTTTCCAAACATAAGTACATTTTCTATTAATCATTTTTCTATGCACGAAAAATGGTTTGATTCTTGAATTAGGAATCAACCGATTTTTAGGTCAATATTTCAACCATCAACTTATGACTACATGGTCAAAGTATTAATAAATATATTTTCGACTTCTAAGCATTCGTCTTAGAAAATAGGTTGGGTAGTATGTAGTATGTAGTAAGGGTGACTGCACTACTTATAGAATAGGGCTACTTATTTAAAAAAATATATATCTGGGCGACCGAGCTTCGGTTTTTTTTTGAGATTATTTAGTCTAACTAAATTGAAATTTCTATCCCAATCATTAGTCATATCTGTTTTCGACACACGCTACGCAAGGCGTCAACTCCTTGTCGATACCAGGATACTAACATTGAATGTAAAGATTTACGAGATGGCGTTGTATAAAAAAATGTTCTTTTTTGCAAAATTGGGTTTTTTTTCCAGGAAAAACACCTATATAGATAAGCGTAAAAAACAAAGCCTTCTCTAAATACAAAATTTGATCCAAATCATTAGAGCCATTTCAGAGATACATGAAATATGTACATATATATAAGAATTATTCACTTAAACATATAAGATTTAGAAGTGTTGTGTGGACTTAGGTAAATTTAACTGGCCATTTAATGATATATTTGTGTTTTTATATTTGTTAACTTGCAAGGTCTCCATATTATTTACATTTTAACCTTCCTGCTGTTAAGTAAACTTTTGAATTTGTGATTAAAATCAAAGATATATGTCTCTGGAGTATACATATACTCTAAAAGTTGTTTAAAATAATTCAAATGATGCTTACAGTTCAAAAAAAAAATTTAAAGTGTGCGCCAATTCTGATAATAAAAGATCTACCCGTTTGGCCTTTATAGTATTTTTCATAAACTTCTCATTTTTACTCCTCCAACTACCCCCACCTAAGCGCAAAGCCAATTAAATTTCGAAAAACAAAGTGTTTCGTGAACCCACTCTTTAATTAGGCAAAGGGTAACGTTACTTCATATTAGGTCTAAAGCGAAATTATTTTAATATTAAGCTGCGGGGGAATACGGTGATGTTATCATTTTCCTAGAGAACGCGCATTCTAATTAGTAAATTAGTGCTGCCCCTACACCAAATCTCTAATTTTATTTCATGGCGTTTATCTAGTCATCCAGAGAGCGTTAGCACGTCAGATTTGTAAAATTGATTTTATCACTTATACGTCTGCCTAATCTCTTGATTATTTCATTCATGCATGCATTTCAATAGAACTCCTTTCGAATGATCAACTTTCTAATAAACAATATATTCCAAAATATAAACATGGCTTTGCTAAACGCAACAATAGCAGAAAGGGGAAGAAAAAGTTTTGTGAAGTTAAAGCTGCTAGTAAAGTACTCCTAGGGAGGGAGAAATGGTAATCAGGAATCAGCATATATCCAACTTCAGATTCTATCAGATAAAAATCTTTCTTTGAATATACATATTATGCAAATGAGTGTATCAATTGTGTGAGGTCACCTTAAAGGCGATGTTATTTATGTAAAGAAGACACACAGTAGTTGTGTCTTCATCTGATCTTTATAAACTTTAATGTGCCGGCAAGAAATACTTTTGTTTTTCTGCATTTTGTGTTTTCATTTGCACTCTTCCCACGATGAAATCTTATGCAAATTCGGTTAATCCGATAACGAGCTTGCATATAACGTTAAACTTACGGAATAATCGTTCTTGTAATACTTCCATTTCCACTGCATTCATAAAACTTTTATCCAAGTATTTACATATACGACAACCTTGCGTTTTGGGATTACTTGAATATTTTACTTTGCATAATCGTTTTCATCACCCATCTTATTCGTAATTAAGACATCGTTTACACTGTTTTACACTCTTAGAGTGAATTCAGAAGCTTGCTACATCCCATATAAGGACAAAAAATGACGTAACGCAGTATCAATTAAAATAGTGGAGCAAGTACAATATAATTACTTAATAAGTCCGGCGTGCCTAGCAAATATTCATATGCAAATGGTTTTCCGCCTTGCCCAACCCTTTTAATCCAGACATGAAGTTGATTCAATTTCTACTAATCTTCAGCCCCTGAATATCAGTCAACTAACCTAGATATAGGTTAATTGCATATAATTACATAACGAGTCTTTTGTTACACTTAACGCTTGAGTTATTTAAACTTATCCAACAATAATTAAACGATCAAGCTTTTTAAAAACCCACATTTTTTTTAAGAATCATAAACTTCAATAATTCGTCTATGAGAACTCTTCTAAAAGGACCTTCCAAGAGTAATTTTTCTATTAAAACTCAATGTTTTTTAAAATCTTTATTCCTCTTCGGGTACTTAAACTTTTCAAGAGCTCAATAGCTTTCAAAAACTCACCTTCTTTAAGAACTCAAATCTGCAGAGACTCCTCGTCAAGAAATCATTTTATTCAAAAACTCAAATCTTGAGGCACTTAATCTTCTTTGACGGCTCATCTTCTTTAAGGACTTTAGGGAACTCTTCTTCTTCTTCGTAAAGATCTTGCGATATAGCTAGTAAAATGTTTGCTATCGTTTTTAAACTTAATTTCTGGATGTGCTAGAGGTTTGAAATTCTAAACAGAATTGTTGACAATGCTCGCTCTTCTTCTTCCTCATCATCATCATCTTTTTCTTCTTCTTCCTCTTATTCTTCTTCTTCTTCCTCATCTCTTCTTCTTCTTCTTTTTAGAGATCTAGCGATCTGTTAATTCTGGTTATGCCTCTGTTGTAGTTTCTGGGATATTAACTGCCAACTATCCTTCCATCTTTTAGGTGGTCTTCCGGGGAGACAGGTGCCTGTTGGTTTTCCTTTAAGTGCGATGCGTGGTAATCGATCTTCTCTCATTTTGTTTACGTGAGCGTACCATTGTCTCCTTCTTTGTCTCTCTCATCGCACGATATCCTGTATACCGTACTGCTTCTGGTCTTTCCCGCTACAATTCTTAAAGTTTTTATCTCCGCTACTCTTGGTCTTGTTGGTTTCTTCTCTATTCCGTATGTCATGATTGGTCTTGTACATGTTTTGTATCGTTTAATCTTGCTGTCTCGGCGCATATATTGATTGTTCCAAATGATCTCTCGTAGGCAGCCTGATATTGCGGCTGCTTTGTTGATTTGGCTCCTTAAGTCTTTTACAGGGTCATGTTCACTGGAGAGATTAACACCAAGGTACTTAAGTGGGGTAACTTGCTTAATGGGATGATTTTCAATGACGAGTTTACATCTGATGGGGTCTTTTGCTATGGTCATATTTTTAGTTTTATCAGTAGATATTTCAATATTAAGTTGTTTGCTTATTTGATAAAATTTAAAAAGCTCTCGCTGTAGGTTGTCTTCTGTTTCTGCGACAATTGCTGCGTCACCTGCATAGCATGTCATGGTGATTCTATTTTTATTCATCCTGTATCCCAGTTTTAATGAGGTTACTACGTTAATTATTTTATCCTCAGAATATTAAACAAAAATGGACTGAGGCTATCTCCTTGTCTAGTTTCTCCCAGAATCGGAATGATTTCTGATGTTTGTTCCCCCGCTCTTATCTTCGTTGCGTTGTGAATATTGAGGTTGCGAATTGCTCTGACGATATTGGATGGCGTCTCCTTTTCTTTCAATATTTCCCTGATATCTTCCAAGCGTACTTTATCCATATATGTAATACTTCTATATGACGTGTTATGTATAATTGGCGCTGCAAAATGCTTTGTCAAAAAGGTGAGATGAAAGTATATGTCGTACTCTTTCGAGGACAAGCATTCATTCGTTTATAGGGGAACAGATGACAAGATGGGCGGGAACACTAATAAATGAATGATAACAATGACGACTGCCGAGAAGAGGGATATTTGAAGTAAACTTTGGGATTGGTTAATATATTCTGTCCTCGAAAAAGACAAACATATATATCCCATCGCGCCTTTTTGACACAAACAAAGGTACAAAACACGCCATATAGAAGTATTACATATATGACTTTATCAAATGTCTTGATTAGGTCTGTTAAGGCGATGTATGCTGGGGTGTTAAATTCTATTGACTTTTTTTTATCTGTTTAATAGTAAAAATGGCATCTGTTGTCGACCTTCCTGTTTTAAACCCCTGTTGCTCTTCTCTGTTCTGTATTTGTTGTTCCAGTTTCTCTTTCAGTATTCCAATGAAGAGCTTAATCGTGGTGTTTAATGGTGTTATTCCTCTGTAATTCTCTGGGCGAGTCCATTGTCCCTTTTTGAAAATGAGGATTGTGGATGCTCTGATGCCAGTCTGTAGGTATTTCTAATGAGCATAGAATTTTATTGAACAGTATTGTTGTATTTCTAACAAACTCTTGTCCACCGTATTTAAGAAATTCATTTGGTATGTCGCCTGTTCCAGGTGCTTTTCAGTTTTTCAAGCTTATCAGCTTTTACCTCGTCTTCTGTGATTACTGCGCCTGCTGCTGTTTCGTAGTCGACATCTGGTGCTTCTTCGGCGTTATATAGTCGTCTAAAGTACTCGTCTTCCTATGTGTCTATGGATACGCCCTTGGTTTTTACATACTCATTTATTGTTTTTTTTTCTATTTTTTAGTATTTTCCATACTCTTTTATGTTCCCCATACATGTCGTGTTCCATGTCGCTGGTAAATTTAGCGCAAGGTTCCCTTTTAATTGTTTTTATTCTTAAGTTTGCTGCATTTCTTATTTGTATGTATGCTTCATGTTGTTCTTCTGTTGGTTTGCTTTTGTAAGACAGAAAACTTTTTCTTTCTTATTCTTCTAATTCCTGGACTTCCTGACAGAACCATGGTTTAGTGTTGTTTCTTGCATTAGTGTTGACTTTCCGTTTTTCTATAATTTCCTCTGCGGGCAGTTGTATACAGTTCTTGATTTTCTACCAGCAACTCTCGGCTTTCCCTTCAACTATTAAGTCATATTTCTTCAGTTTGTTGGTTAGTCTATTTTCATATAGCTTCCGTGTACTTTCTGTTGCTAGTGACTATGTTGTACTTTTCTATGTAGTTTGGAAGTTTGTTGATTGCGCGGAGGCGTTTCATCAGCATTTGCAGAGGAAAAGATTGTGGTCTGTTTTAAAGTGAATTGGCAACCAGTGACATCTCATGGTGGCGTTGGACTTGCCTATCGGCAGTGATATTTCATTGGTTTTGTATAACGATCGCGTCGTTTTTGGTGTATGGGGGTAGTTGATGTTAAGTTTGTGTCATTGTTTCGGGCATTTATTGCCACCATTGTTGTACAAGCTACTGATCCTTTAAGCTTTCGTGTGTTGGAGAGGTATCGCTTTGCGTGTTTGGGCTGTACCGGTTCAAAATGCTGCGAGATGTTTTTCAGTCTTTGGAATCAAGTTAACGTTGTTCACCTGAGGATAGCTCGGATAGGATTATTGAAATCCGTGGCAATATGGAGCCGCTTACCACTAAAGGTAGGGGCACCTGGTTATCCAGACGTTAACAGGTTTGAGGATATTCTGTATAGATATTGCGTTGTCTTTCTGTCAGAGTTTACGGTTTACAAGTCGTTGCCTTATCTCTTCATTACTTTTTTTAAGTTCAGTTACGAACTTAAAATTCTGGTTTCTTCCAGAAATGCGGACATTTTTTTTCCTAATTTCGATCTCATTTTTGAAATGCGATTTATTTTATCGAAACAAGGTTAGTCTTAATTTTTTGTATAAACTTCCGAATAGTTTGAAATTGTTGAATGTTATCTCACAATCACAATTTTTTCACTTTCTCTCTTTTGACATTTTTTTTAATTTTGGAAGACATTAAACATTTCTGGGTATAAACTTTTTCGAAATTAGTCTCGTCTCAACTGTAAATTTATAATCTCTTGATTAAAACCGAGTTGGAGATTAAATTTCAACATTTTTCTTGAAATCTGGGGTACAATATCGAATTTTCGACTTAGGTTCGAAATTTCGTATCCTTTAGAAATTTTTTCCCCTTTTGTCTTGAACGATTTTTCGAACTTTCAAGTATAAACTCGAAATTTCAATATTGTCAAGTAACATCTTCTCTTAAAAGATAAACCTATTATTCTGCTAAGGGCACTGCGAGTTTCAAATAATTTCTCGAATTTTGGATCAGTATAATGAAGACATGTTGTTTAAATTAATATTTTGTGCACAAAGTCGAAATTTCGGACAAAAAATAATGGAAATTTCGATAAGGTTAAAATTTCGATAGAAAACATTGCCGAAAAAGTTCTGAATTTAGAAAAATTTAGTAAATATTTTTTTAACTTACATTTATATTCATGTTGGGAATTGGCAATAATGTGAAATATTCCGTAAATCATTAATAAGTTCTATCCACACTTTGGTCTTGAATATTTCCTTTTTTTCTTTTCAGTTACCCTAGAAGTAGAAATTGAAAATCTTCTCGTAAAAGATAAACCTATTATTCTTCTAAGGCCACTACGTTCTTGAATTACGGATAACTATAATGAAGAAATGCTGTCTAAGTTAAACTTTTGTGAATAAAGTCGAAATTTTCAAATGTGTCCTATTTGGTTAAATTTGGAACCCTCTGCAAGATCTGCTATCATAATTATTTTAAATTTTCGCCGCTCCTTCATCATTTTACAAAGGTCAAACTTTTCCACCGAAATCAATGTCTAAAAGCATCTGGGATATCTTAGATGCGTATACACCTACACTGATTATGCTTATTTAATGAAAAGTCAATCGAATTTAAAGCTTCGATTTAGGAGACTAGATGTATATGTATATAGAAAAGGCACTTAAGGATCAGGATCTGACACTCTTTTTTATAAAATTAGATACTTTTGTAGTTGACTACTTATAGCTTATTTTGCATATAAGTATTACATTGGAAAATATAAATAAAATAAATTTGCATGCTCGCCTTAGCTTTACAATAAAGACTGATAGAAATGGACACAAGGCAGAACTAAATTAAGAAAATAAGTTAAAAATAATAATCCAATTTATTTTGCATTTCGTATCTTTTATTAGACGAATGATACATTTAGTTGCATAAATGTAATCTAAATGTTTAAACCACCGTAGTGCTTTTCAAATAATGCCAATATGGATTTAAAAGATTGGAAAATATTGTGACTCGTTAGATTAGGCACACCTACTTCTCCCAATAGACCTTATCTGCTTGCCACCGAATCCGTTTGTTATAGTCATTTATCTTAGCACTTAAACATGATTTCAGAATATCCTTTAAGGTGTGCCCACCTTCCGATTTTACATTAAGTCCATTATGCTACTATGAATAAGGAATGCGCAAACACAAACAAGAAAAATCAACAGTTTGTGTAATTTACAGAAGCCATATGAGCTTTTAATGTTGATCTTTCATACATATTTAATCATGAATAAACTATACCCGATCGCCTTACCGTTAAAAAATTGATTAATTGCATTAATCTTTAAGCGAATCGCACTTTATAAGATGCAGCATATTCCAGGTAAAATTCTCATACGAGTTTCATTGAAGCCAGCTCGTATTATTATTATTGTTCGAGTCCGTACAAGGCCAAAGCACTCTTTGTGATACACAACTTTTAATGGATGTAATGAAACTTTAAATACACTCGATAGTCCGCCAACAAAGGGCATATTTTTATAATGGTACTGAGTAAAATCGTTTTCAATTTAGATTAAAAATGAAAAATAATTAAAAGCTTGGCCGCGGATGCCAAAAAAAAATCCCAACAATGATTTGCAGAAAGCGCACAAAATGGTATCATAAAGGGCCCCCTCGCGTTATAATAATTAAACTAGTTTCAAAATGATAGAAAAAATGTACCTGTGTAACTGTTTACTTTCATAGTAGACTCTCTGGTATAATGCGGGGGAGCTCGAACAACGGGGGGTCAAATAAACTGCTTTTCCAGCCGAGCATCATATTGACGTTCTCAGCAATGATGATGCTCGCTCCAAATTTAATGAATATTCTCCCAAAGTAGGGCCGGTTTAACCCTCTCCATTTTATTTCAGACAGTTTAGTTTTAGTTTGATTTAAACGCAGGAAACTGCCTCGCATATTGCGCCCTAATTCCCTCAGTACTATACAAGTTTTTACAAGATTACCAACATGAGATCTAATAAGATCGAAACCGGCATTTGGTTCCCAAACTCTTAATGTGATTAATGTTCGAACATAATCACTGCATTATAATCGGAAGAAATTAACATTGTTTTAATACAAAATGTCGATATGTACGAAAGATGAAAAAATGCAAGTAATTAAGTGGTATTTGGTCCCCGAGAGATCTGAAGAGGTCTTGGGCGATTCGCTTTTTCGCATTCAAATCGACCGAAAACAAATTGTAGAAGAAAGTTAATGTTAAATCGATAACCGTACGGAATATTTTGAAAAGGAATTGGTGCTAGTTTTATAAAGTGGCTAATACTCGAGACATATTTTTAGACTACCATTAACAAAGGTTTTGAGTTTTGTACATTCATAAAAAAACAGCTGATGCTGAAGGTAATTTTTTAAACGACCGAATGGACGAACTACATTTTCTTTATAGTGTTCTCAACCTTAAATAGCTCAGAAAAATAGATACTTGAGTATTCCTGTAAATACAGTTTACCTACCCAGAGAAATCAGATGCTGGACTATGTTAGGAAATTCAGTCGCTTTGAACATTGATGATTAATTTGTGGATGCGTTGTTATTAATATATGTATTTTCTTTAATTCCGATTTTAGTTTTTATCAAACGGTTAATTATTTTCGTATACTTTTTACATCATTTATTTTTTAGAACTCTTGTTTTATTTTTTATCAGACCGGTTGATTAAATAAATCAGAATCTAAAATGGATGCAATTATTTTCATATTCGTTTCAAGTGTGTAGAAACACAATTAATTTTGAGGCGAAATCATAGTTAAAAATTTATTACCCATTAGCATTGACTAAATTCAAAAATTCTAGAGAAAACATAAATATGATTTCAAAACTGTAATTAGGAAAAACTATGTACATAACTGCAAAATAGGAAGGTGTAGAGGTTTCATTCTCATTTTGTTAGTTGCCCAATGACATAAAAGGGATTTATTTTAAAAAATTTCGCGGTAACAATTGTTTCCTATTAAAAAAAAATTACATAAAGATTGAAACATATCATATTTTTAAAATCTTTAAAGTATCTTCTTCTTCTTCTCTACCTTGGGTTTTAGACATTATTGCCTGTTACGACACCCATCTTTTTTTTTGGCCTATCTATACTTCTTCTTTCAATACATCTATTGCTTTGGCAGGCAACTTTTTTCCTTCATTCGTTCTACATGTTCTTTCCACTTAATTTTATATTCTATTCTATCGTTTATATCAAAGATACTCTATTCTTGTATCTCTATTTCTTATTCTATCTAGTGTTGTGCAACTTTTCACTTTCCTAAGAAATTTCATCTCTTGTGCTTGTATTCTACTATCTTCTTTTTTTGTCGCTGTCCATGTTTCGCTATCGTATAAGAGAGTTGGGGCAGCTATCGTCTTATAAGATTTTATTTGCGTATCTTTTCTTGTTTTATTTTTTAGTGTTCTACTAATAGTTCCGCAAATATGAGTAAATTTACTAAGTTTTTCTTCTGCATCATGATTAGGGTATTTTAAAAAGTTAAATGTGTTTTTTCTTTTAAAATTTTACCAATAAATAACCTTCTAAGAATTAGTGAATTATCCAGATTAATTTTGAATTGTTTGGCTTTTTTTGGAGATTTATCCTAGCAATATCTGACTTTCGGTATGAAGATTTAATTGACTGACCCAGACAGACTCCAAATTTAACTTCCTGGGCCAATTAGGGAAATCGATGAAGCACTAAAAAGCTCCAGTCTATTTCACTACTTCATCAAGATCTTCTTGTTGCACTTCCAACTTACTGCAGATGTATTAGTCGGGATTACATCCCTTTGCCTAATTTACTTATTGCCAGAGCTAATAATAATTGAAGGTAGATTATTCTTGTCCACCTGACGTATTTAATTAGTTAGCTCGATTAATTTATCTGAGTAAATTTTCATCTTTAGTGTCTTGAACAATAGCATTAAATTAAATGAATGAAGTAAGATAAATATGACAACTTAAGTTGTTTTGACTCGGTTCATGAGTAAATCCTGATGTGAATTACGCGCTCCTGGTGATGTTCGTTTCCAAAAATAGTAAATGACTTTTTATGAAAGTTACTCTCTCAAATTCAAATCAAACATCTAAATAAAGTGTTAATAAGATTGCCTGGGTCTCAAATTCCAATAATCTGATCGATATCAGCAACTCCTGTGCAATTCTTAGACGATCGAAATGGTGGAAATAGATAACAAACTCACTAGGCGCTTGATGACATATTTTTAAATAACACCAATCGCACAATCAAGTGCGTAAATTTGTTGGTGCCAAAATATTTTGGTGTATTCTTACGATGCAGGCACAATATGTGGTAGCAAGTATCAACACATATCGTTTCTGTACTTGTACCTGTACCTAAGTGAAAAATTTGCTTTAGTATAAAAATAGTTTATTGTGCCATCGAAGCGAGTCGCTAAATTCAAGTTAGACATTTAATTTTTTCCTTCTGTTTTCATAAATTTTGGGGTCAATAATTTCAACTTTGAAACGAATCTTGAAAAAATTCTCCCTTAAATACTTAACCTTTAAATTCTTCTTATTTTTTTTATAAATAGCAAGCTTTAGAAATTTGAGGTTTTATACAGATTCAACTCATTGCGAGGAGAAATAAAAATAACGACTTCAATTTGAGAACTACGATGTGACGGTTTTCTGGAGATCTGCCTCGGAATATTTTTTAGTTTCACATGACATGTGTGTTGCGCGAAAGATATTTTAAATATTTTCATTCATTCGGGGTACTTCGATTCCCCAGTTTTTGTGCGTTGACAGTGTGATTTTCCTCGCCTTGAACGTGCTTGAAGTATGCAGAATGAAGGGGTGGAAAAGTGACGCAGGAAGTAGAGGCTTTGTGTAGGGTTTTTTATAAGCAGCAGGCTATGGCTCAACAATAAGGTGCAGAGCACAGATATATCCTCAAAATCGTTGCTGCTTTTAAATTATACATGGTGCAGTGCAATCAATTTTAAATTAGTTTTAATGTGGTAACGAATGATCAGTCAATTTTATTATTAATAGTTGGTCCTTTGTTATGGCACCCACATCTGGTATTAATGACGTCACTTTCATTTAATAGTACTCAGTTATTCGATTAATTAGGTCTTTCGATTGTACAATGTTGTATTATGTATTAGTGGTTAAAAAATGTCCATATATAATTGAATCTCTATTTTTCTCTCACTTACACCAAAGCGCTTTAGCGGTAATGAATAATAATAGTTTTAAAAACATCACAGATACACAGCAGTTTTTAACTCCATATTCAAACCGAGCCAGACTTAGTAAACGAACTAAAAGATCAGATTAATGGTGACACTCATACGTGGGTGTATTTTTCTATTATAAAAAACTTCTCCACAATTTTGCTCAAATTGATCCTTGTGGAAAACTCTACCATTAGTTAGGAGATTAATTTCAAAATTTTAGGAAAAAGCTGTTTAAATTGTGAATTTATCTCGAAATTTTCGAAAGAACAGAAATTAATATGCATTGACAGATAAATGCTTTCTAGTTTAAATTCGAAATTTCTAAAAAAATGTTAAAATGTTAATATTAATGCGCAAATCAAAAATAATTAATTTTTTTTAAATCTACTCTTCGAGAAATATTGTTGACATTTTGGTATTGTAGACTTTTTTCGAAAAAAAATTCAAAATTTCTAAAAACATTTCCAAATTTATAGTTAATATCGAAATTTTAGGAACAAAATTAAAAGTGTAAATTCAGAATTTAAAGGAAAATATCAAGAAAAAATATAGTTTATTTCGTAACGTAAGGGTCGAAGTTTCGAGATTATAATGAAAATTTCAACAAACTTTCGAAATAAACAAAATCTTTCTACATGTATATTTCTTTGTTTATTCAAAATGCTGATTTGTTTTTAATTTCAGGTTCGATTTTAAAAGCGAATTAAAATCTTCGACAATTGGATATAGATATGAAATTTGCACTATAAAGTTAAAATTTAGGGACAAAATGAAACACTTAAAATGTAAACGAGGAATTTTGCAAAGAAATTCATCATTTCGAAATTAAAGTTGAAATTTGATAATTTTATAAAACAAAAAGTTTTTTAAAATTTCTAGAAAAAGATCGAAAAGTTCAAAATTTAAGATTTTTAGGGATTGTCGAAATTTTAAGAAAAAGGAAAGAGTTTTCGAAAAAAAAGTCGACATTTCGGAACCAATATTGAAATTTAATAGGAAACTTAAACATTTCGAGGAAAGGATTGACAATTCGAAGAAAAGATCGACAATTCCAGTGAAAGATCTACAAACCGAAGCTAAAGTCGAAACCTTGAATAAACGAGTAAAATTTCTTGAAAAAGTCGAGATCCACGTCAAAATTTTAAGCAATGAAATAAAAATTAAAAATGTAAACTGGCAACTCGTAAAAATTCGAAGTTTTGAGAAGCTCTGCATGTACATGTTGCACATACATACATGTATATAATAAATAAATGCAACAAAGATACAGAAAAAAAACAATTTTTTCTGAAACTTTGGTTTTTAAATTTAGATTATTTGTATTTGTGGAAACTGCAACCTTTTCTCAAAACCGGCAGTTTTTAATAATTTTGAGTTAAAACTCAATATTTTGATACTCAAATTAAAATTTCCAAAAAAAAATCAAAATTGAAAATTTGCTCCCTAAATCTCCAGAAGAATTAACATTTCGTGATTAGGGGAGAAATTGTTAAAGACGTTATAATTTCTAGAAAAATATTGAAGTTCATACTCGACAGTTTATGGAAAAAAAATGAAAATTGGAAATCCAAATTCGGAGTTTTGAGAAAGCAGTGGAAATAAATAAATTGAAAATTTGAACTAAATCGACATTAAACTAAAAACCCAATTTTGGAAAATCCCTGTTTCTAAACAAGAATGTAAACATTTTGAGTAGAGAATCCAAAATTTTGGGGATTACTTATCACTTTAAATTTTCGAAAGGTTGTTGAGTTTTCGAGCTTAATTCGAAATTTAGAAAAAAAATTAAATTAAGGCCAAAATATTGGGAAAATTGTTAAACATTTTTTAGTTTGTACTAGAGATTTTGAGAAAAGATGACGACTTTAAAAAAAATATAACTTTATAAAAAATGTTTTTTCTCATACATTCTCTTACAACAAAGGTGTTTTTCCTAACATCTGGAAATCTGCTAGGGTGCAGCCTCTCCCTAAAAAGGGAAAAAGGAATCTGGCTAATAACCATCGCCCTATATCTTTGTTGCCCTTTATATCTAAAGAGATGAAAAACATGATTAACATCGCGATTCTCAAATATCTGCACGAGAATAGAATCATCTCGGACACGCAATACGGTTTCAGACAACAACGCTCAACTGGCGATCTTCTGACATATGTTACTCATATCTGTAACTCAGCTATGGAAAAACATGATGATGCTAGGATTGTGGCATTGGATATCTCAAAGGCCTTCGACAGAGTCTGGAACCGATCTTTTCTCGCCAAATTAATATCCTATGGTCTTCTTTCTGGACTCTGTCATTTGGTATCCAATTTTTTCGCTGACAGATCTCTTGAAGTTGTCGTCGATGGCATCTCATCCGAGACATTTGCGATTAATTCAGGGGTGCCTCAGGGGTCTACCCTATCTCCTACTCTGTTTCCATTACACATTTCTTAGCTTCAACTTCCAATCCGACTAACAGCTACGCAGATGATAGTATCTTGGTGTCATCTTTTTTCTCCGACAAACCATTATCCGTCGCTGCTTCAGATCGACTAAGGGAACAGCAGATACAGGAATCTAGAAATCATTCTGGAATAGAGTAAGAAAAAGCAATGCTCCAAAAACTCAGGCCACGGTTTTCTCTAAGAAAGCATCAAGGGATAATGCAACAACCATACTAATGGACGATAAAATCCTTCCGATGGGATCTAATCTGTCTGTCCTAGGAGTAAATGCGAGCACTAACTTCTCTTGGGACGATCATGTGCGTGCCATTGCCAAATTTACCTCTCAGGAGCTAGGCTTTCTTTTAAGAGCTAAAAAGTATTTCACATATCATCAGCTACTCACACTATACAAAGCTCAAGTTAGGCCAACACTAGAATACTATTCGCATGTTTGGGGTTCAGCTCCAAAGCACATTTTAGCTCTTTTGGACTCAATTCAAAGAGCGATTCGCCTAATTGATGACGAGAGTTTGACCGATTCTCTCGAAACACTAGAGCACAGGCGGATGGATGACTTGTCTCTTTTCTACAAGTACTATCATGGAAGATGCTCGCAGGAACTAATAGGATTTATTCGCCCAAGGGCTAGATTTTTGCAGGATAAAAGACAATCGGATACAGCAAATTCCTATGCGGTCCAGCTTGACACAGTGAGGACTTCTGTTTACGGAAACTCTTTTTTCTATAGAACTTCCAAGCTGTGGAATTCGTTACCGAAAGAAAGAAAGAACAATTTGGTCGACGTCAACGCTTCAAAAACTCAGGCCGCGGTTTTCTCTAAGAAAACATCAAGGGATAATGCAACAAACGTACTAATGGACGGTAAAATCCTTCCCATGGGATCTAATCTATCTATCCTAGGAGTGAATGCAAGCACTAGCTTCTCTTGGAACGATCATGTGCGCGCCATTGCCAAATCGGCCTCTCAGAAGCTAGGCTTTCTTTTTAGAGCTAAAAAGTACTTCACATCTCATCAGCTATTAACACTATACAAATCTCAAGTTAGGCCAATACTAGAATACTGTTCTCATGTTTGGAGTTCAGCCCCAAAACACACTTTAGCTCTCTTGGATTCAATTCAAAGAAGAGCGATTCGCCTAATTGATGACGAGAGTCAGACCGATTCTCTCGAAACACTAGAGCACAGGCGTATGGTTGGTGACTTGTCTCTTTTCTACAAGTACTATCATGGGAGATGCTCACAGGAACTCCTAAGATTGAACCTCCAAAGAGCATACAAGGCAGTCGGTTACAGCAAATTCTTGTGTAGTCCAGCTTGACACAGTGAGGATTCTGTCTACGAAGACTTTTTTTTCTATAGAGCTTTCAAGCTATGGCACACGTTACCGAAAGGAATGTTCCCCAAAAATTACAACCTATCCTTGTTTAAGAAGGCGGTTCACCGCCGTCTATTCTTGTTTCCGCATCCTACTCGCAGTGCTTTGAAGACATAATGGGGTTTGTCCTGTGCGAATGGATCAAACCTAAAAAATATATGCCCATGGTCATTAACTGGAGACCACATGACATGAAATTTTTAAGCGAATTGACTTGGTCCCTTTTGGATAGCAGATTTAAATTCAACGAGGTAAAATTGATATGAATCGATTAGAGTTTAGTCTCAATAATTTATATTCTTGATTTTTTGTATGAAACTTTCTACCGCAAAGGGTCCTGTGTTAGAAAATAAAAAACTAATCTGGATTGTAGATTGGTAATTCAAAGTGAGCTATGTCGTCGTGTTAGGGTCCACAAGGCTTCAAACTTCAAGGAATCATTCGTAAAACTGTTAAATTCTATCGGCCGTCATCATTAACAGTAATAATAACAATATATTAACAATGGGGTTGTCTCCAATCTGTAACATTTATCACTAAAAAAATTTCGTGACAGGTAATGTGGCATCGATTATTTAGAAAGCTATCTCTTTCGGATGGACGATCGATGGACTGGAGACCGCAACGGCAGATCGATTTATGTTCCCTTCTGTCTCTGCGAAATTTCAAAAATTTAAAGTTTGACGCCCGTGGCTCTCGACGATAGACACGTTATGCATACTCAATCCCGGAAAGATACGCGACAGTTCGAGATTCAACCACGGGCGGCGCTAACGGACACGATTTTGCCCGACGCATACTATTCCTCGCTTCGTCGCGCAACTGTCGTTCCATTGCCTGTCAACTATGCAATTTAAACGTAAAATTCACTCCCGAATAATGTTTCACCCACATCGGATAACTGAAACGCTGGTAGTTTAATTAATCGCCTAAAAATTGTAGCCAACATTTGTACAACGTAAGAAAAAAAAAACTGCTTTTTCAGATATCATCTTTTAATAAATTATGATTTATAATTTAGACATAAAAAGAATCATCGTTGTAGAATGTATAAGTTTATATTTTGGTAGCACATCCACCATTTTTCAATAATCAATCTTAGTGCTCGTCTGCTTAAATTTAAGGCTTACGTTTACGGTTTATGTATAAAATTACTCCATGACTTACCATCTAATCTGCGTCATCATCTTAAAATTTCTATCGATACTAGTTTTGCCTCCAGATGTCTGCATTGGTCATAAATGTACTCATTTTCTGTGTACTTGACAAGCGTGTGTAATAGTAAAAAATTTCGGCCTAGACTAAAAAAAGATCAAGTTTATCACAGTTTCTTAACTCTCATATTACGAAGACCGCGGGAAACCCTTCCAAGCCAGCGATATTGGTCATATTCCCCGCCGGTAGCTAATTTTTTATTCGCTCCGTGTATTCCCATCTTTCGACGAGCGGAGTAAGTGGGCTAAAGTGGACGAAAGATTTCTCCTCGTCATAATTGAGATCGGAAAGTAAGCATCTACAAACAAAAAACCTTCGGGAAAACTTTGCATTACAAATCTTGGAAAATTCGTATCATATCAAGAGACTCTTGTAATGGGTTGTCAAGGGAGTTACCTAGCAACGTTAAATGAAACCAAACTAGTGAACATCCGGCTGTACAGTTAAAAACATGGGATTTAACAACCTGTCATATTATTGAGGAGACAATTATTTACGGAAATCGCCTAAGCATATCACTTCCTCTCCAACTGATCACAATTCCAACGCAGACGGCTTCCTCCCAAATTATCCCAAATTAGTATCTGTCGTGTACCACTATTCCATATATATGACAGTAAACCGTATTAGGGGTTGAATTAAATTGCAAATTTAATTATAACTTTTTGCTCGTTTTTTAGTTTTTCCAACTGCAGAATTGTTTCCAGTTTTAAAACGTTTGACGTAATAGTGAAGCCCAGAGTTTGGGAGACATGCCAGAAAATCTAGACAAGCTATCAATTTGTTGCATCACAATTTGAAACTTTTACTACGTTTTAATTATGAGTTAATGCTGACGTTTCGTAGCTGGCTTTTTTTTAGAATAATTGATTCAGTAGATCCATAAATGGAACGTAAATAAAATTGCCACTTGATTGTGTCTCCCAAAAGTTATATGCACTATTTTTTTTGGGATATTTTGATATATTGTTTCCTGTTATAGTGTTGTCATATTGTTGGGTTTCTTGGTTGGCTTTTTTTATATCCTGATATATAAGAGACGACATCAGTAAAACTTTGGTTCGTGAAACGTAACCAAATGCGATTTTTTTTGCTTATTATATACTGTCTATTGTTGAATTAGTTCATGAATTAGTTTTTTGTTTCAGATTTCGAATTGACAACACGGACCATATAATAGACGTAAACAAAGGGAATGTGCAGTTTGAATATGATCAAGTTAATATAATTTGTCCTGTTTACATGCCAGGGACATACGACGAGGATGCCGAAAAGTATATTATTTATAACGTATCTAAAGAAGAATACGATACGTGTAGAATAACAAATCCAAATCCAAAAATAATAGCAATTTGTGATAAACCATACAAACTAATGTATTTTACAATAACGTTTCGTCCCTTTACTCCTCAACCTGGGGGACTTGAGTTTCTACCCGGAAAGGACTATTATTTTATATGTAAGTAATCTCAACTATTTATTGCTAAACACATCAGGAAAGTCAAACACTCTCCATAGGGAGAATGTTAATGGGAGATTTAACATTGAGAGCTAATAGTGGGATAGATGGGCGGCGCCTTGTATTCTCCTACACCGGTGTAAACAATTCAAAGCAGAGCGCAGCGATCAGTACTGGTGGAGGTTTCAGTAGTACATCATAGCTTGTAACGTGTTTTGTTACGGGATTACTACTGGCAGGCAACAATTTTAGTAAAATTTGCGTACCACATGCTGTTTGTTCTTTTAGTCCGTTGATTTAATCAACGTCTGAAGCAAAATAAAACTGATATTCTTTCATAACCAATATAAATAAACGAGATTTCGTAAACAAAATAAATAATAATTCTAATGAAGAATATAACAAAATAACTCTTTAAATATTACAATATAAGGAGTTCAAATAGGCCTGACTGTGCTAAACAATATTTCAATCTGTTGTAAAACTCTCGACGAGTTTTTTCTAAAATCTAAACTGAAAGATATGAGCATGCTGCGTCAAAGTAGGGGAATACGTTCAGCACCCGTAAAAAACTATCTAAGGGACAATTCTTAGCGTTTTACATGGACAATGAAAATTTTTCCTTATCTGTATATGCTATTTGTCATACTAACATATTCGCAACATCTAACCTAAAAATATATTTTAATTTCCACATTTTTTGCGCTCTTTCTAGCAGTAATCTCTGCAAAACAGACTTTTTCATCAAATCTAATAACATAATGGTAAGATACCAAATACAGAGCGTCCGCCTACAATAAAGTGCCGCTAAAAACCCGTGCTGAAGATCCTTGTTATTGTTATTTATGGCCTTGTACATACATGTTTGTAATGTAAAAGGATCTCGTTGCTTGTGCATAAATTGTTGGTAACTGAATAAAAAAACGAAATGCAACAATATGAGCAATAACTGATAGCCAACTTGTAATGTTTCATTGTTTTGAAGTCATGGCCAGCTCAAGAATTTTTAAAAATTAAATTGATTTTAAAATTTATCATGCTTTTACATCTTAACAGCATTAAATTGAGGATGACTAATAACCCCATTAAAGCCATATTCACATTTAATTACATCATATTAAATCTACGGTTTTTTGCACAAACCTGTTGGATTGTGAGGCTGCCTACATTTTTATCTTAAACTTAAATAATGGCGAGGACTGGCTTAATTGGGAGTAATTTTAAAGAGTACGAGGTTTAGTCAATTAATTATATACAACTAGATCAGGGGAAAAACAAACCTTCTACACCTTATAGTTGTTCGTCAGCTGCGCCAATGTCAAACGTTCTAACGCCAAGTATTATTTAGCATTTATATGCAGTTTTATTGGCTTTTTCTTCGCCAGTCACTCCTTTCACAATCCCTGGCAAAGAAATTACAGAGACTATATTATTTAGCATCTTGAATCATTTAGCAGCAATCTGGACCTTAATGGTTTCTCATCAACCGCCATATTCATCTGATTTGTCTCTCTCTCGCATTTTTCTTTCTCTATAATCAAGATCTTCCCTCAATTTATTATATTTACATTGATATACTTCCAAGTCTTAGATAACTTCGAAAATCTGTTACTTTCTGTTACCATCTTCTAGATCAGAACGTCCCAACCAGAGAGCCTACTGTTTTAAAAAATTAGCCTTTTAAAATTGTCCAATTTTTCTCAAAATTTTCGATTTGTTAAGGTTTGGCCCTATTTTAAAGTTTTTGAATTTTTGGGTAAATTTTGATTTTTTTTTTCAAAATTTCAACTATTCAGAAATTTTTTAGTACTTCCCAATATTTCGACTCATTTAAAACTTAGATACGACTTCTTTTCAAAATTTCTGTTTCCTTCTCCACTTCAAAATTTCGACTTTTTTAAAATCTTCAAATTTATTCAAAATTTTAACTTCTTTGGACATTTAGTCTTTTAAAATTGCAACTTTTTAAAAAATTTGGAATTTTTTGATCATCTCTCCTTATATCTTCAAATTTTCGAATTAAAAGTTTCCGTTATTTTTCGAAATTTGGACAATTTTCAAAATGTTTAACTCATTTTTGAAATTTCGACTTTTTTTTCAATATTGACTTTTTTAACTGTCGGCTTTGATTCAATGTCTAACTTTTTTTTAAAAATATTAGAGAAAAGCATGAATACATTTCTTTAGACATCGGAGAGGCAAAACGTGAAAAAAATTGAGAACTCTGTTCTATATATATTTTCAAGGGGTGGGGGAGGGGTAACGGACTGGTCTTTGGTTATCTTAAAAAATGGAAATACAAGTCTTGTCCCCTGAAACCAATAAAGATTAAAAATACAACAAAGGTTGCTCTAACGCGTTTCGATAGCCAAGCTTTTATCTTCAGAGAGATACTAACTAGACAGTTAGCAAGTTATATACTTAGTTAGATTTATAACGTCCCCTTGTCCTCTAAAACCAAGCAAGATTCAATAACACAACAAAGGTTGCTCTAACGCGTTTCGATAGCCAAACTATCATCTTCAGAGAGATACTAACTAGTCAGTTAGCAAGTTATCTAACTAGTTAGATAGCTTGGCTATCGAAACGCGTTAGAGCAACCTTCGTTGTTTCTTTTAATTTTTCTTGGTTTCAGAGGACAAGATTTGTATTTCAATTTCTGTTTTATATCCTCAGAGTCCAGATACTCTCTTTGGTTTACCATATGGGACCCGTTGTAGCTGCGCTGCATTTATTTTTTAACCACTTCGAAAATCTCGTAAATAGATGGTTAAAATTTTGGGTTTAAAGCTCCATTTTTGAAAAAGCTAACACCCAATTGCAACTCTAAACTAGAATTGTCTTAAAAAGCACAAAAATTGTAAAATAAAAATTGTTAGAAACTTCGAGTTTACGATACATTTAAAATTTTAGGGCTTAGGCAAAAATTTTAAAATTCTAACTGAATTGTTAGAAAAAAATCTAAAGGTTAAGGTAACCAAAATTGAAGAACGTAAAAGAGTAAAAGTATGAGTTTAAACTGGAAAATTCCAGAAAACTTAAATGTTTGAAGGACAAGTCGCAAAGAAGTGTTCAAAATTTCAATTTTTAAGTTCGAATTTTAGAAACAAAGAAACAAATAAAGTAAAACTTTCAAAAAAAGTCAGTTTTTCGAAATTTTGAGTTTCAAGTCAGTTTCAAATCATTAAAATTTCAAAGTTTCCACTGGACATGGAGACTTAAGAAGAATTTCAAAGAAAAACTGTAAATTCTAAAAAAAAGTCGAAATTTGTAAAATTGTCAAATTTCAGCTCGACGGTTTGAAAAGAAGATCGAAATTTTGAATTTAAACTCAATATGTTGGGCAAACTGTCGAGATTTCATGATTAAAGTGAAACACTAAATTTCGTGAGAAACGATATAATGTCAAAATTAAAGTCAAAATTTCTGGAAAAAATCTCAAAATTTAAGAAGAAAAGCAAAACATTTGAAGTGTATTTCCGAAACAACAGCCGAAATTTCGGAAAGAACCTTGAGATTAATGACACAAAAATTTGAGTCTAAACCAGAAATTTTGAAGAAAAAAATTTTGGACTGAATGGAAATTTTGGGATTAAGGTCAAAATATCAAAAATGTTCTATTTTATAGAAAAATCTACTTCCAAGTTAAAATTTCCAGACAACAGGAATTTCTAAAATGTTAACAACTTCGAAAAAACTAAAGTTTAATTTTAAAGATGCAATTAAGATCGAAAATTTTGAAATGATGAACGTACCAAATTTCGAGTTTGAAATCAAAATTTTGAAATTCGAGTTAGGTTTCTTAAAAAAATCTAGATTTTGAAGTCAACATTTCGGATTTGAGTTTATGAGTCGAAATTTCGGTAGAAAAATCCCAAGTTAAAAAATCGAGATTTCGATTTTAAGGTACTATGTAATTTTAAATAATTGAAGTTTTAGCGTTTATTTGGTGACATTTTTTTTTTATGTTCAATCCACTCGCACTATTATGTCTTCAAAGCACCGCGAGTAGGATACGGAAAAAAGGATAGATGGCGATGAACCGCCTTCTTAAAACAAGGATAGGTTGTAATTTTTGAGGAAAATTCCGTTCGGTAACGAGTTCCATAGCTTGAAAGTTCTATAGAAAAAAGAGCCTCCCTAAACAGAAGTCTTCGCTGTGTCAAGCTGGACCGCACAGGAATTTGCCGTTTCCGAGTGTCTTGTATGCCTCAAAAATCTTGCCCTTGGGAAGATCAATCCTATTAGTTCCTGTGAGCATCTATTATTCGATGTTTACAATAGATGCAACAAAAAGTATGAAATTTGCACTATTCTTCAATAAAATTCTTTAAAGCTCCAGATTTTATTGAAAACATAAAATTTTTATATAACGAGATTTATTGTTAAGTATAGTTTATTTATCAGCGTCCAAATTTTTTGGAGTATAGCACCAAATTTTAACTTTAAACCGGAATTTTTAAAAAGTCAAATAAATGTTTTATAATGAAACAGTTGAACTTGCTAGAGTTAAAAATATTAGCAACCAACAAGCATTGGCCTCATCAGTATGGTAAACATTTCCAACTTATAGCCATTAGTCAGTCACATACATACTCAGTTGAACTAAATTCTATTGAGTGATTTGTAAACTGATTTTCGACTGCGTCTTACAAGAAACATTTTTGCTATGTGCCAATTGATGAAATTTTCGAATTTTTGAGAAAAATTTGAAATTGTGAGTTAAATTTCATTTCGATACATCGAGAAAGATATTGAAACTTCAAGTTTAAACTCGAAAACTCGAGAAAAAGTTCAACATTTTATGATCAAATGGAAATTTTAAATTCATAATTTTAGAATTAAAGGTAAAATTTCAAAATAGTTTAAATTTTATAAAATGTCCTGGTTTTGAATATAAATTCGGACTTTTCATAATAGAAACTAAAATTTTAAGTTTAAGCTCATCAAAACTACTAATTCAATGCCAAATTTGGACTTTAATCTCCAAAATTTTATATTAATCGCTAATTTTCAAAATTCCAATAACTTCTTGATGGTAGTTGTGTTTCTTAACCTGTTTAGCCTAAATACATAGAGATAATTGTTCTATTAAGCTCACGAAATAATGCTTTTTTTAACACAAGTTAAGCTCTTTTCCTAAAGCTTGACAAGTACGTAGTTAGATGTCAAAAATATGCCTTTCTCTGAAAATAATAAGCGGGATAATTTTCAGCGTGTATCCGAGGTCTTTGTGGTCTTGAAAGCTGGAGCTCGTGATATAATTTACATGATAAGATAAAAATCTCAGCGAGTATCCTAATTAAATAAAGTTCCCCTTTTTATATCTTTCACGTAAACAAAATAACATATGGGCTTTTAGATTAACTTCCAGCTCGCACGATAGATGTTTAAAAGTAAGACCGGGGTGGGTTAAAGGGCTACTTTCGATTAAAATCTACTACCCCCTGGATGAATTAGAGCTATCAACATCGTTTAGACTGCGATTTACAACAACGTAGATAAGAGAAATACTTATTTAGCGCTAAACTGCCTCTGAAATTCTTGGCAAACTGACCTCTGAAAAACCACGATTAATAGTCTGCTTCAAGACTTGATTTATTCAGGAAATTTTTGGATTTTATTCACCCTCGCTTCCAAATGAAATTCCCATTATTCATACTTGTCTCAAAATGTCTTTCAACACTTGCATTTATTTTTAATTGTTTATTATTACTACATATAAATAAATGATTATGCTTTCAAGAAAGCTCTATTAACATGCACTGGATTTTTGGTAAAGTTGACAAATTTCGCCAACGGAGTCAGCATAGGTTAACCTTACAAACTTGCGTTTGTAGTATCGTTCGTAACGTTGCAGAAATTAAAAATGTTTTTAGAATTTAAAAAACTTCAAGAAACAATTTGAAAACAAATATTTCAAAAAACTAACTACTTTGTCTACGCAAGGTTCAATAACATCATATTTCAAAATAAAATAATTTCTCATTTGATTACCGGAATAATAGATTCATAGTTTTGCGCTCCTTATTCTAGTACCCTTAAAAAATTGTAGGTAGCGAGCAATATTATATCAGCCAAAACATTGCAGATTGGTTTCTGTTTATATGTTTTCTGTTACAACCTTAAATAAAATTGTTAGCAGAGTTGAGTTCTTAGAGGTGAAAAGTTGAGTTTTATTAAAATGAAAATAGCCTAAAAGGTACCTTTCAAAATACTCTACATCTTAAAAAAATTTCATCAAATTTGATTTGTCAGTTTGCGAGATTAGCCCGTACAAAGGATCAGTCGATAGACAGGCACTTCAAACGCTTTAATTTTGTTAATACAGATTTAAAATTTCCTTATGACCTTATGACCTTTTTATGTTTAGCCATTGAATTCATTGACCACAGAACAAGAATTATAAATTATATGTTGTTATAATCAGGATTTCCTTAAAAATTTACAAGATAAATATGAATAAACCCATAATTTTCGAAATAAAAATAGAATAGAGTATAGATAGTATTTAAGATACAATCAATAATAAATGAATTTTTTTAGCGACATCTTCCAAAGACGATCTTCACCGCAGAATAGGGGGTCGATGTTTATCTAATAACATGAAAATTGTATTCAAAGTGTGCTGTGCGCCTAACGAATATCAAAACATCACAACCAAATTAAGTACCACGTCCACAACGGCAATGAATTGGCCTGTACGGTCGACAGCGGGTCCAACGACGACACATCCGACGACGCCGTGGATCATTAGAACAGATACACCGTCCACGAGAAAACCCACGAAGAAAATACGTAAGTCTTTCCTCTTATGTTTCGTTTGGTTTACGAAGATAGTACAATTTGACTATAATTAGGATGCTTGTCAAAAGTGGGAACTAATTTTCCTGTTGGACCACTTTTTGCACAAAGGTACCAAGCCACAAAATCTAAATTTCTAGCACATAGAAAGAATAAGTCATAATCTTTGTTGCAAAATAGAATCAGACCGCATTTTAAAAGCTATCTATTAACCGAAGAACTAATCAGCTGAATAAGTTCTTTAGGTAAGCAACCTAGGGAAAGAGCCCAAGAGCTTATTCTTCTTCTTCTTCTTCTTCTTCTTCTCCTTCTCCTTCTCCTTCTCCTTCTCCTTCTCCTTCTCCTTATCCTTATCCTTATCCTTATCCTTATCCTTCTCCTTCTCCTTCTGCTTCTCCTTCTCCTTCTTCTTCTCCTTCTTCTTCTGCTTCTCCTTCTCCTTCTCATTCTCCTTCTTCTCCTTCCCCTTCTCCTCCTTCTCCTTCTTTTCTCCTTCTCTTTCTTCTTCTTTTTCTCCTTCTCTTTCTCCTTCTCCTTCTTTTGCTGCTTCTCCTTCTCCTTCTCCTTCTCCTTCTCCTTCTCCTTCTCCGTCTCCTTCTCCTTCTCCTTCTCCTTTTCCTTTTCCTTTTCCTTTTCCTTTTCCTTCTCCTTCTCCTTTTCCTTTTCCTTTTCCTTTTCCTTTTCCTTTTCCTTTTCCTTTTCCTTCTCCTTTTCCTTCTCCTTCTCCTTTTCCTTTTCCTTTTCCTTTTCCTTTTCCTTTTCCTTCTCCTTCTTCTTCTTCTTCTTCTTTTTCTTCTTCTTCTTAATATAGAGCTGCTGCGCTGTCTGCCCATATTTTGCCTCTAGATATTGTCTTGCGAGCTCGATGTCCAGCTTTCGTACTATCTCTTGATGGTCTTCCAGGTGGTCGTTTCGTATTAGGTATTATTTTTTCGCAAGTTTGTTGTTCATTATTCCGACGTGATCTCTCCAGAAACAGCGTCTTGATCTGCACTATCTGACCACGTCTGCTATGCCCCAAGTTTCTCTGATGCGTTCGTTCCTAATTCTGTCGTGAATTGTGTGGCCTGTTATGGCTCGTAAGGTCTTCATTTCTGTTGTTCGTAAGATTTTCTTTGTCTTCGCTGTTTCGGCTCTTGTCTCTGCTGCGTAAGTTAAGATGGGCTAACGCAAGTTTTGTATATCCTTACTTTGCTTTCCATTCTGATGATTTGTTTGGCCTTATTACATCTCGTGAGCCTCCCGATATTTTTGCGACTTTAGATGCATGTGTGCGGACTTCAGTGTGTAAGTTTCTGTCGCTGGATATTACAACGCCTAGATAGTTGGTTGATAGTGGTGCCATCTACTGCTAATTTACATTTCATTAAGTCCTTTGAGGCTACCACTGATTGCGTTTTTTGAGTTAATATTTTCATATTAGACGCCGCTACTGTCGATTTTAATCGGAATAATAACGTTGTAGGTCTTGTAAGAACTGTGTCATCTGCATAACAGATTATTTGCATTTTGTCGTTTCCGATTCTGTACCCAATGTTTGTTTCCTTTACTTTGTTTATAATTTCGTCCATTATTATATAAACTGTTTCGGCGAAACAGAATGTTAACAATATATTAATATTTTGATAGACGTAGCCAAAACACGTATGGGTCAAGTAGTCAACCGATAATTTATTTTCAATTGAGACGACGTATTTTAAAAATCTTCTTTATTTCTTCAAAAAACGTTGTTATCTTAAAATTTAAACATTTTCTCAAAATATCGACTTTTTTCACAATATTTGTCTTTTTTCTTTTAATTATTTTTGTTCAAAATCTGCCTTTCTCAAAATTTTGAATTTTTATCCTAAAATTTATCGTTTCTGTTTTCGAAATTTCACCATGTCTCAAAATTCGACTTTTTGAAGACTTCTTTCTTTCAAAATCCGAATTTCTGCAAATTTTGATCTGTTTGTTATAATTTGCTTTTTCCTCAAAATTTGGCGAAGTTTTCACGAAAATAGTAACATTTTTAAAAAACATTTTTTGGTAATTTTAAATTTTTGTACAAAGGTAAAAATTTCGGGTTAATTTTTCTTTCGAAATTTCAACAATTTTTTTAAATCCAAATTTTCGGAAATTTCAAAATTTTAATATTTATGTCAGTCTAATGCACAGAATGTTTGAACATTTATTAGGTTCGAAGTTCAGAAACCAAAGACCTGTTTCGATCTTGTTAAATCTCGTCAGTTTGTTATATCTAACTCGAATGCTAACAAATGGTCCGACAAGTAAGTACTAGAGAATAAACGGACGTACTTACTTGTCGGAACATTTGTTAGCATTCGAGTTGGATATACCAAACTGACGAGATCTAACAAAATTGAAATCGGTCTTTGGTTTCCAAACTTCGAATCTAATAAATGTTCAAACCTATTGGTCTGTGCATTAGAATCCTTGTCTTCTGGGGACTTTCCTAAAGAGCAATCGCTTCGCCAGGTGGCAGTGTTTCAACTGTTGATAGTTCAGCTACCTATGATTCACTATACAGGCCTAGAGGGCTGCATGAATTTCCAGTCTAGGTCGTGTTCTACTTGCATTGATATCAGTATTGGACAGAGTGAGACGCTCATTTCCCCCAGACTTAAACAGTCAAAATAAAATAATATTCAGTCGCTAAATTCTGACTCTATCAAAAAATTCCCTCTGCTTTTCTTATTTTCAATCTCTCCTATTTTGGAGATTCGATCTTTTTCGCAAAATTTTACATTTTTTGTCCATAGTTCAGTTTTGTTGTTGGTCGTTTTGGTTTTTTTCTTAATATTCGACCTCTTGCAAATTTCTATTTTTTTTAAAACTCGTCTATTTCCAAAATTTTAACTTTTTCTCAAAATCCGATGCTTTATGTTACTGAAAAATTCAACTTTTCTTTCGAAATTCGTCTTTTTTTAAAAATTTACATTTTCGTCGTCTTTTCATAAGGACTATGCTCAAAATTTGACTATATCTTCGCAAGACTTTACTTCCACCGTTTTTTTTTAGAAATTTCATGTTTTTCGTCGAAATTTTTTTGGAAATTTAACTTTTTAAAATTCGCTTTTTTTTTAATTTAGAATTTGTTCGCAAAATTACTTTGTCCCTTAAATAAGATTTTCTCTGAAAATTTTAATTTTTTTATCTATTTTCACGTTTTTCTTTAATAGTCGAATGTTCTTATCGAAATTTTACCATTTTTCTGGACATTTTAGTCTTTCTGAAAATTTCTGTCTTCTAGAATCAGAATTATCAGAAATTTAAAATATTTCCTCAGTTTTAAAGTTTGACTTTTTCTCGTAATTGTTGGGTTTATTTCAAAATCAGATATTTCAAATTTCTGGAAATGACTTTTTTTAGAAATTTGGCTTATTTGGAAATTTTGAATTTTTTTCAATATTGGACATTTTTGTCAAAATCTATCTTTTTTTCAGCATGGAATTCTCCATGTTGTGGAATCTCAACTTTTTTCTTGATATTCGTCTTTTTCTCAAAATTTCGATTTTTTTGAAATTCGTCTTTTTTTTCATAAATGACAGTCCTCAGAATTTGACTATTTAGATTTCTCTACGAAAATGCCCTTTATTCGCAAAGTTCGACTTTTTTCTTCTTCTTTTTTCTCTGGAAAATGTATACGGTTTTTCTTGAAATTTCCCGTCTTTCGAAGCTCCATCATTCTTTTATACAGTGAACTTTTTCTGAAAGTTTCAATCCAAAAATTTTTGACTATATCTGAAAGTTTGGCTTTATTTCAAAATTTTGATTGTTATTCGAAGTTTTGATATTTAATATTTCTAGAAATTTTGAATTTTTTCCCGAAATTTATCTTTTTCTCCCAATTTTTACCTTTTCCCTTAAAATTAATCTTCGTCCCAAAATTCGGCTTTTCCACAAAATTTGTCTTTTTCGAAATTTCGGCTTGTTTCCCAAATTCTACTTTTTGGAATTTTCTTTCACAAATCGTTTATTTTAGAAATTCCATATTTCTTAATATTTGTCGTTTTCTTTTCAAGAATCAATTTATTTTCGAAAATTTATCTTTTATCTCAAAATGGGATGTTTTATGTTTTTGAAAATGTCAACGTTTTCATCGAAACTGGCTTTTCCGTTTATAGCATAATGTACAACATTTTGCAAAAAGGAATCAAGTCACAAAAACATAAAATTTTAGTAGATATGTTATTTTTGATCAGTGGCGGCTGGTCTTAAAGAGCGCAAGAGCGCGCGCCCCTCGTGAAATGAGCGATCTATTCTTTTCGGTTTAATGTAAAAGACTTGGATTTATCACATTTTTAAACACAAAATAATGATAGACTAATTAACTAATAATACTTGTGAGTGACTTAAAATAAAGTACGCAAATGTTTGATTCCATTATATTAAATATTATAAGGAAATTTTAATAAGTTGGTGCGCGTTAATTATGCACCTAGCGTGGCTGCCGTTCGATGCCTATCAATGGCCTCCACGGGATGCGGAGAAATAATTTACAAAACACCACGTTAAAGCTAGCCCGGGGTACGTTGCTCCGCGCTTATGCGCTATTACCAAATGGTCAGTACGAGTCAGAGTTTGGAGTATGTATTTACGGTTTATGATGCTAAATGCGTAGGTGCCGGCTGATCTGATTGCGATTGCTAATTGTGCCGCTTACAGACCTAACTGCCAATAATACCGCTATTCACAAAGAGATAGCAGTACCCATTCTAGGGTTTAATTATTAATTTGTAAACTTGGATTTAAACAGTATTGATGAGAAAGTAATGAACACTATTTCTTTAAAAGATCGTAGAGCGGATTTTGTTTAAAAAAATATTTTGTTTTGTGTTTTTGTAGAGTTTAATTAGAACTTTGTAATAAAATATATTTTATTTTCAAATGCAGTTTTCATGAAAAAGTGATATAATTTTATTCCTATGAAAGCAAACAATTTTAACTAAGTAACCCAGAGCCGTAACGACGTGCAACTGTACAGAGTACTTTAAAGGGGCTCAGAAATGTCGATAATAATTTTTTGTACCCGATGAAAATAATTTAGAGATGATAACTCAAAAATATTTTGGAGGTTATAAGATGTTAATTAAACTTAATTCGTAAAAATACTATTAAATATTACACCTTTTGCATCACTTTTGTTTCTCTTAAATTTAATACCCTGCTATGGCACTAGAGTCACCTAAATCCTAAACTACTAATATTTTTGCATCTGCGCACCCCCTGTCAAAAAGTCATCAGCCGCCAATGTTTTTGATGAAGTATAGGTAAATACATTTAAGTAAAAATATGTTATTGGTCAATGTATATTATTTATATGTACCGGAATTTGTAAATTACTGTCAAACTTTAACTGTCGATTTGTTAATAAACCGTTTTTGGTTCCATTCTGAAAAAAGTGGTCTGATTTTCGTGTTTGAAGTCAGAAGTGGGAATTATTTCTTGTGCTTGAGGTTAGAAGTTGGGAGTCATACTGACCCTTGCAGTTAGATACAAGAACCTCTAAAATATAAACTTAAACTCGTTAAGTTTAAGCCTAAATGCTTAGTCAAGTAGATTTCACTGATTTTTATCACATTTTTCTTTTGCAGGAGTTCCACTAAAATTATTTTTATATTAATTAAACCTATAAGGATATTTAATGTTCCTGATTTGTATCGTATATTTTTTAGATGAGTACGATAAGCATCCCAACGAAGTGGTGAAAAACGAGGAGCTGACGTACAACAGCGGCGTTTGGTTCTCAGCAGGGCCAACTACTTTTCTTCTCTTCGTCGGTTGTGTGGCGTGTATTAGATGGCGGTGAGCTAGGGTTTTGAGGACGCCTCAGAATAGTGCCGTCAGATATATCGACACTTACTTGTAAAATACTGTAAATTATTTCGTTCGACGTTAGTCCCTAAAACGAATTCTAGTGCTAAAGACTAAAGTGTATATAGAAACTAAAACAAGTGCTAAATTAGTGCAGCTAATATATGAAATGTGATAATCGTATTTAAAACTATAAAAGACATTGCGAATATATTCCGTTGATTTTTTTGTCTTTTTTAATCCTGCGTTGTAATAGTTGGAAATCATTACTGTATAACATTTTATTTGCGTAATTGCGTTTGATTTCTGTTTTAATTAAACGAGTTTTACTGTTGAAATAAACAATCTGCTCAGTAATTAAATATCTCTGGTTCATTTTTAATAGTATTTTATGTCAATATTCAAAACTGTGGTATTTAACTACAAACGCATGATTTCCAATTATTAGCATTATTGAACTCACTATTTTATATTTTTTCGTAACATCATCCATTCTTTCTATGAACTAGTTGATTCTCTGTAGGATATACGACAGGGTAAAGTAAATAATTTAACACTATGTGCAATTTTATATAACACCCTTTTATAGCTAATCATTGATAGCATTATTTTTAAATAAAAATGAACATGGTGACCCAATAATTTTATATTGTATATAAATGGTGATAAAATTGAACTGATTGTAGTCTACAATGAATTTACAATAACCCCATGTGTAAGAAATGTGTTAGAATTTGGGTGAACGTTTTAAATTCTTTGTAGTATATTATAGTGACCTAGGAATCAAAAAGTATGTGATATTTTATTTAATAATTTGCTAACATACCTATCTATGGTCACTTTAATATTTGTCGGAATGGCCTGTGAAACTTTAGATATTTATATGATAAATGTAATCTAGATATGTGTGTGTGTCATTTAGGAAAACGCTTGTATAAATGCTATGTGTAGGTAAATTAAATTTCATATAAGTTGACAGATTACTTCAAAGATTTTATTTTCCTGTAGGCATTCTGTCTTATAATTTATGTAACGTCTGGTCAAATAACGTAAGATTACAATAGGAAAAATTGGAATGTTTAACTGTATTGGGTCCAAAATATTGCCAAGGTGTAAAAAGTACTTAATATGGTGGAACTTTATGTAAGCAACTAGCAACGTTTTAAACCTGACCCAGTTTCATATTTGCAAATCACTAAATTTAATTACTAAAACTGATGAGGGGCCATGTGTTCTTTAAAGCAAATTGATGTAGATATCTTCGTTTGTCCACTGTATACCCGATCAAAATTCATAGAGTTTACTTTTTTAATATTTGAGTTTATTATTCTCATTTATTTTACTTCAGAAGAATCTTCTAGGGATATGAGGTAGATGGAAACCACCCTCCTGCTCTAACTAATGGCGATTTCAATTTTTTGTTATTTTCCCCATAACAGATGCAAAAGCAGGAAGCTATTTTTCATCTGTTAAAAAATTGGTTGATCTTTCTTTACTTCATACTCCTCGCACATATTAACGTAGCTACGGGATGGCGGCAGGGGTGGTCAATACCCACACTAGAAAGCCCATTACCACCCTAGAAAGATTTATGCTCATACGGAGCTCATTGCCCATCCTGATGCCACATACACTTCTGGTTTTGTGAAGACCATTTTTTTGGTCGTCAAAAATAATTTCGGTAGTTCTGCTCCCCCCGCCCCTCAGGAAAAAATCCTGGCTACGCCAATGCTGGCGCACAGGGCCAAATACTAAATTAAAATTTTACCTCCAGTAAATATTCATATTTTATCAATATTTACGCTTTCTTTTCATGATGGTGCAAAACGTTAAAAAATTACAAATTTATACTCATGTGCTAACAGAATATTTAAAAAATGATAAAACCTGATTTTTGGCCACTCTCTGAAATTTTTGGGTGCATTGTTGGTCGAAAGGGAAACTTCTACGATGATAAACATAAAATAATCGGTCAAAATGAACAAAAAACCAGAAACTGGGGTTGAAAGCAGGCATTAAAAACCAATAGAAAAAAATCGAAAATGGTCGACCTTGGAGACACCGAAATTTGGAAAAAATTAATTTCCACAGAAAATTAAAACTGTCAGTTTAAAATGGATATTTTACGAAATTGGTAAAAACTGAAAGTGAAGACTTGAAGTTTTAGGTAAAATTCGAAACTTCGATTTCGATCTTTTCTCTAAACGTCGAAAAAAATATCGATAAATCAAAATAACGAACAAATTTAATATAGAAAATCAACATTTTTAGAGAAAATCAACATATTGTAGATAAAAAGTAAAATTCGAAAACGTAAGAATGGAATTTTGTGAAGCAAAAAAAAAGTTTAAATTCATTTAACTGCTTAATGCACCAGTTATTTTCCCCCAAAAGATCAAAATTTCACGACTTTCTTTAGTCCCTAGTAAGTAACAAGTTGGATATATATCAAAAACTCAACAAAAGCGTTTATTTTTCGTAAAAAGATAAATAAAAAAAGGACCATTCTCGCCTAACCGAGTTAACTCGGGACATATAAATAACATTGAATATAATATCTAATCAAGTAAGTAGTAATAAATAATCTAACTTCGAGATTAAACTCTTTTTTTTAATATAGAAAAATAAAAGTTAATATTTCTAAAATAATCTTGACTTTAAAATCGATATTTTCAAAAGAAGTGGAAACTGAAAATGCAAACTTGAAAACTGAAAGAAAAAGTCCAAATTGGAAGCGTTTTATTATTATTATTATTCTAAATGAAGATATTTTGACCTCAAAGTAGAGAGATTAAAAACCAAAATTTCGAAAGTAGAAGCCAAACATTTCAGAAAAATGTCATATTTTTGATTTAAAATCGTTATGAAAAAAATATAAATTGTAAATTAAAACTATATTTGAAAAGAAGTAAAAATTCGGTTAAACTTATATTTAAAAAGTCGAATTTGAAATCGAAATTATAAAAATTCGAAATTTTGAAACTCGATTTGAAATATTCAGAAAAATACTCAAAATATAAAGGAAAAAGTCCAAATCGAAGTTTTAAGAACTAAATAAATTGAAAGTGTGAAATTTTAGGAAGTTCCAAAAATCGAAAATGTCAACTTGGAATCTTGAGAGAAAAATCAAAATTTCGACATCTTGCACTGATCACCTCCCGCCCCGGAATATCGTATTGCTGCGATCAAGTTGGTTAACTACCTCCAACTAGGTTCACCCTAAAAGATAATAACTACGTCAATGCTCTTGCTAACAATAATTTAAGTGGTGAAATAATCTTCAGAATAAGACTATAAAAATAACTTGAAACTCAAATAATTAAATTAGCTGAATGGGAATTTATATTACTAGCCATGTATCCAATGAGATTAAGTTTCAGGAACCATTAGACTTTCCTCAGATGTTGAGGAGTTAACGTTTGGGTAACTCGCTCTGCTCATATCCGCCTTTTCACCTCGTATGTTTTAAATCTTTTTTTTCCCCGGCCGACATTTCTATTTTGATGCATCAAAACCCTTAAATCTGTTAAATTATGGTTAAAACGGTCTCATGTATTATCAACATTTTTCGTTCTGCAGCAAAATAAAGACTTTCAATTTTACCGCCGCATGGCCATAAAATAAATGCGATAAGCAAAGTAAATACCGCTGTGCCGTAGAGAATATGTTGTCATACAGTCAAAGTGATGAAATACCGTATACTTTATATGGTTAACGAGTACAGACAACTTTAAATACATTGATGTGTATATTGTACATTGCCTACCATTTTTAGAATTTCAATGCCCATTTTTAGGCCCTTAGAAGTTGAATTTTGAAAAATTCTTTCTTAGTGCTCACCTACGTTATACGTAACCTACGTGTGCAAAATTTCATTTTTATAGGGCCAACCGTTTAGGCTGTGCATTGACTGTCAATCGGAGTGTCAGTCAGTGTTGGAGTTTTATTAAATAGATGAAAAGATATCAAATTACTTCAAGATCCACAGTGAAATAACGTACGAAAACAAGCTACTATGGCACATCATATCTTTAGTAATGCAGGTATAAGTAATTTATGATTAAGAAGCGTACATGTTTCATATTAATCAAAAATGTCTTTAGTAACTTATAGGGTGGGAGTGAGGAGAAGATTTTAGATCATTATAACTTGTCAACTAAATAAAAAAAGGTTCAATTTTATTTGTCATATTTGATCTGTATGTCACAGTGAGTAAAGACATATTTGGACACCATTTTATCTTAGTTATATAATTAATTTTATAATGTTAAATCGGGTCCTCGTACAGTTTCAAATTCGCGATATGAATGAACCCGATTTTTCGAATTTATATATCATTTTATTTATATATCATTCATTTTAAAGTAGATTCATTCGTCATAATTTAAAAATGATTTTTGTGGATTTGAAAATAATTCTTCTTCATTTACATTCCAATGTGAACAAGACTTACATAAAGTTCCTAAAAAATTGCAGTATTATTAATTCTGTGCTTATTTAAAATATTTGCTTTAATCCAGTGCAGTCCCGACTTGTCTGTATATTAAATGTTCAGTGTTTGATTTTGTAATACCCAGATTAGTGTTAGTATGAAAACATAGAAATATATTACTAGAACTAAAATACTGAAGCCGCCAACATCCGATTGTTGTAACAAACGCTTTTTTAATAACAGTACCCTTTGATGCATATGTTATAATAATATCATCTTTCTTGTTCGTATTCTATTAATATATTCCTGTGTAGTTGAAGCCAGTAACAACAACCTACCGTTTTTTTAGCAATAAAAATTCACTTAATTTGTAGTATCCACATATAGTCATGCTTACATTCATTTTAGTTTTGTTGCCTATATAGCACGTAAATTTTAAAAAACCATTTTTATCAGAATAGTACATAAAATTACGAGTGCCTTTCATAGTAGTTTGTATCTAAAAATTAACTTTTACCGATTTTCCGATACTGAAACGCTCTCGATTCAAAGTTTAATAAATAATTTCAATTTTTCTTCAGCCTAATTGTCGTTTTTCTTCGACCTAATTGTCTCTTTCTTCGGCCTAATCTCTTTCTTCCGCCTAATTGTCCGATCAGCCTAATTGTGGATTTTCCATCAGCCTAATTGTCGATTTTCCATCAGCCTAATTGTTGATTTTCTTAAGTCATTTACATCCGTAAAGCTGAAATGAGTGGGGTGACGAATGTTAATTTTCAGATGAAGACATCAACAATGTATGATTTTTCTGCCATTGGCTGTTCTACCAAGCTCGTTTTGTTTTCTTCGTGCTATTTATAATCTCTTAGTCGTCTTTCCTTTCCAAGCTTCTTTTATTGTCTTGTTACCTATTTTGTTCCTTGTACTCTTTTTTTTCGACCCCTCTTCTTTTGATATTTTTTTTATTTTTTTTTATACTCTTTATAATCTTTTCACTGTTTTTCTGTTATCTCAGTTCTTTTGATAAGTTTTTTGTACTCTTCGTACTCTTTTTGTCCTTTTTGTACTCTTTTACTTTGTGCCCTTTATAATCTTTTCGCGGCTGTGTTGTTCTTCCCAGTTCATCTTGTCCCCAGTTCATCTTGTTCTCTGTTACTCTTTTTTGTTCTTTGTACTCTATGTGTTATTTTTAAAAGTTCTCTTCGAACTTTTTTACTTTCATATGTTTTCTTTATAATTTACTCTCTTCCTACTCCTGATTCACGATTTTATAACTTTTCTCTTGATATTCTTTTTATTTTTCATTCTTATTTATTTTCTTCCTGTTCTTCATAATCTCCTCTCATTTTTTCTTGCTGTAACCTTTCTGTTTTCTTAGTCCTTTTCATAATCTCCTTATCGTCCTTCTGTTCCCCCCATTTATATAAATAAATGGCAGCAAGAACATGATTGCGAAATTCTCCAGTGACTAGCAAGTTTAACCAAGTGCTATATAGGAAACTACATTGCAAACAAACTAGTTGATATTAAATAGGATTTTTATGTCTTTTATACACAACCTTAAAAGCACCTAAAAATGTGGTGCTATTTACAAAAATGTTAAATTTTTGTCTCAATAAATTATACATGAATAACTTTGTTTCTTATACCCTTCTACTTAAACGCTCACCAAATGTTTAGATGTTGTCAATCGAATTTGCGACCCAATGTCTACATAAATTTTTATTTTAAAAACAAATTTCGAAAAAACACCAAAAGTTAAAAAAAAACAGAATTTTCGAAATTGGGATCAATAGTTTAAAAGTAGTTATTGGAACAACATTTACAATCGATATTTTATCAACAAACAGTAAAAACTGAAAGTGTTATTTCGGAATATTGAAAGAAAGTCAGAATACACTTGCATTTGTCTAGAAATCGACCCATTATAAGCTTTTCAATTTAACTTTTTTTAGAAATTATTCGACAGATGAAAAAAGTATATGCTGTTGGAAAGACAATTTGATATACTTTAACATGAATTCATATTTATTAAAATTTATCAGGGTTTCTTATGCTGTGACATTGTTAAATTAATACAAGAAACAAATTAACTTCCTCTACTACTAAAAGAAATATGATTATTGAAACCTATCTGAATTAGGATTCGATTTTGAATAATGGATGTGACCCCCTCTTGAGCTAATAACATCTCACATGCGATTAGACATAAATCTAATTAAGTTCGCTACATTTTTTTGTGGAACATTAAGTCACTCTTCTTCTACTGCAGCAATAAGCTCTGGGATCGGGGTCAAGGCACGAAGTCTTGCTCTACTCTTTAGTTTTAACTTGTTCCATAAGTACTCGATTGGATTTAGATTGGGACAGCATACTGGCCAATCCATAACCTGAAATCAGACAACTGCAATATACTCTTGCACGATTCTTGAGATATGCGGCCTTGCATTGGTCATGCATACAAATAAATTCGTGTCGAATTTAATCGAAGTGATACAATCTCAATGAACCCAGCATTTGCTAACTATTTTCTCATGTGACCAAGACCGCCCTTAGGAATTAAGACAAGATCGATGTGTGTTCCCATAGAAATTGCACCCTAGATCATGCAGAAACCACTTCCATAATCAGTACTCTCTTTAAAGCAAAATGATGCAAATCGCTCACCAGGTTTCCGATACACCTTTTTTCTTTAAGTTGTTACCAGAGTACCACAGAGGCACATCCTAGTCTCATCTAAGAACAGAACAGACCCCTACTGTTCCGATGTTCAATGCAGATGATTCTGTGCAAAACGCAGGCATGCTTAATGATAAACTGAGGTAGGTTCTGGAACAAATGTCTGCGGATACTCCGTTCTCTTTAATCCCTCGATTCTACATCATGCGCCTTGTGTAGTTGTGGAGTGATAGAAATTTTATCACTTCTGGTTATGCATATTGCTAAATTTAAATATTGTTTGTGAAAGTGCAAAAGTCAACAATAGTACAAACTCCTAGCAAAGAAAAAGCGGAAATTTTTTCAGTGGAAAAAGAACCATTTAAATTCTTCTTAGTGGAAGTGGTAGAAGATATAAATTCTATTAACAACTTTGATTCCTCCCAGTATAATGGCATTTAGAAACCGAATTAAATAAACGATAGAAATAGTTCCATCTTCTAGTGCAAGAATTCCAAATGCAAAGAAAGGCATTGAGCCTCAACGACGCTTACATAAAGCTAAAAAAGGAAAAATTAAAACTGACCAAAATAATAGTTCCATATTGCCAAAGCCTGACTGTATTGAAACTGAAAATATAGCACTAAATTTATTAATAAATAATAAATAATATTTATGTAACTTTTATACTGACTTGGGTATTTCTGTTGTTTAAGTTTAAAATATTTCTCTAGTGATACCCTCATTTGAAGATAATGTTTGTATATTAAACATAAACACAAGTTAAGAATTAAAAAAATATATTTTTATAAAGTCTTTCCTATTTACGTTAACCTTTATAAATATGTTACCAAAAAAGGTTTTACAAAAATCTATGTTCCCCAAGCACAAAATAAACATTGTGTTATTTATATTTAAAAAGATTTTTAAATTTTAGGAAAGTAAAATTCACTGTATAATAAAAAAAAGCAAGAATAATCCCTTAATGCACCTGTGTAAAATGTGCTATTTTCATGCCAAAATCCGATGTCGATATCTCAAATATTAACCCCCTCTAGAAGAAAAAGGATTGATAATAATCAGTACAATATAATGTCAATTGTATAAGCATCAATGTGACTTTCCAATATTGCCATAAAATATTGGGTGCATAAATTCCATAAAATGTGTGCAATATTCTGTATATAAATATTCTATCTAAATAAAAATCAATTTAACAAACAAACAATATTGAAATTTCACAATATGCATATACAGAAGTGATAAAATGTCCATCACTCTACAACTATCCAATCCGCATGATGTAGAATCGAGGAATTAAAGGGAACAGAGTATCTGTAGACATTTGTCATTCTGGATCACTCCCAGGTATTTTAAGGGTCAAATTATTTTTCTCACTGTCCGCTAAGTAACACCTATTCCTCATGCTTTGTTGAACTATTCTTGCACTTGAACTCGATGAAGACAAAGATTTCTTAATGATGTGTAACACTACGCTGCGCCGCGCAATTGCGCCAACTGATTTCATTGCGCCGACTGAGTTAACTCACTTTTTAAATGCGCCATAGCGCACAACCCATTTTGTGATTTTGTAAGAGTACCGATGCGATGTGCAAAATATGCTTTGCAGGCGAGAATGTAGACTGCAGTGCTTGGCTTCATGCTGCCAACTCGCAGAGTTATTGCGTTACGAAGTTAGGATATCACTCCAATAAGTAAGGTTGACGGTCGCAGTAAACAATTAATACAAGTACAACACTTTGCACAGAAATACATAAAATAATTATTTTAAGATGATATCGCCACAAGGGTTTCAAATTATTGTAATAAGTAATAAGATAAGAAATATGCAACCTATATAATATTTATCGCCGTTGCTTGTAAATTGAGAAGTAGACGAAACGATTAATGTAACGAACCAGCACATGCGCGGAAGCGTTAAAGCGATGTGTGAGTGTCCCTCTCAGGTCCTCAACTCAACATCTCAACGCGCGTGCTACTGTTACCATGCAACGCAAACGTATGAAAGTTCCAACCAGCATTGTCTTCGTCATGGCGCAATTAAGTTAACTCAGTGCGTCAACTCAGTCTGTTGCGCTTGAGTTACTGAGTTAACTCACCAAATTTCTCTGCGCTACCCATTAACACTGTTAACACAATAAAGCGGTGATCGGGAACCGTTGTAAATCTGTAAATCCTTTTTTGCCTGTTTTAGGTGTCTCATGAGAGGATCCAATTGCCTCATAATGCAGGCACACTCTTCGAATCGCTGCGGGTGTCATATCGGCTGATGATAAGCAACAGCTTTTTAAAAATTAATCCACTCGCAAAGGGTAATCCCATTATGCCTTCAAAGCACTGCGAGATTGACCGCCTTCTTAGACAAGAACAGGTTGTATTTTTTGGGGAAAATTCCTTTCGGTAACGACTTCCACAGCTTGGAAGTTCTATAGAAAAAAGAGTCTCCGTAGACCGAAATCCTCTCTGTGTCAAGATGGATCGCAAAGGAATTTGCTGTCTCCGATTGTCTTGTATGCCTCAAGAATGTTGCCCTTGGGAGGATCAATCCTACTAGTTCCTGCGAGCATCTTCCATGATAATACTGTAACGCAATGTAAATAGATGGAATAGAATTTAGAATAGAATTGTAGAATTTAGTACATAAGAAAAGTTTCTAAATGATCTGATAAGGGGTAAGCGACCGCGATGACGAAGCAAACGGCAGATAAGCGTTCCCGAAATTTCGGCAGACGATAAGGCTTATCTGCCGGATTGTTCTAGAGCCTGGATGCCAAAACTATATAAGGCAGTCAGCTTTCCCTCGAGTCAGTCAGTTAGAGTCGGTGTAGTTAAGTAGTGAGTTAGCAGTTAGAAGTCAATTAGTGAGTTAAAATTATTCAGTTGTAGTGATCCGAGTTGAGTTTGAAAATAATTCAATTCACGTGTTAATCAATTCGAACCGATAAAGCGCGTAACAATACTTATAGAAAAGGGATAAGTCACCATGTCACCAACCATCTGCCTATGCTCTAGTGTCTCGTCATCAATTAGGCAAATCGCTCTTTTTTGAATTTAATCCAAAAGAGCTAAAGTGGGCTTTGGGGCTGAACTCCAAACATGAGAACAGTATTCTAGCGTTGGCCTAACTTGAGCTTTGTATAGTATGGGTAGCTGGTGAGATGTGAAGTACTTCTTAGCTCTAAAAAAAAGCTTAGCCTCTGAGAGGCGAATTTGGCAATGGTGTGCAAATGATCATCCCAAGAGAAGTTAGTGCTCGCATTCACTCCTAGAATAGACAGATTAGATACCATGGGGAGAATTTTACCGTCCACAAGTATGTTTGTTGCATTATTTCTTGATGTTTTCTTGGAGAAAACCCCGGCCTGAGTTTTTGAAGCGTTGAAGTCGACCAAATTGTTCTTACCCCATTCCAGAATGATTTAGAGATCCCCATTAATTATCTGTATCTCCTGTTCCCTTAGTCGATCTGAAGCAGCGACGGTTAATGGTTTATTGGAGAAAAAAGATGACACAAGGCTACTACCATATGCGTAGCTGCATATAGGATTGCAAGTTGAAACTAAGAAATCGTTTATGTGTAACAGAAACAGAGTAGGAGACAGGATAGACCCCTCAGGTGCCCCTGCATTAATCGCAAATGCCTCGGATGAGATGTCATCGACGACGACATGAAGAGATCTGTCAGCGAGAAAATCGGATATCAAATGACAGCGTCCAGGAGGAAGACCATAAGAGGTTAGTTTGGCTAGAAAAGATCGGTGCCAGACTCTGTCGAAGGCCTTTAAGATATCCAATGCCACAATCCTAGCCTCACCATGTTTTCTCATAGCTATAGATATGAGTTACATATGCCAGTAGATCGCCAGTCGAGCTTGTTGTCTAAAACCGTATTGCCTGTGCGAGATTCTATTCTCCTCCAGGTTTTTGAGAATCTCGATGTTAATAACCTTTTCCATTACTTTAAATATAACGGTCAACAAAGATATAGGGCGATAGTTGTTAGCCAGATTCCTTTTTCCCTTTTTAGGGACAGGCTGCACCCTATCAGATTTCCAGATGTTAGGGAATACACCTTTGTTGTAAGAGAGTGTGAACAATTTGCTTAGGACGGGAGTCAACTCTGGGGCGCACCTCTTAAGAATAATAGCGGGAATACCATCAAGGCCAGAAGCTTTCGAGGTGTCACCAGCTCAAAAGAATCTTCCTGATTGTGCGTTGTCTGAAAATAACTTCAGGCATGGAAGTGCCAACCTTAGGGAGAATAGGAGGTTCTACCTTTCGAGAATCAAGATTGGAATTTTCAGGAAACATTAAGGTTAACATGTTACCCTTTTTCTTGGAAGTAGTAGCAATATTGCTATTTTCATCGAGTAAAAGTGAAAAATTTGAAGGTGTAAAAGTCACCATGTCGATAAAAATGGTTATACTTAATAGAGAAAGATTACATGTTATGTAAAGTTGAAATTTTAGAGAAAAAAATAATAATAAAAAGTACATACAAGTTTAAATTTGAAACTTCACAAGAAAAAAGACGGTAAATACACAAACTAAAACTTTGTGAAAAATGTTACATTTTTTTAGAAATTTTTAAGTTTTCAGCAACATTTCCAGAAAAAAATTGAATATTGGGGTTTGAGGTTAATATTTCTAAATTAAGGAAAAAACTTTGAAAAGTCTTCTGTTAAATTTTGAAGTTTTTTTTTCGAAATTTTGACTGTTTCTTCAAAATCTCAATTTTAAACGTTTCATTTTATGTTTTTTGGTCTTTTTCATTTTCACTTATTTTTTTAATTTGATTTTTTTAATCTGATGCTTGAGAAAACAAAGTCAAAACAGCAACAATCAATTTTGTTAAAAAAAGCGAATCAAAGTCAAAACTTCGCTAGAAAACCAAAATTATGAAAAAAGGTCCCTCAAATTTTTTATTTTAATCACCAAATTTTGTATATTCTAGAACTTTTTAACTCTTGGGTATACAGGGTGTTTCATAATTGCATGCTGAACCGGCAGAGGGATATTCCTTGGGCAATTTTAAGACAAAATTTTCATATTAACATAGGTCCGGAAACGCTTCATTTTCGATATACAGGGCGGTAAAAATTGAAGAAAAAATCGGTTTTTCTTCAATATTTCTGAGACTGGTTTAGATATTTTTTTGATATTCAGTACACGATATCTGGGTATAAAAGCAAGTATTTTGACAAAAAAACATTTGTTCTGATTCCATCAGTGACGTTCCCACAAACAGGTCGATACACATTTTTGAAAAAAAAAAAAATGTGACGCCAATGCTATTTTTCAAAATAAGAATTATTTTCCTAGTCTTTGTTGTGTTTCTATCAAAAATGAGCTCTTGACTTTTTGTCCTATGACGGACGGTTTCCGAATTAAAAAATAAAAATCATTTACTTGCTATGCCGCTGTGGTAGATTAATTTATTAATGAAAATCTAGTAGACCACTGAGATTTAGTTTTGTGTTTACAACCAAGTGTTAAACTTTTCACTTCAATACTTTATCTGAATGTGAGTGATTGATAAGTATAAGAAAATATGTTTGAGAATGCTGAGTTTGCCGATATTCATTACATGTACGGTCTTGCGGATGGAAATGCATTTGAAGCCAGGCGACTGTATGCAGAGCGTTTTCCGCAAAGAATTGTGCCAGATGCAAGAACTTTTTCAAGCGTTCATAGAAGACTACGCGAGAAGGGATGTTTTAAACCCGATCATCACTTAAAAGGGGCACAAAGAACCGCAAGAACAGAAGAAACTGAAATAGCTGTTCTTAATTCAGTTGAGCAAAATTCCGAAATAAGCACAAGGAAAATTGCTAGTAATTTAAATATCTCCCATATTTTAGTCTGGAGGATACTTCACGATTTTCTGTTATACCCTTACCATATTAAACGGGTTCAGGCCTTACTGCCTCGGGATTTACCATTTCGTATAAATTTCTGCCAATGGTTTATTCAAAAAATTGTTGAAAATCCACTATTTGACAGAGAAGTATTATTTACTGCTGAAGCCAGTTTTTCCCGAAATGCAATTAGAAACTTCCACAACAATCACTTTTGGGCTGAAGAGAACCCGCATGCCATGGTCGAAGTCAATCACCAAGAACAATTCTCGGTAAATGTGTGGGCAGGAATTGTTGACGACTATTTAATTGGACCCTTTTTTCTGCCAAGAAGATTAAATGGAGAAAATTATCGTCACTTTCTTGAAAATGATTTACCAGTGCTGTTAGAAGATGTCCCCGTTTTAATCCGAAATCAAATGTGGTTTATGCACGATGGTGCCCCTGCGCATTTTAGTGTTTTGGCACGTGCATATTTGGACCAAAATTACAATAATCGCTGGATAGGCAGAGCAGGAACAGAATTATGGCCGCCTAGATCGCCTGACCTGAACAGTCTAGATTATTTTTTATGGGGCTATCTTAAAACCTTAGTTTATAGCACCCCAATTCAAACTGAAGAAGAACTGAGAAATCGCATAACAGATTCCTGCAACACTATAAGAAATACGCCAGGAATTTTTCAACGAGTACGCGAATCTATGGGAAGAAGACTTAAGGCGTGCATACTTGCAGGTGGTGGACATTTTCAACACCTGATATGATTTAATTAATTTCATTGCTAAGATTTCATTAATATATTAATCTACCCTAGCGGCATAGCAAGTAAATGATTTTTATTTTTTAATTCGGAAACCGGCCGTCGTAGGACAAAAAGTCAAGAGCTCATTTTTGATAGAAACACAACAAAGACTAGGAAAATAATTCTTATTTTGAAAAATAGCATTGGCGTCACATTTTTTTTTTTTTTTCAAAAATGTGTATCGACCTGTTTGTGGGAACGCCACTGGTGGAATCAGAACAAATGTTTTTTTGTCAAAATACTTGCTTTTATACCCAGATATCGGGTACTGAATATGAAAAAAATATCTAAACTAGTCTCAGAAATATTGAAGAAAAACCGATTTTTTCTTCAATTTTTACCGCCCTGTATATCGAAAATGAAGCGTTTCCGGACCTATGTTAATATGAAAATTTTGTCTTAAAATTGCCCAAGGAATATCCCCCTGCCGGTTCAGCATGCAATTATGAAACACCCTGTATAATGTTACATTTTTATGAAAATTCTAAGTTTAAATTTAACATTTCTGCGACTCAGTTTGGAAATATTTAATGCAGAAATGTTAAATAAAATAAATAATGATAATGTTTCCTATCAGTAAGAGTCGACAATGAAGAATAATTTAAATTTAAAATTTCTAAACCCGAAATTCCGATTTAGTGTTTTTTATAAAATTCAGGTTTTTATTGAAATTTGTATTTAAATTGAACTCAAAATTCAGCATTTCAGCTTGAAATTTTTTAACTTGAAAAATAAAAAATATATTCCTTAAATTTTAGGCAAGGTCAGAGTAGTTACATGTTCTAATATTAAAAAAAAACATAACATTTTCTAAATTATGTTCAAAAATCAATTTTTAATTCGAAAAACTTTTGAAAAATCAAAAAAATGCGTCACCCGGAACTGAACCGAAAACCGAAAAACGGAAAAAACCATTATTGTTGTCGGAACGAAAACCGAAACTGAACCGATATAAATTTTTTGCTGGAACAAAAACCGAAAGTCGGAACGAAATAAATAACGGTTCGAAGCCCTGGTTTTAACGTTAATCATATTTGAGCAAGAACTTTTTTTAAGTATTTCTAGCTGTTTCATATATTTTCGCGCCATCTGTAGCCATTGTGACGACACTACGTTACATTGTGCTGAGTTCTGCAGTGTTCACTTTCTTAGGCATGTGTAATCCATAGTGGTATTTCTAGTAGTTAATAGGAGGTGCTTAAAGAGCGCATGCGGAAAATTACACCAATTATACCATACACTTAAGACGAATTTACACTTTTCTTTTCATCACGAATGATTCAAATGATTCACCAACTGTGAAGTTGAAACATAAAGCCAAATTAACATTTTTCCCTTTGGATGTACTGATGTACAGAGCTAGTTGTGGCCCTTAAAAACTCAGACACTTACAAATACAAGGTTTTAGCGGTGTAAACCGGAAAACGGACTCTTTAAAAAGCCATTCAAACAATTCATTGGTGTAGAATAGAAAAATTATTGCAAAAATGGTAATTTAAAAAAACATTTATTAAAAATGCAGATATCCGTGCGTAATATTGGAAATGGAGTAATATTTGATCCACTTATATTTCAAATATATCATTCCAAACGTCAACGTAAAAACTTTAATTACTTCTATGTCCCAATCTAGTTATAATATTGGTGAAACGGCCTGGCCCTTGGTTATTTTCAAAAATTGAAATACAAATCTTTCTTGGTTTCAGGAGACAAGATTTTTATTTCAAGTTTTGTTTCACTCCTTCCTCTTTTCTTCTTCTCTCTCTCGGTCCTCCCTTTCCCTTTTCACCCCCTCTCTCTTCTCAGTCCGTCTTTCTCTCTCTCTCTCTCTCTCTCTCTCTCTCTCTCTCTCTCTCTCTCTCTCTCTCTCTCTCTCTCTCTCTCTCTCTCTCTCTCTCTCCCCCCCTCTCTCTTGTCTCTCTTGTCTCTCGTCTCTCTCTTCTCTTTCTCTCTTTCTCCCCCTTCTCTCGTTATTCGTTTTTTTGGCTAGATTTTCCATGAAATTTAAGAATGCAGACTCGAAAATAGTGAAATATTCGAGTTTACAGTAAAAAATTTCAAACTAAACACGCACTTTGCTCAAAGTTTCTGCTTTTTTGGAATTTTTTTAAAGTTTAGAGCAAAATTTGAAGCTGAAAAGCCCAGCATTTAGAGCAAAAGTAGAAGATTTGAGTTTAAAGTCGAAACTTCAATATAAGATTCAAAATTTTGTCCATTTTTACATAAATGTTGACTTTTTTTAAAATTTATAGCTTTTTCCCTTAAACAATGCAAATTCAGTTTTTAGTTGTCTTCATTTTTTTTAGGCTTTTTTTGTGAATGTCGAGCTTTTTTGGAAAGTTGTTCATGTTCTGAGCGAAATTTCTACCTTAGAAGTATAAAAAGTCGAAATTTCGATACTAAATTCGAAAATTTTAAAATCTTTCTTTTTATATAATAGAAATTTTGGTTTTGCTTTGGAAATTTTGAGTTTTCCTTAAAATTTCGACGACTTCAAATCTAAGATGTTTCAAAAAATTTCAATTTGAAATTCAAAATGTTGAGATTTTTCTAGAAATTTCTTTACGAATGTTCAGTTTTTCTCGAAATTTTGAAACTCTCGTGTTGAACTTTTAAGTAAAATTTTACGTTTTCAAAATCAAGATTGGGAGAAGGGATAGTCCAAAGTGAAAATTTCCATAGTAAGTTCGAAATTGTGAGAATTTTCTTTGTTTAATCTTGGGTATATAGTCGGGAAATTTTGAATTTGTGCCTAAATTGTGTATTCTGCGCTCCACATAGAAGTTTGAAATACAAATCTTATCCCCTGAAACCAAGAAGGATTAAAAAACACAACAACCTCTGTTGTTTGGCTTATGATTTAGTCCATAGGCGGTTTTACAACTTTACCACATCGGCAATTAAACAAATAATTACGCTATGGATTTGTCAAATGTGACACTGCAAAATGTTTGATGAAGATCTCATTTACACATTACAAAATTAAAAATATTTGATATTCACGTAAAAAATTGGTGTCTGAGTTTTCAAAACCAGCAACTCTACATCGCTAGCTAGTGAAAAATATAATTTTCATTTGTCTTTCAACCAACGCGAGCACTGAACGAAGTAGAATCACTTTCTACCTTTCTACGTTGGAAAAATTGATTGTCTGTACATCCAGTTCAGAGTAAACAATCGTTCAGAGAACCCCTTGTTCAGTGGCGAACTAAGCCCGTCAGAGGCTCGGGGCGGCAAAGCTGAATTAGGCCCCCCAGCTTTAAAAAAAATGTAGTTTTACAAGTTTTTTATTCAGTTCATATTTGTATGTATAAATAAGTGTTTATGTTTATTTCGTCAAAATCTGGCAAGTGAAATTTAAATTCGACTTAAATTATTACGGCTAAATAAACATACATACCTACAATATGGAATGGATATGGGCTAGGAAAATAAAATACGAATCGATCGACAAAAAGAAAATAGTTAAAATAAATCAAAGATAGATTTTTTATTTTTTGTAGCGTGTTATGTGTTTTCGTGCCTTCAATTTACTGAACTCCTCAATAACTTCTGTGAAATCGATTTCTTTTGAAATGTTTCTTTTTATTAAAAGCACGGCTAGATTAACCAGTCGCTCTTGACCCATTGTAGATCGAAGATAATTTTTAATTAGTTTAAGTTTCGAAAAACTCCTCTCGCATGATGCAACCGAGATGCAAATGGTCAAGAAGTATTGAAGTATAAGCGATATACAGGGTAACGATTCACTGAAGTCCCATTTTATTATAAATTGAAGGATTTCTTGGGCTCTCCATTTGGCAGCAACATCCATACTCGTATCGGTGGCTTTTATGATACATGCCCGCGGTACCTTTTTATTTCTTGGGAAACTTGCTCCTTATCAAATTCACCATAAATTTGCATCAGATTGTCAACTGCTCCAGCCAGAGTGTCATCTGAAGCTTCTAGCATAAACTTTGTTTCAATAATTTGGAAAATATTATTGATTTGTTTCATGGCCCCGTATCGTGTCGACAATTCTTGTATAAATCGGTCTATGCATTCATACATTGACCGGCGTATTTCTTCTTGAATTGATAATCCAGCATCATGAGCTGATTCACCTGGCATCGTTCTTTTTATCTTCCTTCTTCCTCGTTTCTCGATGTTGATGTCCATGTCATTGCATTTTTTTATGCCAAAAATTACAGCATTGTCTACAATCGTGGTTCGTTCGGTCACTAAATACTCATTCAAGACGTTTAGTTTGGTGATTCCTGTATCTAGATTTTGGAGACTGCAAATATTGTTGAACTAAATTTACTTCCTCCAGTACAGAAAGCCCGAATTGTATATAGGTTAGAAAGGTAAAATCACAAACAGCCGGCAGGAGCAGACTTGCTCCTGATCTTGTATCTAGATTTGCTTTTGTTGGATCTTTAAAATGTTCCAAACTACTCACAATTGTCTCTATGTTTTCTTTTACAACTTTTACTGATTCGTAATGAGCGCTCCAGCGAGTATCCGATAAACGTTTTAAATTTTTTTCAGTTTTCCCTTTCAGAAATTGCCATCTCTGTGTAGATGACGAAAAGAACGAATATATTCCAAAACACGTAACACTGGAAGGAACGCATGCAAATGCATGAACTCCACAAAGATTTAAGGAATGATTAGAACAAGGACTGAACAATGCCTTTGGATTTACTTCTCCGATTTTTCGTTGCACCCCTCCATGGACACCTGACATTGACGCGTCATTGTCACAACCTTGAGCCCTGCACAACGCAATATGCCGTCCATATTTTTCCAGCTGTTGCTGAATCTCTTTTGACATATCCTGAGCAGTTTTTCCAGACATTAAAAAAAACCCAAGAAAGATTCTCGTACTTCCACAATGTCATTCTCTATATGAACGAATCTAATGATTTGACTCATTTGGTCTATTTTACTTTCATGAGGAGTGCTGTCAAAAATGATTCTGTAATACTTAGCCTTTTTAATATTTGCAATAATGCCTTACACGATCACCCAAACATTGACCCACCAGCAGCCTCTTCTAGTTTTAAGCAATGCTCTTTCAATACCGGATCATATTTCGCTAACAGTTGTACTAATTCTAGAAAATTTCCCCTATTTTCCGAAGAAATATCTTCACGGTGGCCTGAGAAGGCAAGATTTTGTTGGGCTAAGAATAGCGTTACATCTAAAAGGCGATGTAAAATGTTTCTGTCGCGAATATTGTAGGTTACAGATACAATATGCGAAATGGATTGCCTTGGATTCACCTAATTATTAACAAACTGAAATTGTACATATATTATATAAATAAGTTCGTAAAAGAAAATAGTGTGAACACTCTCTTGTATCATGGGTAAAGTAAATTTCTACTGTTATCATTATTATAAGGGTGAAAACCCTCTAAAGTTGATTTAACATAAACACTTTCTGATGCTGGTCATAGGGGAAACACCCTCTAAAGCTGATCATGCCATAAAGGTCCTCTAATTCTAATTATAGGGTTAACACTATGGTCATAAGGGAAACACCCTCTAAAGCTGATCATGCCATAAAGGTCCTCTGATTCTAATTATGGGTTAACACTATGGTCATAAGGGAAACACCCCCCAAAGTTGATCATGCCATAAGTGTACTCTGTTACTGGTTATAGGGTTAACGCCCTCTAAAGCTGATTATACGGCAAGCATTCTCTGATGCTACTCTACAGATGATTATGCTACAGTATCCTCTGATACTATTTATAGGGTTAACCCCTCTAAAGTTGATCATACGATAGTATCCTCTGATACTACTAAAAGGTTAACACCCTCTGAAGTTGATTCTGAGGTAAATACCTCCTGGAGCTAATTAAAGGGTAAACACTCTCTCACAATTATATCTAAAGTACTTCCTTTCTCCTATATCTCTACACAAACACCTTCTACCTTTAAAACTGGGTAAACACCCTCATAAGTGGCCTCCAACCTCCCCTTACAGCCACCCCTGACCGCACAGCTATTCTCATCTCATTATCTTTATTTTACTAATTTTCCTCAACCCGTACACTCTCTGATAATTACAAGCTTAGACATATCAAAAACTTACCAACAATACTTCTTAATGAGGTCACTGTCCAAAAAGACCACACCCTTTATCTACACACATGCACATCTGAATACTTACGCATTAATTCCTCTTTTCTTTGTTCTCTAGGGACTTTTTATTTCCTGTTCTTTTATATGCTCCGGGTATTCCTCTACCTTAGAAGCAGACTTTCTCTATGCTCCACCTGCAGTGTTGCCAACAGAAGATTATTCAAATTCAAATAATCGGAACATTCATGGGATTCGCCACTATTCGCGACACTCCCCGCCTTGAAGATGTGAATGAAACCACTCTTGGTTAAATTTTAGTTTATTTAAAAATTACAAAAAACCAAAAGTAACTTATTTGCTAATTTTATAAACGAAAAAAATTGTTTTTAAAACTTAACTCATGAACAAACGAAACATATGGATTTTAACTTCCTTTTTATTAATTACTAAACAACTGTGCTGCCCACTCCTTCAATTTTTGTTTGGCTTTCTGGGCCGATACTCGTGAGGGTTTATCAGACTGGGTCTCTTCCATGGAGGATGTTTGATGGTCTTCCAATTCTAATGGATAAAGATGTGCAATTGATCTTGTCAAAGTCTCATTCTTAGAAGTAGAAACTTTTGCCACCCGAATGTGTCCATCGGAACCTTTAATAACGCTAGTAATCTTTCCACCGTTCCAATGTGATATGTTACTGCCATCTTTAATTTGCACGATGTCGCCAATCTTGGGAGTAACGTCGACTGTAATTCTCGCTTGTTTGTTGAAATCCTTTCGATTTCGAAGACTCGTTAAATATCAGTTGATAAACATTTTGGAAAATTCGCCAAGGATGATTTGGCCACGTTTCCAGCCTTCGATTAAATTGGTTTTGGTAACTGTAGCCGGATCTAAAAATTCTGTTTCTGTCCCTTCAAGGACAAGAGGACCTCCAACATGTATAAAGTCCGAGGGTTTTAGAACATGTTCCAATTCTTCTCCAACGGTGGTCAAGGGTCTTGTGTTTACTACAGACGAAATTTCTGCTATGATAGTGGACAACTGATTATTGTTGACAAGATGTTTATCTATAGTTCATTTAAGGCAATGTTTGACGAGACCTACCAATCTCTCGTAGAAACCGCCAAACCAGGGTGCTGATTCTGGTATAAATTTCCATTTGATATCATTTTGTATGCAGTATTTGTTCGTTAAAACTTCCGATGTTAATTTGAATTGTAAGGCGTTGTCTGATATGATACATTTGGGTAGACCTCTGATGGATATGAATCTTCTCAGGGCTAACAAACATTCTTCAGCTGTCAGATCTTTGACAACTTCCATATGTATGGCTCTTACAGCTAAACATGTAAATAAACATACCCAGTGCTTCTCAGTGGTTCCATTTTTGGTGGTAAGAGGGCCAAAATAATCCAATCCAGTGTAAGTAAACGGCGTGTAGTAGTTAATTCTTTCTGCTGGTAGTGGAGCCATTGGTGGGAGTTTGTATGGTCCTCCGCCGTACTTGCGGCACTGTTGGCACTTTTTTAAGACTCTTTTTACTTGAGCTCTTTCTTGTGGAATCCAATATTTCATTCGAACCAAAGCTAAGGTTTGTGAAACTCCAACATGATAGTTTTTGACATGAGTTGTTTCTATGATTTTGTAAGTGAATTCTGTTTTCTTAGGAAGAAGTATAGGATATTTTTGAGTATCTGGCCAGCTAGCATGTTTAAATCTGCCAGCACATTTCAGTATTCCCATTTCATCTTTGTACAATCCAAGTGTTTTGGTTAAATCAGTTTCCGTGCCATTAATTTCCCTTGGGAAGTGTTCCTTTTGTAGTTTTTTGATAATTTCGAGTTTTCCTAGTTCTTCCGAACACCTCGAGTCATTCGCCTCTGGAATTGTTTGTGGAGTTGGATTTTCTTCGTCTGTGATGTGGAGATTCGAAGAACCCTCCCGCGCAAGAAAGGTTTGGGAGTTTGGGTTGGTTCTTTATTTCTCTGGTGTTAACTTCTGTAGGCCATTTACTGGAATTCTGAGTTAAAAAGTTTGGGCCTATTAGCCAAAATGCATTGTTAATTTCTACGCTTGGTCTTGTTGCTGTGTCTGCTGGATTGAGATTGGTTGGAACATAACGTATGTTGAGTGATTGGTTTTGTTTTATCTCATTAACTCTTTTTGCCACGAATGGAGGAAGCAATTTTTGTGAACTACACCAATTTCGTACTACTTGACTGTCTGTCCACAAGTATTGTTTTTGAATTTGAAGTCGGAGATATTTTTTCACGTACAGTATGAGTCTGCTTCCGATCAAAGCACCTAATAGTTCCAAACGGGGTATATGTAAGTCGTCTTGATCTTTTATGGGTACCAATCTTGATTTTCCGATGATAAAATTTACGACGCTTTTCTTGTTTAATGTGGAACGCAGATAGATAAATCTTCCAATTATTCGCGACAGTTTTTCCATTTCTTAGTTTCATCGTTAATAATCTTCAAATTATCTTTATCAATAATTTTTTTAAGTTTCAAGCCCATTGTCAACGTTTTCCCTTTTTCTAAGTTTGATAGATGTTCATGAGACGATTCATGCTGTGATATTCTTGGATTTAATTTCCACCACTGACAAAAACCAGAGACAAATTTATTAGTGTGATTGTCACCCTCAGATGCAAATAACTGACAGCAGCAACAATTAAATTTCTTTGTTGATGGAGAGTATAGCATCCATTTCCTTAAATATTTAGTCTCGTTTAAATGTGAGTAAAACAACGATGTGTTCCCTTAGTGCTTTCACCTGGTCTTTCTACAGATTCAAAAGGTCTGTCCTTGTTTTGAAATACTTCACTAACCTTTTTGATAATCGAAATTCTGATATGCTCTGGCACAGGTATTGGCCAATGTGCAGCATCATTGGATGATAAGAACTCTAACTTAGAAGCAACGTAGTCTTCGGCTTCCTCAGTATTTTTCTTTAATTTATTAGTTTTATAGTCTTGTATTTCAGTGTCAGTCACGTCGGAGTTTTTATTAATATCACATTTAATAGACTTTTCAGCTATGTTTGCTGTTTCAATATCAATGATTTGTATATTAGATTCCGATTCAGCAGTTTGATAAATTTCTTCGGCAACGCCACTTTTCTTCTCTTCAGAATTCGAAAGGTATTTGGATAAAGATCCAGCAAGCGATTTAGCCGCTTCAGTCTTCCCCTTTTTTAGCTTCCTTTTCTGAGAGCCTTTTCACTAAAAATAATGAGATAAATAGGAAACTTTTAAAAGATAGTTAAATTACATAGACTAAAAAATTATTATTTGCATAAAAAACAGTATTCTATGTATTGGTTAAAAGAACATATTTTTAAATTCCCTCAATTTTTTTTACAATCGTTACAACCGTCAAATGCAGCTCATGCATTTTACAAATGCGCCTTATCTTATTATTAGTGCAGTTAATTAACGATGTCATGAGCAGTGATCGGAATAGGTAGACTATTGAGTTAAACTTCTCGAAACAGACATAAATTGGAAACATCCTTACAACAACATTTTGACAAGAGGGTGTTCTATTCCCTAATAAACGTGCACTACAAATAAAGTAAGGACTACTTGCGAAATGCAAGAACTGAAGCAATGTACTCGTAAGTGCATATTCAAAAAGAAACTACAATTATAATTTCTAGGCTAAATAATACGAAGAATTACTTACTTTTTCCAAATACTCGAAAATGCACTAACTCAACTCTAAACTCATTTACTTTTATACCGCAACAAAAATTAAAAACACTATTACACTTTTTAATGAAATTACTCTGAACGGATAAGATCGCGTTTATTACTTTACAATTTGAAAAAAGGCTTATATGTTCGCGAAAATATCAGAACACACTAATAAACTATTAGATATCAACGTAATGAAATTTATTATATTTTAAATGAAGCCAATGTTTATTTTTTGACGTAAATAGAATGTAAATGTAGGCGCACAAGAGTGAATTATTTGTACTTCATTCATTCAGGGATTCCTGGGGAAGTACCCGCTACAAAGACGGGAATTCCCCCAGCGTATTGGACGCGTTCAGCAAAGTTAAAAGAAAATTAGTACCGCGTAAAAAGTCTAGATGGCTGTAGTGTTTTGATCTTGATGAAATTATGTAGGTACTAAGCACATTTTTAAAGTGTTCCCTGATAGCCAGGCTTTTACTACAAGATCTTGGACATCAGTAGTTGCATCAAACTTAACATCAAGTGTATGTTAAGTCGTAATTAAGTAATATTTGCATCTAAGTTAAAGACAATATGCAGTCGTAATTTGAAGTCAAGTTAGCTACAAGACTTATAGTGAACTTGTAGCAAAAACTTTTGGTTAACTTAACGACAATAACTTGCATATTACGACTTTTACTTAAGTTGTATCAAAATTAACTACCAACTTAACTATTATCCAAGTCTTTGTGTTAACTTGACTTCAAATTCCGTCTCTAGAGTGACGTCAAGTTGAGCATTAAGTTGGCTATCAGAGTTACTTAGGATTTGATCAGAGGAACGCGGAGGCATTTGGTGGTCCCCCAAGACCAGAGGCCCGGGGCGGGCCGCCCCTTCCACCCCCATGTTAGCCCGCCACTGCCCTTGTTCCTGACCTCATTACCATTGTGTGAGAGAGAAAACTGGAGGCAAATTAGATATATCTTTTGCACACGTGTCTTCTTTTATTAATTCAGGTTTTAGTTTATTAATATTTTGTCATATCACATCGATTTAAAATCATTTTTTTACCAATTTCGTGATTAAACCTGAATTTTTGACCCTAACCTCAAAATTTAGACCCTAATCTCAAAATTTCGAGTCTAATCTCAAAATCTTTGCTTTTTTTGCAAAAAATGTCTCGAAATATTTAAGTTAAAATGAAATTGAAATTTCCATGACAAGAAAGTGGATATTTTGATTATTAAAATTAAAATTAGTATTCTACTAACAACTGTTATTAATGTTGGGTAAGGAGCAAGATGTAAAGGCGTTAAAAAGAAAGAAACTCTACAGAACATAACATATTTGGAGGTTATACTCCAAAATTTCTAGATAAAAGTTTAAATTTGGAAATTAAAGATAAAATTTTGACATTAAAGTGAAAATGTTGACTTTAGACTAGAAATCTGTAAAAAAAAAAAGTGGAAAGTATCTTGAAATTAAAAAAAAGGATTAACTGATATCCATTCCGCGGACATATATTGTTATATTAGCTGTATTCAACAGCGATGTTTTAGAGCATATGCAGTCCACGAACTACTAACACATTGTTAGCGGTTTGTGATTCAGTCTTTACGTAGGCAAACCTACATTTAAAGCATGCATAAAGACAGTGCGCATGCTCCAAATCATTAAAAAAAGTCGCCCATGTTGTGAAACAAAGACTGTAAAAAAGGAGCAGGAGTAATAAAGTATGTATCATAAATTAAGTACTATATTTAAATAATAATATATAATTTACATCACACTGTATAAAAATCACTAAATAAGAATAACATAGCTCTTAGAGCTGTCGCTTTTTTCAGGTTAACCCCATAGGTTTCAGTTTCTTCAGCCTTTGACAGATGGCAACTAGTAATTAGTTGCAGAACTCTAACTAATGACAGAATGATAATTAAGCGTTTATTTTTCGATTCACTTTGACTAAGCTTAATAGATTTCTAGATTAGGTCACTCAAATATGTTATACTAGCTCAGACTTTCATCATACTTGTCATTTTGGCAAGATGTACATATTTTAAATACTGTTAAGGTCACTTTTTACAGAAATACTGGCAGTGTTAATAAAATAAGATATGTGAGGAACACATGTTTCAGATGAGCACTACAATTTACTTCCTTTTTAGGTTCGCTGGCGTCATTATCTAAAAAAAATATATTAAACGTCACATTGATGCCGTAGCGGGGAAAATTACCGAAATTCCAAGGTCGTCTAGTTGATTTCGTGAACGCCACCGTTCGCAAAGTAGTGGTAAAAACGGGCGTCTGTGGAGTAGACTTAACAGTACTCTGATCATCAGTCGACATCTTCGCTATACACGAGTAGAACCCTTTCTTTCGCAAATTCATGCCGTTGGCCGAAGGGTCTATATTCCTCTGACAATGCTCTCCCGCTTCTTTAATAAATATTTCTTCCTCCGAGAAGATTGATCCCACGAAGCATTCGTAGGTTCCAGCAGCGACGTCTTTCCTTTGGGTGTAAGTGTACAGTAAATCGGATTCCTTCCAATGACCCAAACATTTGTATTCCCTTTCTTCGTAGACTTCGCCGGTTTCACAATGAGATACTTGGTAGTACATTTGTTCGCGTGCGTCGCAGTCTGACCAAAGTTTGGCGCACAGCGCTGGTTCATCCGGAATAACACCAGTAAACTCCCCCGAAATTGGACACATTCCTTGAGTTGTGGTGTCGATCCCTGAAAATATTTTGTTACTAAACAAAATAATGCAACAAAATACTCCCAAACATACGCCCTTGCGTGATCCAGGAATCTTTAACGAAACTGTCATTGGAACATAAATAATAAACGTTATTGGTTTCGCTAAAGTTGATCCCTAGTTGAAATTCTAGAATATCGTTACTCCTCTTGGAAATTTTCATACAAGTGTAGTGATCTTCCCCACTGCAACACATTAAGAATTAGGTTAGGTTAAGGTGAATTGTACCAAAACATACCATTGGGTTCTAGTATACACTAGGAATTTATTTTCTTCCTCTTGAATTGCAACACATCTAACGGTGTACGTTTTAAATGAAGAATAATCAGTATAAATCAATTTATCATCATTAACAGTGACGTGTTCCCAGCTTCCTTGCATCCAATCCGGAAAGTGGCACCTACTAAATGACAATTCAGTAGGCCAACGGTTTTCTTCTTTAGGCGTTAATACCATCATTTCGTGTCCATGAGTAGCACTACTCAGCTCCGTCGTACACGTTGAATCTTTACTTATTGCCATATAAATAGTTCTGTGTAGATCTTCCTTATAGAACTGCAATGAAATCGTTAGCACCCTTCCTTGTAACAAAGTAGCAAAATATTACCGCGCATCTGTATTTTGGTTTTTGGCCACTTTCGTATCTATTGTCAATGAAGATTAGAACAGTTTCGTTTTTGGGACCAGACCAACTGCCCAGACAATCGAATTTAAGTTCTGAAAATAAATCAAGCTTTAAGAATCTAGCCATCGTTACATTCATGGGTGTCGAAATTTCTAGAAACAGAAAGAAGTAGTACTTTAGATAAAAGTCGAAATGTCAAGAAAAATCGAATTTTGAGAAAGCTAGAAATTTCCAAACAATCGGTCTAAAAAAAGATGATTAAAAAAAGTTGAAATTTCGGTAAGAAGATCATATTGAAATGTTCCAAAGGTAGTCAAATTTTGAAAAAAAAACAGCCGCATTTTGAATAAAATTGAATTTCTGAGAAAGATGAATTTCGAAATAAATGTCGAAATTTCGAGAAAAAGTCCTATTGATTGATATCGGACAAAGGAGGTAAAATTATGGAAAAAAAATTTTGGCTGTTTTGAAGGAGAATAAAGTGGACATTTCGAAAAAGAATGGTTTTGGGAAAAAGTCAAAATTTTAAACAAAAGTCGAATTTAAAATTGAAAGTTGAAAATTTAGTTTTTTTGTGCTGTTTTATAAATAGGGTCAAGTGGGGCAATTGTAAACGATTTTGGAAGTTTAGAGCTCCATGTATTCTTCATGAAAATTAAATTGGGGCATGTATATGATTGATACAATTAGTCACTAAGTTTTATGTCTATTTACACTGTTAAATATGCAAATTTTGAGAGATTTTTTGCAAAAAGTTTAGTTTATAATTACCCTGGCGTTTTTAATGACAGTCGAAAATATTGGGGTAATTGAGAACAACCATTTTGGAGGTGCTATAATTTATAATAGTTTTCAGTGGGACGATTGCCTTTACTGATAAAGATGAACTTTAATCATGTAATGTACTCTTATTATCTTCTGTTTGGATAGTGGAGTCCGATATCATTTTTTTGCTTTCTATATTTTGGTAGAAGAATAAGGTCTAATTGACAATCTCGAAAATTTGTAGCATCTACAGGATAAATTCCAGTAGATGCAAAACCTCAGATGACATTGGCAGGAGTAATTCTTGACCTCCAAACGTCATTTAATAGTTCAGAAAATTTTGACTTTTGAAAAATATCTCATTACCTGTGCATTAATTGAAGTTTAGAATTACCCCATCATTTTGTTTCCAATTTCCCCTATTCAGTGAATTTCCTGGGGCAATGTTAACTCACATCATCTATGAGCATTTATAACTTCAAATGATTATGCAATTTGTCGACTTATATTATGTAATTTTGATTTTAATTTTTCTTGGTTTCAGGGGACAAGTTCTGTGTTTCAATTATATTATGTAAATTAAGAGCATTTACCAATAATTTACCTATGACTATATTTTACAATTTTCATTAAAATAATGCTGAAGCACCTCCGAACTGATCTTTAGAAATGTTTGCACCTTTTCACATAAAATATCGTGACACTTTTATTCTGTTGGTTAGTGCGTTAAAAGTTCTGCTAACTTAACTAGATATTACAGTCTATAATTTCCATTAGTTTAAAGTTTCTAGAGTTGAATGTTTTAAAAATAAATAGGCTGTTTCCATTTACCCTGGTTTTACAATTACCCCACTTGGCCCTATTTCTACTCAACTAATTGTTAAAAGAGATTTTATGTAGAAATCTGTTCAATGACCCCTGTTATTTGTTCTTACCTCGGTTATTGGTGCTACAATTTTTCAACCTGAAATTTAATGTGGATCCAGAGGGACATGTATCCATCAAGGAGTCTCCTCCGCTGCATTCATTTGTTTTTGTCTTATAGCTCACCCTGTAAGTACCGTGGATCGGGCAGTAGGCCTTGGCAGCATTACCTCCTATGCTGTTTTTGGTCTCTGTGAAACATAGCAGACATCAAGAAATGTGTTTCTAGTAAAAGAATGGCATAAAATATATATTACTAAAATTGAAGCGTCTGTGATTTTAAATTTTAACTGTTTTTTTAAGAGCTCATATCGTTTTTTTAAATGTTATAAATACTCCTACAGATTTTCTTGGAACTGCTGCCTCTCTCATTAAACCCATTCTGACTAAAGGATAAAAAACACTATTTTAGAGATTGCGCGTAGGTATGCAGAAGTAAAATAAGAGGAGAGAAGAGATTAGAATGGATAGGAGAGGAAATATGAGGAAGAGAGGATAAGAGAAGAGAAGAGACGAGAAGAGAAGAAAAGAAAAGAGATAAAAATAGGAGAGGAGAAGAGAATAGGAGTGGAGAAGAGAGAATAAGAGGAGAGAAGAGAAGAAAATAGAAGAGAATAGGAGTGGAGAAGAGAGAATGAGAGGAGAGAAGAAAAGAAAAGAGAAGAGAATAGGAGAGGAGAAGAAAATAGAAGTGGAGAGGAGAGAATGAGAGGTGAGAAGAGAAGCGAAGGGAAGAGAAGAGAAGGTGAGAGGAGTTTAGAAAAGAGGAGTGGAGAGTAGAAGAGTAGAGAAGAGAAGAGAAGAGAAGAGAAAAGAAGAGAAGAGAAAAGGAGAAGAAAAGAAAAGAAGAAAACAGAAGAGAAGTGAAGAGAAGAAAAAAGAAGAAAAGATAAAACAAGAGAAATGAAGCCAAGGAATGCGAAGAAAAGAGGAGAGAAGAGAAGAGAAGAGAACGAAAGGGAAGAGAATAGAAGAGAAGAGAAGAGAAGAGAAAAGAAGAGAAGAGAAGGAAAGGGAAGAGAATAGAAGAGAAGAGAAGAGAAAAGAAGAGAAGAGAAGAAAAGAGAAGAGAATAGGAGTGGAGAGGAGAGAAAAGAAAAGAAGAGAAGAGAAGGAAAGGGAAGAGAATAGAAAAGAAGAGAAGAGAAGAGAAAAGAGAACAGAAGAGAAGAGAAGGAAAGAGGAGAGAATAGAAGAGAAGAGAAGAGAAAAGAAGAGAAGAGAAGGAAAGGGAAGAGAATAGAAGAGAAGAGAAGAGAAAAGAAGAGAAGAGAAGGAAAGGGAAGAGAATAGAAGAGAAGAGAAGAGAAAAGAAGAGAAGAGAAGAGAAGAGAAGAGAAGAGAAGAGAAGAGAAGAGAAGAGAAGAGAAGAGAAGAGAAGAGAAGAGAAGAGAAGAGAAGAGAAGAGAAGAGAAGAGAAGAGAAGAGAAGAGAAGAGAAGAGAAGAGAAGAGAAGAGAAGAGAAGAGAAGAGAAGAGAAGAGAAGAGAAGAGAAGAGAAGAGAAGAGAAGAGAAGAGAAGAGAAGAGAAGAGAAGAGAAGAGAAGAGAAGAGAAGAGAAGAGAAGAGAAGAGAAGAGAAGAGAAGAGAAGAGAAGAGAAGAGAAGAGAAGAGAAGAGAAGAGAAGAGAAGAGAAGAGAAGAGAAGAGAAGAGAAGAGAAGAGAAGAGAAGAGAAGAGAAGAGAAGAGAAGAGAAGAGAAGAGAAGAGAAGAGAAGAGAAGAGAAGAGAAGAGAAGAGAAGAGAAGAGAAGAAAGAGAAGAGAAGAGAAGAGAAGAGAAGAGAAGAGAAGAGAAGAGAAGAGAAGAGAAGAGAAGAGAAGAGAAGAGAAGAGAAGAGAAGAGAAGAAAAGAGAAGAGAAGAGAAGAGAAGAGAAGAGAAGTGAAGAGAACAGAAGATAATAGGAGAGAAGAGGAGAAGAGAAGAGAAGAGAAGAGAAGAGAAGAGAATAGAAGAGAAGAGAAGAGAAGAGAAGAGAAGTGAAGAGAAGAGAACAGAAGATAATAGGAGAGAAGAGGAGAAGAGAAGAGAAGAGAAGAGGACAGAAGAGGAGACGATAAAATAGGAGAGGAGAGGAAAGTAGAAGATTAGAGAAGATAAGAGAAAAGAAAAGAAGGAAAGATAAGAAAGCAGAAGAGAAGTGAAGAGAAGAGAAAAGAAGAAAAGGTGAAGAGAAATCAAGAAAAGGGAGGCGAAGAAGGCGAGAGAAGATAAGAGAAAAGAAGAGAAAAGAAGAGAGCAGAACAGAGCAAAACAGAAGCGAAGGGGAGATGAAAGAAGAGAAAAAAAGAGAAGAAAAGAGAAATGGAGAAAAAAGAACGGATAGAAAGAGATGTACAAAAATGGAAGGAAGAGAGAAAGAGTTACACTGAGGAGGAGGAGAGATGATGGAGGAGGGATGGGTGAGAAAGGGAGAGAAGGAGGGATGGAGAGAGGGACTGGAAAGTAAAGAGGGTAGAAAAAATTTAAAAGAGAAAACAATAAAAGAAATGTCGGAGTTGAAATTACCTATTAACGAAAAAGCAAAAATTTTATAACAGAAATGAGTTATAACTAATTCCAACGTAGGCCAGTTCATTTTCCGTAATCCAGCAGTCATACAAATACACAAAAAAATGTATACTTACTAAATAATAAAATTTCTGCGACGTTTCCGCTGCTAATGGCTTCATCGGTAGGACAATTGCTCTCTGCTAACGTTTCATTTGTATAACACTTCGATATAGTTTCTTGACTTGAGGCAATGACTTGTAACACACTTGATGATCTTAGCTTTAGATGTAAACACCGAATACACGTGGTGCCACTAAAACTAAAAGCAATTTATTAATTCCTAGATTCTCTCGTTCTTGGTTACTTTGTTTTTAATTTATTAGTTGTCTGGCGATGAAGAGCCTTGAAATGCGTATTATGAAAAATCAAATTAGTGTGATAAAAATAACCAATTTCATTTTGTTAACTCTTCTTCATTATTCATAAATTATACTAAGGTGCCGTTAATATTTGACGATCGTTCATAATCGTTAAAGCAGAAGTGGGTATTAATTAATTTCAAATGTTAATAATTGGCATTAAAGATGTCGAAGATTTAAAATTCATGCATCTGCATGTTGGTACATTTGTAATTACGTGTCTGCATCTCGGGATGACTTGTTCCTTTTAGAATTTTTTATCTACAGACAGGATGATGTTATAATAAGCACAAATAAAACTTAATCGTTAATATGAAAAAAGAGGGAATCTTGATTTCAAGGTAAGTTGCTAATGGTATTTTTATTGCACTTAACGATTCATGTCTTTACTGCCATAAATAAATTAATAACAGTCCACGGTAAGAACGGATTTCAGAAAAGCGTTTATGGTGCGTTCCTATGAAAATTAATGTATTTGCTTTGCGTATAAATATTTCAAATACATTCTGTTACGAGTAGTATAAAAGGAAGTCGTAAAGTATCCCCCATAAGTAAAATATAATTACGCCTTTACCATTCATTAATATTTCTGAAGACATCATCTGAATATTTACGACTTGGTTAAAAATAAATCTCCTGATCAAGTCAAAACTGACTTGATCGTATAAATGTTCAGCTACCTGTCATAAGAAAATATATAATGAATAATTACGCTATTATTTGATTTAAGAGGCATAAAAATTACATGCGAAACACGTCCTGATTATTTAGTGAGCTTATTTAATTAAAAACGCACGCAATGTACAGTATACTCATTTCAAATTTTATCTCTGTATATGAAATAACTTCCTACTTCATTTTGAAAACCCTTATTTAACAACCAAGTCGATGTTTTCCTTGTTACACGAACGTTTTACGTTTTATTTCCTTTTCATGGTACTTAACTAGGCTTCCGGATTGTTGGAATGTCGATTATTAATTAAATTGAAATAAGATACACATTCCAGTGAAGCTTTGCATAGAAGACCCCCATCAAACCAGTATCACTCAGCTTTTTCACACAAAACGTGTATCTTTTTCAATGCATAACAAGCATGATAAGTAAAATAAACTCGCGTTTAATAAATTACATCTACGCTATGTATGTGTTTATTGTTTTGGACAATGAATGACCAAAAGTAAGATAAAGTTCAATGAAGAATTGTGAAAACGCAACCCTCTAAACATTGAGGCGTATATTGGCCAGTCGAAAAGTCAAAAGTAACTTCAAGCGCCTAGCAGACGATCGACTTTGGCAACTCTCAGATAATTAGTGGGAAACAAAATAGAATAAGTAAATACTTACTTTAGCATAAGGATGAAATTATTACCGAATTTTTTATGACAGTTCCCCCATATTGGAATAGAACTATCTGTTATATTTAGCGTAGTGTACTGGATCCCATCCATCAAATTTGAGCTCTGCATTTTGTACTCTCCTTGAAATTCTTGTTGAAAATAACATGTTGCTGCACTACGAGTAGCTGTAATAAAAAATCACAATGACACTTCCATTTATCGACCGAAATCCGTTAATAGGTTCCCACAACAAGTTATTTTAATTTCGTTTAAGCCATGGTTCCCGTGAATGTAGTTTTTGTCATGTCATTTGTTTAATATGGAACGATTATGAGATGTGATCTAAGTAAAGCTTAATTAAGGAGAGGCCTAAAGGAGTTTCAAGGTTGCCAAACTACCTAATTATCTTAAGTCGGTAAAACGTATTGAAATTCCGAATTAGATCCATGGAATCGCTTGGTTACTCGAGCGAATACAAAATAGAAAAGATTTACGCCGGAGAATGACTTTTTCTAGAGCATATATAACTGACGTAAAACATAATTTTACCTTGATTTCGTTTTAGAGGCCCGTTAATATTATACACTTTATTTTAACATAAAAAGAAACAGGCATAACATTTAAATAATTATTAATTAAGGAAGCTAAACATTTAGTGCATTTTAGATTAAATTATAAAACATTAAGGAGAATGACGGTTAATTTAATAGGTTATCAGATTATGCAGGAAGTTCCCAAAGTACTTTTGATGTTTATGTTTCCATTTATGTAAATAAATAATTTGTAGAGCGGGCCTGCCGCGTCGAAGTTGGTGTCTGGAGCAAACATCAAAATATCTTATAGACGACCGGATTTGAACCCAACTCAACTGGGTTACTTTTGCTGAAAGGAACCAAACTACAAATTCTTAAATATTAAATTTGTAGCATATTGGTTATAATCTTTTCAAGTCATAATCTTTGCTAAAAGACAAACCAGACCTCATTTTAAAACCTAGCATTATCTATTAAACAAAGAACCAATAAGCTGGATGAGTTGCAAAGGGCGCCCAAGTGTTTTGGTTCCTTTCTGCAAAACAAAAAGATAATATACTAGCTATTTATTGCGGATTTAAGTGGATAATTAGAAATTAACAGAAAAACTGTCTAAAATTAAAGAGAGTTTCTAAATTTTTTGAATTGACGGATTAATTTATTTGTTTTAATGTAGGATTTTCTTTTTGGGCTCATTGTGGTATCAGAGTGATAAATGTGTCCTTGGTCATTTACTGAGCCATCCAAATTGAGAAACTGAAAACGTCTCCTGAATGCACCTCTCTCAAACTGACCACACTAGACCAGAAGTTCTCTAACATGGATCCTCTTACTGATGCTAAGGCCAAGCACTAAACAATGTTGAAGTGTTTTCTTGGAAACTTCGAAACTTTCCTTTTCTTTAAATTAAATTACCGTTTTCGGCTTTAATCTTAAAATTTAGATCTCAAAACGATTTCCACGTGTTTTTAAAACGTTAAACTTTTGATCCAGAAATAACAGCTTTAAAATAAAAATAAAAACTTCTAATTTTCAACATTTTCAGAAATTTGAAATTTTATTTCTTTTCATTTAGCATGAAACACCATGCGCTCGTGTGTAAAAATAAATACAAAAATTGTTTACATCTAGAAACCCCCTTATTGAAAAAAAAAACACCAACAAAAAAACAAAGGAAGAAGAAGAAATTTTGGACTTTTTTTTAATAGTCCATTTATGACTTTGACACTACTGCATCGAACGAAAGTTGATGTTTTATTGTTTTGTTGTTAACATCTATTATGGAATCTTTTACATACTTCAGCATCGATGATAAATATCGATGTTTAGTCAAATATTGAAATACAAATGTCCCCTGAAACCAAGACAAACTACAAAACACAACAAAGGTTGCTCTAGCGAGTTTCGACAGCCAAGCTATCATCTTCAGAGAGATAGTCTGAGTATCTATATGATACGTATATATGTATGATACTCAGAGCATCTCACTGAAGATGATAGCTTGACTATCTAAACGCGCTAGAGCAACCTTTGTGGTGTTTTTTAATCTTTCTTGGTTTCAGGGGACACGAATTGTGTTTCAATATTTGAAGATAACCAAGGACCGGTCCGTTCCACCAAAAAAAAAACGATGTTTAGTCGTTCAACATCTAGGTTTTCTAAATATCGATGTTCCGTGCTTTGCGAGTGGTTGTTAAAACATGTGATGAAATATATGAGCGAATGTAAAGGAGTAAAATATAATTATTTTATTAATTAAAAAAAATTGTCCACCAGCAGTACCAAGTGATTTACCAGTAACTTCGCGTGACTATTACTCTGCCGAACACGAAAGCTTTAATTGTGAAGGTTGTCAGATCCTGAGAAAAAGCTTCCACATATCATCATCATCCTTGCCCAGAGGTCCATTATATTTAATCAAGTTTTAAACCCATTGTCCCGGGCATCTGCTGAATGAATGGGAACGAAACTAGGGTGTAAAACTACAAAATCATTCTTATTATTTCGCGCACTAGAGCGAGTTATTGAGACAAAGCCCCAATTCCATTCTAATGCTACCTCTAATTGTTGCCATCTCAAGCATAAAAACTGTTCCATTGGCGCAAAAGCTGTGTATACCTTTTGATAACTTCCAGAGTACCCAGCGTAGAGAACGGAATGTTATCATTACTACATTTAACCGCAGCGGCTTAGAGTTATGCGGTTTCTGTTAAGCCTCACAGCTTTCGGTCGCTGATCTCTAGGCCTACCGAACCGTAACATATTTATAAAGGGCCAATCTCACCATCTGCAATCTCGTGTTCCCTTATAAAACGCCATGGTCAGTAATAACGCGGAAATGCCCAATTTTCCGAAGAAAAAGTTTCAAGGTGAAAACTGCTTAAAAAGTACATTATATAATTTAGCTAAAGTTGTCCACGAATTTCCGTTATTAGATAAATTGTTCAATTTCATTTTATTGTTCCAGAAAACTATTATTATACATAATTTCATATTTTCTTTAAAAGATTATTTTATTCTTAATTGTTTCCGTGAATTTGTTGGTACTACTACTTAACTGCTTGTTTGAAAGAGTTTAATTTACTACTTTCTATTGTGCGCAGTAGCTCATTAGGTTGGAGCTTCAGGGATATACATTTTTTTCTGCGCTTCCTGTCCATAATTAAGAAGTTTTTACGTCGTCTAGCGTTAGTAATAATTCTTTAGTCTTTTTAATTTACATCGTCTTTGCGACATATCAGTGCTCTGTTAATATAATTAGTTCTTATGCTGAATTTATTACACAAGGATAAAGATTATAAATTGCATCCTTATTGCTGACCTTAAACTTCATGAAGATAATAATATCATATAAAGTCTGCGAGTAATTTGTTATGAAAAACATATTGAGATATATTACATTGTGGGTACCATTTAATATGTGAGTCATGTTTTTATTAGCATATCTTTTACATAAATAAACACTATAAGTCATTAAGAAACTCATTTGCAAATCTACAGTTAAGGTTAAAAGACGATATACGATTTCAAAAATTTCAACAATGCCTATCAAGTTGCGAAAACGTCGCTTTAAAATAGAAGCAAAACAGTCAACGTCCCCTTGTAAATTGTCTCTTTGACTCATTCAGAGCAAGGTGAATTGATGGGCCAGCATTTTTTATATTACCTTCTAAATTCAGTATTTGTTTTTAACCTCCCTTAGTTTTCATCAACAAGAGGACAAAAAATTTGGTACAGCTTCAGGCAGTAGAAACTTTTTCGAAATTTCGAAACAGAACTGCATTTCTACAAAAAAATTGATTTCTTGCTGAAATTTCATGAAATTTTTTTTATTATTAAAATTTTAACTTTTTTTTAATAAAAATTATAGATTTATGAAAAAACTCTTCATAAAGAGATTTGTAAAAAGTCGAAATTTCGAGAACTCTTTTTGGAGGAAAGTTATAATTTTTTTCGCAATTCCACCTTTTTCTACGAAGCCCTTTTTTAACAAAAAACTATTTAGTTTTTCTCAAAATTTAAACTTTTTTTCAAAAACAGTTCTTTAGTATTTTGGATTATTATCAAAAATTGAAGAGAATTGAGAAGTTTCTCAAAAACCATTTGTGTTTCTTTTTAGTTTTACCAAATGGAAATTGTTTCCTCAATTTTCCAGTTGTTTTCCAATTTAGAAATCAATGTTTTTTTTGCCGAAACTTTGAGTTCAAAGTTGAAATGAAAAATATATATACAAGTAGCGTGCATATTCCTTAAAAGAATTTTTATTGAAGGTTGAAATATCTGGTAACTGTTTTAAAGATATGGAATTTTTGGAAATGTCAATTTCTTTTCAATTTTTTTTTAAAGCTTAAGGCAATGATGTCGAAATTTCGAGAAGAAACTTTAAAATGTTTAAAAAAATGTTTACCCACATTTCCTATTTTTCGAAAATACTTCTAAATTTGATCATTTTTTTGAAACTTTTCAGTTATACTTGCAAAATGCTTCTTTTTAAAATGGCAACTTTAAAATCGAAATTTAGTCAAGTCTTGAATTCGTTTTGTAGAATTTGATCAAAATTAAAAAATTGGTGATTTAGAAAATTAGATTCTTCAAAAAAATAAAAGAATTTCTAAAGCAGGTGAATTTTTCAAAATAAATATAATAAAATTATCAAAAAATAAACAAAATAATTAAATTCGAAATTTTAGGAAAACAGTTACTTTCAAAAAAAATTTGAAAAAAGGTTGAAGTTTTTACAAAAAGTCGAACTCTTAAAAAAGATGGAGATTGTTAAAAAAAACTTCAAATTTTTAAAAAAGCAATATCTTCGAAAACACTCTAAATTTTGATGATAGTTGGGAATTTTCGTAAAAGGTAAAAATCCTGAAAAAATCGAGAATTTCAAAATCCTAATTATGAAAAAAAATGAAAATTTTCGGAATAAAGTCGAATTTTTCAAATTTACCACACAAAAGTCGAAAGTTCGAAAAAAGACAACATTTTTGTAAACCATTCGGAATTTTCAAAAAAAAGTTGAAACTTCAAGAAATAGCAAAGAGTTTGAACAAAAATTTTGGAAAAAAAATGTTTCAACTTAATCGTATTTACAAAAATCCAATATTAAAAAAAAAAATCGAAATTTTGAAAAAAGAAGGCTGTCAAAATTTTTACAGCAAATCGAGACTTTGAAAAATGGGAGAAATTTTTCCAAAAAATCGAATTCTGAAAAAAATGACAGCTTCAAGAAAAAATCGAAATTTTGATAATAAAAGGTAGAAATTTTCAAAAAAGGTAAAAATTCTGAAAAATACTCGAAAATTTTAAAGTCGCTACTTAAAAATTAAATTTTCAAAAAAAGTGAAAAGTTTTGGAAAAATTCAAATTACTACAAAAAAGTCGAAAGGTCGAAAAGTTGACAACATTTTTGAAAAAAAGTCGGAATTTTCAAAAAAAAAGTCGAAACTTCAAGAAGTAGCAAAAAAGTTTGACCAAAAGTGGAAATTTTCAATAAAAGTGAATATTTTGAACAAAAGGGCTTTAAAAATAAATGTTTCAACTTAATCAATCATATTTATAAAAACCCAAACGTTTGAAAAAAATCGAAATTTTGAAAAAAGGGAGAAATTTTTCAAAAAAATCGAATTCTGAAAAAAATTACAGCTTCGAGAAAAAGGTAAAAATCCTGAAAAAAATTCGAGAATTTCAAAGTCGCAATCTAAAAAGAATCAAATTTTCAAAAAAAGTGAACATTTTTGGAATAAAAAAATGATGTAGAGATTTTCAAAAAAGGTAAAAATCCTGACATTTTACTATATAAAAGTTAAAACCTCGAAAAAAAGGCGAAATTTCTGGAAAAAAGTCGCCATTTTCAAAAAAGATCAAAACTTTGCAGAAATTGTCAAAAGTTGGATCAAGGTGCAGACTTAAAGAAAAGGATAGAAGTCAGTTTCTTAATATGAACAAATTTATAAAAAAAATTAAAATTTTAATGGAAATCACAATTTTGAGAAAAGATCGAAATTTGTATAAACATAACAACATTTGTGTAATAATGAATAAACATTTTCAAAAAATTCAGAATTCAAAAAATAAATTAAAATCCCAAAGAAAGGCAAAACTGAAAAAGTTTTGCGATTAATAAAATAAGTAAACATTTGCAAAAAGTGGAAACCAAAAAAATTTAAAAACGAGATGCTTAAAAAAAGTCTAAAAATTTTCAAGAATTTTCAATAAAAACCGAAAGCAAACTTCTCAAAAAAGTAATCATTTTTGGAAATTCAAAATTGTGAGAAAAAGTAAAATTTCGAAAAAAAGTCGAATTAAAACAAATTAAAGTTAAAACGTCCAAAAAATTCAGATTTTCAAAAAGAATTGAAATGTTTTGTAATAATCGAATTTAAAAACCGCCAGATTTGCAAGAAATTTGAAATTTCGACTAGAAATTTTGATTTATTATTAAAATTCAGAGTTTAAATTTATAATTTTTATTTTTCAATAAAATTTTGATTTTATACACCAAAGTTTGCATTTTTGAGAGATTTCGGCTTTATTTGCAAAATGAAAAAGATGTTATTATTTAGTTTTCACTTTCAATTTTTACTCTTTCTTTTAAAATTGCCCCAACTCCAAACTTCGTTTTTTTAACAGATTTTAATCTATTTCCAAAAATTCAACTATTTTATTAAGGTTTTTCTGAGAAACCTGCTAAAAATTTATACCCATTTTTTTCGAAATTTTTATTTTTTTTTCCGAAATTTTGACTTTAAACGCGCAATTTTTACTTTTTTTCCAGAAATTTTGTCATTATACTCGAAATATTGTCCTTTCAAAAGAAATTTTTATTTTATTTTTAGTGTTGTAAAAATTTGGCGTTTTTCACAAAAAGTTTCATTTTAAATTTTCAAAGTTTCCGTACTGAAACTTTTTTTTCGACTAAATTTAAATTTCGTAATTTTTGTTTTTTTCGCGACATTTAAATTTTACTTCTTCGCCAATTTTAATTTTGAATTTTACGATATTTCAGGTTTGAAGTTTTAAAAAGTTTTCTATGATTTTATTTTGAAATTTCAATGTATTTCTGATTTTGAACTCGCAATGTTTACCATTTAATCTTTAAATCCGAAGTTTGGAGAAAATGATTCTTGTTCGAAATTCGAAATTGTAAATTTGCTCACAAAATTCTGAAAGTCCAATTTTAGTACTTTTCTTCCTTCGGGCTTTTTGATTTTAAACTCAAACCTGCGTTTTTCCCAGTAGTATTGATTTTTTAAAAACTTCCACTTTAAATTCCAAAATTTTTTAATTTCAAGTTTAAAAGTTTTCCTTCCCTAAAATTTCGATTTGGGTCAAAAAGTTTTCCTATTTTTCTTTAAAATGTCCTCTCTCAGGCTCTACATTTAGATTTTTTTTTTCGAAAATGTAAAGCTTAACTCAATTTTTTTTAATTCTGGGTTGCTTTTTAAATTTCGACTTTTTTTTCATATAATTCCTTTTCAAAATTTTCTCTTTTCATAGTTTTCATTTCTTTTGTCAAAACTCCGCGTTTGTATTTTATTTATTTTTTTGTTTTATTTTATAATTCCTAAAATTCTTGAAATTAAGCATTTTGATTTTCTAGATAGATTTTTCTTTGACTTCTTCTTAAATTTTGAATTTTTGTTGGGATTATGTTTCACTTTCAATTTTTACCATTTTCTTCAATGTTTGACTTAAGTTTCAAATTTTGAATGTTTAAACATGTTTTGATTTTTTTTCGAAAGTTTTTTCTGAGAAATTTGAATTTCATCTCCAAAATTTCCTAAATATTTCAAAATTTTGAGTTAAAAAAATGTTACGTTACAGTCAAAATTCTTCTTTTTCAAGTTTCATTCTCTTGTCAAAAATTTTTGAATTTTTTTTCAAAACTTCAAGTTTCCACTACGATTTTTTATTTATTTAAACTAAATTTGCAACTTAATAATCAAAATTTAGATTTTTTCTTGGGATTATTTTTTTTTTCATTATTTCGACTTTAAAACTCCACATTTTTTTGGAAATTTCTAATACAAACTTTGAATGTTTGAACTTAAAGTTTCGAGACAATGATTTAAAATAATTCTAATTCTCCGTGAACATTTTTTTTTAAATCGAATATTTTTTTCCTCAAATTTTTACTTTCAACTTCATACAAACGCATTATTTTCAAAGTTTTTTGGATCGAATTATCTCTTATAAATTACGAGTTACTATTTGAAAGTTTGATTTTTGATAATGTTCGGAGGATATTTTTAAGGGGTTAATTCAGTTTGGAGGGGGGGCGACTTATCTCCGAACGCTTTTCTAACGGCGCTCATGACTTTTAAAACCACCACTAATGAGACATCAGTCAAAGAAATCATGCCAATTTTAAATTGGGTCCAAAAAAAATTTATTGAGGGCCCCTTGCGCAGGACAGCCGTTGTGCAGCTCACAATATGGTTCCCTAATAACGATCCCAGTGGTAAAAACCTAAAAACCTTGATACCTGTGTATCAATGTTTCATCAAAAAATAAGTTAGAGCTTTTTTAGAAAACCTGGTTTTTTTAAATATTGCATCAGAAAACACCTTTTTTCGAAATACCTTTAATGTTATATCAGAAAACACCCAGATATTCTGAGTTTTACAGGTAAAAGCACGATATACGTGCGGTTTTTTATTCCCACATCAAGATATAGAATTTCTAAAAATATTCTAAAGCTTTTGTGGAAAGAAGAAGATATCTTGAGACATTTTTAATGTGGTATCAAATAATCAGTACTTCCGAAATATTCAGTTTTTTGTCAGCTGCCATAAAGTGACGTTTTTAAAAATTTAGATGTCACGTACAGTAGACTCCCCCTAAAGTTGCGCTCATCGTACTGGATCGACCGTTAAAGTTGCTACTTCCCGTTATCCCTACCATTGTCAAAAAATATATATGTTTTATTGCTCCTTGCGCGGTTGAGTGGGTTATTCAAAAGTGGTGCTAAAACTCGGAAGTCCAATTCGTTGTTCGAAAATTAGAGTCTGGGAATTTCCGCGCAACTTCAGCGATCGTATCCTGACAACTGAAACGAGCGGGCAACTTTAACGGGCGCAACTTTCTTCTAAAGCCTTTTTTCCTTATGTTCACGGAGTAACAGATCAAATCCGAAAATTATTGAGAAAACACAACATTAAACCCTTTTTTTCTTCATCCTCAAAGATCCAATAGCTCCTCCCATCTCTCAAAGATAAAATTTCATTCTTTTGTTCTAATGGTATGTACAGGGCTCCTTGTTCTTGTGGTTCAGTGTACATCGGAGAAACGGGGCGATCATTTAAGACACAAATATCCGAGCTCCAAAGATGTCTTAGGTTTGGTTTATTTTCGCAGTCAGCCATTGCGGAACATCATCATGAGACCGGACATAAGATTTTCTTTGATAATATTTCAATTATATCCAATATTTCCAATTACTATAATAGGAAGATACGCGAGGCCATTAAAATCCAAAAATTATTCAAAAACATCAACAGAGACGACGGTTACATGCTTTTCTCCATCTGGTAACCAACCATCGGAAATCTTCGAGAGTGATCGCGCAGACGAATGGTATGTAAAGTTTCCCTTTCCCTCTTTTCTCCGTGTTACTGTGCTCTGATGTTTTGAAATTGGCCTTTTCATTCTTTCATTTTTTGCATATTCCCTTATATTTCTCTTTTCATTTATTGTTTCTTTTCTTTGTTCCTAAAGAAACCCCCTACGATGGTGGGCGAAATCGTTATCATAATGAAATATTCTGAGTTTGATTTTATCAAAAAATGAGACAATTGAGACTTTTTAAATGCCTATTTTATCAGAATATAACTTTTAGTAGTATTTTTTCTTTCTCTAATTCATATTTTTCATAATTTCACTTCCTCCAATGTTTGTGTATCTACCGATTTACGGTTTTTCGCAGATTTCCCGTAACAGTGAGTGTTATCGTTGCTTACTACTTACAAAAATTCTAGATCATCAGATTCCTAATTCCGTAAGTAATACTTCCTGATATAATGTAACTTTAACTATAAACAAAACTAATATCAACATGGACTTACAATTAGTTGCGTATAAAAAATATTTAGAATTTCAGTTTTTTTGGAATATCTAATCTGGAAATCCGGGTGGGACTGATACAATTAGACAAACAAATGGCTTATGTACATGAAAAATTAACTTTATGGTTATTTAATGCTAAATTCTCATATTGAAAATTTACAGGCCAGCCACCCAAAATGAATAAAAGGACAAGCGCCGTGAAGCAAAGGTGTGTTGAAGCACAAAAATAAATCTACATTTATTCACGTATAAAACTCGTAAGAAGAAGTAATGCAGTAAATAACAGCTTTTAGACAGTGTTTACATATGAAACAAAACGATTAAAATTCTCATGGCACGTAGTAGAAGGAAAAGGATGAGCGTAGAATTTTAACGAGAACGTTTTAATATAGATTCGCGTAAAATTGAATTTTTGATTGTTTCAGGGCTAATTAACTCGAATAAATAGATAACGGAAGAAAACAGAAAATAAAGATGTCATAGAATGCTTTATTGTGGGAAAATACATTGAAATTATTAATTAAATTGATTGTATAATAACACAATTGGTGGAGCGTTATTATAATAAATTTCCTAGGTAGTAGGTAGAGAAAATCATGGGAGAAATGTCAAATGCATAATAGTCTCTAGAATTATTCATAAAAACAAAAATTTCGAAACCTAAACTCTGCAATTAAAATTAATGCTATTGTGGTGTAATTACACCGCAATATGCAAATGCCTCGCATTCTTTAAGTTTTAATAAGCGAGCCTTAATCAATTTTTATATTCAATTCGGATTTGCACGTAGCCGATGAGGTAAAAAGTCGTCTAGAGCACATTATTAAGCCAGCCAGAGGGGTTATAGTAGAAGTTAAAATAGCAGGTGTTCTGCGTTTATTTGCAGCAAATCTCAACTTACACAGGTAGTTCAGTCTGAAGTTTGATCTACCTGCTTATCTCGTTTAATTTTTTTAATGTGCCATAATTACTCGCAACAGTGGCGTACAATATTAATCAGAAACTACGACCATGAAAGCGAAATTCCGTTATTCCCTTGCAGGCATGTTTTGGGTGCCAATTACATATTTACCCAAAACGTTAAATGCCAATGGGGGAGAGTTCCTTAATACAGGATATTTAACCTTTAATGTAACCAACCAGGGTTATTTGAAATTGAAAGATTTTGTTATTATTTTGGTACGAAGAAATCCTTATATAAATACCAAAGTGTGTTTGTTTATTTGGCCGCTTCTTGCGGCTAAATTACTGAAGCAATTTTGACAAAAATTGATATGGACATTCCTTACAATGCGGAATAATTAGTAGATTAGTTTTTATCCCAAACTTATATCCAGAAAGCATAAATAACCCTTATAACTACGATGTAAACCATCAGAGAGAAAGGTAGAAGTGTCAACGCTGTGATCTTTACTTTGACAGCGGCCTCTCTTGTAAGGTCCTCGAACTATTACCATGAAAGTAGGCATCTATATTATCAATTTCAGTAATTTTACGTTACCGCCCCACAATTGAAACTAAAAATTAATTTTAAACATTTAAACGTAAAATTGTTTTAAACCATCCATTCAGTTGCGTTGTAGTTATTTAATTTAGTCACAGGTAATGCTGCCAGATACAGTGGCCTGAATTTCGGGACAGGATCTTCAAGAAATTTGGACTTTGGTTTTAAAATCGGGATAATTAAAAACAACGAAATCCGAAAATAGTTATTTTAAATTTTAAATGTCCTTTCCCCCAATTTCGACTTTACACTCGAAATGTGGGCTTTCCAAAATTTCTTGAAACTCAAAAATTTAATAGTTTTTTGATTATTTTTTGAAGTATTGAGCTTATCCAGAAAATGTGTTATTTACAGATTAAAGTTTTTTCCACAAATTTTTACTTTCAATTTAAAATTTTGATTTAATGACTTAAAAATTATTTGGAAATTTCAATTTGAACAATGAAAATGGATTTTTAGTTTTTTTCTGAAATATCAAGTTTAAATTCGAAATTTGTATAAAAAGCCCAAATTTCGACAATTGACAAAAACACAGACACATAGATTTCCTTTTATTTGCTTGTCATTCTGTTTCTTACAAATTCCGAGTTTTTCGTCAAATTTTGACTTATCAAAACCGAAAGTTATAAAACATTTTCAATTTTAATTTGATAATGTAGACTTTTTCCACGAAATTTCGTGAAAATTTTTTTTGTCAATTTCGAGTTTTTTTAGTTTCTATTTTATTTAGGTTTTCAGTTATTTTAGGTAGTTTTATCTTGAGTTGCTTTCGAAATTTCCAGTCTTTTTATGGAATCTCGATTTTTATTTCGTAGTTTCGAGGATTTTCTAAAATAAATTGTAACATTTTTCTTACCATTTTTGGTATAAAATTTTAAATTTTGATTTTGAATATACTACCGAAAGTTCAACTTCTAATTTCGAAATTTCGAATTATAACTCAATTTCAAGTATTTTCTCCAAGTGTCTACTCTTATCAAATTACAGTTTGAAATTGAAATTTAGAATATTTTGCTAACATTTCAACTTGAAAATGAAATTTTTAAAAATTGGGCAGTTATGGGGACTGCCGACAGAAGTGAAAACTTAAAACTATGATATAATAAATTTAAAGATATTTTAAAAAAAATCTTTTTCCAAACTTCCAGCGGTTTGTCTCAGTTGAGAAGTACAAATAATTGAGGGCGGCGACTAACATCCACTCGCCCCCCTCATACATTCTTTTTTATATATTTTCATTTTGTTCCCTATTTTTCATCCCCCCATTTTTCACCCCCCTTTCATTTTCTTTTTTATATAGTTTCGTGCCCCCCATTTTTACCCCCGCCCTCCCAATTTTTTTGGTTTTATATATTTTTATTCACCTTTCCCCATTTTTTTACCCCTCGCTCCCAATTTTTCTTTTTTATATATTTTCATGGTCCCCCCATTTTTATCCCCCTTCCCCCCTAGTTTTTCTTTTTTATGTATTTTCATGGTGCCCCATTTTTCCACCTTCCCATTTTTCTTCTTCATATTTTCATTTTGCCCCCCCTCCCCAATGTTTCTTTTCATATTTTTATTTTGCTGCGGGTGCTGGATTAGCCATATGTCAGATTATCCAAGTGTTGAAAAGGTTTTAAGAATTGTCATTAAATGTCCGGAGTGACGCAGTGGTAGAGCAATCGACTAGTAGTTAAAGTAGTTCAAAATGCCCTTTTCGGTACCGCAATATATTCAGTGCTAGTCTGTAACTTGGAATAAATTCGATAAATCAGTTTTTTTTCGGAAATATTAATTTGTGCTCGTTTTCATGTAGGAAAATTTTATACAGAATGTCTCAAATTTAAGGTATGACATCATCGACAATTTTTTCAAATGGCAACCCTATTTTTTCTCGACTATTCTTAAAGGATATATTAAGTCACATATGCGTACCAATATTGAAGTTTTCACTTCAAAAACAAGTCAAATTAAAACGTTCAAAAACCGCAGAAATTTTAAAATTAAAGTCAAAATATCAAAAAACCAAAAATTTATTAAAATAGATGTTCTCGTTATTTTGAGGAAATTATTGACACTTCAAAATTGAAGTCGAAGTTTCTAAAATAAGATGAAACTGTCTACAAAATACGTAACCTGAAAAGAACCCCAAAATTTCGAAAATAAATTCGAGCTTAAGCTTGAAATTATTAAAAAAAAGCTGACGTTTTAAGATTTTAAAAAATTAATTTAAAGAAATGGAGTTGTTTACATTGGAAGTATTTGGAAAATATTCTCGAGTATAAGCCTGGAATTACGATAAAAAAGCCTAACTTTCAAAGAACTTGGGAATTGCAAAAAACGGGTTTAAATTTAAAAAAAAATGTTTAAAATAAAATCAAAATGTCTAGAATTTTGAATTCTAAGGTTGAACAAAAAAGTAAGAATTGAACTTTTACTGGATGTAAAATTTTGCGAAAGAGTCAAAAAATAATATATATATATATATATATATATATATATAATGTTTAAGAAAACACGAAAATTTAGAAATAAAATTCAAAATGTTACTAAATTTCCAATTGAAATATAGAACTTGTCTCCTTAAACCAAGAAAGATTAAAAAATACAACAAAGATTGCTCTAACGCGTTTCGACAGTCAAGCTGTCATCTTCAGAGAGAAACTGAAGATTACAGCTTGGCTGTCGAAACGCGTAAGAGCAACCTTTGTTGTGTTTTTTAATCTTTCTTGGTTTCAGGGGACAAGTTCTGTATTTGAATTTGTGAAGATAACCAAGACCAGTCCGTTCCACCAAATTAAATTTCAAGTTTAAAAATTGAAATACAAATCTTGTCCCCTGAAACCAAAACCAGATTTGTATTTCGATTTTTAAAGATAACCAAGGACCAGTCCGTTCCACCAAAAAAAATATATTTAAGTTTAAATTTAAATATTTTTCGAAATTCCGTTGTTACTAACATTTTTCTAGAAATATCGAATTTTATTTTTTATTATTATTTTTTGATTGTTTATTTCTAAGAATATTCGAAGTTAAACTTAAAATTTCGAATTTTATTTCTAAATCTCCAGAAACATTTTTGTAACACCCTAATTTCTAAAAATATTTGAGTTTCAAGTTGAAATTTAGGAACGATTTTGAAATATTTAGAATCAAATTTAAACAGTAATCTCGCCTTCACAATAAAATTGTTAGAAAAAAATATACTTAAAATTAAGAGATAAAAGTCTATAGTTCAAACCCTTTCTAAAAAAAAAGTGGAAATTATGTGTCAGTAATCAAACATTGAGGACAAAAACGCAAGAACTAAAATCGAACTTTTTATAATAAAAGTCTTAAATGATAGGCTACCACTCATATTAAAACAATTTTTTTTTAACTTTACGGTTTACTATCGACATTTTTTAAAACAGTAGACTTTCGAGACATTTTGATTTTTTTAATTCGCTTTTGCATTTTATATTAGGACGTACACTACTGTCTGATTGTAGCTACGTCACTGCACTAATTGGACTCCAAGGGATACGTAAGTCCCAAAAACTCCCTCTGAATGCGCCACTTGCTGCAGTAAAAAAATGGGTAGGTAGTCATAGCTTAAAAGCAGTGGTTTGGAGATGTTTCTAATTAGGACATCGCCTTAAATTTTGAGTTAAATAAAATCCTTAACAATTTTTTCAAGTATCAAAAAATTTGTAGTTAGTTTATTCCGAGCATTTTAAAATATTTTTTATTAAAACTAGAGTGAATGAATATACAGGGTAGACCATAAGTAATGGTGGATTTTTCCAATAAAAAAACAGTGATTTAGCTTCATTTACCTTATACCAAAAGTTGATATTAACGGAGATACAGGGTGTCAAAGTTGAAAAAAAATATTCGATTTTTTCCTATAACTATGGAATGAATTGTAATATAGACACGAAATTTGGCTCAAGCGGGTTTCTTAAGTCGACAAACTCTATTTTGCTAACATATTACCAATAGCCGATAGGGGGCGCTACCTACCCTATCCTGCCTAATTCTAAATCATCATAACTTTTTTGTGCACTCACGTATATTAATGTTAAATGGTTTATTTTAAATCCCCATATTTTGTAGGCAAAAAAGGTGTACTTTCTAAAAGTTGATACGAGCAACCGTTTCCTCGATATTTGCCTTTAAAGCTTGACGTGCCTTGGTTTTAAATTACTAAGATTAAATTTTCGAAGTAGGCTTGAAAAAAAGTGTTGATGTCTGAGTCCGCACAAGAAAATTTTAATAGTCTGGGTGGTCAAAGCAGATACTTGCAGATAAATTTCAATAAAAGACAGCCAGATTTTTTATTGTTTACAATCCCTTTAGATGAAAAAAGTCACTTCCCACATATTTATTTTTGAAAATAAATTTTGTTTTGGTATTTTATTTAATTTTGCTTTAGAAATTAAAAAAATAGGTGTAGTAATAATGTCAGTAGAGTAATATTTGATATAAACCATTTTAAAGTCAATTTTATTACTTTTATTTTGAAACCTACTGCGAAAAATTCACATTTACATTACTTAAAATAAACGTACTGCAAACTTTTGCAGGCAAATATCTTGAAAACGGTTGCTTGTATCAACATTTAGAAAGTATACCTTTTTTACCTAAAAAAATTAGGTAAATAAAAATATCTATTTAAAATTAGTGTACATAAAGACACAAAAAAGTTATGATACTTTAGAATAATACAAGGTAGCGCGGGTGGCGCCCCCTATGAGTTAGTGGCAATCTGTTAGCAAATTAGAATTTCTTGACCAAAGAAACCCCTCTATGCCAAATTTCTTTTTTATAGTGAAATGTGTTCATCAGTTATGCGAAAAAATCACATTTTTTTTTAACTTTGTTGGCGCCATATATGAAAAAGTACTTGCTGGTGCCAGCAGCTGTTTTATACGATAACGAAAGAGAGAGATTATTGCGCGGCCACCAGAGAAGGCAGTGGTAAAATTTTTGGTCGGTTAATTAATTAGTGTTTTGCTGGGGTTTTTCCTATTTTTCCTTTCTCTTCCCTGGCAAACCTTAGGCAGAAAACACCGGACATTCAGGTGAGTCATTTATGCATTATTTTTTGACATCATCTTTGCGATACATACAAACTTTGACACCCTGTATCTCTGTTAATATCAACTTTTGGTATAAGGTAAATGTGGCTAAATCAGGTTGATTTTAATAGAAAAAATCTACTCTAGCTCTATGTACCATTACTTATGGTCCAGCCTGTATAATTCAGTGCATTTCAAAAGTCATGCGCATATCAGAAACTAGACATTTTTGGAAAAATATCTCGGATAGGTGAATTTTATTTTCTTTTTAGACATGAACTTTAATGAAGATTAATTCTCAAAATTTTAATCAGTGGTAGGGGGATAAGGATGGTTTTTTTTTCATAGCAATTCCCTTTTTTATTAACTAGCTTAAATTTTTTTGGTTAATTCGGTGTGTAGAGGGTTAACAAGGACAATTTTAGAGAAAAATCGAAAAACTGAAGCATAGGTTTTTTTTTATTTTTCTTCAAAATTTTCCTTATACATTGTACACTAAATTAATCAGAAATACATAGGTTTTGATATGGTGTAATAAAAAAAGGATTTTTTTGTTAAAAAAACCTTATTTGTCTTCCGCCGCCACTGGTTACATTCCAAGCTAGCAATTTTTGGAAAAATTGCTCAGACATGTCAATTTTGTTTCTTCGGGACATGAACTTTGGTTAATAATCCAGGTAATAAGCCGGGAAAAGGCTAAAATAGATAAAAATAATACAGTAAGGTAAATTTTCAAAATTCTTTCTTCATTCGATTTCTGATGACCCAAAGATCATTTACTGCTACTAAGATGAAGTCACTCGACCCTTCTTCACCACTTAATATTGAAAACAAGCCCTCAAATGGGGAGTTTCGTATAAATTACTAAAGTCAGGAAAATTAACCCAAATTGCCTCGGAAATGAATATTAGGAGGTTATATAGGTCGCTGATCTCGAAACCGTGATTGGTTTTCCCGGAAAACTCATTGCTAGGATGCATTTCCGAGGCAACTTGCGTTAATTTTCCCGATTTTAGGAATTTCTTAGCGAAATGCTCCATTTGGATGGTTGTTTTCAAGATTAAGGGGTGAAGGAGGGTCAAACGACTTCGTCTTAGTAGCAGTGAATGATCCTAGGGTCATCAGAAATCGAATGCAGAAAGAATTATAAAAATCAAACTAACTATATTATTTTTATCTATTTCCCGGCTTATTGTCTAGATTAGAAATTCAATTTTCGAAAATTTAACTCGTGGTAGCGACAGGGGGATAAAGCTGTTTTTTTTTAAACAAGAAATATCTTTTTTTATACACCGTACACCATATGACAGCTTAGGTTTTCTAATTAATTTGGTGTGCAACATGTTAGGAAAATATTAAACAATAATCAAAAAAACGGTAACTCTAAACAGGTTTTTTTTTGTCAACAGGATTTTCGATTTTTCTCCAAAATGTTTTTCACCAATCCTTACATGTTGCACACTAGATTAACCAAAAAGACTTGAGCTTTCATATGGTGCAATAAAATAGGGGGTTGTTATTTAAAAAAAAAAACATTTTTATCTCTCTCCCGTCATCATTGATTAAAATTTTGAGAATTAAATTTCAGCAAAAATCATACCCCAAGAAACAAAAGATTTCTGAGATGCGCAGGCCTTTTGAAACACATGTATGTATGTAGTATAAACTTTAGTTTAAATTTTTAATTTAAAGAATCCCATTTTTGAAATCCTCTCCTTTTTTTTACTCTAGAAGAGGACGCCTATGACCACAACAATAATTAATTATATCACAAGACTTGCAAAATATAAAAATAATCGAATATTTCTCTTTTTAATTTGCTACACATAGGTGCGGAGGATGAATACTTATTAATTATTATATAAATATAGTATAAAATTTTAGTTGAAAAATCGTCCCAATTTTTTTTAATCCGTCGCATTTATCGTACTAGTATCGAAAGCTTGTAACGAAAATCATATTTAGTTATTATTACAACAATCGCTTTAGAGGTAGATTTTGTACCAAAATATCAAAATGTTTCAATTTCAAATAAAATAAATTTTTATAAAAAGTGCGTAAAACATATAAATAATTACTGCCGCGGCTTTCAAAATATTTAATTATTCCTACATTACTGTGTGAATTTGGTTAAAAAATGATACAATAAAGAAGGAAGTGGTTAATGAACCTAATTAAATGTCATAGTGGAAGCTGCAATTATAAAAATTTGAAAAGGAACTACGTGAGTAGTTGCGTTATGAAATCCATCCGATATCTTGACATTAATCATGGTGTTAAAACGGTATAACTATACAAATAAAGCAATTCAAGTTTCGGAAAAAGGTACGTCTAGACAGATACGTGTGAAATTCTGAAGTTATCTAGCTTAACAAGCCTTCAAACCAAATATAATGTCTCAAGTTAAACAAAAACTGGTCCTCTGAGGCGGAAGTTGAAAATATTTATCAAGAAACTATTTAAAATGCAAATATTACTTAATTTAGTTTTGTTATTTTAATAACTGTGCAACTATCTTGTCTTTTGTGTAATTTAATCTTCCCTATTAGAAAGCGAAAGGTATATTTTACCTGCAGGTGTTTTTGTTATACTCACGTTACTAAAAATTTATGGACCTTAATTTAAAGGTGTCCAAGTTGACATAAATTATAACTCGCAAATGGAACAGGTAGACAAATTTTGATTACATTAACAGAACTGACCAAACTATTCACCGCTACTAACAGTTTCAAAATAATAATAACAAACCCGGTACCCACTCAATTACCAAATACAAAACTTACCCTGGTTTAAAACAATTGAAAAAACAAATACAAATTCACAAAACAAGTTCATTCTATTTCTTTCACTATTCATATCGAAAAAACTCCCAACTTACATCAGCGCACTTTTCGAACGGATTAAAGGATCGTGCCCCGATATTTCGCGTGTTTGGTCTGGATGCGTAATGGGGTTTTAAAATGAGTTCAGGATGGTTATTTGGACCCCGAGGAATGCAGGTAAAGGCAGGTGCAAGCGTAATTTTCTCCACTTTGAATGAACCGGCTCCACGCCACTTATGAATGAAAAGTTACGATAAAATGAGCATACGCTTGCAGCACAGGTAAACAGAAGTTGCGAGCGCACGCGCGTGCTTTTGGCTGCATGGTACTGGTACTGCACTTCTTTTCTCGCAAAAGATGCCTCATCCTCATTATGTATCGGCGACTTTGTTGTAAAAAATTCCGGTGGATTTTCTTTAGTCCTTGACTAATTTGTTCCAATACTAATCATTTATGCAGTAATCGATTTATAATACCTATAGAAAAAGCTTATCTATTTTAGTCTAACTTGATGATTAAGATCGAACGGTCCATTTTTGTCTAGTACTATGATATGTGATTCATCATCGACATTCCATATCACTTCCTTCTAATTGTATTGAAAGCTTTAACCTGCTATTGTGATTCATGTTCGCTAAATATTTGTGGTAAAATACCTGCATACCTTTGGTATACTTGAGCGATTTAAGCTTATTTAACTTCAAGTTGACCCACAGGAAAAGATTTAAATTCTTTTGAGAATTCTATTCAATTGTACTATTGTTGGCCCTACCCCTAGAAGACTATTGATAACTCACTACAAAGCACTTTTTTCCAGTCCTAAAAACTGTCGAATTTATTTAGAGCAGCATCATATTTGTATTTAACAAAATATATAACTTAAAAGTCCTGTTATTATCATGTAAATCGGGGTTGCCAAACTTTATTTCGCGGAGCACCAATATCATTCTTGGATTAAAGGACCTTATAACCAAAATAACCACGGAGGACCATGGGACATACTATTTTCCAAAAAATAAAATTACTTCCTTTTCTGTCAATGGCGTAGCTAAGAATCAATAGGCTCTTGTGCAAGGAATTTTTCAGGACCCCTCACTTCTTTAAAATGCATGGTTTTTGTAAAGTTTTTGTTAGAAATTTTATTCGGGAGTGGTTGAAAATTCTTATCTAAAAACTCAAATCTTCTGGAAGTATGTCGAAATTTCGAATTATTTTTCGAAATCTCAACGCGTTCATCAATATGGGAGCTTAAGCTTACACATTACGCGTTTCGCTACAAATTCGACTTCGACCTTAAAATTTAAATTTTCCTTAATTCAGGGGCGCACCCAGAATATTGCTTAGAGGGGCTACATTGTAATTTTCCATTTGAAATTAAAATTCAAAATGTTCACATAAAAATGTTCGGAAAAAATCTTATTCGATAAAAAATGCGACGTTTACACTCGAAATTTGAACAATAACATGGAAAGGAAAATGGAAGTGTTTTTATGGAATGACGAAAAAAATATCGAAATTTCGAGACTCAAAAAACCAAGTGTAAGCAAAATTTCCAATTTTCTTAAGATGTCATCTCGGAAAAAGCACGGAAGTAAGATTAAAACTTCGAAAATAGAACAATAATTTTAGAAAAAGCTAAAATTTAAGTTTATAAATGTATTTAAGGACAAAAGTAAAAAAAAAATTCTGAGAAAAAATTCGAAGTTTCCAAAAAATAAAAAACATAATTTGCATCATTTTTCTCTTTAAACTGCAAATTTATAATCAAAATCCTTTAAAAAAAAGTAAAAACTGAAACAGCATATAGTTGGACTATAAAAAAATCGCGGAAATTAAAAAAACTCTATATTTGAACCTAAAATAAAAATTTCGAGAAAAAACATGAAATATTAAGCAATCAAAGTTTTCAAAATAAGTATCTCAAAATAATCGAATTTGTAAAACAATCAAAATTTTAAATAATCATTCGAAATTTTGATAAAAGGTGGAAATTTTATCGAAATTTCCAATAAAAAAAGTCAAAATTGTCTCCAATTTGTTTTATAAAATTCGTTGAAAATTTTAAATAATCATAATTTAAAAAATCATTTCATAACATATCAAGTCGAATTTAAAAACATTCCAGGTTTTAAAAAGAAAAGCATAATCATTTTAAAAAAAGGTCGAAATATTTAAAAAAGTCGAAATTTAAGAAAAGCAGAAATTTTCAAAAAAGTCGAAAATTTAAAAAAAGATCGAACATTTAACAAAGGTCCATATTCTGAAAAAAGTCATCTTCGAGAAAAAGGCGAAATGTTGGTGATACAAAGTCGAAATTTTAATAACAATTGGAAATTAAAAAAATCGAAATTGTCAAACAAGTTAAAATATTTTTCAAAATTTCGAGAATAAACGTATTTTTTATCGAATACGATTTTTCTCCGAAAATTATTCTTTCATTTTTTTTTCTTATAAATTTGCAATTACGAATATATAATGAATATCTTTAGAAAAAGTAAAAACAAACTGCATACAGTTGGAATTATAAAAGAGCGGGCAATTTCAAAACATATTTGAACATTAAAATCAACATTTCAAGAAAGAAGTTGAAATATTAAGAAATCAAAGGTTTCAAAAAAGGTATCTTAAAATAATTAAATTTGTAGAAAAGTCAAAATTTTGAATAATAAGTCGAAATTTTGATAAAAGGTAGATATTTTGTCGAAATTTCCAAAAAAAAAGTTAAAATTGTCCCGAATTTGTTTTATCCAATTCTTTGAAAATTTTAAAAATTTGCAATTTAATAAATCATATTCTTAAAAAAAACATCTAAATTTTTAGAAAAAGGCGAATTTTTAAAAAAATCGCGTTTACAAGCATTCGAAGTTTCAAAAAAAAGTATAAACATTTTGAAAAAAGGGAGAAATATTTAAAAAAGTCGAAATATAAAAAAAGTAGAAATTTAAAAAAAGTAGAAATTTTCAAAAATGTAAAAATTGTCAAAAAATCGAAAATTTAAATAAAGATCGACATTTTAATAAAGGTCCATATTCTCAAAAACGTCAACTTCGAGAAAAAGGCGAAATTTCGATTGTACAAAGTCGAAATTTTGAAAATAATTGGAAGTTAAAAAAAAAATCCAAATTTTCAAACAAATTAAAATTTTGAAAAATCTAACTTATCAAGAAAGCCAAAATTTTATCGATTTTTTTTCACATAAAGCTAAAATATACATTTGAAAAAAGTTGCAGAAATAAACAAAATTTTAAACAAGAACGTTGAAATGATTTAAAAAAAAATAAAAATCTTTAAAAAAAGACAAAGTTTTCAAAACAAAAAGTACTTAAACATGATCGAATTTACAAAAAAAATATAATGAAAATATTGACAAAAAGTCGTAATTTTTAAAAAGGGAGCAATTTTGTGTCAGCATTTTTAAAAAATTTGAAATCTTCAAATAAAATTCAAAATTTTTAATAAAAACAGAATTAAAAAGAAATGAATTTTTTTAAAGAAGTCGAACATTTCTAGAATAAGTTGAATTTTGAAAAAGTAAGTGAAAATTCAGCAAGTCATAGAAAAATTAGAAAAAAGGCTAAACTGATGAGACTTGAAATCGAAATAAGTAAAAATTCGAAATTTGCAAAATAAGTCGGAATATTCAAAAATTTCGAAATTTTAACTAAAAGGCGAAAATAAAAAATTTTTGATTTTTTTTCAAATAGTTTCTGGAAATCTCCACTTACAGTGAAACATTTTTCACAAAATTCCAACTTTTTCTGCAAATTACGTCTTTTTTTCATAAAACTCCAGCTTTAAATATATAATTTTTTCGAATTTTCAACATTTGTTGAGATTTTTCGAAAGGTTAGAATTTTATTTTAAACGCGATTTTTTAATCATTCCAATTTTTTTCCCAAAATTGATTTTTCCCTAGAAATTCGTCTTTCTCAACATTAAACTTTCTCTTGAAAATGTTCACTTTTCTTCAAGAGATTTCAATCTTTTTCTCGACCTTTCGAAGGTTTATTTTCGAAGTCTTCGAAATTTCGATAGTTTTCGAAATCTTCGAAATTTCTATAGTTTTGGAAGTTTTCCTAAAGGTTCGGTTTTTATTTTAGATTCAATTTTCTAACTGTTTTCGCATAGTTCGGCTCTATTTCCATATTTCATTCGATTTCTCAGTTCATGAAGTTAAATGAAAATATACATATACTCAACCGGAATGTTTTCCGGTTTTCTTTTTTTCATCAATTTTTCAAAATGATTCTTGCCCCTCCCTGAACGAAATCCTGCCTATGCTTAGGAAAAAAAGTCTAAATTGCACTATTTGCAATGCATATTCAGAAAAACAGATTGATTTGATTTCCCCTAACCACAAACGTAGGTTGAATCAAAAGAATGATTTAAATACTTTATTAGTTATCTCAAAAGACTGAGCAGAACGGGTCCTTGGTATTTGAAGTAGATAAACAGAGAAAGAAAGTCAATGTGGCGGGAATACTTAATTTATATTGTTATTGCAGCATTTAATATTTCAAAAACTACCTTTACAACTGATCTAAAGAGATAATGGAACAATATAAATTCAAGGTACGGGTCTGATAGCATCAAGGTTATTAGGTCCTAGCGGTTCGATTAATTTTGTCATAAACTTCTGGAAATGCTGCTTTACATTTCAATTGGTCCCTCATTCTGTCGTACAGGGTGTGGTCGAACATCTTTCTAAATTCTTCCCTTGTCATAAAAGTGTCGGCGTAAAGCATTTGGAACCTGTCAACAGTACCATAAAAATTACTTTCAGGTACCACTCCCTTGGTCATTCATTTTATATAACGCATATTTCTATACAAACACGCAAACAATGTGATATTATTAAGTTACAATAATTCCTAAGAAATTACGTTGTTGTGAAATGTGGTAGTACTCGGTTGAATAACCGTAACTGCACATGAAACTTACCCATAATGTTCTACAACGAATTTCTCCAGTTTTCTTGTTGTTTCGACTGGTTTAAAATTATCCACATGTGGTACTCCGTAAACACCTATATCGACGTACATTTCCTCGCTTACGTCTTTGTCCTGTGGATGCACCATCCCGGGAAGGTTCGGGAGTTTAAACGGACATAACCAGAGGGGATAAACTTTTACGCTATCATCAAAAAAAAGTACACTTTCTTTTAAATGTTTAACCGGTACTAACATATCTTGAATAATGTGATTATTCTCGTAGAGTTTTGCTATTGCATTGGTCTGAGTCAATTTTAATAAGGAGATCTTAGGAGGAACCATCCAACCCATAAGGAAACGAAAAATTGGGTTATTTCCAAACGGGATTATATCCTGGAATAAAACTATGTCATGATCACGAGACCCCCTCAACCGGAGTCGTTATAAGACGAGAACCACTGTGGGCAGTTCCTGATACGACCCAAGTGGCAGGAACTACTTAAAGTATTCCTCGTTTCGCTCGTTAACGTGAAGGGATTTTTCAAGGAGTAAAACAATCCAAAATTTTTCCCGTTCTCTCTTTTGCCTTGGGTTTTGGGAAATGTATGACAGCAGTGTCGAACATTTAACGACCATTTGTACCTTACAGAAATTATATCAAATAAGCCTTTTGATAAGGGTGTCCATACGTCCCAGTTTTGTCCGACATTTATGTTTTGAAATACGAATTTTATCCCCTGAAAAATATTCAGGGGATAAGATTTGTATTTCAATTTTTGAAGATAACCAAGGACCAGTCCATTGCACCAAATTTGCTCATCCTGGTGTGCCGACAAAATATTTCTGGACGGCTAAACAGCTTTGTAAACCCACTGATACAACTATCAAAATCCCATTAATCACTAAATTAAAAAATTTAAAAAATGATCATTTTAATTCTTTTCCAAAAAATTCGACTTAAAAAATTGTGCATTTTTTCTAAAGATTTTCACCTTTTCTTTTCAAAATTATGACCTTTAAATCGTAACTGACTTTTTTCCAAACTGATTTCTGAAACATGTTTTATAAATTTCGACATTATGGCTTTTCTAGACATTTTAAGTTTTTCGAAATTTCAAGAAATTTTTAAATTGCGAGTTTTGTGAGATTATGATATTCTTTCTACAGTTTTGTCTTCGATCTGAAGATGTCATCAAGATACATTCTTTAATTCATGTAAATAACACATAGATTTGGGAAAGTACGTATGTCTTCTCTAATATAATGTCTAAGTGGTATTAAAGAACTAAAATACTCAAGGTGTTTTTTTAAATTGTTTGTCTCGGTTGCCACCTGGAGCAATATGGACACCCTACTTGTCACATACTTGTATTTCCCAAAATAGAGCCCTTGAATGCCGATGATAGTAGTCCCTTAGTGGTATGTATTCGAAGTGGCTTCGATTACTTTTTAATATGCCTTGCACGTACGTAAAAAACCACGGCTTATACCACCTCCCGATTCGATTAATCTGAAATAAATGGGTTTTATTAGATGGATAAATTCCTGCAAATGACACACGTCCAGCTATGAAATGAAAGTCTACGAAGTTTCTCTAAATTGCGATTCTTTGAGAAGTTATCACGTGTTATCGACAACGATGTGACTCATAAAAAGATTCGAGACGCTCCCTTCACAATAACATACCTTCGAAGGAATGTAGTAGAAAGATACCTTAGTCCTAGTTCCCCCACGCAAAATAGCGACATAAGATTGTTCACACGATAGGCCGCCTTTACTTAAGCTTCAATTATAATCCCAGATATGCTCTGTTTATTTCTCGCTAAGTACCATCGTTCCGTATAAAAAAATAGTCATATTGCCAACAAAACTTATAATGATGTTACTCAGGAATTCGACTTTTTATTAAATTGTCTGGTTCCAACAATTATCTTATGCTAGCTTTTATAACTCTTAACGAATTCGTGAGCTTCATATTTTTCTTTTATTTACTTTAATACTAAGAAATTAGAAATGATTCACGCAAAAAGTATCGCTAAAAGTTAAATTATCAACCATTTCGACATTTTTCTCTTAAGTTGAAATTTTAGAAAAAAGTAAACATTTTAAAAAATTTCGCAAAAACACAAAGATTTTCTTTAATTATCTCGAATTTTCGAGTTTAAAAATTTGAAGTGACTAAAAACAAAACTGCCGATTTTGTGTAAAACTGTAAAAATTGAAATACAAATCTTGTCCCCTGAAATCAAGAAAGATTAAAAAACACAAGATTGCTCTAACGCGTTTCGACGCTATCAGCTGCAGAGAGCAACCTTTGTTGTGTTTTTTAATCTTTCTTGGTTTCAGGGGACAAAATTTGTATTTCAATTTTTGAAGATAACCAAGGGCCAGTCCGTTCCACCAAAAAAAAAAAATTATAATAATACAAGTTTATAAAAAATTGAGTTTTAACATAAAATTTTTCTGAAAATTTCAACTTGTTTCTCGAAATGTCCAATTTTTCTCAACATTTCCTGTCAACTCAAATGTAATGTTTATAAATTTTAATTGTCTATCGGCATTGGAACAATTTTTCTCAAACTACCTAAGGCACGAGCTGATATACTGCCTTATTTTGTGGAATTTAAACATTGTGGAATGTTAATATTGATTGTTAGTATATTTTATAAGTAATGAAGACAAAAGTGAAAGTGTCATGTAATTAAAGCAGAAATTTTAAATAAAGTTAAATTTAATAAAGAAAAATTTTTCATCAAATTTCAAATTTAACCTCGAAATTTTATGTTTTGTATAGAATTTTTGACTTTTATCTTTAATCCCAAAATTCTAAAATAAACAAGAAATTAATTATTTTATATGAGTTTTTTTTCGAAAGGTTGAGCTTCTTCCCAAAATTCTGTGTTTAAATCTGAAACTTAATTTTTAAATTTTGTCAGTTTTTAGAAAATGTTGACTCTGCTTCTTAACATTTTGACCTTGATTACAAAATTTAGGATTTTTTCCTAAAATTTCGAATTTAACCCCGACCAAAACAGAGGTTTTTTACCTTGGCTTTAGATTTCTTATTGAAATTTGATATTTTTTCGATAATTCCAAATGAAAATTTCAACTTAATTTTCAAAATTTCGATTTTTTAATATTGTTTTCACCAAATTTCGACTTTTATTTAAAAATATTCTCTTCAAAAGTTTGGTAAACAAGTCGAAATTGAAAAATTTGAAATGATTGAAATTTCACGTTTGACATCGAAATTTCGGCATTGCATTTGAAAATTTGTGTTTAAAATTAAATTATATATTACTTTAAATTGCTCCTTGAAATTTAATTTTTTTCTTACAATTTCATGTAAAAATTTATGGTTGAAAATTTGAGAATATTGTTTTATAAATAAGTTTTCTCGCCGTTTTTCTTAGGCATTTCGATTTAAACTTGATAGTTATATTTCCTTTTAAAATATCGTGTTGTCTCAAATCCATCTTATAAATTTCGAATTTTTTTGAATTTTGAAATTTGAAAATTCGGATTTATCATACACAAATTTCAAATAATTTCCTGAATGAGGGTCTTTCCAGAACTAGGCGAATTACGCAATTGCCTAGGGCGAGGAAGAGGCATGACGATTACCAAGGACGTCGCCATGTATAGGAAGTCAAAGGAGAAATTGAAGAAGTAAAAGGAGAAATTACAGGAATGAAAGGAGAGATGGGCGAAGTCAAGGAAGAAATTGGAAAAGTAAAAGAAGAATTCAATATCAAACTTCTTGATTTGGACAAAGTAACACCAAAAAAAATCAACAACATCGAAAATGCCATGAAGAAGTTGCTAGTGGAAAATTTACACAACATGAATTCAAAAGTGTACCTGCTATTTCTTCCCAAGAAGTGAAACCTCCGATCTACGATGGACAAACATCCTACAAGATCTACAGAAAACAGTTTCAAAGCTGCTGCTAGAGTCAATCGATGGCCGGATGAGGAAAATGCGACCCATTGCTGGTATCCCTGCGCGGAAAAGTTCTGGAACCACTATGAACTTTATCTGACCATGAACTGGCTAACTATGAAGGTTTAGTTAGGGCTTTGGGGCTGAGATTTGCAGACTATCATTTTCAGCAAGTCGCCCAGTGGCAACTACTGGTAAGGAAGCAGAAAAATGGTGAAAAGCTGCAAAATTCGAGGCTGACGTGAAAAGACTGGCGTAAGCCGCCTATTCAACAGCACCAACCGACTTTCTGGAACTTCACACAGCTAGAATTTTCATAGAAGGAATAAGAGATTCAGAAGTCCTGAGAGTGATACGCTTGTCAAATGTCCAAACATCGAGGGAGGAACTGATTAGAACTTTGGAGGTTGAAGCTGCTTACAAGGTTTCAGAGGGTTTCAGAGGGGTGTCACGTAGAATAAGGACGGCCAACGTCGAAGAGGCCGCAAAAGACCTTGATCCCGCGAACATAAACACTAGTCTAAAGAAACTTGACGCGAGCATCCAAGAACTGCTGGGAGTTATTAAAGATAGATCCAGAAGAAGCACAACAGCTGTGACAAAACGGGGCACTTCAAGAAGAATTGCAGACTCCCAACAAGTCGACAAGCCCAACAGCAAGAAAACAAAAATCAGTCGGTGAGAAGGGGCGCTCACTGGCTAATGTCGAGCAATCAGCCCCCAAAACTCTTCCTATCAAACAGGTAAAAAGAAGCAAGGAGAGTTTGGTGGTGGAAACCAGCGTAGATGGAAGGCAACAGGGGACACAGTAACCATAGTTACTCTGGCATGCAAGACTTGAGCAATCCGTGACTGGTCAAGACCCAAAGATAAATATGAATTGAGGAGGTTCCTGGGGCTATGCACCTGTTAGCGAAGATTTGTGGAAGGCTTCGCCAACATCGCTGCGCCGTTACACAGGCTAACAGAGGGAAGAACGCCGTATGTTTGCACTCCCGATTGTGATACCGCTTTCTGAAAACTAAAGTCCGCCTTGTGCACAAACCCTATCTTGGCTTTATCCTCAGCAGAATAGGAAATTCGTGTTAGACACAGACCTTAGCAACGTCGGCATTGGGGCTGTGCTGTCCCAAGTTCAAGGTGATGAAGAAAGAGTCATCGAATATTACAGCAAGATCCTGACGAAGCCACAGAGGAACTATTGCACCACTGGGAAGAAACTTCTTGCGATAGTGAAGGCCGTCGAATACTTCCAGAAGTATTTGTATGGACAAGAGTTCCTCACCAGGCCAGATCATTAGCGCTTTCTTGGTTACTTTGAATGAAGAACGTGGAAGGACAGGCTTCTAGATGGTTAGAAAGGCTCCACAGTATCACTTTAAGGTGCATCATCGACCGGAACGACGGCATAACAACGCTAACGCTTTGTCCAAAAGACTTTGTTTGGATTGCAGACACTCTAGACGAGTCGAGGACCATGAGAGCATAGTGAATATGAGGGTCACGTCCGTCCGCCCAGAAGATGGATAGACCCTTAAAGATTTTCGGGAGCTACAGAAGAGTGATGCTGATATCGGATCCACATTGGAATGAAAAGAGCTGGAGATAGACCTCAATGGCAACAATTTTCCGACAGAGGTCCAGCTCTTGAGACTTTGTGGGCCCAATGGAAATCCCTCCAGGTAGAGGACGGGTGCTGAAGAAGCATGGGAAAGCGCGGGTGATAAGCGTGTCAACTTGTAGTTGGCGGTGTCTCAGGGGAAGATTTCACAAATTTTGTGGGAGGTACACAACGGGGCCTCTAGTGGACATCTAGGAATGAACAAGGCCCTGGAGAAGCATCGGAAATTGTTGTATTGGGTTAACTGCACTGAGGACGTCGAGCGAAATGTGTCACCTGCGCTGCATCCAAGGGTCCTCGTACAAGAACCAAAGGGGCCCTAAAGCAATATAATGTGGGAGCTCCATTTGAAAGAATTGCAATCAATGTGGCAGGACCATTTCCAGCATCAGACGATGAAAACAAGTACATCCTGGAAGCCATGGACTATTTCAGTAAATGACCTAAAGCTTACGCTATACCTTACCAGGAAGCTACCACAGTCGCAAAAGTTCTTGTGGACAACTTCATCTGTCGATTTGGTGTTCCTTTGGAACTACACTCGAACCAAGGAAGAAACTTTAAATCGGGGGTCTTCCATGAGGTGTGTGGTCTTCTTGGAATAAAGAAAACTTCAACGACACCTCTTCATTCACAGTCTGATGAAATTGTGGAAAGATTTAACAGGACCTTGGAGGAACATCTTTCGAAGGTCGTTTCCAAGCATCAGGGAGACTGGGACCGACAACTACCACTATTTCTAATGGCCTATTGCGCGGCAACTCATTAAACTACAGGTCAGACTCCAGCAAAAATGATCTTCGGGAGGGAATTGCGGCTTTCGTGCGACTTTTCGTTTGGATCACCAAGGGAGACCCCCCAGGGAGATGATGGGTTTCGTAAACGGCTTGAGGGAAGCAATATTGGAGATACATGCCCTGGTGCGGACGAAGATCAACTTGGCGACGGACCGGATGAAGACAAGATATGACGTAAACGCCAACCGTGGTGGTTTCAGTGAGGATGAATTGGTATTGCTCTACAGCTTTCAGCAAAGGAAAAGAAATTCGCCGAAGTTTACGCCACCTTGGTAAAAAGTGCTAAAGAGGATCAACGACTTAGTATATAGGATCCAGCGCAGCCCCAGGACCAAGATGAAAGTGGTACACCTCAACAGACTGTGCAAATATAGTGATGAAGTGACTGATTAGAACTGATCGGGACGATCAGTCTTAAAAGGGAGGCAGTGTAACAAAATGTGGTTATAAAATTTAGCAAGGATTCTCTAGAAAAAATTGATAATGGAAAGCGGCCGCGATAATGAATTACACGGCAGATAAGCGCGCCAGAAATTTCCGCAAGCGATAATCTCATCTGTACGGAGATCGGTCTAGAAAACCGGAAGGGTATATATACGCGGTCGCCTTTCCCTCAGTTAGTTAATTAAACAGTGAGTTAGTTGGTTAATTAGTCAGTTAGTTAAGTGAATTATAATTGTAGTATTCCAAAATCAGTGTGGAAATAAGGTGGTTATAATTCACGAAGATTTATCCCCGAACCGATAACGCGCAATAATATAGACTTATCTTTTAGAAAATTAAACTTTCTTTTCTTGAAATTAAGAACAAAACTTTAAATGTTTACTCCATTTAAAAAAAAATGGTCTCTACTCCATGATTTAATTTAATTTTCGGGCACTTTATAAGCGAAAATTATTTTCCAGTTGGCAGTTGGGGTACTTTTATTAGTCGACAAACATTATTTTGTAGTTGACATGAAATATAATTTCGAGTACATTTTTTTTAATTGACAAAAATAATTTGCAGTTGACATAAAATAAATTTTGGAGCACGTGTTTAGATGACAGGTATGGTTGGGGGTGCTGTGTAAATCCTCTGTCTAGGGCGCCCAGTCTACTCAGGCCGGCCGTGGGTCTTTCTAAATATATTTTTCATTAATATTTTTAATTGATTGTTAATTTCTACATGAATAAATTTATTATTGAATATATTGTTTACATGAATGAGTATTCAGTACGTTGTCCTTGAAATAAATTTGATAGCTATAACAAATAACAAATTAATGCTATTATATGTATTTAGAACCTATTAGCTACCATTTTTTAAGTTTATTTCTCAAAAAAAGGTAATTTATTTATTAGTAAACTGGTATCGAAATTTTCATTTATTATCGGTGAATGAAATTTTTTTTTAATTTAAAAGCTTCAATCGTAATAAACAAGAAACGTGTAATAAGTCCATAATTTGCACAACTGAATATTTAATATACACTCACATTCCGATATTAAAATTTAGAGCTATATCTTATGTATCCTGGCATGTAGAATTCGAATCTGTAAAGAAAACTAAACTGCAACTGAAACATCGAAATGTCAAATACTCTAAAATTAAAAATCCTCAAATTGCATTTAAGTTTCCCATCTTGGTATATGTTGGTATATGTTCGAATCTGCAAAATTGAGCAACGGCTTTTAGTTTGCACGAAACAAGTATTTAACATATCAAAAAATGGCCCTTATCTCCTAGACACTTTAACATTTCTGTTGGCAACATTTGAAATCAGTCAAAAAAATTAGATGTCGCCAATTTAAAATGAAACTCTGAAGTAGTAAGGAAAAAAGTAAAATAACGATCGATTGCTTACCGGAAACGGAAATCTAGATGATAAGTATATAATTTCAATGAAAAAGAAGTAGGCTAGCTATCAATCTCCTATGCAGAAGAGGTACTATTCCGTAAAAACACCAGGATGTCATCTAATTTATAGAAATAACAACGCTCTTGATTGACGCATCTGAAGTTGAATAAAACCTAACCGGATCTAATAAAGTTTTGTAACATCACTGATACAATCAGTTAAGAAAATTAATTAACATGAGCCCTACATTTTATTAGGTGTTATGAATGAACTATAGACATCGATTCATTTGAACCGTTATCGAGCGGGGGGTTTAATTACGCTAATCTCATTAAGAATTTCTTATTGTATGTAAAGCCGTTGACTTAGATGTAACAGTTAAAATTAAAAAAGCTAATTAGCTATGTTAGCAACTACTATATGTGATCCTTAAAATTAACGACAACCAGTCTAGCCAAGAAAATGACATTATGAAAATTATACCATAATTTATAAAATTAGAGGAACAAGCAGTCATTAAGTTAGCCAGTGTTGCATACACGCCAGAAGCAGTTTTTTTACCTTTGTTAATTCGGCTTTATTACTTTGAACTCCTGTCATTAGCACCGATTCATTTTCATTAAAAACTAGAGCTTCAACATACTCATTTCTAGGATCTCTGCTAGCCCTTTGAAACTCCCTTGACAAATCATCCAATGACTTCAGAGGTTTATAATCCAGTTTAATAAATTCCTTGCACGGAATCAATTTGATCTCAACGGCTGTCAAGATGCCAAGTGTTCCATAAGACCAAGGAACTGCATAAAATAAATCTGGGTTCTCATCTTTTGAGCAAGTCACCAGTGTACCATCGCATAGTACCAGTTCGAAAGCAACACATGAATGCTGAAATAGTCCATATTTATGGGAACTTGTTTCAACCCCAACACCCATAACTAGCCCTCCAACTGTTAGGTCGTCGAGTTCGGGTACTACAGGTATTGTCCAACCCAATGGTATTAAGGTGGCTGATAATTGTCCCATTGTTACTAGGGGTTCAACCCGAACAGCCTAAAACTCGTCTCGATGATTAAATGTTGAGACTTCAGGGTGGATACTCCCACTTTGAACCTATATTTGGGGTGGTATGACCTAAGGAGAATTCGCGTGTAAAGGATTCGATTCAGACCAATTGAGCGTTTTGAACGTTTATAAAGCTTTCTTTCAGTGTTTGTCTTTGTTTGACAGATATTCTGTAGAATGGGCTAAGAAGGCTCACTCCTTTAAAGTAAGCAATGAAGCAACGCGCGAATAGTTTCGAAGAGCATTATGTTTTGCTTGGACGTGCTCAACTATCGGGCGGTCTTATTTCATTCTTTGATAGAATCAAGAATACTTCGATGAGACCTCCAGATGATTGAGCAGGTCCAAGTGAGAAAGAATGCCTTAGGATAGGGTGGGCAACCGGCAACAATCTGACTGTAGGCCACATTCAATTTGCGGTAAAGTTAAATCCGGCCCGATGCATAAATGCAAAAATAAAGTCAAACCTCTTTATAAAGAGAAAAAATGCTCAGAACTTTTTACTTAACCCATCCCCGCTCTAGCAACTATTCTCGCACTCCCGCAGCATTTACATCATCAAGTTGACAGCAAACGAGCAAAAAATACTTTACGAACAACGGAAATGAAAATACTCCGGAACATACCAGGGTATTCGCTGAGAGACAGAAAAAGAAACAGTGACATAAGACATAAGGAACAAGTGTGTGATCGAAGACGGGCACGTTCGCAGATGACCAACGACAGAACAGCGAAAATAGCACGAGACAGAATTCCACAGACACGCCGACCTTTAGATAGACCCCAAAAAGATGGAAGGACTCCTAGACATCTACATCACAAGAGAATTAAGTTGGAGCTTACAGCTCTAAGGCCCAAATTAAGCGAAAGAAGAAGTAGTTGATCTTGAAGATCTTGATTGATCAGGATTTCCCAAACTTTGTTCTGAAATCATAAAATTTTAACAAAACATCTTATTTCTTTTGTACACTAGGATATATGGTAAGGCGAAAATCGGACATGAATTTAAGAAGTTTTTGTTAGAAGTTCCGAGTAATTGTTTTTATTTTCACTTCGGTTTCGCTTCTTAAATTCGAATAATTACTCCAAATTCCGCGCTTTAACTTTCAAGAATTGGAATCGAAATTTCGTTTATCAAAAATTTGACCTTTGCATTCAAGATTTTTTACAAGTTTTGCCTCTTTTTGTAAATTTTGGCTTTTGGATATTTTCAGTATTAATAATTTTTTCCAAAAGTTTTAATTCTGAAATGAGAACCTAAAGCCTAAATATAAATCCATTTACAGATTCTATTAGAAGTTTCAATTTTTTTTCTGAAATTGTTGAGTTTGTACTTTCAATTTTTACTTGTTTGCCAAAATTTCTACTTAAATTAAAAAGTTTTATATTTTTTCTAAGAATTTTTAACTTTTTTTTAAGTTTTGAATTCAGATGTCAAAATTTTGATTTGTATTTAATCTTGACTTTGACCTTGAAAGTTAGACATTTTTCTTAAATTTTTGAGATTAAAATTGTAAACTTTTTGAGCAAATTTCGAGGTTTTCTCAAAGTTTAAACATTTCTTTTGTATAATTTCTAAAACTAGAACTACAACTTTTACTCAAAATTTGGAGTGTTATAAATGTGCAGTTCAGTTTTTCTCAAAATTGTAACTTTAATTTTGAAACTTTTAACTGTACATTTCAGTTTTTTAATTTAGAATTTTCTTTTTATTTAGATTTTTGTTTCCAAATTTTGATATTTTTCCAAATTAGTTTTTGTTAAATCGGGCTATTAAATAATTTTGAAAATAGTTAGCTATAAAATACGGTATGATAACGAAGGCTTTTACAGTCAGAGTCAGTACAAGATGTACTTCTTCCGGGATTGGACCGTAAACTACTAAAAATGTTCGATATTTCGTGAGTCATTATAGGGGGCTGCTTCAGGAACGAAAGAAACCAAAAAGAAAATTTACAAAAATAGAAGGCAAATATGCAAGAAATTAAAAACCAAATTTAAAACAGCAGCGCACAGTAAATAAATATGTCCACCATACCATAGGCGACACTATTTTGAAATGAAAATTGGTACAAAGGACAAAACTGTTTAGAGAAAAGAGCACGGTAACTTAGTATGTCCACCAACCATACCAGAAGCGAAACTCTTCTGAAATAGACAATTAACAATGGCACAAAGGATAGATAAGAGAGGAGAGCATGTTCAGTATGGCCATCATACCAGAGGCGAAAGTATTTCTTTAGTAGTTCTTTGACATAGTCCAATCCCGAAACAAGTATGTCTAATAAATTGGTTTATAGAATCAGTTGCTTAACAGAATCAAATGCTTTGGGTCGGAAACTGATCATAATTTATAAAAATTCAGTAATGTTAAATGACAATAAGAACCACTTATTTCAGTTAACATATTCAACACCTTCACAAAATTTCGGTATTCAAAATTCGACCTCAACCATCAACAATATGAGCTCCAGTTGCTTTCATAAAATAATCAGTGACGTAAACACAGTAATTTAGGGAAATCTTTCGGAGCAATCAACAGAACAACACGTCAGGGCGAACATTTCCATTAAATAATAGCTCCTGGAAAGATCGATGATAAATCAAATTATGGAATTCCAAAAACTATAAAATATCCGCCTCATTAACATACCAAGTTATGATTCCCAACGATCAGATCACGAAAATGTTGAATATTGCAGCGAAATGTAAATTATAGAATTTAGTACGTAAGAAAATTTTCTAGAAAGATCTGTTAAGGGAAAGCGGCCGCGATAACGAAGCAAACGGCAGATAAGAGTTCCAGAAATTTCGACAAACGATGAGCCTTCTCTGCGGGATTTTTTTAGGACCTGGGAGCCAAAACTATATAAGGCGGTCGCCTTTCCTTAGAGGTAGTTAGTTAGAGTCAGTCGGTGTAATTAGTGAGTTAGTAGTTGGAAGTAAATAAGTGAGTTTATTATTCAGTTGTAGTGTTCCGAGTTTAGTTTGGTAATAAAGTGGGTATTATTCAATTCACGTGTTAATAATCAATTCGAACCGATAAGCCCGTAACATCTGGTGTCAGAAGCGTGATTATTATTGTGCTTCATTACTCGAAAAAAATCACCAAGTGATCCCGCAGTTGACTTTATCTCGGACGTTTTAAACTGTTAAATAGTTATACGAGGCGCGTCAAGTAAAATCTTGAACATTCTACTACGCTTTATGGATACAAGATTAAAATCGGCCAAAATGGAACAACAAATGCAAGCGTTATTAGCAATGTTTAAAGACCAGCAGAAGAAAGACGGCCTTTTCATATGGGAGTGGATTATATTAGTTCACAGTTATGCCTTTTGGACTATGCAACGCACCGGCTACTTTCGAACGTCTAATGGAACTGGTACCTCGAGGACTCGCTTGGAAAACCTGCTTGGTTTACTCAGATGACGTCATGGTGATGGGCAAGAGCTTTAAAGAACACCTGGAAAATCTTCAAGAAGTCTTCGACACATTAAAACAAGCTAACTTAGAGCTGAATCCAAAGAAGTGCTCTTTGATCCAAAGGAAAGTAGAATTCCTGGGCCACACACAGCCGTAGGAGTAGAAACAAATATCAGCAAGACTCAAGCAATTCGTGATTGGCCAAGACCCAAAGATAAACATGAACTGAGGAGTTTCCTGGGGTTATGCACCTATTACAGAAGATTTGTGAAGGGTTTTGCCAACATCGCTGCGCCGTTACACCGACTAACGGAAGGAAGAATACCTTATGTCTGGACACCCGATTGTGATACTGCTTTTCGAAAACTGAAGTCCGCCTTGTACACAAGCCGTATCTTGGCTTATGCTTATCCTCAGCAGAATGGGAAGTTCGTTTTGTATACTGATGCCAGCAATGTCGGCATTGGGGGTGTGCTGTCCCAAGTTCAAGGCAGTGAAGAAAGAGTTATCGAATATTACAGCAAGATCCTGACGAAGCCGGAGAGGAACTATTGCACCACCAGGAAGGAACTTCCTGCGATAGTGAAGGCCGTGGAACACTTTCACAAGTATTTGTATAGACAAGAATTCCTTATCAGGACAGATCATTCGGCTCCTTCCTGGTTACTCCGAATGAAGAACGCAGAGGAACAGGCGGCTAGATGGTTGGAAAAGCTCCAACAGTATCAGGTTAAGGTGCATTATCGAACGGGACGACGCATAACAACGCTGACGCTTTGTCCAAAAGACCTTGTGGGGATTGCAAACACTGCAGATAAGTTGAGGACCATGAGGACATGGTGGATATAAGGGTCACGTCTGTCCAGCCAGAAGACAGATGGACTGTTGGAAGTCTACGAGAGCTACAGAAGAGCGACGCTGATATCGAATCCATGTTGGAATGGAAAGAAGCTGGAGATAAGCCGGAATGGCAAGAAGTTTCCGACAGAAGTCCAGCTCTTAAGAATTTATGGGCTCAATGGAAATCCCTCCAGGTAGAGGACGGGGTGCTGAAGAGGGCACGGGAAAGCGCGGATGGAAAGCGCGTCAAGTTGCAGTTGGTAGTGCCTCAGGAGAAGATTCCACAGGTCTTGTGGGAGGTGCACAACGGAACCTCTGGTGCACATTAAGGGATGAACAAAACCCTGGAGAAGATTTGGAAACGGTTTTATTGGGTTAACTGCAGGGAGGACGTCGAGCGGTGGTGGCGGAAATGTGTCATCTGCGCAGCATCTAAGGATCCTCGTACAAGAACCAAAGGGCCCTGAAGCAGTATAATGTGGGAGCTCCATTTAAAAGAATTGCAATCGATGTGGCAGGGCCGTTCCCAGTATCAGGCGATGAAAACAAGTACATTCTGGTAGTCATGGACTATTTCAGTAAATAGCCTGAAGCTTACACTATACCGAACCAGGAAGTTACAACAGTCGCAAAGGTTCTTGTGGACAACTTCATCTGTCGATTTGGTGTTTCCTTGGAACCACACTCGGACCAAGGAAGAAACTTCGAATCGGGAAACTTCCAAGAGATGCGTCTTCTTCTTGGAGTAAAGAAAACTCAAACGACACCTCTTCATTCACAGTCAGATGGAATGGTGGAACGATTTAACAAGACCTTGGAGGAACATCTTTTGAAGGTCATTTCCAAGCATCAGACAGACTGGAACCGACATCTACCACTGTTTCTAATGTCCTATCGCGAGGCAATGATGAAACAACAGGTCAGACTCCGGCAAAAGTTATCTTCGGGCGGGAACTGCGGCTTCCATGTGACTTGGTGTTTGGATCACCCAGGGAAACGTTGGGTTTCGTAGATGACTTGAGGGAAGCGATATTGGAGACGCATATCCTGGTGCCAACGAAGATCAACTTGGCGACGGACCGGATGAAGACAAGATATGACGTGAATGCCAACCATGGTGGTTTCAGTGAGGGCAAATTGGTATGGCTATACAACCCTCAGCGAAAGGAATTTCGCCGAAGTTTACGCCATCTTGGGAAGGGCCTTACAAAGTGCTGAAGAGGATAAACGACTTGGTATACAGGATCCAGCGTAGCCCCAGGAGTAAGATGAAAGTAGTATACCGGAACAGACTATGCAAATATAGTGGCGTAGTGACTGATTGGGACGATCATTCTTAAGGGGGAGCCAGTGTAGCGAAATGTAAATTATAGAATTTAGTACGTAAGAAAATTTTCTAGAAAGATCTGATAAGGGGAAAACGGCCGCGATAACGAAGCAAACGGCAGATAAGCGTTCCAGAGATTTCGACAAATGATAAGCCTTATCTGCGGGATTTTTTTAGAACTTGGGAGTCAAAACTATGTAAGGTGGTCGCCTTTCCTTAGAGTTAGTTAGTTAGAGTCAGTCAGTGTAATTAGTGAGTTAGTAGTTAGAAGTAAATAAGTGGGTTCATTATTCAGTTGTAGTGTTCCGAGTTTAGTTTGGTAATAAAGTGGGTATTATTCAATTCACGTGCTAATAATCAATTCAAACCGATAAGCCCGTAACAATATGATTACGAAGAAGATGGTTATTACGTTGATGAATCTGAAGACCAAGAAGATGTGTGCCCTTCTTGCAGGAACCTCTACGAATCTCCCAAAGAAATTAAAACTTGGATGATGATGACGCTGAATACGAGGAAAAACGAGAAAACCCAAAACGAGAGCATGGTAACAAAAAAAGGAAGAGTTTCATCCTGAAATGCATGATCGATATGATACGGCTACAGAGAACTACACCGGAATCACATCAAAATTTATAATGTAAAAATTACCGGTTATAAAAATAAAATTTTCGGATAATGGAATCAAATCTGAGAAGTTAATCGGCTAATGACTTTTTAATAACGTCGTGTGATGCTTAAACAATATTTTAAGCTTCTTTTTTTAAGTTTAATCCACTCGCAAAGGATAACCCCATTATGCTTTCAAAGCACTGCGAGTAGGATGCGGAAACAAGGATAGATGGCAATGAGGTGCCTTCTTAAACAAGGATAGGTTGTAATTTTTTAAACCTCTTTATCAACCTTATTGTATTTTTGATAAAATTTCAATTAAGAGTGACAATCTGGGCATAACTACAGATCCGGAGATAATTATGGATAATTGTAGAAAGTCCTTATCGAACCAGACTGCAAGTGCGTTCCACTGGAAGAATTTTATTTGACAAAACCAAACGAAAATTGTGGATTTTTTTGAATTATTGTTTAAAATAAGTATTGCCTTTGTTTAATTTTGCCCTTAAGTTCTTAATGATTAGTAATTTATAAAGAAATGCCCAAATTAGTTGAATTATTAATTTCAAATTTCGTTTTATAGAATCACCGGTTATTAGAATCAAATTGGTCTGGACCAACTTGACTCTATTAAGCGACACTTTCTGTATTATCATGTTTTCTAGGAATTCCTAATCTGCAAAATAATGTATTTTAACTTAAAACGGGTGAAAAATGTTCAAATAGTTTTTTCAAGTAGATTTTGCCCCTTTACCACATTGGCAAAAAATTACGCGCTACGTATTATGCTAGCAGTCCTGGCATTGTCTAAAGTATTACTAACTTAATCGATTAACAAAAGAAGGAAACCTCGAGAATTAAATAGATCATTGCAGATAAACTCAATCATAAGCCACAAAACTACAACATTTTAGTTCAGTGTTCTAGCAAATTGTTTTTCAGTTTTTTATTTTTTTTTAATTTGCTGTTCCATACTTCTACCGCCCAGTGCACACTTATTATTATTAACCCCAAATGCACCTAATTACCCACATAATGGGCATTATCCTCCCCTAGGGGACGATAGAGCACACTTCGAAAACCAGAGGTCCAGCTCTATGCTCCTTTGGTCTAAAGCGATCTTACTTATTCTGAATTTGCTTTGAGTATGATTAATGGTGGCAACTTATCGCATTTATTCCTGTACCTGTTACATTAAACGCAAATTCTAAGGCGACACCACTTTAAGAATGAAGTATCCACCCTTGGAGTAAAGTTATACTTGTTTTGCGGTGTCAACTTCAAGAACGTCCACAAGGTTGACGTCAATCCTATGAAGGTAATTTTTGTACGTTGGTCTTCTAAAGCAAACGGTTTGCCACCCCGGTCGAGACGTGCACATTTTCTGCTTTTGCCCATTTTTAACCCATGCCTGAATCTATTTTACGCGTTAATTTGCTAATGAATTCAGTCTTTGTACTTACTTGTTGTTGGACATATCTAACTTTTTGATGGTGTTTTTCTGGGGCACTGTGTAGTTTAAACACAAGGTAATTTCTGAAGTACAACCAAAGATCGAAAATCAACGAAACCGGTAACAAAAAAAGGCAAACAAAAACCCAACGGTAGTGAATTAAAATGTATTCCAAAGTACTATCTATTTGGTAGGACATCGTTGATTTCCAAGGTTGGTTGTTACGCTGCGCTGACACTAAAACTACTGCGTCTCGTGTTTGTTATTAAATAATATTTATATACAATACAAAATAAAGAGCGCTATCACCAAATTATATTTAGTTCTTCTGATAAAGATATAAGTTATTGAAATGACCTATATAGACTACTTAATTCGAAAGAAATGTTTTAATTTAGTTAAATTTTCAATATCCAATTCCACTTTTTGTAAAACTACCGGCAAGTTTATTGAAGTGGCTCGCAGACAGCAAAGGAGTCATCTGAAATTAAAATCAGCCGATAAAGGGTCAGGGTGGGACCAGCCTGGCAACAAGCGCGAAAACACAAATAAAAAGTTACCGCGATATATGCGGAATTCACCATACTATCCTAGGATTCAGGATAACGCGCTTAATTTCGGTTGGAGGGCGCTCGCCACCATAGAGGTGAAAAAACCCCTTGGCGCATCGGAAAAGAGCAAGCGCTCTGATATTGATCCAGACTGCACAACCGGCATCCACCAAATTGCCCAACCGAGGTGGGGTTCATGGTACACATCTGATTGCATTCTTCGAGTTCTCTAGGCAAAGTAAAGACACACTTTATAGCCGAAATCAAAGTTCCTGGTGTACCGCAGTTTATGGCTTCTGTGCCCCGTTTTCCGACAGATTATCAAGTGCCGAACTACTAGACCTCATGATTGGCTCATTTTGGAATTTGTGCAGAGCCTGCCCTTCAATGCCAGTCGATAAGGTAACTGTCGATTTGCCAAATAAATGTGCGTTTTCCAGATTTTTATTTGTTACCCCATCATGCGCCAAACTCAATTTGTTTTAATAATTACGATGCGCCATTTTCACTTGGCGATTGTCCCGCATGCAATTGTGAAATTTCCGTTTACTTTCCGATACTTTGCCTAGAACTATATTTTTAATCAAAAATGTATCAGTTACGGACATCGGAGATTATAAAAGGGCCACTGGGGTAGTAGTTTGTGAGATCTGTAAGTAGATAATGAAAAAAGTGGAAGAAGGTTATATACAAAATTGATGGATTTTTACGACGTTGATGAATGTGGTAGAAGAGCACGATTGGCCTTATTGATTTCTAAACCATTTTCCAATTGAGGTTTCAAGTTTACTATTTATTGCACGAACGCTTCAATGAAAAATTGCTTTTATTGGAAAAATTCTACGTACTAAATACCTTTACTTCTTATTTCATTAAAATGTTTTAAATTTAGTTTCATAATGATTGCTGCCGGTTAATTTTTTCTTAATTTTATTTCAACATATTTCCGTGGTTTAGAGGTTTTCGTGCTGGTTATTTTTATTGGTTTTGATTAATCTTTGTCCAAACAGCTGATTCAAGCTTGAGGGAAAATAATCGAAACACTCGACAAAATAAAATTTCAAAATATTGGATTTTTTCATGGACCAAAATTGGGAAAAACAATAAAAACAGTTAAATTAAGCCGGTTCACCATTTACTTTGAGTTGGGAGCTTAACATTGAAATTGAATTAATTTGGCAGCTTTCCAATCTGATAACCAAATTAAATGCATGTTATTTAAAACTTACATCCATGAAATAAATGGGGAATGAACTAAGACTTTGACATATAAAATGCTGTTAAAACGTCATGTACGTATCGTTAAAAAATAGTACAGAAAAATTTGATGACAGTCCGCGAAGAAATAATCAGAAGACTCTAAAGCTTAATATTTGAGTGTCAAGCTCAGTATTTCAGTCTCATGCTCAATCTTAAGTCTCAAGCTCAATATTTGAAAGACAGTGACAGTGAATTTGTGGCATCAAAACACTAAATTATTTATCTTCTTTCTTTGAATAGACCATGTGTGATCATCTTTCCTCAGTAGACAATTAACCAGTTAACCACATGTTTATTATACAGGCTCTTCTCTGGACGCTTCAACGCCCATGTAAAAAACTGAAAATGCTTGAACTCTTCTAAAACACCTAGAGGCAAAAAATGTTTATGACAACCAAAAAAAAGAGCTTTCGCCCTATTAAATTTCATATTTTCAAGCGATAATACCTGGTGCCCGTCTTCCTCCTTAAAAAGGGGATTGCAGAACCCACTCTAGGGCAGATAACCTGGACGTTTGTCCCGGGCGGACAACCCAAAGCAGAGCACAAATTTTGTGAAGTTAAATAACCTAATACATTTTTGTTTATTTTTATTTGGCTAAAGTTTACGTACACGTTACATTTTACACCAATGAAAAGGCCTTAAAAAGCAACTAATTAGGTTTATTGAATTTTTCCAATCGGATTCCAAATAAAGAAGTTAAAGCTGATTTTTAAAAATAGCGATTTTCAGTTTTTTCTAAATAAAATCAAGACAAATTGGAATTTAATTGTTTTCTCAGCGAAATAATGTTAGGCATGAAATTCAGCACTACTTTTCCCATTTAACCTTCCTTGTATTTCCAGTAGTTTACGAGATATCTGTAGAGATCTGTAGAGATATCTGTAGTGGAAATCAAATTTGGTTCAACCTGTATATTGTTGCACGTTATCGGTTCCAAAATTAAAACTTCGTGAATTGTAACACTATTTCCAAACTGATTCTGAACACTACAATTATAATTCACTTAACTATCTCGCTAATTAAATAACCAACTGACTAATTAACTGACTCATTGACCGACTGGGGGAAAGACGACCGCGTATTTATAGGTACCGTTCCGGTTTCTAGAATGGAACTCCGTACAGAAAAGACTTATCGCTTGCGGAAATATCTAGAGCGCTTATCTGCCGCGATCGTTTCCAATTATCAAATGTTTCTAGAGAATTCTTTACTAATACAAATTTTATAACTATATTTTGCTACAATATTTTTTGCAGTCATAATTTGTTTTTGTACTCAGCGACGTTCCCCAATAAATTCTAACGCCCTAGACCAGGGGTCGGCAAACCGCGGCTCTCGAGCCGCACGCGACTCTTTAAAAGACAATGGTGGCTCTTTAAATTCCCCCTCCTCCCCAAAAAAATAACAAATAAAAACTAAAGTGGACAGACACACAGAAAATGAATACTCATGACTTACATAAGTCGAAATTTCCAAAAATACTATTATAGGAATTTTCAGATTTTCCTTAAATTGTAACAAAAAATTTTTAACTCATTTGTATTAACATTTTGAAATAACACGTGAATTTTGAAATTTCTAGAAAAATACCAATTTGGAAAGTCGAAATTTCTAAAGAATATTTTAGTCATGATTTTCACTTTTTTATTTGTAAATTTTCTACAGCCTCGACATTTCGTAAAAAAAAGTTGAATTACTGATGTGAGAAAAAATCTAAATTTACAGAAACAGCATACAGTGTGTCCCACCGGGAATTGCCGCGATCGATGTCTGGCAAAGTACTCATCTAAAACATTTGAAAATTATCTTTCACCTAATATAAGCTTTCTAGGGGTTGGTTTTAAAACTTTTAGAAATAATTGCAATTTTTTTGCCATTTCACATTAAATTAACTCTTATCGGGTCGCATATCAGTGACGTTATGAGTAGAAATAATCTCTATCGACAATTATACTCTTTGAAAACCATTTGTCAAATTAATTATAGTTGATTTTATAGTGTATGGTGAAGCTAAAATGAAAACATCCCTGACCATCTGTTTTAGTAATGACAATTATTTTAAATTGTTTATTATTTTCTGACTATGTAATCAAACATGTGATACAGTGATAAATTTGCTGTTCGATATCCAATAAAGCCTCCATGAAATCCAATAAAATGAATGGTAGAAAATCTCACCAACTTCGACTCCGTTAAAGAGAAATCAGATTGAAGAAAATCTGTTGTTGATAATAAAAATGTCGAAATAGGATTTCTAATTACATATGTCAACTAGTCATGTTTTGATTTTAGCTTTATCACACACTATGAACTACTATAAGTAATTTTACTGATTGTTTCATAATTTCAATGTCGATATCGATTGTTTCTTTTTTTAAGTACATTTCATTTGTTTCCATTTATTATGTCACTGATATGCTACTCAGTAAGAATTCAATGGCCGTGAAATAAAAAAAAATGTTGAAATTACAATTACTTCCAAAAATTGTAAAAGGATCTTCCGCAATGCCTATATCACTTAAAAGATAATTTAAATCTGCATTAGATAGGTCAAAAAAATATAGGGTGTTCCATTTGAGATAACAAAGGTATCGCTGTTTGAATTTACTAAAATGTATAGTCATGAAATCACCACTCGATATAATGTTTTCTAATTTGTGAAAGTTGTGCAAGATAGCTTTATACGTGTTCTACTCATATGCCAAATATAAAATAAATTTCTAGTTTTTGGAAAAGATACGAAGAATTTCGTGGAACCTTGCATCTGTCAAATTTTTCATAAAATTTCAATTATCTTAAAAACTATGCAAAAATGCATTGGGTGTCCTATTTAAAATAGCGAAGTTGGTGTCAACTTCGGGTATAACCGGAAATAATACAACTTTGCGAATATTTTAGTTGTGTTGATCCTATGGTCTTTAATAAGCTGCCAAATTTTCAACTGTTTTAGATAAGTACCTTGTCAGGTATAGATCGTGGCGATTCCCGCTGGGACACGCTGTATATCAAAGTTCGAAATAGAAGCTGACATTTTCAGAAAAAGCTGTATTTTGAGAAAAAGGAAGAGATTTCGAAAAAATTGAGAAAAAGAAAGAGAATTCGAAAAAATTAAGAAAAAGGAAATGATTTCGAAAAGAATTGAGAAATAGGAAAAAATTTCAAAAAAATGCATTTATGAAGTTTTTAAAAAAAGGTAAAATTTTAGAAAAAACACGTCTGATTTTGACAATAGATTGAAACCAAGAACAAATTGAAAACTTGAAATTTTAAGACAAATTTGATTTTTTTCAAAAACTGTAGAATATCAAAAAGAGAAATTGTAATAATAAACTGAAAGCTTAAAAAAATTTGTTGAACTTTAAAAACGTCGAAGTTTTTCAATGAAAAAGAACAAAGTCAAATTTTAGAAAAAATTTCAAGGAAAAAGTCAAAATTTTGAGAAAAGCCCGAAATCTCGACAAAAAATTTGCAATTTTCCAGAGAAATTTAAATTTTGAGGAGAAATTTCAAATTTCGAGAACAAGACGATTTAAAAAAATCTAGTTGTTCTGATAAATTCGAATTTTGATAAAATTGGTAAAATAATTTCGAAAGAAAAGAGAATGAAGATAAAACACCCAGTTTCAAGAAAAGTATTGAATTTCAAAAAATGGCCAACATTTCCTAGAGAAAGTTAAATTCAAAGAAAAATATCAAATTTTGAGATTTGAAAATACATGAATTTCGTTCGAAATAAAAGTTGAAATTTCTAGAAAAAGCTTAATTTTGAAAAAAACATATTTCGAAAAAAATGAATTCGTCCAAAGTTTTCAAAAAACGCAAAATTTTTGAAAGACTTCAGATTTTGACAAAAGATTGAACTTCGCAGCACAAATTTAAAAACCTGTGATTAGACAAACTTAAATATTGTGAAAAATTTTAAAATTTCGAAAAGAGAAACTGTACTAAATTAAAAGCTTTAAAAAAATTTGTCGAACTTTTTCAGAAGTCGAAGTTTTTCAGAGAAGAAGAAAATAAAAAAATTACAATGTTCCAGAGAAATGTTTATTAGTTTTATGTAACATTTCTTCGGCCCAGTTCGGAATTATTTAAATTTTTATTGCTTGTTGACAGTATTCTAAAACAGTTTTTGAAATATGACCACGTGATATTTTAATTTCTTTAAAACGTCACCTCATAATAGTTGACAAAATAAGAGCTTAGTTTATTTTACTAGAATAGGAAAAATGATAAACAGAAGACCAAAATTAGATGTGAAAAGAATTATGTTTTTTAAATTATGAAAATATAAAAAAATACATAAAAAACTGGGCCGAAAAAATGGTAAATAAAATTAATAAACATAATGTTTCCGGTCAATAAGAGTTCACCATGAAGAATGTTCCAAAGAAAGTTAAATTTTGAGAATAAATTGAAATTTCGAGAACAAGACGAATTAAAAAAAATCCAAATTTTCAGATAAGTCGAATTTTAAGAAAGTTGGCAAGACGATTTCGAAAGAAAAGAAAATGTCGATAAAATTTCCAGTTTCGAGAAAAGTATTGAATTGTAAAAGAAGGTCAATATTTCCCAGAGAAAGTCAAATTTGAAAAAAAAAATAACCTTGGGATTAAAAATAGATGAATTTAGTTCGAAATAAAATTAAACTTTCCAGAAAATACCGAATTTCGAAAAAATGAATTTGGGAAAAGTTCTCAAAAAAGATAAAATTTACAAAAAAAATGTCGAAGTTCGTCACTAGATTGAAACCCAGAACAAATTGAAAACCCTAAATTTTTGGGCAAATTTAAATTTTGTGAAAAATTGTAAAATTTCCAAAAGAGCAATTGTAAAAAATTGAAAGCTTAGAAAAATTAATCGAACTTTTAAAAAACCGAAGTTTTTCAGAGACGAAGAAAACAAATTTGCATTTTTCCAGAGAAAGTTAAATTTTGAGAATAAATTTGAAGTTTCGAGAACAAGAAGAATAAAACAAAAACTCCAAATGTTCAGATAAATTCGAAATTTGATAGAATTGGTAAAATAATTTTGAAAGAAAAGACGATGTTTATGCAACTTCCAGTTTCGAGAAAAATCAAATTTTGAAATTTAAACATTTTGAAAATTGACGAATTTTGTCGAAAAAATTGTAGTATGCAGAAACAATAAAATGTCGAATTTTAAAAGTCGAAATTTCAAGAAAAAACGGAATTTTGCGAACCAAGTCTAAGTTTATAGAAAATACATAAAAGTTTAAATGTTTTGTAAAAGTCAATATTTGGGTAAAATGGCTAAATTTGGAAAAAGGACGAATTTTGAAAAGAATATAGAAATTTCGAGAAAAGTGTTGAAGGGCAAAATTTCCCAGAGAAGATCAAATTTTGAAATTAAGACAAACATTTTAAAAATATGTAGATAAATTTCGTCAAAAATCGCAGTTTGCAGGAACAATAAAATGTTGAATTTTAAAAGTCGAAACAAAAAAAAACCGAATTTTGCGTAACAAATCCAAATTTGTAGAAAATAAAAAAAAGTTTAAATGTTTAGTAAAAGTCAATTTTGGGGAAAATGCCGAAATTTGTTAAAAGTACGAATTTTAAAAAGAATGTAGAAAGTTCTTGAAAAAAGCCGTAATTTAAAACAAAGTCGAAAAAATGTAATTTTGAAAAAAAGTGAAATTTGAGAATAGATCTAAATTTTGGAAAAAAATACTTCGAAAAAAAGGTCGAAAACTTCAAAAACTATTTTACTTAACATCTCCAATTACTTCAAATTCTTAGTTTTTTTTTATTAAAAAGTCGACAAAAGATGAATTTTTGAGAAATAAGTTGAATCTTCCAGTAAGTCGAATTAGAAAAAAGTAAACATTGTCACAAATTGTCGACTTTTGAGAATAAAGAAAGATTTGGGGTAAAAGTCTAATTTTAGGAACACAATAGATATTAAAAAAGAAGCCGAATATAGAGAAGAGTTAAAAAAGTCGAAGTTTCGAAATAAAAGGCAAATTTTGAAGTAAAGATCTAAATTTTAAGCAATAAAATGTCTTTTGGGCTGAATATATTTTCGTTTGACTACATGAATCAGAGGGGTCTCTCTCTGTCCCATATTTTGTCTGGTTTATCTGATTTAATTTTGAAATAAAATGTAAATCTCAGAAATAAAAATTTGTGGCTCTTTGAAATTCACAAAATCAATTTTTTTTATTGGGGCTGGCTCTGTCGGCTTAAAAGTTTGCCGACCCCTGCCCTAGGCCAGGGGTCGGCAATCCGCGGCTCGCGAGCCACATGCGACTCTTTTAAAAGAAAATTGCGGCTCTTTAAATTTCCCTAAAAAAAAAAATAAATAAAAGCTACAGCGAAGAGACACCCAGACACTCATTAAACAAGTGACCTACAGAAGTCGAAATTTCCAAGAATACTTTTCTAGGAATTTTTACGTCTTAAATTTTGACAAAAAGTTATGATTTCAAGAAGTATTTTTCCGAAATTTTTGATTGATTTGTATTAACATTTTGAAAAAACATATGAAATTTCTAGAAAAAACCCAATTTGGGGAGTCGAAATTTCTAAAAAATATTTTTCTCATGATTTATACTTTTTTATTTGTAGATTTTCTAAATTCTCTTGATTCTCTTGAGATTTCGTGAGAAAAAGATGAATTACTTTTTGTGAGAAAAAAAAATCTAAATTTTCGGAAACGACAAATATCAAAGTTCGAAATAAAAGCTGAAATTTCCAGAAAAAGCCGAATTTTGAGCAAAAGAGATTTCGAAAAAATTGAGACAAAAAAAGAGACTTCGAAAAAATTGAGAAAAAAGAACAGATTTCAAAAAAATGAGAAAAGAAATTTATCAAAAGTTCTCAATAAAAGGTAAAATTTTAGAAAAAAAAAAGTAGAATTTCGACAATAGATTGAAACCCAGGACAAATTAAAAACCTAAAATGTTTAAAAAATCTTGAATTTTTTGAGATATAGTAAAATTTCTAAAAGAAATTGTAAACATTAACTGGAAGCTTAGAAAAAATTGTCTATCTTTAAAAAAAGTTGAAGTTTTTCAGTGAAGAAGAAAAAAGTTTAATTTTAGGAAGAATTTCATGGACAAATTTTAAAACAACTCGAAGTTTCGATAAAAAATTGCAATTTTCCAGAGAAACCTAAAATTTGAAAATAAATTTGCAATATCGACAACAGGACGAATTAAAAAAAAAACCAGATTTTCAGAAAAACTCGAATTTTGAGAAAATTGGTAAAATAATTTCGAAGGAAAATTCCAAGAAAATTTCGAGAAGAGTTGAACTTTAAAAAAAGGTCAAAATTTTCCAGGAAAAGCCAAATTTTGAGAAAAAGGAAGAGATTTCGAAAAAACTGGGGAAAATGAAATGATTTAAAAAATGAATTTATCTAATTCGGAAAAAGGGAGAAATTTCGAAAACAATGAATTTATCGAAAGTTCTCAAAAAAGGCAAAATTTTAGAAAAAAAAGTCGATTTTCGACAATAGATTAAAACCCAAAACAAAATTAAAAACCTTCAATTTTTAGACAATTTTGAATTATTTAAAAAATTGCAAAATTTTTAAAAAAGAAATTGTAAGAGTAAACTGAAAGCTTAGAAAAAATTGTTAAAATTTAAAAAAGTTAAAGTTTTTCAGAGAAGAAAAAGTCAAATTTTAGGAAAAATTTCAAGGAAAAGGTCAAAATCTTGAAAAAAGCTCGAAATTTTGACAAAAAAATTACAATTTTCCAGAGAAAGTTAAGTTTTGAGAAAAAATTTGAAATTTCGAGAACAAGACGATTTAAAAAATATCCAAATTTTTACATAAATTCGAATTTTAAGAACATTTGTAAAATAATTTCGAAAGAAAATTCCAAGAAAATTTGAGAAAAGTTTTTAACTTTAAAAAAACATCAGAATTTCTCAGAAAAGGCCGAATTTTAAGAAAAAGAAAGGGATTTAGAAAAAATTTAGGAAAAGTGATTTAAAAAAAATGAATTTGTCCAAAGTTCTCAAATAAGGGCAAAATTTCAAAAAAAAACGTCGAATATCCACAATAGATTGAAATTGAAAACAAATTTAAAAAACTTGAAATATTCAGATAAAACAGAAATTGTAAAAATAAACTGGAAACTTAAAAAAGTGTCGGACTTTAAAAAAGTCGAAGTTTTTTTAAGAAAAGTTCCGAATTTCGATAAAAATTTGCAATTTTTCAGAGAAAATTAAAATTTGAGAATAAATTTGAAATTTCGAGAACAGGACGAATTTAAAAAACTCCAAATAAATAAATCGAATTTTGAGAAAATTGGTAAAATGAATTCGGAAGCAAAGGGAATGTTGATAAAACTTCCAATTTCGAGAAGTGTTAAACTTTTAAAAAAATGTCAAAATTTTTCAGAGAAAGTCAAATTTCAAGAAAAAAAATCAAATTTTGAGATCTGAAAATAGATGAATTTCGTTCGAAATAAAAGTTGATATTTCCGAAAAAAATTGAATCTTGAAAAAATAGATTTCGAAAAATATGAATTTGTCAAAATTCTCAAAAAAGCAAAATTTTGGAAAAAATACGTCGAATTTTGACAATAGATTTAATTCCAGAACAAATTTAAAAACCTAAACTTTTTAGACAAATTTGACTTTAGTGAAAAATTGTAAAATCTCGAAAAGAGAAATTGTAAAAAACTCAAAGCTTAGAAAAAGTTGTCGAAATTTAAAAAGTCGAAGTTCTTTAGAGGAAAGGAAATAAATAAATAATTTGCAACTTTTCAGAGAAAGTTAAATTTTGAGACTAAATTTGAAATTTCGAGAACAAGACTAATAAAAAATCTTTAAATTTTCAGAAAAATACGAATTTTGAGAATATTGGTAAAATAATTTCTAAATAAAAAGGAATGTGGATAAAACTTCAAGTTTTGAGAAAAGTGTTAAACTTTAAAAAAAGGTCAAAATTTCCCAGAGAAAGTAAAATTTTAAGAACAAAATCAAATTCATAAATAAGGTCAAACATTCTGAAAATGGGTGAATTTCGTCGATAAAATCGCAGCTTGCAGAAACATAATAAAATGTCGAATTTTCAGTCAAAAGCGGGAATTTCGAGAAACACCTAATTTTGCAAAACAAGTCGAGATTTCCAGAAAATAAATAAAAGTTTAAATATTCGTTAAAGTCAATAGTTGGGGGTAATGGTGAAATTTGGAAAAGGAACGTAATTTAAAAAGAATAGAAATTTCGAGAAAAAAATCTCAATTTAGAACAAAGTTAAAAAAATATAATTTTGGAAAAAAGTCAAATGTAAGAATAGATCTAAATTTCGAAAAAAGAAAATTTGAGAAAAAGATCGAAATCTTCAAAAACTATTTTATTTAACATCTCCAAATTATAACTTCAAATTTTCACTTTTTTTACGAAATCGACCAAAGATGAATTTTTGAGAAATAAGTCGAATCTTCCAGTCGAATTAAAAAAAAAGTAAACATTTTCACAGATTATCGAGTTTTGAGAAGAGAGGAAGTTTTAGGGAAAAAACTCTAAATAATAATAAAAATTAAAAAAAAGACGAATACAGAGAAGAGTTTAAAAAGTCGAATTACGAGAAAAAGGCAAATTTCGGAATAAAGCTCTAAATTATGAGAAATAAAAGGCATTTTGAGCTGAATATGTTTTCTTTTGCTGACATAATAAGCCTTGTATATACGAATATATACAAGTTTATTACGATGCAAATCTAATTTCATTAGAATCTAATGAAAACTAGATTGCAATTGCAAAGTTCACGTAGATGAGGCAAAGTTTGTATCACGGGTTGCATCGCAACATCCATAGATGCAAACGTCCTCTGCCTAACTTTACTTTCATCTAGTTTGACAAATGACCAATTAAATGTTGTGTAATTAAACAGTTAAACGTGCTTAAAATTGAAAATATGTATAACCGCAACCATAGACTAGTTTCGGCCTTCCTTGGCCTCATCAGTATGGCACGGTGGTTGTATACATTTCCAACAGCAGAGAAGAATGCTTCAATTAGCATGTTTGAGTAATAGACAGTTAAAAGTCAGTTGCAAGTCACCCAATGGGGGTTTACTCTCTTGGATACTTATACGACTGACTAACGGCTTTAAATTGGAAATGTATACAACCACCGTGCCATACTGATAAGGCCAAGGAAGGCCGAAACTAGTTTATGGTTGCGGTTGTACATATTTTCAATTTTAAGCACGCTTAACTGTTTAATTACAGAACAGTTAATTGGTCTTATGTTTTCTTTTGACTACATGAGTCAGAGGGGCCTCTCCCTGTCCCATATTTTGTCCGATTTATCTGATTTAATTTTGAAATAAAATGTAAAATCAGAAATAAAAACTCGTGGCTCTTTGAAATTCACGAAACCAATTTTTTCATTGGGGATGGCTCTTTTGGCTTAAAAGTTTGCCGACCCTTGCCTGTTTCGCCTATAGAACGAGCCGGCCCTGGTTTAGTGTTTTATTAAGTAGATAATACAAACTAAGCTTTACATTTTTTAATATAAATGTAAACAATTAGGTTAATTTGCTTGTTTATTATTATCTAAAAACAATAACTACGATGTGGCTCCTTTTAATAATAAAACTGAATTGCGGCTCTCATTAATTTCACTCGAGTCAACCCCAGAACTATGGCACTGAATTAATTATTGTAGCAAATGCGTAAGCTTCATAACCATTGTCAAGCGGAATAATGTTAACGTCTTAGATCGATGTTACTGTTAATTTCGAGGGGACGAGTTATGGTTAAGCCGACCAAGTGCGATCCAGATTAATATTCGTTGCGGTATTTCATAGGATATCCTCTGAATTTGAAAGGTTTTACCCGCTGCTAGTTTCCTGTGGCCTGATCTATCTCACACTCGTATGCCCATTCTTCCTGTAATATGATCCGATTTGATGATCTGCGACGATGATGGCGGAATCATTTGTTGCGCTATTTACAGCGATGTTGAATTACTGTTTCAGTTGCACTCCGAGTACCGGAGTACTTACCGCTGGCATGAATACACGGGACCTAGACAGGAAGTAGTTAGAAGACCACCGCAATCAAATGCGGTCCCAGCGACTGGTAAGTTTTAACATTTCTGAGGCACCGGCACCGTCTCGGTTCGCTGCATTATAATTATTTCTTCGGTTTTTGCAGGTGAAAAAATGAACGACATTCATCATTCGACTAAAACACACGAGGAAGAGAGCAACAATGACTGTAAGTAGTTTCAAATTGATCTCTTTGGTGATTAGTTTAAGTTATAAACCTTATTTGGACGTAATTTTAACTTAATTACTTTTTCTTGTGAATTGACAGCAGTGACGTTAAAATTTAGATCGATGTAAACAGATGGGGGAGTTTTGAAACAAAACCCTTGACATTCATAAGGTTTCCTGTTATAAAAATATCGAAGGAGTTAACCATTCAACAAACCTATATTTATTCAAGATCTATAATAGATTTCTCTCGAAAACACGCAATTGTTGGTCACGATCGAGGTATTAAACCTTGTATTTAATCAAATTCAACTGTAAATACGAGTTTTAACGATTATATTCCTACGACAGTTTTAAGCACCTATTTAGTTCATTGACGTGTTAAATTTGCAATGCACTTCGCAATTAAATTCAGCTAAATAATGCGCTTAGTAAAGAAGATGCACAACGAGCTGTCATTATCCTCGTCATTCCAATCGAATTTCCTGGAGCTTTTCCCTCGAATCGAGTCGTCCGAATGTCTTCAGGAAGATTTATCTGATAAGTAGTTCTTAGTGACTTTAGTCTTAAGTTCCGGATGAATTCGCTACAGTGTTTTTTCAATTTATCTAGTTTTGCCGAAATTGGAACCGACCATGCCTAGAAGAAAAAAATACCCAGATTTGGCCTATCGACATAACGAGTTTATGGTTAGAGATAATGTTAAGATGAATGGGTATGTTAATAACGCAGACTCCAGAGCTAGGGTAAGCCGAAATTTTCGTGCATGACATATGCGTTTTCTTAGTCTTTTAAATGAAAATTTAGCACGACTTTTCATCTGCTCAGGTTTTAGTTTTGTGGTCGTCTCAGTTTCATCGTTTCACATCCGCTTGATTTCCTAATTTTGATCACTTGCGCATTAGATTTGCACCTTCTCACTTTGTCTACCCGTCGATTAAACGGTTGAATTTAACTTGAATCAACAGCAGTTGATTTGTTCAGCTAGACACTTGCCAGGCTGTACTCGATAAATGTAGTTAACGCGTTACAAGGTAACTAGCTGCACCTGCTCCCGAGTGCGTCGCTACGTAATTTTGAAGCTAAATTCACCTGTAGATAAAAAAATCTGTGCATGCAGTAAAGCGGTTTGGTAAAGGGGTTGATAACACCCGTAGACGACAGTTATAAATTCTAGTCAGACATGAAGTTGAATTACCACCAGTTCCGTTATTGATTAACCCCAAAATAAATATAACGTTAACTATTTAGCGCTAGTAAAAACCTAAATGAGTAATTCAATGAAGTGTAGTCAAAACCTTGTTGTAAAATCGATAGTATCATATTGAACCCGCTAAATAGCAGAATGCATGCGTTGTATCTAAAATGTTAAAATGAATACTTTTCTTGTTGTCAAACATGTAGAAAACTGCATGGGTATAATACTCAACAGAGCCGTCAAGACTGGTACTACTTTCTTTGTATAACCAAACAGAGTATCGTGGTTAAGCTCACCCTAAACGCGCTCGACGATTTATTTCACAATTACGGTTAAAATGTAGGAGAACTAGAAATTAAATTTTTCTATTTCCGCAATGAAAATATTTTACACTTGCGTTCCGGCGATACTAAAAGTAGTAAGTACTAAAGTAGGTCACAACAAAGAAAACGATCAATGCAGTTATGTACCTTAGATACTATTAACGACAAATGTTCGGAATTCCTATATGAGACTTGTAAAGGGGCGTGGGTTCGTTTAGATCCAGTGAGGGGCAATTACTCGATTAAATAGACAGTTAATGATGTGTAAATTACTCGACACTTAGGGTAATGAGAACTGAGTGATTTAATCATTACTTCTAGTAAATGATGAGTGATCAGTCATCTTGGATCTTTGGTAGTTTAACGCGGCTCCGAAACTTTCGTTGCCTTGTCCACCGTCTTTTGATGAAGTGAGCGAGCATCGGATGCTACCAATCAGAAACTGCGCAATCCAACATCGATGACAACCAATCCGTGGTTGACTGCAGCCGCCCCAAAAGGAAGCTACTCAATCCACCCCCTTTCTGTGCGAGCAATGTTAACCGTGCTCTATATTGTTAAGTTTGCTTGCGAGAAATGGTCCTCACTAAGCGGAAGCATCTCGGTTCACCTACGGGAAGCTACTCAGTCCACCCCCGGGAGGCTACTCAGTCCACCCCCGGGAGGCTACTCAGTCCACCCTCGGGAGGCTACTCAGTCCACCCCCGGGAGGCTACTCAGTCCACCCCCGGGAGGCTACTCAGTCCACCCCCGGGAGGCTACTCAGTCCACTCCCTTTGTAAGGGATCATCGGTTGCATGTTGTCACACCAGTTGGAGGCGAATCTACCCCAATCGCACGACGGTAACAACAGTATCGTCAAGTTTCTGTTCATCCTTTGGAGAATTTGTCTGGGCCTTTTGTGCCTACTTTCAGTGGTATCTTCGTATTGTTATTGAGAAAATCTGTTTGTGTATCTTTTCATTGTTGTCTAGGTTCTTGTAGCCAATGTTTTGATATGTTCCGTGAGAGTTGGGATCTGCAGATCGTTGTGGATTCGCTTCTTTGTCATATAGTACGACTCATTAACACACTGTCTGGGTATCTTGTTTTGGATTATTTCTAACATACAGCTATCGAGGACTGGCTCTCAGCCAGATCTTTGCCGCTTATGTTAGGTTCGGTTGGATCATTACCTTGTGCAGATTTTTTTTTGGCACGGACTGATTCTTGGTCATCTTCAAAAATTGAAATGCAAATCTTGTCCCCTGAAACCACAACAAAGATTGTGTTTTTTCATCTTTCTTGGTTTCAGGTGACAATATTTGCACTTCAATTCTTGTACAGGTTTAACTAGTTCCTGATGTGGAATTTAGTGGTTTTGTTAAACAGTAGGTAAAGGTAGAACTTTGACTCCTTCAGCTGTTTGATCTACGTTGCAACGCTTGCATGTGTGCATTGTATGAGATGGTCTTGTCCAGAATTACTCCAAGGTACTTATTTCACTCATTGGATTGGCGTTTTGCTTACTTTAAGCTTGTGTTCTGGTTTGCCCCTTTTCTCGCTGGATATTATCTATTGGCTCTTGCTTGTGTTTGTTTAAATCCTCCAAGTATTCATTTTTCTTTCTATGCCGTTAAGGTCAAGTTGTAAATTTTTGCAGATTTTGAACCATATTCTCGACTATGTTATTGTGACCGTGTCGTCTGCGTAGAGCAATCTTGGCGTTTTTGGGATGTCTACGGTATATAGGTACAGCAATGGTCCTAGTAAAGATCCTTGGGGTACGCCTGCTGTGATTTCTTTGATGCTGGATGTTTTTTTTTAACCTTGACGTAGAATTTTCTTTTGTCCAGATTAGATTATTTTCGCGTAGGCCAATGGTATTCCTAGCTAAACCAGTTTAATTATTTCTGTGTGCCTAACTTTGTCAAATACTTTTGCGACATTGGGGAAAATAGCTCCGGTGGTCTTTTCCTTGTTGCTGCCTTCTAGGATAGGTTCCGTTATTCTTGATAGCTGGTGGACTGTGAGGGGGCCTTGGTCCAATGGTATAGGCACTAGATTCACAATCTAAGAGAACTGGGTTCGATTCCCGCTGGCGGCTTCATCCACCGCCCGTTTTTAAGAAAGGCTCTGGTTCCCAAGGTCGACTCAGCCTTACGTACTCGGGTTTAACTCGAGGTAATAATAGGCGACTGAAGCGCAGTGCTGGCCACATTGTCTTCCTCATAAACCGTTCGACCCTAGTAGAAGCAGCCTATACTTGCTAACTCTCCCATAGCGCTGGAAAACGCTGCAAAAGGGAGCTATTATGATATATTGATGAACTGTGGAATTTTCTTGCCTGAATCCGAATTGTTCTTCGGATAAGATATTTCCGTCTTTGACTATTCATTTCAGTCTGATTAGGATCGTTTTTTCCGCAATTTTGTTTGACAGCATTAACATATTGCTTTTCGACTTGCCTGGGTTATGTATCATCATTGTTTTTGCGTCTTCCATCCGGTTGGGTAGAGGCGAAATTTGAGTGATTATTCGTACTATTACTTATATTAATCCCATGTGTGTGTGCGTGTGTGTGTGTGTGTGCGCGTGCGTGTGCGTGTGCGTGTGCGTGTGCGTACCCGGAAAATATCTACCAAACGAAAAATTTCGATCTCTCGGCTGTGCATGTCGATATGAAGACCTATCTCTTTCGAAGGGACTAGGTGGACGCTGCAGGGCTACGGCATGTCAAAATACAAAGATCACTTTATTTCGCCTGCGAATTTTATAGGGCGAATGCGCGGGTGGTTTTGCATTCGATTCATACCTAATTGAATTTTAAACAAACAAATTTCATCGGAAAGGGATTAAATTTCAATTTACTCACTGCAGCAAAAATGAGTGATAAGTAAAAAGTAACGACTAAGAGGAACCCATTTATAAATGATGAGTAAAAATTGTAAAAGGGGTTTCTTGAGTGACGAGTAATGATTAAATTTTCACTCCTAATTATTTATTTACTTGAGTAATGCCCAACTCGGTTTAGGTCCCGCCGGAGAAGAAGAGTAAAACACGTCTCGTATATAAATGTACCATAAATTAAACGTAGGAGTAAGATCATTTATTTCTCGATATAATTGCACGAAATTTAATATGCATATATTTTAGGTGCATATTATTTGATTAAAAAATTAATTAACAGAATCTATATATATATACGCATAATAAAAATTTCAAGGATTCGAGGAGTAATAATATTTTGCTTTCGATTTTAAAGTGAAAACAATTCATTTTCTGTCACTAATTAATTATTATGTTATTTATTTTTATTTTAATAAATTAATTAGGAAATGTTTAATTAATTAAAACTTGGAAATTTTTCTTAAAGGTTAGGATTAACAGATTCCGTATTACTAATGTTATTATTCGTATCTATTATTACTTTAATTTAATAAATTAATTTTCTATTTTTATAAAAATTTCATATTTTTCTTAAAAGTTAAGGTAAACAGTTTCGTTCTTGCTATGATTATTATTATATTTGCTCCTACAATGCCACATCTTAGATACATTATTTTTATTAATTTATAATATTATAGGTAATAATAATAATAATAAAATAAATTTTAAAAAAAATAATAATAATTGGCCTAAATAATTTGTTTCGTTTTCCTGAAACTCTAAATGCCAAATAGATCATTTAGGTTCCCAGTTTAGTTAATTATTATAACTTCCATATGCAAGGTTATACTTCGAACACTTTTAATATTTCTTTATTATTATATTATATATTTTATTATTTCCAATCTCAGAAGAAGTACATCTTCAATCGCATTAGTCCTATGTTTATAATTTTTTTTTTTAAATCACAAATGCGTTAATGGCTTTTATTTCTTTTGATAATATAAAAGTTTATCCTGAACTGGATTCGGGATTATATCTGAAATTCCGAAAAAAGGCAAATAACTTCGAATAACATTGACTTTATAAATGTTAACGAATATATACATATACAGGTTAAATACGATGTAACTAAAGTTACAAAGGCTATAAATGAGATAACTTGACTTGTATTACGGGTTGCATAGCAAAGTGCATTAATACAAGCTTTCTCGGCGTGACTTTCACACCTCCAAAGAACCACTATACTACGAAACTCGTAGCAATGAAATAGTAATGCTGGTTTCCTGCCACATGTCACGTGATATTTTAATTATTTCTTTGGTGCTGGGTTAGTTACTTATTGCGTTGTGTCTCATTCACCAGCAAATCTAAGCTTCGCAGTATCCCCGGTTGAAGATGCTGGGAAGTCAATTGCGGCAACATTTCTTGCTTATGTGAGGCGAAGTACCACGTGTTAAAGGTTTCTCTACACGAACGTTTTTAAAAATAAAAATCCTTGAATACAAAAGTTACCTCGTAATTTATCCTGGCGTATTCTCTTTCTCATTTATTCTACTGGTTCCGTATCGACTATTTGCAAAAATGAATGGTTCAAATAATTGAAAGTTCTAGACCATTTATTCATTTATTTTTCGAGAAGTTGATAGAAAAAAGAAAACCAAAGGGAAAATAACTACTTTCTCTTCTATCAAAGAGTCCCTTTATGAATTATCCTGGTGTAGTACCACTACGATACTATAATTTTACATTTGAAACTAATATCTGTTCGTTTAAAGACCCTAAAATAAGGTCTAATCTGCGGATAACTATGGTACTACATGGTACCCTTAAGACGGCTTTGTTAAATCGAATGGCATGTTTGTTGGAGATGTATTCATTTTAATTCCAGTCGGAAGAAAGGTGTGGTTCAAACTGGAGGCCGTCTAGACGGAGCAAATCCGAAGGGCCTAAGTCTGGGGTGAACGGTGACGCCCTACGGGAGCGGGAACCTCGCAGGGAATCCGACCCTGATGTGGAATACATGGTAAAGAATCGCGAGTTCAACCGCAACATTTCCTTGTTTTTTTTTTTTGTTCCATTTTCACCTTCACACGAATTTTGCGATACGACTCCAGACCGCTGACTATTTTTTTTAAACGGATAAATTTTACAGGGTCGCGAAAATGGTCTTTTACAAAAAGCCATGTCTAAGTTAAATACAGAGTATAGGTTGCAATTCGCTTGGCCCCAGGGGCATTTGTCCCGAATTGATGCCGCTGGGTCGTCCCCTCGCAAATCAAAATCTATGGGAACTTTAAAACAAAATGCGAACGCTATGGTTCATAGGAGAAGGATAGATTTGGAAAATAGAGACGGTAAAATTATTGGTTATTTGGTTAGAGTAGATTGTTAACATGTCTCCATTGCGTCCAAATGGGGTTTCGTTGTTTAATGTTTTTTGAAACACGAATTTCAAAATATTAATTTCTGTATAAATTTTCAGCTAGTGAACTCGAACCTTTAGTAGATGAAAAGAATACTCGTGAAGAGAAAGGGCATATTTATAAAAATGACGCCTACGATGACGACAAATTCAATACCGAATATAAGAAGAAATTTAGACCTTTTTCACAGTATGAATATTCTGAAGGTAAATTTACTACAAAACGTAGTGCCTCAAATGACGTAGAAGATGGACCAACTTCGCTTCCGATCGATTGTGAAAAAGGTGGTGACTCTTGGTACCGGGAAGTAGTTGAATTAAGAAAAAAGGCTGGTGAATATAAGGTGCGTTTGCGCCCTCCCTCCCCAAAAATAATCAGGACTAAAGAATTTGTTTCAGCATCGGGGTTGGGGTAGCGAGTTCGAGTCTGGGAAAGCATCTGATATTTATAATAAGCAAGTAGAATTATGGGACCAGGTATCTAGAAGAAGTTCACTATCGGCCTTATCGTTGGCTTCCATGGCACATAAGAATTATACCAAGGAAGAAAAAGAGGAGGATAATAATAAGAAAAGTTCTCCTTCAAAGGCTTCCAGAAATGCGGAAAATTCTGCTAGGATCATGAGGGATATAGTTAGGCACCATTTGGAGAGAACCACTGGTGGATCAGGTTACCCACTTCATTTTACATTCGTACATAATTTCATGAATTTACTCCTGTAGAATTGGATGGATTAATTTTGTCCCCAACCAGGGAAAAACTAGAGCCTACAATTCCACGAAAAGACGAAGATTTTAGAGGTTCCACCAAAAATAGTCCCAAGAAGAGCTCCCCCTTGAAATCATCATCTCTAAAGAGGAGTAATCAAAAGGCTAAGAAGGCTAGAAATCGTAAGGTTATTAGGGCATTTTACTTCGATCTTTGTTCATTGATTCTGCCGCAGTGAGGTCGCAGTCGGTAGGACCTATAGAAACAGGCGAAAAGAAGTCCCCAAAAAGACAATCGAGATCGGCGACCGTCAAGGAGAGGAAATCATCAGCTAGTTTGTCTTCTACCAGAAGACCAAGACCTTGTAAGCTAAATGCATGAACCGAGTGTGCCAAGATTCGTGAAATTTGCTTTTTCTGTAAAGTGATGAATTTTGCTTAACTTACATCAAATCTCAAAACAGCAACTGGACTGACACACGCTTTTGTAAATTCGTGGTCGTCGCCTCTTCACATAACAACACAAATGCATGCAGGCCCGTCGCGTCACGTATTGGCGCCAAGGGCAAAAATAAACTCAAGCGCACCCCATCGAGGATTGACAAACTTAAAGTAAAAAATTCGAGAAAAAAGTTGAAAGTTTAAAATAAAGTCGAAATTTTCAAATTTTTGGTATAAATAAAAATGTCGAACTGAAATAAGACATTTTTAAAAATAAGTCGAAATTTCAAGAACAACCTGGAATTCTTAAAATTTTAGTTAAAAGAGGAGGCGGTAAACGTAAACATTTCAAGTTTAAGTGAAATTTTGAGTTCAACCGTCGAAAATTTAGGAAAAACAAAAATTTACAGAGAAATGTTTCCAGCTCAAAATTAAAAAAAATCGAAAGTTTGTCGTTGTCCTTTTAATGTCAAAATTTCGTCGCTTTGGTTGTGAACTGTTCTAACCCACACAAACGAAAACTTGAGCCAGCGCGCTTTTAAAAAAGTTTGTCAAGGAAATACTCATGTTTTCTTCTTCTCTAAAACTGTAATCAGAAGACAAAACATAACAATTTTTTAGTATTTTTGTTTAAATATTATGCTTTTTAATTGGATGTTTTTATTCTAGGATTATAAACATTATTTTGTGTTAGTAACGTTATTAAAATAAATAATAACATTTGGGTGATGTCCTCTAGCAAATGTTGTGCTACAAGGACTTGTAAAGACACTAAGACACTTTAGGAAATCTAACTTTATGCTTATCAGTAAAGTCAAAAATCTAACTTTATGCTTGTTAGTAAAGTCAAACTTTCATGTAGCCAATTTCTAAATCCTACAAAAAAAATTCGTTATAGAGAGGTTTTCGTTATAGGGAGGTAGCATTAAAAATACACAAATCATATGTAAAAGTTCATATGCTTCAAGAGATTCCAAACTTGTTCTTGTCCTTTTTTCTTAAACCCTGATTATAACACTATTGATCAATTGATCTTTTCCGCTGAAGCGTTTTTCTTAGACATTTTTTTGCAATTTTACTCTTCTTGCCCTTCTTGTACAAGAAATCAACTAAAAAAGAGAATTTTTTTGTCTTACTAGGCCAACAAAGTTATTCGCATGGCGTAAAATTGAACTTTCTCTGAACCGAATGCAATTAAAACCAATTAAACCTTCGAAAATCTCGGATTAGTATATGGATATCCCGAAAATTAAGGAATCTTTCTGAACGGAAGCATTCAAAAACTAATCAAACCTTCGAAAATCTTGGTTCAAAGATTCGTTGTATGGAGGTATTGAATTTGTTAAATGGAGGAAATTTTATGTGTAAATTTGCTTGAAATGTTGCTTTCCGTAAAAAAAAAGTTCGTTATATAGATGAATTCATTACAAGGAGGTTCGCTATAGGGAGGTTTGACTAAATTTGTTTACAGTCATAACTCAATTTTACATTTTTTGTGGGTTACGACTGTTCACTATCAAAGCGACGATTTGAGGAAAAAATAAACTGTTTATTCCAATGAAGATGTTGAAAATTTAAAAATAAACTTCAAAATTTTTCAAAATTCTTGAAGAATGGAGACTCAAAATGTCAGAAAAAAAATAAGGACTTCGAGATCAATAGGTAAAAATTAATAATTGGTATGGAAAGATTCTGACCTTGAACCCAAAATTTCGAAATCGAAATTACGAGAAAGTCAAAATTCCGAGGAAGTAGAAATTTCGAGAAGACTAAAATTTCAAATCAATTGACTTGTATAAAAAAAATGTATGTTCAAGCTCAACTTTTCGTGAAAAATTCCAGATAAAACTCAAACATAAATAAATAAAATAAAATTTCAAAATTATAGGAAAAAACATCAATCACAAAACTAAACTGGATATTGTTGGATATCGACACTTTAAGAAAAAAGTTAACATTTTTTAAAACTGATAATTCAAAGCCAAAATATTAAAATTAAAAAAAAAGTAAAAATTTCGGGTTCAGTTTTAAAATTTCGTAATAACGGTTGAAATATTAATAAAAACCAGTCAGCAAAAAAACTTCTAACTGCAATGAGAAAAAACGGGAAATTTCGTCCACAAGAATAAACGTAAAACTTCTGATTAAACTGGAAATTTCCATAATTATCTTTATACATTAAATGTTTTTTAAACATTGTGCTAACATATCAAGTTAAAACGAACACCTTTAGATATATTTTTTTTAATTTCGCGTATAAATATATAATATAAAATTTCGAATATAAATTTGCGATTTCGACTAATTACTTTGTATTTAAATTACTTTCCTCCAGTTTAAATTCAGGAAGTTATTATTTCTTTTCCTACAATTTCGCCTTTAAACAGAAATGTTAGACTTTTTCTAGAGAGATTCTAAAATTGTTTAAATGTCGAGATTTTATTTAAAGTTTCGAGTTTATACGTGGACTAAACTTTTAAAAAATTCTCTCCAATCGAGTCAAAATTTAAAATTCGTTTTTTTACCTCAAAATTCCTTTTTTTAATTCTATTTATAATTAAAACCCTATTTGAAAAGTAGACTGTCGTAATTTCGACTTCCTTCTAGTCTAAAAACAAACTAGAATTTAGCAGCTTTAAATACAAAATCTCGAGAACTACAACGAAATTTCGAGAAATACATCAAAATTTCGTAATTAAGATCAAAATTTTGAAAATAACATCAACATTTAGAGAGTTAATCGAAGATTGAGTTTCTAATCAAACTTCTAGCAAAAGTTTGGGTGGAACGGACTGGTCCTTGGTTATCTTCAAAAAATGAAATACAAATCTTGTCCCCTGAAACCAAGAACGATTGAAAAACACAACAAAGGTTGCTCTAATGCGTTTCGATGGCCAAGCTATTATCTTCAGAGAGACACTGTTAGAGCAACCTTTGTTGTGTTTTTTAATCTTTCTTGGTTTCAGGGAAGAAGATTTATATTTCAATTTTATAGCAAATGGTAAAATCGAATTTTGAGTAAAAAAGGTGAATTTACAAAATAACTGATAATTTATAAATGAATATTTTTGAAATTTCCGAAAAATCGACGTTTCGAGATTCAAGTCGAAATTTCGAGACAAAAATTTCCAAAACAAAAGAGTAATTTATATTTGAAAATTATCCATAGTCAAGTTCTTGAATTTTCGAGTTTATAATCGAAATCTTGGGAAAAAATACCAGTTAAAATGTAATTTAGGAATTATCAAGAAATATTAGAAATTTCGAAAACAAAATTGGGATTTAATAATAAATCAAACATAAATCGAAATTTCGAGTGGAAAAAATATAAAAAAAATTCTAAATTAAATTAGGATTTATTAAAAATTCAAACATAAACCATATTTTTGGGAAAAAATTCAAATTTCTAGGTTGTAGTCGAAATTTTAGTTAAAGGTCTAAATCAAGTTTAAAGTCGAATTATTAGGGAAATAATGTAAAAATAAAAAGTGTAAAACTGAAATTTTAAGAGAAATTTTTATATTAAAAAAAATTCTGAAAATTTCGAAGGAGAAATCAATATTTCGAAATTAAAATCGACATTTCGATGAAAAAATTAATTTTTTTTGGTTCAGAACTAAGTTATCACAAAAAAACTTAATTTTTCTAGTTTATACGTAGTTTTGAAAAAGATATCGCACACAGTCAATCGACTTTAATGTCAAATTTTAGGGAAAAATGTAAAAATGGATTTGTCTGTTATAAGACAATATTAATAACATTATTAAGAAATAAAGAGGCACTTTAAAATTATTGATAACAATTGCATAATAAACACTTTAAAAGTTCGCAAATCTATTTAGTTCAAATACTGTAGAATTTTTTATAAATTCAGCTTTAGTAAGTTGAGGTAGATCGTTAGGGATACATGTTATTGTAATAAGAATTATATAAAAGAATTTCGGGAACTTGCGACAGAAAGGTGAACATTTAGAAATTAAAGTCCGAATTCATTTTCAGTTTTCCAATTTCAGTTTACATTAAAAAGTATAAGACAAATATCGAATTTTCAACATCAAGTCTAAATTCAAAAGAGATTTTCTGTTGACGATTTTGGAAGAAGATAAAAATTGAACTTGAGTAACTTCAAATTTTGAAAAAAGTTCGAGAAATCAGATTTAGAAAAACTATTGAAAAACTATTTAAATCGTAAACATGTAAACAAAATAAATTTTTCCAGAAAAAAAATCAGTATATCGAACTTAAAGTCGAAATTTTAGGAAAACAACATTAAATTGAAACTCGAAATCTTGAGACAAATTCTTAGAGAGCCATCACTGGAGACTGAAGACCGGGGCAATTGCCTCGATCTCGCGACGGCTCTGAGTGCATGCTTCTGACAATTCTGGCATGTCAAATTTTATTTATTTTTTACATTGAAAATATTCAGTTGTAATGTGAAGAATGGTTTGGCTTAGCACATTGACAGTGTAGGTGTAAAAAGATGGTTTTACAAGTGTTAAAACATTTCTTCCGGTTTTTTAGCTTCTTTGAACACCAATGCTTCACCTAGGTCTAAATCTAGTTCCGTTCCCTCTAAAACAGACGACGAACCATTGGCGAAATCAAAAACAAAAAAAATTGAACTACCAGGTCACAAAATACCAAATAAAGACGTAAGAAAAGGAACAGCTTTAGGTAAGATCGACACGATCCTTGGCACACCTGAAGTTTCGACCAAGCGGGAACCCGCCCACTAGTTTTAAAATGTTCTTTATCAATAGCTGATTCTACCAAGCAAGAATCGCAGGAAGAAGTTAAGGAAACGACTGAAGAAAAAGATGTTATGAACTACGAGCCCGTGATTAAGTCTCCGCCTGAACCTACTAGAGTGAAATCCCCGGAACAAATTCTGATGAGGTCCCCGGATCCAGTTAACTGGACAGTCCCTTTGGACACCGGGAAGACTTTCACTGTAACTCAAAACGTTAGAGAAGGTGTTAACGTACTCAGTTGTGTTTAACTCGTTTAATGTCGCTTTGTTAATTAGGTGATATAGGTAGTAGGCCTCATAGCGAAATCAAGGCCTGGACTCCCCCTGAAGTTCCTTCGGCGATCCCAGCGACTGCGAGAGAACCAAGCAAAGAACCGGCGATGTCCTAAGAAGAGAACCCGACTTCTGCTTACCGTATTCGATTTGATTATGTTGCTTTAGATATGGACTTAGCAGGAAAAGCAAGATTTCGGGACAGGGCAGACTCATCGCTGCACAGGTTAGCCCACATCAACCCCTAAGCCCAACCCTTACTTCTAACGCTCTTCCAGCTAAGAGACCCTCCGTCAAATGGTAGTTTATAGAAAACGTTTTTTATCATCAGCGTAGAACTGTTCCACCCGGATGCCCTTACCAATCAATGGGGGTATTTTCTACAGGGTAGTAACCGAAAAATCGTAAAATGGTGCTTATGTTGGCGAGTGGAATCTGTGGTACCTTTTGTATCTTCGTCTGCGTATAATGTGGGTTTAAGCTCCCGTGCCATTTGCTAAATCTTTTCGCCCAGCTTGCAACAACTTATGTTTAATGCCCTCCGATATACGAGTCCGTCATTTTCACAGGGAAAATTTGTATCGAGACATGTTTCATGAAAATTTGGGTAGAGGTGATAGCGTGGGTGACTTTTTCTTACTATACTCGTGGAATAATTATAAAATAGTCACTTTGAAATTCATTCTCTTCTCTTTCGGACAATACTCGTATTTTTATAGTCAAATTTAGACTTATTTTTGGAGCGACTTTAAGAAATGACTCCATGGAACATGTCTTCTAATTCTGGACGCCCATTTTTCTAAAATTAAAATTTGTGATCTCTAAACAGTGCATTAGTGTTTTCTGCCAACTGGAACACAGACGACTATTCTATGGTTAACATATATATTCATATATTTTGTGTAGATGCGTTTGCTTGCAAAACTTTTCGATTAAGTTAGTGTACATCGAACGCACTTATTTAATACTATCATTAATAATAATCCAACAGCAGAGTTATATAAAGTTTCTGTTACTGCGTTGTTTTATTTCCCCTTAACCTCCTAGTTACATAGAATCAGAGCACGGATAGAGCCGGACCCTCATAGACGTACCTACTGGATAATCGGCTTCGACGCTCGACTTGATGGGATGGCAATGGGGCCGTCTTTCTTTATGCAAAATATTTTGCGGCGACTTTAATCATCAAAAAATATTTTTCACTTTCAGTTATTAAAATATATTTGGAGGCATCCTTACCTTAATCGTCCAAAAATTATGATGCTCTTTTTTTTTTAATTTACCTAGGGCTCGGACAGGCTCCGTACAAAATATAGTATTGTAACGCAATGTAAATAGATGAAATAGGATTTAGAATAGAATTTAGTAAATAAAAAAAGTTTCTAGAAGGATCTGATAAGGGGAAAGCGGCCGCGATAACGAAACAAATGGCAAATAAGCGTTCCAGAAATTTCTGCAAACGATAAGCCTTATCTGCCGAAAAGTTCTAAAAGTCGGGGGCCAAAATTATAAAAGGCGGCCAGCTTTCCCTCGAGTAAGTCACTTAGTCAGTGTAATTAGTGAGTTAGTAGAAGTCAATAATAAGTGAGTTAATTGTTCAGTTTTGGTGATCCAAGTTGAGTTCAGTAATAAAGTGGGTATAATCCATTACGTGTAATCAACCGAACCGATAAGCCCGTAACAGTATAGTGGATAAAAGGAAAAATGCCAAATTTAAAAGAGTGATAACATAGTACCATTTAAATTCGTTTTCAAGAAAACGCTTATTGTTATTATTACCTCGATTTCAGTGGCGCCTCGTAGCCAAAACTAATGGGGGTGCTGCGACAATGTTTAGCGTTTTATGATTTTTAAGATTTCCACTGAAAATTTCGACATTTTCAAAACGTTACTTTTCGAAAATTTTAGTTTTCTTTAAGAACTTGACAATGAAAGCTTTTGATAATGTCGCGTTTTTTGAAAGGTTGGATTTTTTCCTACTGTTGCAAAATTTGGATTTTTTTTGTAATCTCGACCTTATTTTATTTTTTGACTTTTTTGAAAAACTGTGAATACTCTTTTAAAAATTTCCGTATTTTCGTAAATATTTGGACTTTTAGGTGTTCTGTTTTTTTTTTGTATTTTTTTCTGAAAATTAATCATTACATTTTTTTTTATTTTGAAAATTCTTACTTTTTCTGAAAATGTAAATTTTTTCAAAACTTGACCGGCCCTTTTCAAATGTTCGAATTTTTCTAAATTTTAGTCATTTTCCAAAATTTAAAATTTTTGGAAAACTTTTTTTTTAATTTCAACTATTTTCAAAATTTTGACACTTTTTGCAAATTGTCGATCCTTTATTTAAAAATTATGATTTTTTTTAAGTCAGACATTTCTTAAAACCTTTTATTGAAATTTTCGACTAATATTTCCTAAAATTTCGACTCCATTTCAAAACTTCGACTATTTTTTCAAAATTTCGATTCTTTTTGAAAATTTGATCTTTTTTTAAAGTTTGAACTTTGTTTGAAATTTTATTTATACATTTTTTTAAACATTTCCAATTAAATCTTCAACTTAAAAGAAAAGATTCTTTTTAAACTTGAAATATTGAAAATTTCGACATTTTTCAAAATGTTACCTTTTTAAAATTTAAACTTTTTTGATAATTACAAAGTTTTCTCCAATATTTAAAAAATTTAGCTTCTTTGAAAATTTAACTAAAAACACTGCAATTTGCTTTAAATGTCGATATTTTTCCAAAAATTCATCTTGTATTCACATTCCCAGAATTATCGAAAATGTTGACCATTTTAAAAATTGAAATTTTTTTTCGAAATCCTTATTTTCTTTTGAAAATTTGACTTTCTATGAAAATTTCAAAATTTCTTAAGATTTGACTTTTTTTAAAATTCTTTTCTGATAACTTTAGCTTTATATTTTAAAAAAGGTAATGTTTTTCTTTTTAGATTTACATTTTTGAGAAAAATTTCGAAATTACACTCGAATTAAAAAAAAAATTAATAACAAATTTTTCTATTTTTAAAACCGTGTAAAAAAACAGGTTGCATTTTATGTACAAATAAATTGCCAACATTTAAATTTTAATCACAAAAAATTGGCTTCAAGCTGGAATATTTGATTTTTGAAATTTCTCTCGAACTTCAAAACTACCAGAAAAAAATTAAATTAGAACAGTAAATTGTTAATGAATTTTTTTCAACATTTTGACTAATTTTCATTTCGAAAATTTGGACTTCTAGAAATGTTGACTCTTTTTCTCAAAAATTTCAATAATTCCCACTTTAAAAGTCGAAATAATAAGAATATTTTTGACATCTAAATTTATGTCAAAAAAATTTTTTTTTCTTTAATTCCGAAATTGTTATTTTTTTTTGCAAAATGTTGTTTACAAATAAGAAATTTCAACTTTTTCTAGAAATATGATCTGCTTTCTCTTGAAATTTTGAGTTTAATTTTTAAATTTCGATTTTTTTTATCGAAATTTGAATTTTAAATTGTAACTTGAGAATTTCAAGAATAAATGTAACATTTCTAGAAAAATTGGAAATTCCGAGACACAATTTTCTTTGGTCCTACGGTAGTAGTAATTTTTTAGAGAAATATCAAATTGTAAAAAAGGTTGAAATTTACAAGATATACTTTTTTCGGGATTGGACTGTGTCAAAGAACTACTAAAACACTTTTAGTAGTTCTTTGACACGGTCCAATCCCGGAAGAACTATATCCTGCACTGACTCTGGCCGTGGAAGCCTTCGTTATCATGAAATTTACAAGGTTCAAAATTCTTTGTATAAAATATTTAGAGAAAAACACAAATATTATAGGAAAAAAAGCAAAATTTCTTAGCGAAATAATCGAAATTTGAAAAAATATTGAAATATCTTAACAAAAGTCGAAATTTTTGGTTTTCCCAAAATGTTGAAATTTTTATAGAGCTTTCGGGGTTTTTTCCAAACATTCTTTGTCAAAACTACAACATAAAATGAACTTTAAATTGTCAGTGTGGTAAAAAAACTTGACATTTTTAAAGCAAATTAGAGGAACATAGAAAAATCTGGAGAAGTTGGAATTTCTAGAAGAAATTTTAAGAATAACACTTTCAGAGAAAATGGAAATTTCGAGAAAATTTCTTTTTATGAAATATTTAGGAAAAATGGAAACTTTGCAGAAAAAATCAGAATTTCCTAAAAAAAATCGAAATATCTGAAAAAACTAAAAATTTTTATACAAAATGAGATTTGAGATCAAAATTCCAAGATGTCGTATTAACTTATTTTTTAGAGAAATAGTACAATGCAAGATGAGGTGAATTTAAATTTTTTCTTAAAATTGTAATTATTTTCTCAAAATGTTGACATTTGAGTTTTTATTTAACATTTTAACACCACTTTAATTCTTGAAATATTGGTTTTTCCTCAAAACTTTAACAAAAATTAGTTTCTCAAAATGTGATTTTGATCAAAATTAAAAATAAAATACGTTTTTAAATGTCGTAACGTCGTGAAAGAAACCTAATCAAAAGTGTTCAGCAAATTTTGAGAAAAAAAATTGTAAGCGAAATTGGGGGTGCTGCAGTTCCACAGTGCCTATATGCCAGCCGCCACTGCTCGATTTAATATCAGACCGCGTTTTGGATAAAATAAAAAAAGGGTTTTAAGTCTAAACGTCTAATGCATTGCACTCATTTCATAATCACTAGGCAAACTGGAGGGAAAGGCTAGGCCTTTTTGTGTCTGACACTGGGCTGTCTTCCGTTTTTCTTTTTTTTATTAAGCAGGGGGAATTTTTTACGAATATTTAGGAAGATAACCCAGATAGTGTCGGACTTTCAGCAGAGGAGCACTAATGTAAGCTGTTTTGCCTGAAACAAACAAAACCCAAAAACGTTCCTAATGGAAGTGGATCGCTGTTACAGTCTAGAGAACCATCCTCGGTCTCCTGATTCTGGTTGGGATTTCTAGGTTCAGTGCCTGTCGAACTAGTTCGTTAGGACACCTCACTTCGATGGATGCCCTAGAGTTTACCTCCCTGAGAAAATCTCTTACCTTAAGTAGGTGGACTTCTCTATGAAGTTGATCATTTCTAGCAAATCATGGAGCATTCATGGCTTTTCTTAGAAAGACATTCTCGAACACCTAAAGAGTTTCGCCTCTGGTATGGAGGACATACTGAGTTACCGTGCTCTTCTCTCTAAACTTTCTTATCCTTTGTATCAATTTTCAATTCAGAAGAGTTTCGCTTCTGGTATGGTGGACATACCGAGTTACCGTGCTTTGATGTTTTGAAATTGGCCTTTTCATCCTTTCATTTTTGCATATTCCCCTTTTCATTTAATTCTTCTTTTCTTTGTTCCTAAAGAAGCCCCCTACGATGGTGGGCGAAACGTCGAACACTTTTAATAGTTCTTTGACACGGTCCAATCCCGGAAGAAGTATATCCTGTACTGACTCTGGCCGTGGAAGCCTTCGTTATCATAACTGAAGTTTCTTCATCTGGTTATCGGTAACCTGTAACCAGGCTACAGTAGGTCATCGATGGTCTTATGACTGATATGTAGAGAAAAACTTTAAACCCAATCGGCAGTTTGCTATTTCTACTAATCATTGCTCCTACATCATCTTTTTCGTATAAATTACGAATAACACAATAAAAAAATGACCTTAAAAATTAAAAGAAATCGGCAAGCTTTGACATTTTTCAGGAACTGTTTAGTAGCTATATTAATTTTCTTCGTTCCTCATTGGTAGTAGAATTCCATCAATCCTGATAACACGAGAAGGTATTACCTGCTCTCTAGAAGTTTTTCGACACAGTTTTTTTTACAAAAGTGCACTATCCTTCTATAATTAATAATAATAATAATAGTAATTTATTGCATATTCTTAATATAAAGAGACTACAAAGCAAAAAAACTACACAAATTAAATTCTAAACAATTATTTATATACTAATCATTGGTTATAATTAAAATGTGCAAAAGGAACTGAAAACACAATATATGATCTAGTTCAGTTCCCAAAAGAGAGAAAAGAAAAAAAAAAGAAAAAAGATAACAACCATAATTACCAATAATACTGCATACTGTCGTGGTATTTTTAGATTAATTTAACTATAAATAAAATTAAAAAATTAAGGACAGGAAGAAATGAAATACAGATATTTACAACGCCAGGATTTTAAACATTTTCAGCTAAAAACATTTTTCTTACTGCTACTTTAAATAATTTAAGATTTAAGTTTTTTAGACGGGATGGTACAGCATTGTATAGAATATAAATATTATACGTAAACGACCTATGAAACAGAGAAGTTTTGTAAGAAGGTGGTGAGATTTGACCCTTAAATTTTAAATTCAATGTATGCAATCTGTTCTGTATTTGATTTTAGCAGTTAGGTAACTGGATGTGTCATTCATTTGCAAACTGTGATATAAAACTAGAGAGTGTAACATGCGTCTTTGCTTCATATTTAGCCAATTTGCATCTTTTAATTTAAATGAAACAGGTTGATATTTTCAAATGCCATATATAAATCTTAGGCAGGATTTTTGTACTTTTTGTATTTTATTAACATATTCTTTATCAAGACATGGACCATACACCAATCGCTGAAATTAAATAGACCTAAAATCAAACTATCAGCAACTTTTTTAACTGTTGTGACAAAATATGTCGTTGCGGATACAGTGTATGCTGATCTAATGCACTTATTGACGTGACTTTTAAAGCGTAAATCGGTATCTAAAATTAGGCCTAAATTACGTTTGCTATTGGTACATTCCACCAAGTTGCCATTGAGTTTTATTATAATTTTTCTTTCAATTTCCTCCCTCTTTTTCCAAATACCATTAGAGATGACTTTGAGGGATTTATTTTTAGATTATGTTCAGCTGATATCGATATCAAATAGTCCAAATCTTCATTAAGAAAATGTTCTGCCATCATTAAATTATTTGGTTTAAAAGAATAGTACACTTGCGTGTCATCGGCATAAAGGTGCAATGTTTTAAACCTGATAAACGGTTTGTATACATGCTAAATAACAGGGGACCTAAAATTGAGCCCTGAGGAACAACACAATGTACACTTTCAGCTGTGGACGTACCTTTATTAGTCTGAACATGATCATTTATATATCCAAATTAGAAGGAAGTGGATGTTTTATATTTTGTTATGTATGTTAAGTTCTTTCAGTTTTTTTCACAATAATTTACTTTTATCTTTATTGTCACGTATACAGAACTCTAAATAACTTCTTTTTTCATTAATAATTGCAACATTACACTGATTTCTAACTTGTTTATAATAATTCCAGGAGTTCTCTGACTTATTGGTTTTTACTTTCTTAAAAGCGTCATCTTTTAGTTTTATAAGCTGCATAATGGTATCTGTCAGCCATGGAGGCTTGATTTTTTTTACCTTTAATGGAATGTAAAGGAGCTAATACATCACATATATTAATTAATACATTATTAAAATACCTAACCTTCTCATTAATATCTTGAATATAGATTATATTCTTAAGCGGTGTCACTGCCAGGAACTCTTGCAGTAAATTTTTATCTATTCTCTTCAAATTACGTACTACTAAATTATTATCTGGCATCTTTTCATTTTCATTATTTATTAAACATTGATCCAAAATTTGTGAAATTTCTCTTACAATGCAGCTGTATCCTTTCCAATCATTGGGAATCAAAATTATATCTAGTAGACTCATAGCATTTTCACTAAGTCTAGTAGGGTTATCCACAATTTGCTGTAAATTAAACAAGCCAACTAAATCGAGAAAGCTTATTACTCTCTTATTATCACAATCTAAAAAATTTATGTTCACATCTCCACGGATAACTACATCACATTCTACCACGAGTTGAGATAGAGTCTTCAAATATATGTTTGAATTCTTCAAAATTACTATTAGGGGGCCTATATAGTGACCCAAAAGCATAATTTTTACCTGATAATCTAACTTTTATCCATACCTGTTCTAGGGCCGCAGTTAATGGAAGATTAATTATTGAGTACCTATATTTACTTTTTATATAAAATCCTACACCCCCTCCACTGTCACCCCTATCTTTCCTTGCAAAATTGTATCCGGCAACGCAAATTCCATCCCCAACAATACTTTTCGTTAACCATGTTTCACTAATGCCTACAAAGTCAAAGTTTTCCTGCAGTACCAAAGTTTTAAAATACGCAAAATGGTTTGTAAAAGATCTAACATTTAAAAACAAAAATGACAGTTTCTTCATACTATTACCACGAAACAGTACAAAGTAAAAAAAATCTTCTTTTTATTATTATTTTTAAATTATTTCTTATTCTTTTTTTTTTAATGTTAATAACAAAATACTACGATAGCACTAACTCGCGCTCCCCTATAAATTACAATTATACAAATACAAAATGGTTATGGTGATACCAGATCTTCTAAAGTTCTTTTTTTTTTTCATCTTCTTGTTTAATAAACACATTGCCATTTACGGTCCAGCAATTGTTGTTATACTTTTTGCGAGCTTCTTTATAAATTAAAAGATTACTTTTCGTAAGCATTTCATTTCATACACATCAGGAAGTCACACAGGGAAAATGTTAATGAGAAATTTAACAATAAGAGCTAATAGTGGCATAGATGGGAGGCACCTTGTATTCTCCTACACCGGTGTAAACAATTCAACGCAGAGCGCAGCGATCAGTGCTGATGGAGAAATCAATAGTATATCATAGCTTCTAAGGTGTTTTGTTACGGGATTACTACTGGCAGGCAACAATGTTAATAAAATTTGCGTACCACATGCTGTTAGTTCTTTTAGTCCGTTGATTTAATCAACGTCTGAGGCAAAATAAAACTGATATTCTTTGATAACCAAAATAAATCAACGAGATTTCTTAAACAAAATAAATAATAATTCTAATGAAGAGTATAACATCATAACTCTTTAAACATTACAGTATAAGGAGTTCAAATAGGCCGCCGGAATGTGCTAAACAATATTCCAGTCTGTTGTAAAACTCTTGACGAGTTTTTTCTAACATCTAAACTGGAAGATCTAGCATGCTGCGTCAAAGTAGGGGAATACGTTCAGCGGTCGTAGAAAATGATGGAAGGGACAATTCTTAGCGTTTTACATGGACAATGAAAATTTTTCCTTATCTGTATACCACAATTTTTTGTTGATTATGCAGACGATTAATATATTCCACTTCACAAGATGTATTACTTATAAATTTGTTGATTTGCGCGATATGCATCTGCAGACCTTTGATTTCTTTTTTTACAAATGACAAACCTGGTAATTAGATCTGTCCAAGTTGTAGATTTGGGATCATCATCGACATTGGTGGATATAAATTGGCCTTTAAATTTGTTAATTTCACTATAGAAATGCTCATGTAGCTCGACCATGCGAGTATTGAGGTCTTTGATTGCTTTTGCGTCGTTTTTTGAAGGCATTTCAACTACAACTGTAATATTAAACCACTATACTTAACACTTCACTAAAGCATTGATTGTTCTCATCCACTAACTATTGTTGTATAATAAATATTTGTAATTTAGCAATATATTTGGAGAGGAGCGAGACACGTGTTACTCAGGTCGCGCTATATTTCGTATCTGCTTCGTGCTGGGACAATAAATCCATAAAAATGGCTAAATATATTTTTCAGCAATCACATCCCTTAAGTAGACAATTTTAAAGCTGTTTGGTGAGAATAAGCAATCCTGGAAGTCAAATATTCGACCGAAGGGAACGACCTAATATTCTGCTTTGTAAATTCAGTTTCATGGCAGAACAAAGCCAACAAAGATCCAAACTGCCTAACTGACAATTTACTGTTGAATATCATTTGTGTTACTACAAAGCAAAAATATACTTACACCAAAAGGATTGTGAACATTTGGGGTAGATTGAAAAGCTTGAATGCTTTACAAAATTTTACTGATTATAAAATAGTTTCATAAACTATATATAATATGCGTTATTTAACATTGAAATAGTTAAATAAAAATAGATGACGTAAACTAAAACAATATTGCACAAGTGATATGTAGGAATGCTAGCAGTTAGGCTCTCCTACAGATGATACAGTACTATGTGCTGTAGAGGGCGTCCCAGTTCCAGAACTAAACTTCAAATCTCCGTCGCAAATATATTTACCCGATACAAACCTACGTTTGACTAGAGACAGTCTATAGCCCGGACCTACAAGTTGGAAATCGATGCCCGACAAAGTGGTACCTTCACAATTAAATGCAGTCGATATGGTGGCCGGCGTGCTAGGCCCGTTATCCAAATCGAAACGGGCTAACATGGAACCGACCCCATGATTCTCGGAATGTTGGGACAACTCCGTAAACTTCCACACGATCCTGTGGTCTGGCGACCATTGGGCCGTAGGCTTCGAATGCATATTTTTGACCCCACCGTCCACTGGCACGGCAACGGTGACGTTTAACAGGGGCGTCGGGGAGCTCATCGCGTGGGAGTTGTATTTGTAGTCCACCTTTAGATCCGTGTGGGAGTTGGTGCATTTCCAGTAAGCTACTAGCTGGAATGGGCACGAGTTGGCGCCCGGCTTTGGCTTAACCTAAAATTTGAATATGTAGGAAGAACGCTCAGTATGAGATATGCGTTGGGATGCTTAAAGCGAGCACGGGCAACCTCTCCTAGCTTAAAAGGTCAAATTATTATTTTTTTTCGACTCAAAGCCAGACCACACTGTTTAATGAATTCTGATTGTTTTACCTTTTTCTTAAATTTGGGAATTTAGATTCGAAATTTATTTAATTGAAAGTTGTTTTGAGGTACCGACTTATAAGCTCTTACTCTTCGTCGGTGGAATTAAATAACTATCTTTACTACCTACGAGGGCGGTTCAGTAAGTACCCGTGTTAGAAATGAAGACACAATTTTTTTCAAAAAAATGTTTTTTATTTTTCAACATAGTCCCCTTTTAGAAAGATACACTTCTCCCAACGTTCCGGCCATTTTTTTAACCCCTCTAAAAAGTAGGATTTGTCGAACTCTCCAAAATACGCCTCTGTCTCGGCGATGACTTCCTCGTTTGAGCTAAATTTTTTCCCGCGAGGCATTTCTTCATGTTAGGGAAGAAGAAAAGTCGCAGGGAGCTACATCAGGTGAATGCGAGAAGTGCGGCAGCGATTCATAACGCAATTCATGCAGTTTGGCGGTGACAACACCACATGAATGTGCTGGTGCGTTATCGTGATGAAACAACACCTTTTTTTTCGTCAAATGCGGCCATGTCTCCTTTAATTTTTTGTCGAAGCGGTCCAATAACTCATTGTAGTATTGTCCGGTAATCGTTCTTCCTTTTTCTAAAAAATCCACGAGGATGACGCCCTTTGCATCCCAAAAAATCGTCGCCATGACCTTACCAGCCGATGGGACCGTCTTCGCCTTTTTTTGTGCAGATTCACCAGGAGAAATCCATTGTTTTGATTGTTGCTTAGTTTCTGGTGTGTAATGATGAAAATAGGTTTCATCAACGATAACAACTCGACGTAAAAAGTCCTTTGGATCTCGCTTAAATTGCCCCAAACACTGCTTCGAAGTTAACAGCCGCATCCGCTTGTTGTCCAGCGTGAGCAATCGCGGTACCCATCGGGCCGACAATTTTTTCATCGCCAACTTATCATGTAAAATATTAATTGCCGTGCTGGTCGACACACCTACACTTTCGTTCGTCGATCAGCGAGAATCATGTCGTAGACTTTTTCAATGATTTCCTCGGTAACCACGTCTGCCGCGCGTCCTGATGGCGCCTCATTAAAAACGGATGTTCGCCCACGTTTAAATTCGTTGAACCAATATCTAACTGTGGTCATAGATGGCGACGTGTCCCCATAAACAGCATCAAACTTTGCTTTTATCTCCTACATTTTTCCCATCCAAAAACAAAAAGCGAATTACCGAAGGATACTGCTCTTTATCCATCTTAGCGAAAATCACGAAACACGTCTGACTCGGATGGCTGTCAAATCGAAACTAACCTATCAACCAGCCTGAAATTTGTATTAGCGTCGTCTGATAGATGGCAGCACACGATGATAACACTAACTTCACTCAGAAACGTCCTCTGTCTTCCAACACGGGTACTTAATGAACCGCCCTCGTACATTATCAGATACCAATGACAAAGTCAATATTACGTTGTCAAAGCGTTATCTATCTTCCTATAATAATACCACTTACTTTGAAAGTACATAAATGAATATAAAAACTGATAAAATTGTCTAAAAATTCGTCATAGCTTATGTAAATCAAAAGAATAAAAAAAGATATTTGAAGTTTAAATTTTAAGAAAAAATTTATAAAAATCTAATATGTTGGCATTAAAACATCAAAATGTCTAGAAACATTAGAGAAGTGGGGGTGTATAAAAAGTGGAGGGTCCACGAGATTTATCAGAGGTCAGAGGTTGCTCTTCGCAGCTTTAAGCGACATTCTACGAAACATATATTTCATAATGTAGGAAAAACTGTTTAAAAAGTGCCAAACCTAACCTGATATTTTAATATATCTACATTAAAGTATGAAGCGCTTGGGTTTTGTTCAGACTGCTTCCTAAGTAACGAACTTAAAGCGGACATATTGAACTCAATAACTAGATAATCAGGTTGTGATTGTCCATTGTCACTAAAAAATAATCAATCAGCGATGCAATCACAATTGAACTTAGTACTTACATAGCTACTAATTGTTTATTTGGTAGAATACTGGTAAGGCGCTGAGTATTTTTGACACGAAACACTAACTTAGCAGGATTAGGATTATTAGCTAAAATCGTCACTATGCCCGCTGGGAAAGAGAGCATCATTTCACCAGACATTTTCACTTGACACCTACAATTACAAACGCTTAGAAATTACCAAGTGATTTAAAAATTATCCCAACCTTGTTTCATCCGAACCCCTAAAATACGAATGAACCATCTCATGGAAAGCTACAGCTAAAGGTATGGTATCGGCCATCCCTATCGTCAAAGGCGACGGTCCTCTAGAAGCTCCAACCGCAACGCACGCCGTCCTAAACTCCAAACTACTTATACTGTCAGTTCTAGATATAGTATTCTGGGCCATCAGTGTCCTCGAAGGGTCAGAACGTCTCGAAGGTGGCCGAGGTATCGACATGTATCCAGAAGTTGGCGTCGGAGTTTGCCTAATTGCTTTACTGGATGAGGAGGCGCTTCCCTCGCCGTCCTCGGAAAATAAATCGCCTAAATCTGTTCAGGAGTAAGGTTTAGAACGTTAAATGTCGTATTTTATCATCATACGTCGTCTTTTACCCCCAAACGTAATCTTTAACCTCCAAACATAATCTTTTACCTCCAAACCTCGGCTTTTACTTCCAAACGTGATCTTTTAATGGAAAACATAGACTTTTACCACAAAACTTCTTCTTTTAGCACTAAATTTCAAAATACTCGACTTTTTAAAATAAATAAAGCTTTTCTTCAAATTTTAATTTTTTTACATCAAATTTCGATTTTAATTCTAAAATCCTTAAAAATATTCTCGAATGAGTTTAAAAAAATTTGGAAGAAAAGTTGAAATTTTGGGACAACTCAGAAATAGGCAAGGAAATCAGAATTTAAGGAAATCTCTAAAGAATAGTCATTGTTCGTCTACAGAATTTGGTTGAAAGTGGACTGTATTATTGAAAAAATTTTGAAAAAGAAACGTTATCGCGCATTACAGTTTTGATAACTTATGGACTTACTCCGGGTGGTTGAGTTGTCGCCAGAGAGCGCTCTGGTGTTTCCACAGGATGGAGTAAGCCCCGAATTGAGAAGACATAGCCAAAAACCCGAAAAGTCGTTTAAAAGGGCGTTCACAACCGACCGTAACTGTGCTCGAGTACTGTGCAACTCTCTCTCCAGCAATGTGCGATTTTATCGCGTAAAAATGTGTTTTAAATTTTTTTCCTATAAGAGGCGTGCTTCGCCGTACAAACACGAAAAAAAAGGGAAAATAGATAAAAGCTAAAATTCAGGTTTGAGCAGTCATAATTTCGAAAATAATTTGGAACTGGAGAGAAATCCCAGAATTTTTGAATTTAAAAATTTTATTTTGTCAATAAAACCTTTAATACTGAAAACTTCATAAATTTTATAAAAATGTCAAAATTTCGAGAATATACTGGAAAAGTTGTATTTTTTTTTAAATAAATTTAGTTTGTCTTTCGTGGTTTTCAATTTGGCTAGAAATATGGACTTGTTCTAAAAAGTAAATTTTCCCTTGCGAAGTAAAATTGTCATAAAAAATAACAATTTCTAGTTTAAACGAATTTTGAGAAAAATCGAGGGGCAGTTAAAATTCCAAATTTCAAAAAAAAGCGACCCACATCTTTTCAAATAAATTGTGTTTACCCACATCTTTTCAAATAAATTGTGTTCCATAAAAATCTTGACTTTTTCCACAAAATTCCGAGTTTTGATTTCTGAAAATTGAAATGTAAACCTGAAATTTGAGCTCTTTTATTTTAAGAAAAACCTAAAATGTGAAAAAGTTGACATTTTGAGATAAAAGTCGAATTTTCGATGTCGAAACTGTAATAAAACAGTTAATAAATTTCAACTTGTAATCGAATTCTCTACAAAAGGTCGCATTTATTGTGGAAATTTTGAAAAAGAAATGTACAATTTTCAAAGTTAAATCAAGAAATACGAAAATATAGAAATTGAATAAACAGTTGGTAATTTAGAAAAACAACTTCAATTTGGATTGGAAATGGAAAAAGTCCATGTAAAATAAAAACTCAAAATGTATACTCTTATTTTACCGAAAAAGGTAAACGATAAAAGACGAACTTTGGAGATAAAAAGATGTCGTTTAGCAGTAAAAGACGGTGGTTGGTTATACAAAACCATATTAAGGCGGCGGTCTGGTACTCTTAAAACGTCGAAATTCTTCGCTTGCCATTTTACAAACTACGTCAATACTATCGCTTAGAATTTAATGAAATTCGGCAATAATGTTGGGGAATTCGGGCTTTGAAAGTAGATTTTTGAGTTGTGTCTTAGTATTCCCACAAGTGGGCGTACAATTTGTCTCCGTTTTGCCTGTTTTCAGAAGCGAATATCTCGGAAACTAAACGGAATTCGAAAAAACCACTTCCAAAGAGCGAATTTGACCTTTCTTCAAATTTGAAAACAAAATATTAAAAAATAAAGTCACCATTTGTAAAATGGGAGAGCGGTGTTTGGCATAAAAATTGCGCTTAGATTTCGATTGCCCTTACTCAGATGAGACAGGGTACGGAGACGGACGTGATGCGGAGCAGAGAAATTTTTGCCCCTTCCCCAATACGCCATCAACGAACGAATCTTCGGCTTCCACAGCTCATATTTCTTTATCTAAGCACGGCAGATATATCATAATAATAATAATCAATATTAAAACATTTGCGCTACCAGAGTTTGAGAGTAAAATGAATTGTTTAGTATTTGGAGCTTACATTTACTGAATATTTAGTAGTTTTTGTTTTGATATATTTAGAAGCATTTTTTTCTCTCCTAATTAAAATTTTTATATTACTCTTTGGAAAAATATAAATTGTTTAGGTAAATAAATGCTATGACAGATTTAAGCAAAAAAAAAAAGAAAAATTGATTTTATATCATTTAAATAAGAAATATTATATTCTACTAGCTTCGACTTGTAGTCGAAAATCGACCAATTATATCTGCAAAGAACGAAATTGTTTTTCACATAATTAATTAATAGGTATTTAGATGCAGATATTTAGTTCTTACCTTGACGATAGGAGAAAATGCGTGGGAAAATAAAAATTTCAGTTCTTTGAAAATTTCGAGTTCTTCGAAAATTTTGGCGTTTCTCAAAATTTCGATAGTTCTACTTTTTTTTAAATCTCAATTTTTTTCACAATTTAATTTTTTTTAAATCTCAATTTTTTTCACAATTTCGACATCTTGAAACTTTGGACTGTTTTTAAAATTATGATTTTTTTTGAGGAATATGATTTTTATGATAATTTCGACTTTTCCTTATTTAGTTTTGAAAATTTCGACCACTCACTAAATATTTCGACTTTTCTTGAGAATTTCTATTTTTTGATACATACTTTCAAGTTTTTTTTCAAAATCTCTAGTTTTATTGAAGAATTCGACATTTTTAATTTCTACTCTTTTAATGATTTCGACTTGGACATTTTAAAATTTCCACTCATTTCAAATTCTCATTTAACAAAAAACAAAATTTTGACTTAATTAGAAAATTGTAACCATTTTCTAAAATAGTGCTATTTTTGGAACTTCCTAATTTTTCAAAATTTCAACTTTTTCAGGAAGTTTTTAATTTCTACTTTTTAGTGATTTCGACTTGGACATTTCAAAATTTCCACTTATTTCAAATTCTCATTAAAAAAAAACAAAATTTTGACTTAATTAGAAAATTGTAACCATTTATAAAATAGTGCTATTTTTGGAACTTTCTAATTTTTCAAAATTTTAACTTTTTCAGGAAATTTTTATTTTGTTGTAGATCTCGACTTTCTTTACACAATTCTGCTTTTTTTTTTTGAAAATTTCGACATTTTAAAAAGGTGAACAAACGAATAATTCCGACCAGGTCAACATTTTCGAAAATTCGAATTATTAGAAAAAAAGTCGAAATTACTAGAAAACCGAAGTTTAAAAAAATTGCAACATTCCAAAAGGCACGAAGTAAAAGAAAAAGGGTGAAATTTTGTGGAAATTTAAAAAAAAGTTGTCTCAAAGTCGAATTTTTCGAAAAAAGTTGAATTTTGAGAGTAAAGTCGAAGTGCCAACAAAGAATTTTCAGATAAAATTCATAATTTCGAGAAAAGAGTGTGCTTCCGTATCTTTGTAGAAAAGTATATCTTCATTTGAAACGAATTAACAGGAAACAAAAATGGTAAAAGGAACCCTTTTTAAGTCACCTATTTCTAACCATGTGCTTTACCTGCTTAGAGAACTGAAAGAAGGAATACGTGTCAAAGGATTTTTTTATAAGTTTGCAATTCGTTAGCCCAATTTCAAGCTTTTCTCTCGAAATTTTGAATTTAAAGTTTAAACTATTCGAATTTTCCTAGAGATTTTGAAATTTCATGGAAAACGTCGATAATAATATCGAATATTTCAATTTAAAATCAAAGTTCCTTACGTAAATCTCATTTTTTAAAAATCTGTTGCGATTATTCAAAAATTTCAGTTCAAATATAAAATCGTTTTTTTTTCATAATTCAAGGTGTATTTCTAAGACAGTTAGAATTTTTAAAAATTTTTGGCTATTTTTTCAAAATTTCTAATTGAAATCTGAAATTGTTTTTTTTTTATTTAGAATTGCAAGTCTAGAAAGAAAAACTAAATTTTTAACCTTTACTTTCCAGTCAAAATAAAATTAGCAAAAGAAAAACATATTTTTTAAATTTTAAACTAACATTTCAGGTAAAAAGGTCGAAAAAATTATTAGGAAAAAATTCAAACGTGTTTTTTAATTTTAAAATTCCGTGAAAAATTTTTAAATGTCTGACATAATTTTGTTCAAAGTTTTTTCCACAATTTTGACTTAAATCTCAAATTCCGGATCCTAAATTCGAGTTTAGGAAAATATGAATTCCAAATTCGAGCTTAAGAAAATAAATAAATAAAAATAAAAATAAATAAAAATTGAGATTTGTAAAACGGAAATTTTAGAAATCTTTCGACTTATTTTCTAGAAATTCTATTTCAAAATCTATGTTTTAAGAAAATAATTTGAAGTTTCCAATTTAAACTTATTGACTTTTTTTCAGAATTTATTTAAATATATCCTTTTTTAAGCTTAGAATTTTCACTCGTTTGTCGAAATTTTGTTTTTAAAAGTCCAAATTTTAACAAACTCTTTAAATAACATAAAATGTTGAAATTTTAGTCGAAGTTTACAATTTTTCTCAATTTTGGTGGAACAGACTGGTCCTTGGTTATCTTCAAAAATTGAAATACAAAAATTGTCCCCTGAAACCAAGAAAGATTAAAAAACACAACAAAGGTTGCTCTAAGGCGTTTCGATAGCCAAGCTATTATCTTCAGAGAGATACTGACTGAAACGAAGAAAGATTAAAAAAACACAACAAAGGTTACTCCAACGTGTTTCGACAGCCAAGCTCATCTTCAAATGATAGTTAGTTAGAGCAACCTTTGATGTGTTTCTTAATCTTTCTTGGTTTCAGGGGACAATTTTGGTATTTCAATTTTTCTCAAACTCTCGACTTCATAATCTCAGCATTTTGAACTTGTTTCTTAGAATTTCGATTTTAGTCTCAAAATTTTCACTTTATTCTCTATATTTTGTTTCTCAAGTCGAAATTAAAAAATAGTTTGTATTTTTTTGAAAAATTTAAAAAGTTTCTAAACAAAATTCCGATTTTTAGAAATTTTGACTATCTTTTTGAAATTTTAATTTGTAATTTTCAACTCCAAATTTTCACTTCTTTCACAAAATTTTGGTCTTAAAGTTGAACAGTCGAATAAGTCTTAAAATAGTTGAATAGTTGAAATAATTAAACCAGTTGTTTACTGAAATTTCGACTTAAATAACGAAATTTCAATTGTAATGCCTAAAATTAAGAAAAAAAAGCAATCACAAATGAAAATTTGAAACTCTGTAAATTTCGAAAAAGTTTCCAATTACAAGAAATGTGACAGTTTTTGAATTATTTTATAAATCTTGATATTTCACCTTTTTCCAATTTTCAAGTTTAATCCTTAAAATTAAATCTTAAGCTTTCACCTTACTCTCAAATTCCGTATTTAATTAAAAAATAAATACTTTTCTGTAACTCTGGAATAACAAAATTAGAATTGAGTTCTGAAAAAAAGTCTACAACTTTTTACGGACAAAATTTCGAATTTAAACTTGCGATTTTGTTTAAAATAATTAAAAATTTGGATAAAATGGAAATTAGTAGATACAAAGTCGAGAATGTTCAAAAAATCTTCTCGGAATTTAAAAAAAAGGTCGATATAGAAAAAAAATTGGGCAAGTAAAACTCAATTTCACAAATAGAAGAAAAAGTCCCTTTTAGGAAAATTAAGAAAAACTTTCGTTTTTATTTGTTAAAAGTTCAACAATCTAAATATCAAAAAAAAAATTAAAACTTTCAAAAAATATTTGTCAATTCTGGTTTAATTGTTTATCTAAGCGCGACAAAAAAAATACTAATTTAAGAAACAGGTCAAAATCTCCACTTGCAAGTTTACAAACAAATATGAATACTAAACCAACTGCTATCAGCAACATGCACACTTCCTGAAGGTATCCAAATGAATCGAGTTACACAGTATCATATATCAGTAAAGTAACGATTTGAAAGATTGCGAATTCGAACGACGTAAACCGAACTTCTTACTCAATTCCCCCCCGAAACCCCTCCCGACTCTGTTCACCTAACACCCCACAACATGGCTTTTAAATCCGAGAGCCAAATCCTACTTAGCGATTTACCAGACCCCCGCCTTAAGTGGTACGAGACGATGTTTAGTGGTAAAATACAACGTTTATTGGTAAAATACGACGTTTACCGAAAAAATACGATTAACAATGAAATAAGATATTCAGAAGTAAAATATGACCTTTAGTACAACAGATGACGTTGGGCGACAAAAGACGATGTTTTGTGGTAAAAAAATACATTTAGCTACTTTTACATCTAAACGTCTTCTCTCATGAAGAATAATTTAGTGATAAAGGACGCTACCTGCTAAAATACAAAGACCAAAAGACGATCTTTAGTGTTTAAAGGCTTTTACTGCTAAATGTCTTCTATCATAAGAAAAAACGTCTAGTGACAAAGATCAATTAGTCCGAGACGATCTTTAGCGGTGAAACAGGACGTTTAGTGGTACAAGACGATGTCAAACCAAACATTGGCGGTGACGTTTTGATCGTTAAACATCATCATTTACTGCTTCTTCACCATAAAAGACGATCTTTAAGGATAAAAGAAGATGTTTAGCCCTAAAAGAGGCCCTTTTAGTACAAGACCTCGTTTAACAGTAAAAGACGACGTTGGTCGAAAAAAGATGATTAGCTCTGTGATGACGTTAAGTGAAAATGATGATGTTCAGCAATAAAACATGTTTGTTTTAGAAATGTCAATGACTATAAGTTGTAAAAGATGACCTTTAGGTTGTTAAACGTTCTCTTTTACCGATAGAACTAATAGGCGGCATTTAGCGATAAAAAAGAACGTTTTGCTGTAAAAGATTACCTTTGGTGCTACAAATCGCCATTTATAGTAAAAATCGACGTTTTATTTTTCAACGTTAAGCAGTAAAAGACAACGTTTAGCGGTAAAAGACAGCGCTTGGCGAAAACGAAGACGTTCCGCCATAAAAGACGATCGAATGCCGTTTGGATTGTTAAACGTCCTCTTTTAGGGTTAAATGTCCATTACCGAAATTAAGAGTTCAAAATTGAAATTTTCTTTAAAAATCGATATAGCTTAAGTAAAAATGTTACCGCTAAACTTCTTCCTTTATTGCTAAATGTCGTGCGTTACTGTGCGTTAGGTAAAAGGAAATGTTTAGTGGTAAAGGACTACGTTTAGCGGTAATGGAAGACGTTTAGTGGTAAAAGAGGAAATCTAGTGGTAAAATAAGAAGTTTAGTGGTAAAAGTAGACGTTTTCCATTAAAAGACCACGTTTGGAAGTAAAAGTCGAGCTTTAGAGGTAAAAGATTACGTTTGGAGGTAAAAGACAACGTTTAGCGATAAAAGACGACGTTTAGCGATAAAAGACGACGTTTAGCGATAAAAGCCGACGTTTAGCGATAAAAGACGACATTTAGCGATAAAAAACGAGTTTAACGATAAAAAACGAAGTTAAGTCTAAAAGGGTAGGTAAACTTACCCGCATACTTGGAAGAGCCCGATAGAGTAGGTGAGTTCAAGGCCAGTTGGGATGGGCTTTGAAGGGGGGCGTAAGGATGTGAACTGGTTGGGGTAGAAGCGTTGGATTGGGTGGGACTCTGAACAAAACTCAATCCCAATAAATCGCTGCTTGGTTTCCCCAACTGTTGGGAAACAGATTGAGATCTCTTCATTGCCAAATCGTTGTTATCCAAATTGGATCCACGTCTTCCATATGAACTACCTACTGGTGAGAGGTATAAATTTTCTACTGTAGCCCTCAATTCATCCACTGAAGCGGACATCGGGGCTGAACCGTTATTTAAAGGTTTTATTTCTACGTGAATTTTTCTTTCACGTTCGTCATCAGAGTCAGAATCAGAGGTGGAATAAAAGCTTCCTTTCTCAGTGTTCCAGTTATGGGTTACATTAGGCCTAATGCTGTAACCTTCTTCATCTAGCTCGGGACCAGAAGCAGGTTGTGTCGCCACCGGCTGCGCTTCTTCCTTCTCCTCCCTACAATATAACGTTAACAAGATAAGAATAAATAAGGCGCAAAAGCTGCCAACGCACATATCAGATTTATCTTCTTTATTACTATGATTATCCAAATTATCCTTTTTCTTTTTTAACTTCTTCTGTTTCGCTTTATCCCTTCTACTCCTCAGGAACCCTAAAATCCGTTCATGAAAAATAATTAAAGGTATGGGGGGTACACAAGAGGAATATCTACTGGTTTAAAAGCTGGAATTAGTTAAAAAATGCGTGTTAAGTCAGATCTAAGACCCACTAAAATTGTCATAGAAGGCGGAAGCAAATGCAAAAGCTTCTGCCAACACAGCCGGGTGATGACTTGAAAAAAGCGTGCAGTTTCAGGGTACGTAAAAAAAAAGCGAACACAAGCATGAGACAAGTGGCGGTCAGCTCGAGCCGAAGACATCATGCAGTAACAGCGGATAGATAGTAAGATAACAGATAACAGACAGAGGAAAAAGCCGAATTACATTTGGATCCTCTGTTGGGGTTTCGAGCCAATTGTTGATCCGCTTCGGGTGACGTGGGACTCGACGGAGCACTGCATGGCCCAGCTCGGCTTTCGCGCGACCCTGCAAACAATGCGCCCCCCTGGTTAGATGAGTGCCCAAGCCGTAGCGCGACATTGACCGAAAAATACGAGGTAGACGAAATGTACCACAAAAATCCAGATTCGGTTGACTTAATATCTTAGCTTGAAATAAACTGCAGGGCAATCGAGCGACATAACTTTTTGAAATTCGACGATTTCAGAGTTCGGGGCTTTTAAACCGTGTAACTCATTTTATTTCAATAAAAATTAAACTTCTTGCATTGCAAAAGCTTCTTAAAAGCCAAAGATTAAATTTGCAGATATTCAATGCACTGGTCCAATTTAAATAAATATTTTTACGTTGTCTATTATTGATTTGTTATTGCTGTCCCACCACAAACCGTCACAATTTTCACCAATCTACATTACTTGATATTTGGGATTTTCAAAATTTCAGCTTTTTCAACATTTCGACTTCTCTCGGAATGTTGACCTTTTGAGAATTTGGACTTTTTCTAAATTGGACTTTTTTAAAATTCATAACTATTAAACTTTATTAACGATTAAAACAGATATTAAAAACTCCGCGACGTTTCAATAAATATTTGCTATGACCGAACCTGGTTTTGCTCTTCAGCGTCATCGGCGGTTATCGTTAATAAAAAATACCTGTATTTCCTGTATTTCAATTTTTGAAGATAACCAAGGACCAGTCCGTTCCACGAAAAAAAAATTATGAATATTAAAGAATTCCACAAAGTAAGGGTTAAAAATGTCAATTCTTTATCAAAATTTTAACCTTTTTTGGAAATGCTGACTTTTTTAAAAATTTCGGATTTCAAAATTTTCAGTTTTTCGAAACTGGCTTTCCTTAATTTCCGCTTTTTCTCAAAATTTTGACTTATTTTAAAAATTCTGAATTAAATTTCGATTTTTTTCGAAATATTGAAAATTCTGACTTAAATTTCGATTTTTTGAAAATTTTCACTTCTCAAAATTACGATTTTTGTAATTTCTTTGAATATTTCCTTTTTGAATAATTTTCTCAGAATATTTAAAAATCTCACCGAAAATTTCCACTTTTTTAATTATTTTGAAAATTTTAACTTTTTCTGAAAATTTCGAATCTTTCAAAATTCAGTTTTTTTTCCAAAATTTTGATTTTTAAACAATGTCGCTTGTTTTTTTTTAGAACTTCCGTTTTCCTTGAAATTTTAGAATTTTTTGCGAATTTGGAATATTCTGAAAATTTGAATTCTATTCTTCAAAATATTGAATTTGATAATTTCTATCTTCATTCATGATTTCCACTTCTTTTTGGAAAATGTCAACTATTTGTTGTTCGTTAACTTTTTCTCATTTTCATACTTTACTGAAAATATCAACTTCTTTGAAAAATTCTACTTTTTTCAATTTTATTCAGAATGTTTACTTTTTCGAAAATTGTAACCTTTAAAAGTCTTTGTGTGAAAATTTCGGATGTTCTCGACTTTGAAATTTTTTGGAAATTTTGACTTTTTTGAAAATTTAGGATTTAAAAATTTTCAGGTTTTCAAAATTGGCTTTCCTTAATTTCAGGTTATTTTCAAAATTTTGACTTATTTTGAAAACTCTGAATTAAATTTCGATTTTGTTCAAAATATGGAAAATTCTAAGATTTCGATTTTTTTTAAAATTTTCACTTCTCAAAATTAAGATTTTTTGTAATTTCTTTGAATAGTTTCTTGTTGAATAATTTTTTCTGAATATTTCAAAATTTCACTAAAAATTTCCACTTTTTTAATTATTTGAAAATTTTGACTTTCTCTGAAAATTTCTAATCTTTCAATATTCAATATTTTCTAAAATTTTGATTTTTACAAAATTTCCCTTGTTTTTTTCTCAGAACTTCCGCCGTTCTCGAAGTTTTAGAGTTTTTTGCGAATTTCGAATAATCTGAAAATGTGAATTCTATTCTTCAAAATATCGAATTTGATAATTTCAACCTCCAATCATGATTTCCACTTCGTTTTGGAAAATGTCAACCATTTTTCAAATTGTTGACTTTTTCTCATTTTTACATTTTACTGAAAAAGTCAACTTTTTTGAAAAATTCTTTTTTTTTTTGAATTTTATTCAGAACGTTTACTTGTGGCGAAAATTGTGACTTTTAAGTCTTTCATTGAAAATTTCGGCTGTTCTCGACTTTAACATTTTGATCTTTATTCACAGTTGGCGCTTTTTTCTAAATTCACTTTTTTGAAAATTTCGACTCCAAAAATTTCTAAATTTTTCAAAAAAATTGACTTTAAAAAATTGATTTTTTAAGAATTTTCGTTTTCCTCGAAATTTTTAGTATTTCTCGTAAATTTTGAAAATTTTAATTTTTAAGAATTTAAATCTTTCAAAACCTTAGACTTTTCTCAGGTTTAGGATTGTTGTTTTGAAAGTTACGACTTTTGCTCGAATTTAGTCCTTTCCTCGAAATTTTGATTTTTTTTTTTTGAATATTGACTATTACAGGAAAATTCTGAATGTAATATAACATAGAATCGACTTTTTATAACATTTTTTGAAAATTTGACAATTTTTCATAAATTTCACTTCTTTTCGTAGTTTATCTACTTTTTTGAAAATTTCAATTTCTTTGAAAATCGAGCTTTTCTTAAAGTTCGCGGACTCATTAAAATGTTTGAGAAAATGCACATTTTTAAAATTTTAAATCTCTGAAGTTTTCCCTTTTTCAGGATCTAAACTTTTTAACAATTTCGATTTATTCTAGAATTTCCCCTTTTTCTCAAAATGGTTACTTTCTTGTTTGAACTTTTCTATTTTTTCTTGTAAATTTCTGAAGTCTAATTCAAAAAGCGGCTGAAACTTTCCACCGTTTTCAAAACTTATGACTTTTTTTTTGAAAATTCCAACCAGTTTTCAAAATTTTTACCTATTTTCGATGTTTTGACTTTTTTTTTTCTTCAATATGTCGGTCGAAAATATCCCAGTATTTAAACTTTAAAAGTTTCGATTTTTTCCAGAATGTTGTCTTTTTTTCAAAATGCTTTTTTTTGAACTTTTCTATTTTTTCTTGTGAATTTCTGAAGTCTAATTCAAAGAGTGGCTGAAACTTTCCACGGTTTTCAAAAGTTTTGACTTTTTTTTTTTAAATTCCAACCAGTTTTCAAAATTTTTAACCATTTTCGATGTTTTGACTTTATTTTTTCTTTAAAATGTCGGTCGAAAATATCCACCTTTTTCATAATCTTCAATTTTTTTTGTTTGACCATTTTTAAAAATGTTTACATTTTCTCAAAGTTTCGACTTTTTTTAACCCTATCTTCGTCTTTCAACTGAATTTCGACTTTAGGTAAATTGTCTTTATTAAGAAATTATAATTTTTTTTAATTTCCCGTTTCGAAAATTTCGATATACTTTAAAAATTTCGGCATTTTTGAAAATTCCAATCATTTTTTAATTTTTTTACTTTTTCTCGCAGGTTTGACTTTTTTGACTTGTGTTATTTTCTTAACTAATTATCAATTTTTATGTTTTTAAAAAAATATAAAAATTAATTTTTAAAAAAAAATTAAAAAAAAACAACGCCGAAAAGTCTAAATATTTACAAAAATACGGAAATTTTTAAAAGAGTATACACATTTTTTCAAAAAAGTCAATACTTAAAAATAAAATAAGGTCGAGATTACAAGAAAAAATCTAAATTTTGGAATACATTCAAAATTTGGAAGACTTTTTTGAAAAAATGATTTTTATTCAAAATTTTAACATTTTCTAAATGTGTAATTCGAAAACTGAAAAATGACGAAATTTTAAAATATTTCGTGTTTTCAAAATTTTAAAACTTTGAACTTTTTTTTGATAATATCGCCAGAGAGAGAAAATTTCGCAATTTTTTAAAACTTAAAATTGCATAATTACATAAAATTAGACTTGAAAAGTTTTGATTTTTTTTGAAATCTAGACGCGTTTTCAAAATTTTGACTTTTTTGAAAATTTTGATTTTTTTCGAAACTTTTTAAAAAACAAAATTTTGTAAACATGTAATTCTAAGATTTTGCAAAAAAGCGAAATATTCAAAAAATTACGAGTTTTTCAAACTTTCACAAATTTGAAATTTTTTAAGAAATTCGCCATTTTTTAAAACATAAAATTACATTTTAAACATTTTAAAAATTTAGAATTTTTTGAAAATTTTTCGAAATTTTAAAATTTTCTCAACATGCAAATCTAAAATTTTGAAAAATGACGAAATTAAAAAAAAATCAGAGTTTTTCAAAATTTCAACAATTTAAACTTTTCTTGAAAATTACATTTCAAAAGAGAGAGACAGAGTTTTTCAAGATTTCCAACTTCTTACAAATTTGAAATTTTTAAAAAATTTCGCGATTTTTCAAAACTTAAAATTACATAATTACATAAAATTCGACTTGAAAAGTTCTGATTTTTTTTGAAATCTAGACGCGTTTTCAAAATTTTGACTTTTTTGAAAATTTTGATTTTTTTTCGAAACTTTTTAAAAAACAAAATTTTGTAAATATGTACTTCTAAGATGTTGCAAAAAAGCGAAATATTCAAAAAATTACGAGTTTTTCAAACTTTCACAAATTTGAAATTTTTTAAGACATTCGCCATTTTTTAAAACTTAAAATTACATTTAAGTCTTTTAAAAAATTTAGAATTTTTGAAAATTTTTCGAAATTTCAAAATTTTCTCAACATGTAAATCTAAAATTTTGAAAAATGACGAAATTTAAGTTTTTTAAAATTTCAACAATTTAAACTTTTCTTGAAAATTAGGCTTCAAAAGACATAGTTTTTTAAGATTTCCAACTTCTTACAAATTTAAATTTTTTTTAAAATTTTGCGATTTTTTAAAACTTAAAATTACATAATTACATAAAATTAGACTTCAAAAATTAAAAAATGATCGAAACTTTGCAAAAAAGTCGAAATTTTGAAAAATAGTTGACATTTAAATAAAAATTAGTCGAGAATATTAAGAACCGAAATTTTCAATAAAAAAATTATAATTTTCCAAAAAAAATTATAAACAAAGACGAAATTTAAAAAGTCAAATGTCCGGTTTTGAAAAAATTTACATTTCCAGAAAAAGAAAGAATTTTCAAAGGTAAAACTTAAAAAAATTGTAATAATTAATTTTCAAAAAAAATTACAAAAAACAGAACACCGAAAATTCTAAATATTTACAAAAAAACGAAAATACGAACATTTTTAAAAAAGTGTACACAATTTTTCAGAAAAGTCAATACTTAAAAATAAAATAGGGTCGAAATTACAAGAAAAAAAGCTAAATTTTGGAATACAGTCGAAATTTGGAAAAAATCCAACGTCTCGCAAAACGTGACATTATCAAAAATGTTCATTGTCCAGTTTTCAAAGAAATCTAAAATTTTCGAAAAGTAACGTTTTGAAAATGTCGAAATTTTCAGTCGAAATCTTAAAAATTTTAAAACGCTAAACATTGTCGTAGCACCCCCATTAGTTTTGGCTACGAGCCGCCACTGAAGGCGTGGTTAAATTCACGATATATTTTTAATCGAACCGGAACAATTCTCCTTCTGCATTCGAATATTTTAATGACATAAAAATATTTCTGTGGTTACAGGGTAAACGGACTTAAGTTATAATTTATCTGTTTGAGATATTGACAAAAGAAAATTTGCTGGTAGTTTAATAAATAATAAAAACTTAAGAATTTCATAGACAGAACATTTAAAATGTCTCGTTCTCCCAGACTTGAAGTGTAACATGCAACAGTGGCATAAGTTCATTTTCTCAAAAAGTTGACTGAAGCAGTTTTACCCTGAAACCACAGATTTGTTTTTTAATTTTAAACAGAAAATGACGTAGTCAAGCCCACGTTTCCATTTTATGAGCCTAAAAGCTCTTTGCGTCCTAATTCCTTGCTGCAGTTTATCCCAAACAAAACTATCTAGAATTTTGAAATGAATTATTTCACGCGCGTAATTCTTTTTTTCATTTCGATGTACGTCGCGCTGCGTTATGCCGCAAAAAACTTGCACGTACCCTGTTGGGAGTTGGACATGAAGAGATTTAAAAGGGATGTAGTACGACGGGAAGTTTTGGCATGTGTTGGCACGTTCTGGTCTGTATTGCCATTACCTTCTCGCTTTGTCGGTTTAGCATTTTCCATTTCTTGCGTGGGAGAAACAACAGCATCCTCAATCTCCAGAACACCTAAAAAATCACTCAATCATCCAACCACTTTCCCCATTTAGTCAAAACGGATTAGCCTGCAGCTTCGTCACGTAATTACGAGTTACGGTAATTAACGTAGACAATTTATAGTACAATTAAGCAAAATTGTTAATTTAATCCATCTCCGGATAAAATCAGATTTAACAGAGCGATCACTTTTAGGTGTTTAATTTTAGATTAGAAATTAATCCACAATGATATGTAATAAAAAAAAACAAACTTAGGTTAGCGTCTAAAACGTTAAATAAATTATTTTTAGGCGTTAAGTCAATTTCCGGTATTACTCGCTTAAATTTTTGTTAAAAATAGTTTTAATATTTGAAAGTAAATTTTTCCATCAATACGCCTACGAAGATAATCGTCTGTGAAATTAAATACGGTCGATTTTAGCACATCGGAAATTAAATGGAATTGAACGAGAGATAATAGGGAAGGTCAATGCCATACAATCATTCCAGTCGATTCTAAATATCCTTTCCCTGATAAGATTTCACTACAACAAAATAATAACGCAACACTTACCAGGTCTTTCCAATCCTGTCGACTTGCTCAGTACGAACTGCTCCAGGAGATCATCCACTGTCAAGTCCAGACACTGTTGCCTGAACTCCTTGTGCACCTTACCCATCTCTTCGTGAGTCCAATCCACTACTTCGGCGTAAGAATTTAAAAACTCCTTCATAGTCGTCAGATGCGCTACCTCCAGTTTTTGGAAATTTTTACACGTTACGCACATTTTTTCCTCGAATTCTTCTTTGGTGGTACTATATTTTTCTAAAAAAATCTTGTACTCCTCATGCGTCTTCTTCACTTTGATTTCCGCCTTTTCAACTTCTTTAGCTGAAGCGTTCTCTTTCTTTAATTTATCTAATTCTAAAGCGCGTTGACTATACAGCTCCTTTGATTTTTGTACAGATAAAGTTATATTTTGCATAGCTTGTACTTTCCTCAACGTCCCCTCTTCCTCTTCTTTGACCTTCAGCAGGAACACATTTTTAAGCACGTAATAAAATTAAATTTAATTAACATTGCGCAAATTTTACTACCTAAACACCAAGCACTTACTGCTTTATGCTTCTTTTGCAACTCATCGGCGTATTTGGTCACCTCTTTAACCAAATCCGAAACCTTCTGCACCATTTGCATGTGCAGCGCTGACAGTTTCTCGGCGGAATTTTTGAGTACTTGCCATATTGGAGCAAACGTCCCATTAGTGCAACAACTACCAGCCTTATTAGCTAATTTACTAAGTAATTTTGAGTTATTCTCTTCAATATTTGATCTAAAAAAAATATCAGAATATAATAGACGCGACCAAAGAGCTGACCCAAGGGGTACCTCTCGCGCAAAAAATCGGCAAATTCCTTGCTTGCCACGAGCCCATATTTCATGTTATGGTAAAGCACATCGAAACCGTTGTTTTTCTCGCCCTGGAAATACACCAGATTCAGATTTTGACTACAAGTTGATTCGATTTAGATTTTCTGGATTAGATCATCCTTTTTGATATTATTTACTTAAGAAAATGTCGACATTTTTCGAATTTTTGACTTTGAAATTTTAACCGCTTTTTTCAAAAATTTTGATTTTTTAAAAATTACGATTTTATTTAAAACTTTGTTTTTCAAAATTTGGCATTCCAGAAAAATTTGAATTTTTTTAAAATTCCGTTGTTTTTCAAAATTTTTAAATAATGCATATAGAAAATTACGCATTTTTATATTTTATTATACATTTGGAGGATTTGAAAATCTTGCTTTTATTTGAAAATTTCACCTTTTTTTGAATAACTTCAAAAATGAAAACTTTTTTTGAAATCTAGACATTTTTTCAAGTGCGACTTTTTTGAAAAAATTATTTTTTTTCGAAATTTTATAATTTTCTAAATGTGTAATTCGAAAACTGCAAAATGACGAAATTTTAAAATATTTCGTGTTTTCAAAATTTTAAAATGTTGAACTTTTTTTGATAATTTCGCCAATTTTAAAAATTGCATATTTAGAAAATTTTGTTTTTTAAAAAATTTCGAATGTTTTTAAAAAGCTACATATTTTTGAAATTTTTTGAAAATTTTTCGAAATTTCAAAATTTTCTCAACATGTAAATCTAAAATTTTGAAAAATGACGAAATTTAAAAAAAATTAGAGTTTTTCAAAATTTCAACAGTTTGAGCTTTTCTTGAAAATTAGACTTCAAAAGAGTTTTTTAAGGTTTCCAATTTCTTACCAAATTTGAAATTTTTTTAAAATTTCGCTATTTCTTAAAACTTATAATTACATAATTACATAAAATTAAGACTTCAAAAGTTTTGATTTTTTTGAAATCTAGACGCGTTTTCAAAATGTTGGCTTTTATTGAAAATTTTGATTTTTTTTTTAAACATTTTAAAAAGCAAAATTTTGTAAATATGTAATTCTAAGATTTTGAACAAAAGCGAAATTTTCAAAAAATTACGAGTTTTTCAAACTTTCACAAATTTGAAATTTTTTAAGAAATTCGCCATTTTTTAAAACTTAAAATTACATATTAGTCTTTAAAAAAATTTTGAATTTTTTGAAAATTTTTCGAAATTTCAAAATGTTCTCAACATGTAAATCTAAAATTTTGAAAAATGACGAAATTTAAAAAAAATTAAGAGTTTTTCAAAATTTCAACAATTTAAACTTTTCTTGAAAATTAGGCTTCAAAAGCGAGTTTTTCAAGATTTCAAAATTTTTACAAATTTGCAATTTTTAAAAAATTTCGCGAATTTTTAAAACTTAAAATTATAATAATTACATATAACAAGACTTCAAAAGTTTAGTTTTTTTTTAAAATCTAGACGCGTTTTCATAATTTTGACTTTTTTCGAAGATTTTGATTTTTTTTCGAAATTTTTTAAAAACAAAATTTTGTAAATATGTAATTCTAAAATTTTGCAAAAGAGTAAAATATTCAAAAAATGACGAGTTTTTAAAACTTTTCACAAATTTGAAGTTTTTTAAAAATTCGCCATTTTTTTGAAAATACCACTTTTTTAAATTTTTTTTTAAATTGTGCTTTTTTTAAAATTTCGCCTTTTAAGTTAGAACTTCAAAAATTTCGAATTTTTTTGAAACCTATACATTTTTTTTAAAATTACGACTTTTTTAAACCGATTTTTGGGAAATATTTTAAATCAAATTTTCTAAAAGTTTTGCTTTTTAAACACATTTGAAAGGTTTTTGAAAATTAGACATGTTTCAAATTTTCGACCTTTTTTTCAAAATCATCCTTTTTGAAATTAACATTTTCTTATGAAAATTTCATCATTTTCAATTTTTAATTTTTTGGAATTTCAGCCGTCTTTCTTCAAAACTTTAATTTTTTTGTTGAAAATTACGGTTTTATTTAAAACTTTCGGTCCATTTTTCAAAATTTTTGAATTTTTGTATACAGAAAATTACCCATTTTTATTTTTTATTACACATTTGGATGTAATTAAAAATCAATCATTTTTTTTTTAATTTCACCTTTTTTTGAAAATTAGTAAAACTTCGACAATTTCGGAATTTTTGAAAGTCCGACTTTTTTGAAATGTAGACATTTTTTCAAGTCCGATTTTTTTGAAATAACTGATTTTTTTCTAAATATGTAATTCTAAGACTTTGAAATATGACGACATTTTAAACTATTTCGAGCTTTCAAAATCTTTTTGAAAATTTTTTTAAAATTTTGTTCTTTTTGAAAATTTTTTAAAAATTTTGTTAATTTTAAAAATTAAATATTTAAAAAATTTTGTTTTTTAAGAAATTTTTAATTTCTTTGAAAACTGCACATTTTTCAATTCTTTCAAAATGTTTCGTTGTTTCAAAATTTTCTAAACATGTAAATTTAAAATTTTGAAAAATGACGAAATTTAAAAAAAATGCAGTTTTTAAAAATTTCAAATATTTGAACGTTTATTTGAAAATTTTGCCTCTTTAAAAAGCATACATTTTTTAAACTCCTTTAAAACTATGCTTTTTTTCAATATTTCGCCTTTTCTTGAAAATTAGACTCCAACAGTTTTGATTTTTTTTAAATCTAGACGCGTTTTCAAAATTTTGACTTTTATTGAAACCGCCTTTCTTCAAAACTTTAAGTTTGTTTTGAAAATTACTGTTTGATTTAAAAACTTCCGTTTTTCAAAATTTGACATTTTTGAAAAATTTGAAATTTTTATAAAATTCCGTCGTTTTTCAGAATTTTTGAATTTTGTATATAGAAAATTACGCATTTTTATTTTTTATTACACATTTGGAACTAATTAAAAATCAAGCATTTTTTTTCAAAATTTCGCCTGAAATCTAGACATTTTTCAAAGTCCGACTTTTTTCAAATTTCGACATTTTTTCAAGTCCGACCTTTTTGAAAAAAGTAATTTTTTTCTAAATTTTCTAAATATGCAATTCTAAAACTTTGAAAAATGATAAAATTTTAACCATTTCGAGTTTTTCAAAACCTTAAACATTTGAAAATTTTTTGAAAATTTTGTAATTTTTAAAAATTACATATTTAAAAATTTTGTTTTTTTAAAAAATGTCGAATTTATTTAAAAACTAGACATTTTTCAAATTCTTTCAAAATGTTTCGAAATTTCAAAATTTTCTAAACATGTAAATTTAAAATTTTGAAAAATGAAATTTTAAAAAAATTTAGTTTTTCAAAATTTCAAAAATTTGAACTTTTTTGAAAATTTGGCCTTTTTAAAAAGCACACATTTTTTTAAATTCCTTTAAAATTATGCTTTTTTTTTCAACATTTCACCTTTTCTTGAAAAGTAACTTCCAAAGTTTTGATTTTTTTGAAATCTAGACGCGTTTTCAAAATTTTGCCTTTTGAAAATTTTGATTTTATTTCGAAACTTTTTAAAAAACAAAATTTTGTAAATATGTAATTCTAAGATTTTGAAAAAAGCGAAACTTTTAAAAAATTACGACTTTTTCAGACTTTTCACAAATTTGAAATTTTTATAAAAATACGCCATTTCTTAAAACTTAAAATTACATATTTTGTCTTTAAAAAAATTTAGAATTTTTTTAACAACACATTTTTAAAATTTTTGTTTTTTTTTGAAAACCCTGTTTTTTTTTTAAATTTTACCTTATAAGTTAGGATCAAAGTCGTAATTTTGAATAAATATCTAGATTTCAAAAATTTCGATATTTTGAAATCTACATATTTATTCAAAATTACGATTTTTTTTACACTGATATATTTTTTGAAATTTTTTCAATAATTTTTTCCAAACATTTTGCTTTTTTAAAAACATTTCGAAGGTTTTTGAAAATTATACATTTTTAAAACTTCTAATTTTTGAAAATCATGGCATTTTTGAATTTTTTCGAACATTTTAAAATTCAGACGTTTAAAATTTTGATTATTTTGGAAAATTTTTAAAATACTTAATTTTTTAAATCTGTAATTCTAAAACTTTTAAAAAAATGGCGAAATTTTCAAAAAATTCAGGTTTTTTTTTAAATTTTCAATTTTTTCAAATATCGACATTTTTTGAAATCTTTTTTTTGAAATTTTCATTTTATAAGAAAATTTCAACATTGTTCTAATTTTTCACTTTTTAAAATTTCGGACTTCTGGCGAAAACTTCAAAGAATTCAGTTTTTCAAACAATTTCAAAATTTTTCAAAATTTTAAAATTTTTCATTCTTCAATATTTAAAATTATTACATATTCTGGGTTTTCAAAATAGACACTTACTTTTTCAAATTATGTTTTCTAAAACTTTGTTTTTTTAAAAAATTTCGAGTTTTTTGAAAATTACACATTTTTAAAATTTTTAAAAATTATGGCTTCTTTTGAAAATCATCAAGACTTAAAAAATTTCGATTTTTTTTTAATCTGGAAGTTTCTTCAAAATTTCGACCTTTTTTTTGAAAATTTTATTTTCTTTTTTTCGAAATATTTTATAAAACACAGTTTTTTAGATATGTAATTATGAAACCTTAAAGAATGGCGAAATTTTCAAAAAATTCAGCCATTTTCAAAATTTCATTTTTTTTTAAATGACACTTAAAATTTTTTGACTTTCTGAAAATCATTTTCTTGAAAACTTCGCCTTTTTTCGAAAAATTGTAGGACTTCAAAAATTTCGATTTTCTTTGATATCCAGACCTTTTTTCAGAACTTCGACTTTTTGAAAATTTTAAATTTTTTTCAAAATACTTTATAAAACAAAATATTTTAAATATGTAATTCTAGAATTTTAAAAAAATGTTAGAATTACTTACATTTTGTAAAATTTTGTTTTTAAAAAAAATCGAATTTTTTTGAAAATGACAATTTACAAATTTTCGATTTTTTAAAAATCATTGTTTTTCATTTTCGCCTTTTTTGAAAAATTGTAGGACTTAAAAATTTTTATGTTTTTTATATCCAGAAGTTTTTTCAAAATTTCGACTTTTTGAAAATTTAAAATTTTTGTCAAAATACTTTATAAAACAAAATATTTTAAATATGTAATTCTAGAACTTCAAAAAAATGTCAGAATTATATACATTTTGTAAAATTTTGTTTTTAAAAAAATTTCGAATTTTTTCCAAAATGACATTTTACAAATTTTCGATTTTTTAAAAATCATTTTATTTGACCTATTTTGAAAAATTGTAGGACTTAAAAAATTTCGATTTTTTGTTGATATCTAGACGTTTTCTCAAAATTTCGACTTTTTGAAAATATTAAATTTTTTTCAAAATACTTTATAAAACAAAATATTTTAAATATATAATTCTAGAATTTCAAAAAAATGTTAGAATTATATACATTTTGTGAAATTTTGTTTTTAAAAAAATTTCGAAACGTTTTTGAAAATTTTCGATCTTTTAAAAATCATTTTTTTATTTCGCCTTTTTTGAAAAATTGTAGGACATCAAAAATTTCGATTCTTTTGAAATCCAGACGTTTTTTCAAAACTCGACTCTTTGAAAACTTGAATTTTTTAAAAAACAAAATTTTCTAAAATGTAGGTAATTCTAAAATTTTGAAAAATGACAAAATTCAAAAATTTTACATTCTTTGAAAATTTCGCCATTTTTTCACAATTTCAGAATTACATATTTTGAAATTTTGTTTTTTAAAAGATAGTAATAATAATTTAATATAGCCAGAAAACTACTCATTCATGTAGAACCTGGCCTTTTCCTTCTTTTCTTTTTTTATACAACTAAACATGAGTAAAAAATTTAACTTTCTGCAATTTCTGAACAAATTCTCCGACTAAAATGCAAATAAGATTGAAAAACAGTGAATAGATCTGACTTTTAAAGCCACAACAAATGTGATTCATTCTTTTCGTTAGAACAAATTTGTTATTCCTACAAAATTGAATGACTATTAATTTATACGTCTGCGGACTGTTCCAGTTTCATTTATGGCGTCCATTGACCCCCCGTAGCCGTAAATGATGTCTATGAATTGCGTAGGTGACATATGTCATCAACTTTCCAAGTTGTTTAGTACCGCGGGAAATTTAAATACATCTTAATAATTTTAGACCACAAAGCATGATATAATACAGAATAAATAATTTTTATTTAATTTAATTTATAAATATAACAAAGAATAAATAATATTTAATTTAGCTGGAACGTCTAAACCAATTAGTTTTATCAAGTTGGGTTTTAATTTTTTTTTTGTAACTCAGAATATAATAAAGAATACACAATTTTGAATTTAGATAGAACACTTAACCAAATTAACAGTTTTGTAAAGTTCCCTTCACATTTTTTTGCGACTAGTTCCGCCACTGCCTATTATGTCTATGGCCGATGTCACGTTAAAATTTAATCTGTGATTGGCATCACAGATAAGTTATGTCAACGTGGTTTAATTTGCTAAATTGCTCATTATAAATTAGATTAACCGAACAATTTAGCAAATCAGAATCAAACGACACAAGTTCAAACTTGTGCATCTTTCACGGAATGACATTGTTTAATTCCTTAATAAACAAGTTTCATTTTATTTGGATTTAGTATAATGTAATGTGTCATTTGGGGTTATAGCGTACATATTCGAAATAGTAATTATTAAGGTAACTATTTTATTTATAACGCATGAAACAACACGTGCCGTGATCTCCCGGTCATAAGTGCGTCATTTATCAATAATTTTTCATTATTTGAGGTTGGTAAACCCAATTTCCAACGCTCACTGCAAAATGTAAAAAACCACAGAAGACAAATAAAATGAAAGTTTAAAATGTCAGTTGTGCTTCCTGTGTAGGTAAAAGTGAATTATGGATATTCTCCAATAATAAGTCAATGATTTTTTTTATGTAGATGAGTGGTGGACGACGCAACGTTGTTAAAAATAAGTTAGATTATTTTTATTACTTTGTCATGTAAATTTGGTAGTAAATCTCTTCAGTATTTTAATGCTAAACAACATCACGACGTAAAAGGTCTAGGACTTGGAAGTGTAAATGTTTATACCAGTAAAATATCAGTTAATTAACTAGTTTTGTCATTAAACTGTTTAAACAAATTGGTTTAAATATGAATTCGTAGGTGATATTAAAAACATTGTACTGTATGCATAACGTTAAAAGAATAAGAAGGAAGTGGTTATAAAAATTAATTGAAGAGATAACTTTTCATTGAATAAAAAAAGTGTATGTATGTATGCATTTCAATTAAAAAAAAAAGAAAAAAATCACTTATCAGATACGAACATTTCTACATCTTGGCGAGATAATAAAGTAAAAACTGCTCCAGAAAAACAACCAAGTACGAATAGTTTACGTTACATAAAAATTTTCTAAGCGCCTAGTTAGATAACCACAAAATAACAAGAAAGAATATTTCGTTACAAGACTGATTGCCAGGAACTACGTGTTCTAGTGAAAATATTTGTCATACACACTAAACGTTTATCGCATTCTTTCAACAAAAGACGCTTTAAAACAGTTGAATATTTTCTGATGGTTTAAGTTTTTAATTAAGCTTGCAGGTGGCGCTAAACCTAATAAAGATCGTTTCTGGGCGATAAGTCAATAAAATATTCAAATAATTTTTCACAACTTAAACCTGAAATATCAACAAATTTCTAATTATAATGATATTTTTAATACATCCATTAATATTCTTGGATCTTTGAACCAGATTGTCCGTTTGTTATAAAACGGTCCAAAGTCGTTAAAAATACAAGTGGAGATGAATTCTTAACCAGACAATTTGATAACAACTCGAACTGAAACATAATATGCTAAAAAACATAAAATATCACTTGCTGATTAAAATTTGATAACATTGTTACATTTGTGATAATCTGTGATACCGCCTGTGAAATACGATTCTTGTAAATACAGCCCCAGTAAAATTATGACCGCAGAAGCCCAACAAAAACTAAAAACACTAGGTCGTACACAGAGATTTAAAAATCAGAACAGAGATCACTGTTAAAGGGATCTATCCAATCTCCCGCTTATTTATATTGATAAAATAAAAGCTGAACTTATTTCGTAGTTAAGGCTGAGAAATGTTAAGAATTCGGTGAAATCTATGACTGATGGCTTTCAATTTAACTTTTAAATTCCCCATACTGGCAATTGTTTCCCTAATTTACAAATTTAACCTACTTGGATCCGACGTCTCTTTGATCTGTGATAATAAATAAGGCCATGAATGTGTCCTGAACCCGTTCTTCCGTTGATATCAGGAAGGGCTAGTTTTAAATTTTTTTTACAGAGTTAATTGAACGTATAAATCGACTTAATCAAATTAACTTAATTCCTAAGTGCCTTACCCAGAAATAATCGTTGAAATCGACTGTCATCCTTACAAAATAACCATTTCAACTTACAATAATAAACAAATTAACCTTCACTCACAAATAATATAACAAAATGGGCAGGAGCTAAATAACGTAAACAAGTTTGTAAGGTTGGAAAATTGGGACACTTCGGTCGAACATTTGAAATTTTATGAGGTTGCCACTATTGTACGAACAAAACGGGACAATCGAACATAAACAGTATCATTAGATTGGCGAAATTAATTTGGCATTATTAACGGCAATTCGTGATCAACGATAAACGTCCACAACAATTACACTCGATTTTCTGTCACTGTCACAGGGGGCGGATCTTTTTCCATTTTATATCGCTTGTGTAATCAGCAGTGCGAGGGCGCCAGCATCATTCAGATTAGACGGGTTGCCTGCCTATCACCTCAGTAGGTTACGGACTCGGAGGCCACGGTGCCTTTCTGATTAAAATATAAAATAATGTCCTATCGGATAATGCAATAAAACCAACTGTAAATAGATTCACACGTCACTAATACGCACTTCATCTTGCAAAACGAGACACCGTCGCGTTAATTCCAGGAAGGAAGATTGGTATCATAAATTTTTAACCATGTGTTATTGATGTGGCTTTAAATGGTCAAGCTTTTAATTTGTGAAGCTTTGTTTCAAATAAGTTAATGTTTAATAAAAACGCTGTTGGATAATAATTTAAAAACTAGTCATTTTTCGAATGTCTGCTCTGCCATCTTTTAGGTGTTCTTTCACTTCATTCGCCTCATCTAGAATGGCGCGAAATTTGAATTAAAATGTTTGCGTATTGGTTATTTGCTTTGGATTTAGAAATGTCGTACAATTATACAATCGCATAATAGCATAGGATTAATGATGTAATTTGTACTTAAATTTATAATTATTGCGGATAATTGTTCTTTATGGAATTACACATCTAACATGAATCTATTTATTATGTGAGATATTGTAATACAATATAACTGGAATTGTGGTTACCTAATCCTTAGTTACATTGTTATGTGTTGGTAATAGTTCTAGATATAATATTGTTAAAATATTGACATCAAGTGTATACAAATTTCCAAACATTTTTATCACCAATATTAGCATTTTGAGGTGGTATTACCTTTAATAATGAAAAAATGTTATTCTGCTTCTTTTTTTCCTGTAGTGTTCTAGGACGTAACAAATATATTAGCCAGCTGGGGATACTGTGAGGCAATTGCCCAGCACCTCTGATTTACGACCCATGTATTTTAATTTTGACCAATTTTATCAAAATTATATTCAAATGTGAATATTAAACTGTCACAGCATTGAACTTTATTCTTATTAAAAGATGCCATTCCTATTTCACCATGTTCCACCCATATATGTAATACTTCTATATGGCGTGTTTTGTACCTTCGATTGTGTTCAAAAAGCGCGATGGATATATATATATTTGTCTTTTTGGAGGACATAATTTAACCAATCCCGCTTCTCGTCAGTTATCTTTGTTGTCATTCATTTATTAGTGTTCCCGCCCATCTTGTCAACTGTTTCCGCTATAAACGCTTGTCCTCCAAAGAGTACGACATATACTTTCATCTCACCTTTTTGACAACGCATTTTGTAGTGGCGATTATACACAACACGCCATATAGAAGTATTACATCAGTGGCGGCTGGTCTTAAAGAGCGCAAGAGCGCGCGCTCCTCGTGAAATGATGGATCTATTCTTTTTTGTTTAATGTAAAAGATTTGGATTTATCACATTTTTAAATACAAAATAATGACACACTAATTAACTAACAATACTTGTGAATGACTTGGAATAAAATACACCTACGTTTGATTCCGTTATACATATTAAATATTACAAGGAAATTTAAATAAGTTGGTGCGCGCAGAAATATGCACCTAGCGAGGGTGGCGTGCGATGACTATCTACGATCTTCACTGGATGCGAAGAAATAAACTACAGTACACCACGTTAAAGCTAGCCCGGGGTACGCCGCTCCGCGCATGTGCGATATTGCTAAATGGTGAGTACGAGTCAGAGTTTGGAGTGTGTATTTACGTTTATGATGCTAAATGCGTAGGTCCCGGCTGATCTGATTGAGATTGTTAATTGTGGCGCTTCCAGGCCCAACTGCCAATAGTACCGCTATTCACAAAGAGATAGCAGTACCCAATCTAGGGTCTAATTATTCATTTATAGATTTGGATTTAAATAATTTTGATGAGAAATTAATGAAGACTTTATTTCTTTAAAAGATCGTAGAGCGGATTTTGTTTTAAAAAATATTTTTTTTTGTGTTTTTGTAGAGTTTAATTAGAACCTTGTAATAAAATATATTTTATTTTCAAATGCAGTTTTCATGAAATGGAAATTATAAGATAGTAATTAAATTTAATTCGTAAAAATACTATTAAATATCATACCTTTTGTGTCACTTTTGTTTCTCTTAAATTTAATATCTTGCTATGACACTGGATTCACCTAAACTCTTAACTACTAATATTTTTGCATCTGCGCACCCCCTGTCAAAAAGTCACCAGCCGCCACTGTATTACATATATGGTTCCACCATTCAAGAGAGTTTGGTGTAATCAGAAACTGTCTATGGTCTATGTTTGAACAATCTGTCAATAAATCATAGATATCCAAGCCACATAATTTCTTGATTTTTAGGAGTTAGTTGAAGTAGTGAATGCATAACGATGATTAAAAACATTAAAATAAGTATGTATAATGCTTTCAAATGAAAAGGTATAATAACGTGTTTTTGTTTGGTTTAATTTGGTTCTTTCAAGTTTAATGCGCTACTTGTTATTCAAATCAATTTAGAATCTAGCCCTAAAATCTGCACCCAGTAGTTCCAATGTTTATTTGATTTGAAATGTAGTGTTGGCACCTCCCTACTTAAAGAATAAATGACCATAGATCCTCAGCGTCTTAGGTGTTTTGTTTTTGTGTCAAATTGTGATTATCTGTCAAATTTGTTCGCCAAAAATGAAGACGTATTGCTTAAGAACTTTATGCATGCTTTTTGTTGTGACAAATTCATGTTTAGTAGTGTTTCGCTAAAAATGAGCTGCAAACTGCTTCAGATGGCAAGTAAGGTAAGATTTTTCCTTATTTTAAATCTACCGGTTTTAATACATAAGCATAAAGTGTCGTACATTTTCTGCACGGCGAGATGCTAGATTTTGATCATATATTCACCATCGAAGAGTCTTGTGTACGTACCTGGTTTATTTGTTATATGTAAATGGTAGGATATATTTTGAAAAAAGCAAAAGCATTATTGAGTCAGTATTTACTAAATCATACCCTAGTTCGCATAGCTCACGTGGTTAAATTGTATATATGTATCGGCTGTTCATTTGAAAAAGTCATCAAGAGTGTTAGAAGAGGACGTAGCGAAAAAGGCATGCGATTACTTATTGAGCGTTTTGGTTGATCTATCAAGTGTCACTTTGACGTCTTATTTTCGCAGAGGTTAGAATTTTCTAAGCAATAATCCTGTAGAAAGCCATTTTCTTTGACTAAATATTTTAATTAATGAGCTACACAAATAGTGGGTAGCATGATCTTAGGTGGCGAAAGTAGTGTAACTAAATAGTAATAAATACAAATAATCGTCTCCTCGTAAATATAATCACTCTATACTGAGTTGTTTCCCAATAGTTTTAAAATATTACGCTAAGGTGTTTTATATCAGTAATAAAAATTGTTTCCAGTGTTACTTACAAAGAATAAAACGCAATACATATCGTAAAACTTTATTATCTATAATATAAAATGTTAGCAAAACAGCATATATCAGTCAAATAGCTATTATAATCAGCATTAGCTACAGTGTTAGAGGACCTTTAAAGCCTAATTTAAAAAAAATCACATTTATTAAACTAGCGTCAATAGCATTAGCAAGTATATTTTCCAATATTTTTTGACCTAACAAATTGGACTTCGTTGATATTATAAAAGCCGTACTTGGGTCTCGAATTTTGATCTTATTTTAAAGGAAAAATGCAGTCTAAAACAATATATAACAAAAAGCAGAGATCTTACCATAAAATGGCCACATCATGTTCGCCGGTCGCTACATTTTCCATTCTCTATGTTCAACTTTAACCAAGTTTTAAATGCCCTTAAATTTTCAACAACAAAGCTTGTGATCATTTTCAAAATATAGCGACGGCTTACAGTTTATATTATACAATATCAACACGACAAATTATATAATTTACTTAAAATACAACAAAAAACAGTCTCATAATAACAACGTACGCTAAGCAATAATAATAATAAAAATAGTAGTACGTAAATACAATGTTAAAAAAGCCATGTTAACTGACATTTACTTGACTGTTGGCAAGAACCAAAATATCTTTCTTCTCCTTTGGAAAACGAAGTTCCCTTCCGGCTAGTCTAGCCGATTCAAGCTCCCTTTCAGCTTGATTCAGCTCTCGCCTTAAAGATCCTGGAGATTCCTGTTCCCTAGCAATCCAATCCAAAGCCATTTGCGACCGCATATCATCATCCAGAGCTCTGTTGGAATAATGCGCTACCACCTCCTGCCTACTGCACTGCCTCTCCCTCATCGCCTTCAAACTACCATTCCAGTGCAACAACTGAAACACAGTCATCAACTCTTGAAATTCCAACATCGTTCTTCCTTTGTTAGACTCCAACATAAACCTAAACGCCCCTATCCCAGTGTTGGGATTATCCGCTTCCTCGGGATCACCCTTGAACGACGACCTGGCTTCACTTACGGCTTTCTCGATGAAATCATCCGATATTCTCCTCGATGGGTGCTCGTTGAATACGGAGTTCATCAAGGCGATTTTGGCAGCGCTTCTCCTAGCTTCGGCTTTCGTTGGGCAATTCTAAACAAAAGTGAGCGTCAGTACATTGGAGTATGAAGGTTCTTTAAGGGGTGAAATACCTGAAAACTACCAAAGCAGGAGCCGCCTGGCAGGGTCACGTAACACACGTATGGCTGAGCGTTGGATGGCACCGATTCGTATATAACCAAAGCGCCATTGCGTAAATCAGCGCCGCGGGCTTGCTTCATTTGCCAGAATTCCTGAAGGGCCTCAACCACATTTACTGTAAGAAGAATTCCTCGTTTTATGTCTACATTAAAATTATTATTATTGCTACATTTCAATTACAACTTTGTATAAGTATAAATAGAATTTAATCGTACTGCCTCAGATTAAAATTAACATTCTTGATGTTTAATGAATCATGGTGAAATAAAATATTAAGTGGTAAGTTATTAATTAACTTGATTGGCAACTAATGATATTAATTCGATTAGCGGCGTATTTGTGAAACTTTAAACAGGGTTCAAAGGTCCAAATTTACTACCTACGCATATTTTATTCACCAAGGAACTAAGACATTAACTCGCGGAATGAAATAATGCGAAGATAGTAAATTTGGTTTTCCGATTCGCACTTTTTAGTCCTAGTAAGGTTACATTTCCCCCATTTTCTTTAAAATGGTTTTGCACTGAAATTCATACCAGTGAAATGACCAGTGCTATCATTTTGTTATAAAAAGTAGTAGAGAATATTCTAATTCGCTACAGGAAATTATTAACATTTTTTATAAAAAAGTCTTACTATTTAGATTCTGCTAAGGGCACCGTAGGATCATTATATGTAACTTATTTTGTTTTCAAAATTTAATTATGACTGTTATTGTTTTTAGCACTGACTCATTATCCAGTGATAACAATATATATTTACGTTTAAAGAGCTCCGAGAAGGTTTTCTAAGAGTCACAAATCGCTCCTAGGCATTCCTGTAGAGGACTTACCAAAAACTCTTGTAGAAGAATCCCAAAAAATTTCCAGAAAAATCCCAAGCAACTTCCAAAAGAGCTCCAAGAGACTGTTAAAAGAGCCCTAAGAAACTAAAAAAACCTAACAATCCTTTGTAAAGGTACTCCAAAAAATTCTAAAAGCGCATTGAAAGGGTTTTTGAGCTTGGAGAAACTACGAGACTCCTGATAAGTATCTGCTTAAGTCCCGAGAAGGTTTTGCAAAGAATCCCCAGAAGAGCCTCAAGAACCTTTGCCAAAAAAAGCTTCAAAGAGTTCTTTTAAACGTGTTTCAACAAATTCTAGAAGAAAACCGGAAAGTTCTTTTGACAGAACCATAAAAACTTCTTCTAAAAGAGCCATAAAAACTTCTTCAAAACGAATCCCAAGGAGCTCTTCTGAAACTATTATGAGAAATTTTGAAAGATCTCTAAGAAACTCTTCAAAAAGTGCTCCAACAAGAAGAGAACTAGAAAGATCTTATGAAAGAAACCCAGGAAGTTCTTCCAAAAAGACCATGTGAGAGCTAAGGAGCTTTCTGAAAGTACTATGATTGGTTATAAAAGACTTCGAAGAGCTGCTTCCAAAAGAACCCATGGCAACTGTTCCAAAAGAGCTCTAGTGAGTTCTTCGAAAAATACCCTAAAGAGTCCTAAACGATGTATAAGAAACCTAAAAACCAAGTAAACTACCAAAAAAACCCTCAGGAAACTCACAAAAGATCTTCAAGAGGATGTCTCAAAAGAAGCTCTTCTGAAAGTATCCCAAAACTTGTTAACGAATTCTGAAAAGTTTTTTGGAAGATCTTCTTAAAGAGTCCTAAGCTTAGAAAAGGGTTCTTGAAAGCTCTTCCTTAAGTGATTTAAGAAATACAGGAAGATCTTTAAAAAAATATCTTTAAATAAACCTTGAGAGGCTCTAAACATGTATTATAAAAATTTTTGAGAAACTCACCCAAGAGAAGCCCAAATATCACCAAGAACCTCTTCTGAAAGTACTCCAAGAAGTTCTAAAAGAGCATTTGAAAGAGCTTAAGAAGGTCTGAAGTATTTTGAGAATGTTTACTAAAAAAGCTCTTAGAAACTCTTCCAAAAGAACTCGGGAAGCTCTTCTTATAGATACCCAGAATCCCCCAAAAAAGCCCCAGGAAGCTCTTCTGAAATAGTTTCAAGAATTTTTTTTTAAAAACCCTAGGAAGCTCTTCTGAAATAGTTTGAAGAAGCTTTCTCAAAAAAGTCCCAGGAAGATCTTTTAAGAGTAGGCTAAAAAACAACTCTTAAACGATTTTTTTTTGAAAGAATTCTGAAAATTACTACCAATAGATGTATGATGTAAGCAAGCTTACAAAGGCCACTGTAGTGAGATAATTTTCAAGTTAAATGTATTGCGATTTAAAAAAGCTCGCAAGGAACACCTTCTAAAGACCTTATGACTCAAGAGATGCTCGTTCAAGAAGCCCAAGATCCTTTCCCAAAGGAGTTTTAATTTTTTTTTTCCACGGACCCCCAGAATCATTTCCAAAGAAGCCCCAAGAATCTTTCCCAAAGGAGTTCCGAAAATCTTTTCTAAAGAAGCCCCAAGAATCTTTCTCAAAAGAGTTCCAAGAATCTTTGCGAAGGAGCCCCCAGGATCTTTTCCAAAGGGGCCAAAAGGTTCTCAAAAACTCTCAAAAGAGCCCCAAGAAGCATTTTTAAAAGTACCCGCAGAAGCTCTTCTAAAAGTAGGATAAAATTCTTCTGAAAAGATCCAAGATACTTGTTTAAGAAGCCCAAGAATCTTTCCCAAAGGAACTCCAAAAATCTTTTTCAAAGAAGCCCCAAGAATCTTTCCCAAAAGAGTTCCAAACATTTTTTCTAAATAAGCCCCAAGAATCTTTCCCAAAGGAGTTCCAAAACTTTTTTCTAAATAAGCCCCAAGAATCTTTCCCAAAAGAGTTCCAAGAATCTTTGCAAAGGAGCCCCAAGAATCTCTTTGAAAGGGGCCAAAAGACTGTAAGAAACTCAAAAGAGCCCCCGAAACGTTTTCAAAAGTACTCCAAGGAGCTCTTCTGGGATAAAGTTCTTCTGAAAAGATCCAAGATACTCATTCAAGAACCCCTAGACATTATCCCAAAGGAGTTCCAACAATTTTTTTCTACGGAACCCCAAGAATCATTCCCAAAGAAGTCCCAAGAATCTTTCCCAAAGGAGTTCCAAAAATCTTTTCTTAAGAAGCCCCAAGAACCTTTCCCAAAGGAGTTCCAAAACTCTTTTCTAAATAAGCCCCAACAATCTCTCCCAAAAGAATTCCAAGAATTTTTGCAAAGGAGCCCCAAGAATCTCTTCGAAAGGGGCCAAAAAGCTCTCAAGAAACTCCCTGAAGAGCCCCCCGAAACGTTTTCAAAAGTACCCCAAGAAGCTCTTCTAATAGTTGGATACAGTTCTTCTGAAAAGATCCAAGATCCTCGTTCAAGAACTCGAAGAGCTTTCGCCAAAGGAGTTCCAACAATGTTTTTCTACGGAACCCCCAGAATCAGTTTCAAAGAAGCCCCAAGAATCTTTTGCAAAGGGGTTTCAAAAACCTTTTCTAAAGAAGCCCCAAGAATCTATCCTAAAGAAGTTCCAAAAATTTTTTCTAAATAAGCTCCAAGAATCTTTCCCAAAATAGTTCCAAGAATCTTTACAAAGAAGCCCCAATAATCTTTTCGAAAGGGGTCAAAAGGCTCTCAAAAAACTTTCAGAAGAGCCCCAAAAAGCGTTTTCAAAGGTACCCCAAGAAGCTCTGCTAAAAGTAGAATAAAAATCTTCTGAAAAGATCCAAGATGCTCGTTCAAGAACACCAAGACCCTTTCCCAACGGAGTTCAAACAATATTTTTCTACGGAACCCCAAGAATCATTTCCAAAGAAGTCCCAAGAATCTTTCTCAAAGGAGTTCCAAAAATCTTTTCTTAAGAAGTCCCAAGAATCTTTCCCAAAGGAGTTCCAAAAATCTTTTATAAATAAGCCTCAAGAATCTTTCCCAAAGGAGTTCCAAGAATCTTTGCAAAGGAGTCCCAAGAATATTTTCGAAAGGGGTCAAAAGGCTCTCCAGAAACTCTCAGAAGAGCCCCCCCCCCCCCGAAACGTTTTCAAAAGTACCCCAAGAAGCTCTTCTAATAGATGGATAAAGTTCTCTTGAAAAGATCCAAGATGCTCGTTCAAGAACCCCAAGAGCTTTTCCCAAAGGAGTTTTAACAATTTTTTTCTACGGAACCCCCAGAATCATTTTCAAAGAAGCCCCAAGAATCTTTCCCAAAGGAGTTTCAAAAATCTTTTCTAAAGAAGCCCCAGGAATCTTTCCCAAAGGAGTTCCAAAAATGTTTTCTAAATAAGCCCCAAGAATCTTTCCGAAAATAGTTCCAAGAATTTTTACAAAAGAGCCGCAATAATCTTTTCGAAAGGGGCCAAAAGGCTTTCAAAAAACTCTCACAAGCCAAGAAGCGTTTTCAAAGATACCCCAAGAAGCTCTGCTAAAAGTAGGATAAAGTTCTTCTGACAAGATCCAAGATGCTCGTTCAAAAACGCCAAGACCCTTTCCCAAAGGAGTTCCAAAAATTTATTTCTACGGAATCCCAAGAATCATTTCCAAAGAAGTCCCAAGCATTTTTCCCAAATGAGCTCCAAAAATCTTCTCTTAAGAAGCCCCAAGAATCTTTTCCAAAGGAGTTCCAAAAATCTTTTCTACAGAAGCCCCAAGAATCTTTCCCAAAGGAGTTCCAAGAATCTTTGCAAAGGAGCTCCAAGAATATTTTCGAAAATAGGATAAAGAAAGAACCCTTAAAAGTTTTTTGAAAGAACTCCGGAAACGTTGAAAGTTGTAAGGTTTTCTAATAGAACTGTGAAAAATTCTCTCAAAAGTACCTCGAAATGGTTTTTTAGAACAGCCTCTAGTAGTCCTACCAAAAGAGCATCAAGAAGCTTTTCTAAAGCAGACTATGAAGTTCTAACTAAACACCTTCAAAAAAAAATCTATAAAGTTTTTCCAAAAGACACCCAATAAATTTTCCAAAGGATCTCAGGGGAAATCTATTAAAGAAATCTTAGGACGCTCTTCTGAAAAAGTTTTAAGATGCCTTTTTGAGAGCACAAAGAATCTTTCTCAAAGTAACCTCAAGAATCATTATCAAAGGAACCTCAAGAATCATTTTCAAAGGAATCTCAAGAATTATTTCCAAATGAACCTCAAGACGTTCGTCTAAAAGGAATAATTCTCCGAAAACCCCGAAAACATTTCCAAAAGTACAGTAGAATCTTTTCTAAACGTGAAATAGGAAAAAAACACTCTTTAAAAATTCTTGAAAGCACTTCGCAAAACTGAACAGTGTTTTGATAAAATTTTTAAAACATAGTTTGAGGAAGCCCCCTCAAAAAATCCTGAGAACTTTTTCCAGAAGAGCGTCAAGAAGTTTACAAAAAAAGTGTCGAGAGGTTATTTTAAAGCACTCCACGAGGTTCTAAAAGAAGAAAACACTTTCCAAAGAGTATCACGAAGCTTTTCTACAAAAAGAGCATCGTGAAGCTTTTCCAAAAAAACATCGTGAAGCTTTTCCAAAAAAAGAGCATCGTGAAGCTTTTCCAGAAAAGAACCCCAAAAAAGTGTTTGAAGTTCTAAAAGAGCTCTGGGAAGTTCTTCTGGAAAAGCACCGGGAAGCCTCAGAAAGCTTTCCAAAGAGCAACAAAAACACTCCCAAATAGGTCCCAAGAAATTCTCCCAAAAGACCCCCCAAGAAAGTTTTTCTCTAAATTTTGATTCTTCTAGAGATTTTCAGGGAAATTTGACATTTCGACAAAATTTCAGGATTGAAATAAAAAATTTCCGGAAATAACTTCCTCTAGAAAAAACCAACTAATAAAAAAATTCGAATTAGGTGTTTTTCTTTCATTTCCATTTTTTTCTCCAAATGTTACGTTAAAGATTTCAATTTTTTAATTTGTTATCTCAAAGTTTAGGCTTTAAATTTTCAATTTTATTTCTTAACTTTAGTGTTAAAATTTCGGGAAAAGTGAAAATTTTGGGGAAAAGTTAAAATTTTGAGAAAATGTTCACATGACGATTAACATTTCGGCATTAAACTTCGATAAAAATCTTGAACTTTTTATTAGATTATTTTTAAATTTCAATTTTACAGTAAAACTTCGGCATTAAAATCGACACTGTTCCTGAAATTTTGAATGTAAGTTCAAAATTTTTTGAATGAGGTCCAAGGGTTGTGTATTAAAATCACGTCGACAAAAAAGGTGACATTTCAAGAAGGACAACAAGAAGTCTCAAGTTAAAATTTTGGGTTAATGTCACAATTTCGAGAAAAGTTGAAATTTTCAGAAACAGTTGGCATTTTTACAATAAGGTTAATACTGAGATAATGCTTAAAATTTTAAGGTTAAAATAAAAACCTTTTTACAATAAAGAAATTTAGAGAAGGATTCGGAATTATAAAAAAAGTATTTTTGGTGTTTTTTCATCTTCTTTTTTCTCGAAAATTGAGTATGTTTTATTTTTTTCTTAAAACTTTAAAATTTCATACCATCATTTTCTTTTCTGAAATTTAATGTTAAAATTTCTAGAAAAGTCAAAATTTTGAGAAAAAGTTGACATTTCGACAAAAGGGTCAATTTTTAAATAATGCTCAAACTTTTAAGATTTAAATTAGTTTCACGAAAGAAAACTCTTTTGGAATAAAGAAATTTAGAGAAGAATACGAATTACAAAAAAGATATTTTTGGTTTGTTTTTAATGTTTTTTTCTCTCGAAATTTGACGTTAATTATTTTTTTTTATTTTTTCTTAAAATTTTAAGTTTTCAAACTATCAATTTAATTTCTGAAATTTAATGTTAAAATTTCGAGAAAAGTTAAAATTTTGAGAAAAAGTTGGCATTTCGACAATAGGGTCAATTTTTAAATAATGCTCAAACTTTTAAGATTTAAATTAGTTTTACGAAAGAGAACTTTTGGAATAAAGAAATTTAGAGAAGAATACGAATTACAAAAAAGATATTTTTGGTTTGTTTTTAATGTTTTTTTCTCTCGAAATTTGACGTTAATTATTTTTTTTTATTTTTTCTTAAAATTTTAAGTTTTCAAACTATCAATTTAATTTCTGAAATTTAATGTTAAAATTTCGAGAAAAGTTAAAATTTTGAGAAAAAGTTGGCATTTCGACAATAGGGTCAATTTTTAAATAATGCTCAAACTTTTAAGATTTAAATTAGTTTTACGAAAGAGAACTTTTGGAATAAAGAAATTTAGAGAAGAATTCGAAATACAAAAAAGATATTTTTGGTTTCTTTTTCATGTCTTTTTTTTTGTCTCGAAATTTAACGTTAATTCCATTTTTTTATTTTTTCTTAAAATTTTTGATTTTCAAACTATCAATTTTATTTCTGAAATTTAATATTAAAATTTCGAGAAAAGTCAAAATTTTGAGAAAAAGTTGGCATTTCGACAATAGGGTCAAGTTTTAACTAATGCTCAAACTTTTAGGATTAAAATAAGATTTGCTAATAAAAACCCTTTTAAAATAAAGAAATTTAGAGAAGAATTCGAAATTACAAAAAAGATATTTTTGGTTTGTTTTTCATGTCTTTTTTTTCTCGAAATTTGACGTTAATTATTTTTTTATTTTTGTCTTAAAACTTTAAAATTTCGAACTATCAAAAGTCAAAGTCAAAATTTTGAGAAACAGTTGGCATTTCGACAAAAGGGTCAATTTTTAAATAATGCTCAAACTTTTAACATTCAAATATTTTTCGCGAATAAAAGCCCTTTTGGAATAAAGAAATTTAGAGAAGAATTCGAAATTTCAAAAAAGATATTTTTGGTTTGATTTTTATGTCTTTTTTCTCGAAATTTGACGTTATTTCATTTTTTTTTTCTTAAAATTTTAAGATTTTAAACTGAAATTTAATGTTAAAATTTCGAGAAGAGTCAAAGTTTTGAGAAAAAGTTGGCATTTCGACACAAAGGAAAATGTTGAGATAATGCTGAAAATTTTGAGATTAAAAGAAAAATTTCGCGAATAAAAACCCTTTTAAAATAAAGAAATTTAGAAAAGAATTTGAAATTACAGAAAGGATATTTTTGGTAAAACACTAAAAATATCCTTTTATGTCCACTTTTTCTCGAAATTTGACGTTAATCAATTTAATTTAATTTTTTTTTGAAATTTTAAATTTTCAAAGCATTAATTTCATTTCTGAAATTTAGTATTAAAATATCTAAATAATTTCGAACAAAAGGAAAACATTTTGGGAAAACGATCAATATTTTAAGCAAAATTAAAATTTCGAGAAAAAAAACAGATAATTTTTAAGTAGAACTTTCAGTAAAAAAAACCTGAAATTGCGAGAAAAATTCTGAATTATTTTTTCAATTTAATTTTTCAAATTTCAACTTCAAAGTATTATAGAATTTCGAAAAGTCAATTTTCTTCTCGAAATTTTGAGTAAATTCAAACGAACTCGAAATCGCGAACACTGAACATTGTTCCTCAAATTTTGAATATAGATTAAAATTTTGAGTATTAATTAAAATTTTGAATTGAATTCCGAGTGTTATGAACAAAGTCGAAATTTTTAAATTCAGATCATTTCCATGAGAAGGCTGAACTTTTTAAATAAGGGACATTTCGAGATTTCGATTACTTTTTTTAGATTATTTTTTAAACTTCCACTTTAAAATATTATGGAATGTCGGCACATAAATTTTGTTTTCGAAATTTTGAGTAAATTCAAATGAACTCGAAATCTCTAAATTCGTTTCGGCCAAAAAGTTGAAGTTTAGAAAATAATTTCAAGAATCATACTTTCGAGATATTTGAAGATAAAGAATTTTTAGATTAGAAACAAAATTTTTCGGGAAAATTTTGAAATAGTCACAAAACTTTGGAACTTGAGTTCTTCATAAATGATTGATTTTTTCGAAAAATTCTACATTTTAGTTTTCCTTTCCATTTTTTTGTCACATGTCATGAGGTGACGTTTTAAGAATTTTAAATATCTTATAGTCGTATGTCAACAAATGTTTTTAAAAGTTCATTTATTCAAATAATAATTTAAATATCTTACAACTGGGCTCGGTAAGCTAAAATAGAATTTTTCAAAATAATTCAATCAAGTCAATAATTATCAAGAAATGGAAAAAACAAAAAAAAACAAAGGTTTAATTTCTATTTTTTATTTCATTTTGACTTAACTATTTCAGATTCGTTACCGGAATTTTATGTAAAAAGTTATAATTTTGCGATTGAACATAAAGTTTAAGAATGTGTGTAGAAAATATAAGAAAAAATAACAAAACTTGTGATTTTCATTAACATTGACGAAGTGTTATTTTAATGGCAGGGGCGGATTAAGCTTCCTTAGGGCCTTGTGCATTTCTCCAATGAGTGTCCGTAAATATTTGTATATCATTAAAATATAGCAAAGCTCTGTCTAAAATCGTTTTCAGGACTAAGAAAAGGAAGCTAGCGAGGACCCCTACATATTTTTTGTAAAATGTACTACTGAAAAAAGGTACGCTTTTGTGGGGGCATCTGTGCAATTGCAGTTAAATCCGCCCCTGTTGATAGTTTGCACAAGGGCGGACTGATAAGTGCACGACGGCACTGCTTCGTTATATCGAGGTTTCGTTATCAGAGGAAACGCTAACCGAGGTATGGCTGTAATTAGATTTAGTAATTTCAAAGTAAAACGTGAGCTGTAATTGCTTCTTTAGTCAGATAAATTGTTTAATATATTATTGCTCCCGAAGTTCAGTCCCAATAGACTTCTTTGTGCGTAATGCAATGCGATATTATGGCAGTAAAAACTGAACAAAGCCCAGCATTAACAGTCGATTTGTTTTTATTACACAATAAAAGTATATAGCAAGCGATTTGTATTTAAATTAAACCAATTATAAATTAATTACATACTTTTGGCGCTATGAGGTTCATGTAAGTTTTCCCACGGTGCTCTTTGTTACGGTATATAATTGAAATTCTGTTGTTGCCCTGTGTTATTAAAACAACGGAATCTTCTAGAAGCGGTCAAAACGTAAATAAGATAAAGACATCAGATTAAATGCATCACATTTCGTATGTGAATATATCTGTGGCCAATAATGCAAACAAATACACATCTTTTGTTAATGTCGTTTCCCATTGCCCGGGGGCATCGATATTTTGTGCAACATAGCCAGACGGCAAAAAGTGGCGAATGTGGCATAAATTTGGTCCGGTCAGCATCTTGGACCATTAAACGGTTAAAAACTGGCTTTGTACAGACTCAAAGTTACCGATGTTGACACTCGTTGCCACAGGCGAATCATTCAACCATTTACTGGGTTACACACACCTTTTGAATACAAAAAAGAATCAACATTATTCGCGAACCTAAATAATGATTCGTTATAAGATCTTTTCGGTTATAATATGTCCAATTACTGGGCCGATATTTTACAAAAAATGTGTACCGATAACAAAGAAACCAGCTAATTATACGGGGTTCGTCTCCGTGCACAAAAATAAATTATACGAGCTGCCTCCGCTAGCTGGCTGTTTAACTCAATATTTCGCTGCTGAAAAACTACAGAAGCTGAATAAATGCAATCACAACTACACACTTACCAAGATGCTACTTTTTACTGACAACTTTCTAAGTAACAATTACCTAAACTATTACGTGATTTTTGTAGACTTGCATCTACGATATTTTTAAAATATAATCGGCTACCCCAGGGGTCGGCAAACCGCGGCTCGCGAGCCGCATACGGCTCTTTAAATTCCCCTAAAAAAATAAATAAATAAAAGCTAGAGCGAACAAACACGCAGACATTCATTGAACAAGTGACCTGCAGAAGTCGAAATTTCCAAAAATACTTTTCTAGGAATTTTTTAGTTTTATTTAAATTTTGACAAAAAGTTATGATTTTAAAAAGTATTTTTTCCAAATTTTTGATTGATTTGTATTAACAGTTTGAGAAAAAACATGAAATTTGAAATTTCTAGAAAAAGGCCAATTTGGAGAGTCGAAATTTCTAAAAAATAGTTTTCTCATGATTTTTACTTTTTTATTTGTAAATTTTCGACAACTTTGCGATTTTGTGAAAAAGGTGAATTACTTTTTGTGAGAAAAAAAAAATCTAAATTTACAGAAACGGCAAATACCAAAGTTCGAAATAAAAGCTGAAATCTCCAGAAAAAGCCAAATTTTGAGAAAAAGAAATTTAGAAAAAATTGAGAAAAAGGAAGAGATTCGAAAAAATTGAAAAAAAGTAAGAGATTTCGAAACATATGAATTTATTGAAAGTTCTCAATAAAAGGTAAAATTTTATTTAAAAAAAACCGTAGAATTTCGACAATAGATTTAACCCAAGACAATTTAAAAACCTGAAATTTTTAGACAATTTTTAATTTTTTAAAATATAGTAAAATTTTGAAAACAGAAATTGTAAAAATTAACTGGAAGCTTAGAAAAAATTGTCGTCCTCTAAAAAAAAGTCCAAGTTTTTCAGTGAAGAGGAAAAAAGTCTAATTTTAGAAAGAACTTCATGGAAAAAGTCTAGAACAGCTCGAAATTTCAATAAAAAATTGCAATTTTCCAAAGAAAGCTAAATTTTCAGAATAATTTTGCAATTTCGAGAACAAGACGAATTAAAAAAACTCCAAATTTTCAGATAAATGCGAATTTTGAGAAAATTCGTAAAATACTTTCGATAGAAAATTCCAAGAAAATTTCGAGAAGTGTTGAACTTTAAAAAAAGGTCAAAATTTCCCAGAAAAAGTCGAATTTTGAGAAGACGGAAGAGATTTCGAAAAAAATTGGGAAAAATGAAGAGATAAAAAAATGAATTTGTCTAATTGGGAAAAAGGGAGAAATTACGAAAAAAATGAATTTATTGAAAGTTTTAAAAAAAGGCAAAATTTTTAGAAAAAAACGTCCAATTTCGGCAATAACAAATTTAAAACCTGAAATTTGTAGAAAATTTTGAATAATTTGAAAAATTGCAAAATTCGAAAAGAGAAATTGTAAGAATAAACTGGAAGCATAGAAAAAATTGTTGAAATTTAAAAAAGTCGAAGTTTTTCAAAGAAGAAGAAAAAAGTCAAATTTTAGGAAAAATTTCAAGATAAAAGTCAAAATATTAAGAAAAGCTTTAAATTTCGACAAAAAATTTACAATTTTCCAGAGAAAGTTAAATTTTAAGAATCAATTTAAAATTTCAAAAACAAGACGATTTTAAAAAATCCAAATTTTCAGATTAATTCGAATTTCGAGACAATTTATTGAATAATTTCGAAAGAAAAGTCCAAGAAAATGTCGTCTTTTAACTTAAACTTAAACATTTCTCGGAAAAAGCCAAATTTTGAGAAAAAGGAAGGGATTTCGAATAAAAATCGGGAAAAACAAAGAGATCAAAAAAAATGAATTTGTCCAAAGTTCTCAAATAAGGACAAAATTTCAGAAAAAAACGTCAAATTTCGAAAATATATTGAAACCCAAAACAAATTTAAAAACATGAAATTTTTAGATAAAAGAGAAATTGTAATAATAAACTGGAAGCTCAAAAAAGTGTCGGTCTTTAAAAAAATCGAAGTTTTTCCGAGAAGTAGAAAAAAGTCAAATTTTAGGAAAAGGTCAATCAAAATTTTAAGAAAAGTTCCAAATTTCGAAATTTGGTTTCGATAAAAATTTGCATTTTTCTAAAGAAAATTAAATTTTAAAAATAAATTTGAAATTTCAAAAACAACACGAATTAAAAAAAAAACTAAAAATTTTCAGCTAAATCGAATTTTGAGAAAATTGGTAAAATAACTTTGAAAGGAAAGAGAATGTTTTTTTTTTAATTTATTTAACATTTCTTTGGCCCAGTTTGGAAATATTTAAATTTTTATGCTTTGTTGACAATTTTTTAAACAATTTTTGAAATGCGACCATAAAAATTTAAATATTTCCAAACTGGGCTGAAGAAATGTTAAATAAATTGAAAAAAACAATATTTCCGGTCAATAAGGGTCTACCATGAAGAATAGGAAAGAGAATGTTGATAAAACTTCCAATTTCGAGAAGTGTTAAACTTTAAAAAAAGGTTAGAGAAAGTCAAATTTTAAGAAAAAAAATCAAATGTTGAAATTTGAAAATAGATGACTTTCGGTTGAAATAAAAGTTGATATTACGGGAAAAATACGAATTTAAAAAAAAAAAAATTCGAAAAATATGAATTTATCAAAAATTCTCAAAAAGGCAAAATTTTCGAAAAAAACGTTGAATTTTGACAATAGATTGAAACCCAGAACAAATTAAAAACCTGAAATGTTTAGACAAATTTGAATTTTGTGAAAAATTGTAAAATCTCGAAAAGAGAAATTGTAAAAAATTGAAAGCTTCGAAAAAATTGTAGAAGTTTAAAAAGTCGAAGTTTTTCAGTGAAGAAGAATAATGTGCAATTTTTCAGAGAAAAGTAAATTTTGAGAATCAATTTGAAATTTCGAGAACAAGGCGAATAAAAAGAAAACTTCAAATTTTCAGAAAAATTCGAATTTTGAGAAAATTGGTAAAATAATTTCTAAATAAAAAGGACTGTCGATAAAACTTCCAGTTTCGAGAAAAGTGTTGAAATTTAAAAATTAGTCAAAATTTTTCAGAGAAAGTCAAATTTTAGGAACAAAATCACATTTTTAAATAGTCAAACATTGTGAAAATGGATGAATTTCGTCGATAAAATCGCAGCTTGCAGAAACATAATAAAATGTTGAATTTTCAGTTAGAAGTTGGAATTTCGGAAACACCTAATTTTGCGAAATGGGTCGAAATTTCCAGAAAATAAATAAAAGTTCAAAGTTCAGTAAAAGTCAATATTTGGGGGAAATGATGAAATTGGGAAAAGGGACGTAATTTAAAAAGAGTAAAAATTTTGAGAGAAAAGTGGCAATTTAGAACAAAACCAAAAAAATGTAATTTTGGAGAAAATTCAAATTTAAGAATAGATTTAAATTTAAGAATAGATCTAAATTTCGAAAAACGAAAATTTGAGAAGGTCGAAATCTTCAAAAACTATTTTATTTAACATCTCCAAATTATTACTTCAAATTTTTACTTTTTTTTATTAAAAAATCGACAAAAGATGAATTTTTGAGATATAAGTCGAATCTTCCAGTAAGTCGAATTAGAAAAAAGTAAACATTTTCACAGATTGTCGAGTTTTGAGAATAAGGGAAGATTTAGGGAAAAATCTAATTTTAAGAACAAAATAAATAGTTAAAAAAAAGACGAATATAGAGAAGAGCTAAAAAAATCCGATTTACGAAAAAAAGGCAAATTTTTAAATAAAGCTCTAAATTTTGAGAAATAAAAGGTCTTTTGGGCTGTATATGTTTTCGTTTGACTACATGAGTTAGAGGTGTCTCCTTGTCCCATATTTCGTCTGATTTATCTGATTTAATTTTGAAATAAAATGTAAAATCAGAAGTAAAAATTTGTGGCTCTTTGAAATTCACGAAACCAATTTTCTTAGTGCAGTTGGCTCTTTTGGCTTAAAAGTTTGCCGACCCCTGGGCTACCCAAACGCTTTTTAAGGGTACATTTAGATTAGACACTTTATTCTGTATATTTCTCTCTGACATAAGTATCAGCTATCCTGAAAGAAGCTATCCGAGACTTATCTACACAGCTGGGAGGAGGTAGGATCGTTGACACTTATGACAGAGAGAACATATATTTTATGTCAAGAGAGAAATATACGGAATAAAGCGTGTCTAGTGTAAACGCATCGTAAGTCGCTTTGGCGATTTTTTTAACGAACTGATTGGCAATTAAGAATACCAGTAAAAGACATTTTAAAAATTAAAAAAATGTGAACCATCTGGACTCTAAAAATAGACACTTGAGAACAAATCAAGCATACATTTTAAGGCCATTATTTCCAAAATTGAGACCCTTGACATTCAAAAAGACCAATGGAAGAGACAAAAAAAGTCGACATTTTAAGAAAAGGGCGTTTAAAATTAATTTTAAATTATGCTAACCTTAATGAAGAACATTCACTTTTTTTAAATGAAGCACCTTATATTCTATAAACTTCGACAAAAAGCCGAACTTTAGAAAAAACGTCAGAAAGTCGAATCTATATTAATAAATACTTCTTCCGGGATTGGACCGTGTCAAAGAACTACTAAAAGTGTTCGACGTTTCGCCCACCATCGTAGGGGGCTTCTTCAGGAACAAAGAAAGAAAAATAGATGAAAAGAGGAATATGAGGGAATATGCAAAAAAGAAAAATAAAAAATAAAAATAATTAAAAAAAAATAAAAAGGCCAATTTCAAAACATCAGAGCACGGTAACTCAGTATGTCCACCATACTCTTCTGAATTGAACATTGGTACAAAGGATAAGAAAGTTTAGACAGAAGAGCACGCTAACTCAGTATGTCCACCATACCAGAGGCGAAACTCTTGGTGGTGGGCGAAACGTCGAACACTTTTAGTAGTTCTTTGACACGATCCAATCCCAGAAGAAGTATATCCTGTACTGACTCTGGCCGTGGAAGCCTTCGTTATCCTATATTAATAAAACTGAGGCGTCTAAGTGTTTGTCTATATGTCTGTTAAGACCAACCGAAGTTTTGGTTTCGGTTCTGGTTTCGGCTAATTTTGATCAAAACACCCGGTTTCAGCGGCAGTTTTGCTGAAAAATAGGCTGAAACTTCGGGCTAGACCAAGGGTCGGCAACCCGCAGCTTACGAGCCGCATGCGGCTCTTTTAAAAGACAACTGCGGCTCTTTCAATTCCCCCTAAAAAAATAAATAAATAAAAGCTAGAGTGGACAGAGCACTCATTAAACAAGTGACCTACAGAAGTAGAAATTTCCAAATATACTTCTCTAGGAATTTTTACGTTTTGCTTAAATTTTGACAATTAACTTATAATTTCCAGAAGTATTGTTCCAAAATTTTTGATTGATTTGTATTAATATTTTGAAAAAACACATGAAATGTAAAATTTCTAGAAAAAGACAAATTTGGGGAGTCGAAATTTAAAAAAAAAATATTTTTCTCATGATTTTTACTTTCTTATTTGTTAACTTTCTACAGCCTTGAAATTTTGTGAAAAAAAGTTGAATCACTTTCGTGAGAAAAAAATCTAAATTTACAGAAACAGTTCGGAATAAAAGCTGAAATTTTCAGAAAAAGCCGAATTTTGAGAAAAAGGAAGAGGTTTCGAAAAAATTGAAAAAAGAAAGACTTCGACAAAATTGAGAAAAAGGAAGAGATTTCGAAAAAAATGAGAAAAGAAAGTGATTTCGAAAACAATGAATTTATCAAAAGTTCTCAGAAAAAGATAAAATTTTAGAAAAAAGTCGTCTAATTTCGACAATGGATGGAAACCCAAAACAAATTAAAAATCTGAATTTTTTAAACAAATTTGAATTTTTTGAAAAACTAAAATATCAAAACGAGAAACTGTAAAAATAAACTGGAAGCTTAAAAAAATTGTCGATCTTTAAAAAAGTCAAAGTTTTTCAGAGAAGAAGAAAAAAGTCAAATTTTAAAGAAAAGCTCGAAAAAAAGTTGCAATTTTCCGTAGAAAGTTGAATTTTAAGAATAAATAGAAATTTCGAGAACAAGCGAATAAAAAAACTCCAAATTTTCAGATAAATCGAATTTTGAAAAAATTGATAAAATAATTTCGAAAGAAAAGGAAATGTCGACAAAACTTCCAGTTTCGAGAAAGGTTTAAGCTTTAGAAGAAGGTTAAAATTTCCCAGAGGAAGTCAAATTCTAAGAAAAAAATCAAACTTTGAGATTTATAGATGAATTTAGTTCGAAATAAAAGTTAAAATTTCCAGAAAAAACCGAATTTAAAAAGAAGAGGTTTCGGAAAAATGAATTTGTCAAAAGTTCTCAAAAAAGATAAAATTTAAAAAAAGACATCGAATTTCAACAAAAGATTAAAACCCAGAACAAATTTAAAACCTGAAATTTTTAGACAAATTTAAATTTTGTAAAAAATTTTTAATAGAGAAATTGTAAAAATTAAAAGCTCGAAATTCCAAAAAAATGCTGCAATTTTCCGTACAAAGTTGAATTTTGAGAATAAATTGAAATTTCGAGAACAAGGCAAATTAAAAAAACTCCAAATTTCCTGATAAATCGAATTTTGAAAATAATTTCAAAAGAAAAGGAAATGTCGACAAAACTTATAGTTTCGAGAAAAGTTTGACCTTTAAAAGAAGGTCAAAATTTCCCAGAGGAAGTCAAATTTTAAGAAAAAAATCAAATTTTGAGATTTATAGATGAATTTAGTTCGAAATAAAAGTTGAAATTTCCAGAAAAACCCGAATTTAAAAGGAAGAGGTTTCGAAAAAAATGAATTTGTCAAAAGTACTGAAAAAAAATAAAATTAAAAAAAAAATCGAATTTTAACAAAGGATTAAAACCCAGAACAAATTCAAAACCTGAAATTTTTAGACAAAGTTAAATTTTGTAAAAAATTTTGAATAGAGAAATTGTAAAAATTGAAAGCTCGAAATTTCAAAAAAATGTTGCAACTTTCCGTAGAAAGAGAATAAATTGAAATTTCAAGAACAAGACAAATAAACAAACTCCCAATTTTCTGATAAATCGAATTTTGAAAATAATTTGGAAAGAAAAGAAAATGTCGACAAAACTTCCAGTTTCGAGAAAAGTTTGAGCTCTAAAAGAAGGTCAAAATTTCCCAGAGGAAGTCAAATTTTAAGAAAAAAATCAAATTTTGAGATTTATAGATGAATTTAGTACGAAATAAAAGTTGAAATTTGCAGAAAAATCCGAATTTAAAAGGAAGAGGTTTCGAAAAAAATGAATTTGTTAAAAGTTCTGAAAAAAAAATAAAATTAAAAAAAAATTCGAATTTCAACAAAGGATTAAAACCCAGAACAAATTCAAAACCTGAAATTGTTAGACACATTTAAATTTTGTACAAAATAGAGAAATTGTAAAAATTGAAAGCTTATAAAAAATCGTCGAACTTTTAAAAAGCCAGAGAACAAGAAAACAAAAAATTGGATTTTTCCAGGGGAATTAAAATTTTGAGAATAAATTGGAAATTTCGAGAACAATACGGATTAAAAAAAACTCCAAATGATCAGATAAATTCGAATTTTGATAGAATTGGAAAAATAATTTCGAAAGAAAAGACAATGTTGATACAACTTGCAGCTTCGAGAAAAATTTTGAACTTTAAGAAAGGTCAAATTTTAATTAGGTGAAACATTTTGAAAATTGAGAATTTCGTCGAAAAAATCGCTTGCAGAAACAATAAAATGTCGAATTTTCAAAGTCGAAATATCGAGAAAAAACCGAAATTTGCGTAACAAGTCCAAATTTGTAAATAATAAATAACAGTTTTAATGTTCAGTAAAAGTCAATTTTGGGGAAATGCCGAAATTTGATAAAAGGACGAATTTTAAAAGAATGTAGAAAGTTGTAGAAAAAACCCGCAATTTAAAACAAAGTCGAAAAAAAAATGTAATTTTGGAAAAAAGTGAAATTTGAGAATAGATCTAAATTTTGAAAAAAGAAAATTTTGAAAAAAAGGTAGAAATCTTCAAAAACTATTTTACTTAACATCTCCAATTACTTCAAATTTTTACTTCTTTTATTAAAAAATCGACAAACGATGAATTTTTGAGAAATAAGTCGAATCTTCCAGTAAGTCGAATTCGAAAAAAGTAAACATTTTAACAAATTGTCAAGTTTTGAGAAGAAAGAAAGATTTGGGTTAAAAGTCTAATTTTAGGTATAAAATATATATTAAAAAGAAGACTAATATAGAGAAGAGTTAAAAAAGTCGAAATTGCCAAAAAAAGAGGCAAATTTTGAAGTGAAGGCCTAAATTTGGGAAATAAAAGGTATTTTGGGGTAAGTACATTTTCATTTGACTACATGAGTTAGTATTCCATATATTGTGTGATTTATCTAATTTAATATTGAAATTAAATGTAAAATCAGAAATAAAAATATGTGGCTCTTTGAAATTTATAAAATCAATTTTTTTATTACGGCTGGCCTTTTCGGTTTAAAAGTTTGCTGATCCCTGGGCTAGCCGAAATTTCAAATTTTTAGTTTACATTTGGATTTAAAAAAATAAAATTTTGGTAAAAAATTCTTCATTTATAAAAGGAATTTCACCCCATACTTATTTTGTCTTTAAATATTTAAATTTTTACCACCGTAAATTGATGAAACGTCAGTTCATGTTAATTTTTTTTTGTATTTCAGTTTATTAATTTTAAGTATTTCTACCTCCTTTATTGTTCCCTTTTTTTGTTACGCATTGCTGACGAGCTCAAATGCTTCACAATCTTTTTTAACATTATTTATGTTTTTTATGTTATCATAATTTATTTTTTTTTTAAATTTAGGACTAATTTTCTCATATTCTATGTAAAATAAGCTGATCTATTTCTGGTCAACCGTCATGAGGTGATGGTTTAAAAATTAAGGTATCACGTAGTCATATTTTGAAAAATGTTTCAGAATATTGTCAACTTTCATTAATAAAAGTTTAAATTTTCCAAACTGGGTCGTAGAAATCTTAAATAAAATTAATAAACATTTGTCTTTAAAGTTGAAATTAAAAAAAAATATGTAGGTATGTAGTTCAGGGTGAAATCATTAAGAAAAACAGTTGAAATTTAGGAAAAAACTAAAAGTCGATGTTAATAATATATTCTCAAATTTTCGAGTTTAAAATGCCAACACGTAATTTTGAAAAAACAGTCTAAATCAGAAAAAATTGAAAGCTGTATCAAAAAACTGAATTTTAAAATAAAAAATCCGGAAATTTCGAAGTTTCTAATCGGGCTTCGAATCGGTACTGAACCGAAAACCGGAAACCGAAAAAAACCGTTATTTTTGTCGGAACGAAAACTGGAACAGAACCAAAAAAAATAACGGTTTATTTCGGTTTGTTGAATTTATATGTTCTTAAAATAATTTTAACTTTTCTCTAAATTTTGGGATTTTTTTTGGAATTTTTCAAAATTTTATACACAAACTCATGCAAGTTTCATATCAAAATTACGAGTTTACTTTAAATAATATTTTTTTTTAATGTTGGATTAGAAACTTACAATTTCCACATTTTCTAAGAAAATGTTGACTCTATTCTTAAAATTTCAAGCCAAATTGAATTTTAAGTTGTAATACGGTTCTTTTTTGATAGTTGGACTTTTTTCTCGAAATATTTCTTTTCTTGTTTATTAATTTTATTTAACATTTCTTCGGCCCAGTTTAAAAATATTTAACTTTTAATTGTTTGTTGACAATATTCTAAACAGTTTTTGAAATATGACTACGTGATATTTAAATTTATTTAAAACGTCACTTCATGACAGTTGATAAAATAAGAGGTTAGTTTATTTTATATAGAATATGAAAAATAAAAATAGATGACCAAAATTAGATATGAAAGAAAATTTCGTTTTTTTGATAAATTATGAAAATATAAAAATATAAAAAAATATAAAAAATACATATAAAAAAAAAGGTTGTAGCATTGGGCATCGATGTTTCGCGCTTATTTGAGCTCGTCAGCAGTGCATAATATGGAAAGGGAACAATGAATAAGAAATTCTTAAAAATAAAATTTAAAATTTTAAAAAATATAATTTTTTTTTAACATGACGTTTCATCAATAATTTACTGTGGTAAAAATTCAAATCTTTGAAGCCCGATCCACAAGAAACAACTACTCCGAGGGCTAATACCCCTGACGAGCTCAAATGAGAGCGAAACATCGAGGTCCAGTGCTACAGCCTTTTTTTTATGTATTTTTTATATTTTTATAATTAAGCAAAAAAACGAAATTTTTTTCATATCTAATTTTGTTCTTCTATTTTTATTTTTCATATTCTATGTAAAATAAACTAACCTCTTATTTTGTCAACTGTCATGAGGTGACGTTTTAAATAAATTTAAATATCACATAGTCACTGTTTAGAATATTGTTAACAAACAATACAAATTTAAATATTTCCAAACTGGGCCGAAGAAATGTTAAATAAAATTAATAAACATAATATTTCCGGTCAATAAGAGTTCACCATGAAGAATAATTTATTTTCTTTTCCAAAAATTTTGAGTTTAAGGTGTAAAGGCCATAGGCCGATGAGCATAGTAAATCGGCCCCAGAAAGATATCTGTACCATTTTTTGGGAATGTGAGTAATGAGATTCTTTGATCCTGCAAGTTTCAGATCTCTATCAATTTTAGTTTTTTAAAAAATCGAAAAAATTCTAAAAAAATCGAAAACTAGAAATTTTTTTTCCCAAAAATGACTTGACCGATTTAAATAAAATTTGGAAACATTATAGAAATATATAAAGGCTATATTCCAAAAAATTGACAGTCTATAATCATTATGTTATTTAGGAAAAACGGGCAATGTTTTTCAAAATTATTTTTTAACAAACAATACAAATTTAAATATTTTCAAACTGGGCCGAAGAAATGTTAAATCAAATTAATAAACATAATATTTCCGGTCAATAAGAGTTCACCATGAAGAATACTTTATTTTATTTTCCAAAAATTTTGAGTTTAAGATGCAAAGGCCGTAGGACGATGAGCATAGTAAATCGGCCCTAGAAAGATATCTGTACCATTTTTTGAGAATGTGAGTAATGAGATTCTTTGATCCTGCAAGTTTCAGATCTCTATCAATTTTAGTTTTTAAAAAAATCGAAAAAATTCTATAAAAATCGAAAACTAGAAATTTTTTTTCCCAAAAATGACTTGACCGATTTAAATAAAATTTGGAAACATTATAGAAATATATATAGGCTATATTCCAAAAAATTGACAGTCTATAATCATTATGTTATTTATGAAAAACGGGCAATGTTTTTCAAAATTATTTTTTTTTCTTTCTGATAACGTTCTAGAACAATTTTAAAACTAATTTCTGTTTATGTTTTTTTGATGTAGAATACCCGTGCAAATTCTGAAACTGATCAAAAAGGTACGCCATATTGAAAAAAAATAAAAACCGATTTTTTCATTAAAAAATTGATTTATATTTCAATTTCTGGAATATTGGGCTCATCTCGGAGAGTATATTACTACTAATAGGGTAACTTGACTCTGCAAGTTTCAAGGTTTTATTTATTTATTTTTTTGGAAAAATTGGAAAAAAAATAAAAAATAGGAAAATATTTTTCTCACAAATCGCGTAAAACCGGTTTCAATGAAATTTAAAAATATTAGAGAGGTATATGAAGGCTTTATTCAAAAAAAAAACTACTAGCTCCTTTATAACCTTAATTATAATTATTAGAGACGTTTTAGAGCAGTTTTAGAGTTAATTTTCTAATGTGTTTTTTGATATAAATTAATCTCTCGAATCCTTAAATTAATTAAACATTGATTTATTTCAATGTGTTTTATATCATTGAAAAAACAGAAACAAAACATTAAAAAAAATTATCAGATTTTTTTTACTAAAATGTTATAAGTATATTAAAAAAATAAATTATAAACTAGATATATTAAGATCTTGATAATTTTACGTAAAATATTTTTTGCATTTTAAAATACCAATTAAATATAATCTACAATTATTAATCAATATGCTTGTAAAATGATTTAATGAGAAAACTGAACACTTCGAGCGATTCCTTCCAAAATAAATGGGCTTCTATTCGTAGAAAACATGAATATCATAAATCAGTCAAAAACTTCGACCTGTGGCATGATCAGAAACGTACATATAGATCGACGCATGGAAAGACGTGATTCAATGGGGAATTTTTGACTTAATAGCCGTTTCAAAATGTAGCAAATGATAATTTGTTTAGAAAAAACTCTCCTCTATCCAAAATGCTATATTACAACTGATTTGGTAGACATCAGTTAGCTAAGATATTAACTATAATTTTGTGGCGAAAAATCGAGTTTTTGGTATTTATCGATAGAAGAGCAACCGACGCGATGGTCATGGTGTATAGAACCGAATTTTCTAGACTGCAATTTTATAGTTTACGAAATTAAAATTGATTATGATTGATCTGATGTATGGATGTTTTAAAGTTAAAGCGATTAAGGATATGTTAGGTAAAATTATTAACATTCAAAAGTACTTAAAAAATTGATACCCAAATCTTATCCCCTGAAACCAAGAAAGATTAAAAAACACAACAGTTGCTCTAACGCGTTTCAATGGTCAACCTATCACCTTCAAAGAAATACAGTACTGAGTATCTCTCTGAAAATGATACCTTGGCTATCGAAACGCGTTGGAACACTGTTGTTGTGTTTTTTAAGCTTTCTTCGTTTCAGGGAACAAGATTTGTGTATCAATTTTTAAACATAGCCAAGGACCAGTCCGTTCTACCAAAATTCAAGTATACTTCTTATCGATTTTTTAATTTTGTGATACTTACTGTACAGCAGCAGCTGCAACGGATACCCCCGCAGAGATCAATGGTATTAGTGGAACGTGGAACGTCGTTTTTTTAGTCGTGAACAATACTTTGAAGCACGAAGTTTTTTTTTTAGTCATCAAAAAATATTTTGAAATGGTTCTTTTTAAAAACATTTATTTAGTCATCAAAAATACTAATAGTACATTTGATGAGCTGGGTGCAAGAAGGGCACTTCTGTAGAAGAATCCTTTTTCGGCAAATTATTTTAAATCATTAGAAAATCATTTCTTTACCGGTAGACAACTAGAGTGTTTCAATACTTTGGATAGACACGGCACTACAGTCCAAAATGTCAGTCGCTACAAGTGTCCTTCCATAGAACGTCAGAATTTACTTGTGCCTAACCTGGCTTTGATGCTTATCATTCTGTGTTTTAAAATATCGCTTTGACAGTTAAAAGCGCAAGATGATTTTTGAAAGTGACTCACGTCAGATAACAACGATAGAAGTAGTTGGGAAAACACAAAAAGTGAAAATGATCTGGAATCTCAAAATACTGAAAGAAAATGTTTGGGACCAAAAGAACGATAAATAGGGAGCAGTGGAAAATAAACAAGAAAAAACGAGCAAGGAATAGTGGAAAAAGATACATTAATGCCAAAGGTACAATATTTCAATGCAGTTCGCGAGTGTTGTAAAAGTAAATGTTACGAAGTTATACCAAGCAGACAGCAGCATGAATTGTTTCAAAAATTTTGGGTCTTGGGAGATAAAAATAAACCAGATAATTTTCTTCTTGGTTGCATATCTCCATTAGAACCAAAAACAAGAGTTGTTGATCGCAATGGAACCCAATGACTAACTGGAAATATGTCCTTAAAATAGATAGTTCCATGAAAATGGTATCCAAACTCTATTTTTTTAAGTATTTTTTAAGTTTCGTAAAAACGGTTACGCATAATTCATGCGGAAGGAGAAAATGTTTCAATTGCAGACAAAAAAAGCGAACATCCAAGCTGACAAAATAATTTCAGAAACTTGGGATTTGGTGAAAGATTTTTTGGCGTAGATTCCGCATAAAGAATATCATTATAATCGGTCTAAATCTAGAAGGAAGTATTTCGAGAATTCTGCTTTAAACGTTAAAATCCTTTTCACACAATTCCAGTAGTATCTTTTTGCAAAAATTGGACGCACACTAGCTATGAAATATTCTACTTTCCATCGATAGTTTCGAGAAAATTCCGAATATTCTTTCCGGATCAGATATTTGTGATTTTTGCGAAGAAAACAAAATAAAGCTTAAATCCCAAGGATCCTTGCAAAATAAGCCAATCGTTACATGAACGAAAAGTGCAGGCATACAAAGACCTTAAAAAAGAGAACTGTAAAAATGATAAATCAACTTTAGTTATTGAGCGCAAAACTTGCCTTTACTAAAACTGATTGTCTCTCAACAATTTTACAAACGACTTTTGTAGCTATACGTTTTTAATGTACACTGTCACAATGGTGACACCAGTTCGTTCTATTATTTTACCGAAATCGAAGCAAAAAAAATTCAAATTCTGCGATTTCATTTGTTAATAACTTTTTGCAGGATATGATTACGAAAAATCCAAATATAAAAAATTTAATACTTGTTTCAGACGCGACAGGGGGCAAAATAAAAATGGTAATATGGGACATTATTGTTTGTGGCTTGCAAAAACAAAAAATACTAACATTCGACACATTTTTCCAGTTTGTGGTCACTCCTATTGTGTTTGCGACAGAAATTTTGGTCTTTATGGAAAGCTCTTGAAACGACTGGAAACGATAAAAACTCTAGACGTTTATTTGCAACTTATGCGTCAGTGTAGAAAAAACCCTACTCTAATCGAAATTGTTCTAGGCGAAACACTAATTAAAGACGGGCAAAACTGTCTAAAAGGTTTTTTTTTTTAAATCTACAAAGAGTAGAGCTGAAAACTTTACTTTGAGAAAATATTGTCAGCTAAAATATGCTTCTTGTGATATTTTATTTACAGCACATTCATTCATACACTGGTGCTTCTATTCCATTTAATTTTTGGATTACAAAATGAAGTGAAAATTTTGAACTAATTTGGAGTCGGTCTCCCCAGTTTGTATTAATCCTCAGAAAATGGAAAATATAAAAATATTATAAAGTATTTAGAAAGAGATGAGGCAGAGTGGTAGCAAAATTTTATTTTCAAAGAGCAAACAAATATTTCTCCTAGCAATTTAGATAATCACGAAAATAGGGGCAGCGATTTAGAATATTAGTTAAAACAAAGATAAGTACTAGTGCGGGAATAACCAGCAAAGAACCAGGGAATGAATTTTACATAAACCTGGGATCTTTGGCAACCGTATTTCAGGCAGAAGTTACTGCAATTACAGCCTGTGCTGAAGCAATGATCAAGAGGTCTTATAAAAATAAGAGAATCGTGATCTACAGCGACAGCCAAGCAACATTAAAAGCGCTGATAGCTTATGAAATAAGCTCTAGTACGGTCAAAGATTGTGTTGATAAGCTAAAAAACTTGGCACAGTACAATACAGTTGTACTCCGATGGGTTGAGGCCCATCGGGGAATTGAAGGAAATGAAAGAGCAGACCTTCTAGCCAAAAGGGGAGCCGAGTTTCCTCTAGTAGGGCCGGAGCCTACTTGTCTGCTTCCCAACAAAGCGGCAAAAGAGGTAATAAAGGAACTCCTAAGAAAAGAACACAGCACTCACTGGAGGGGTGTCAACGGTCTGAGGCAATCGCGGAAGTTCATTGACGGTCCATCAGGAAAGAGAGCCAGAGAACTATTACAGTTAAGCAAAAATCAGCTCAGGTGGACAGTTGGACTATTTACGAGACACTGTGCCCTAATAAAACATCTTACAACAATTGGCGTAAAAGAAAATTCTACTTGTAGAATGTGTGGAGAGGAAGAAGAGACTCCTTTACACATATTATGCCAATGTCCGGCTCTGGCAAGGGACAAACATTCCAGCTTTGGGAATGCTTTGATTGAACCATAGTGGAGACATCCATAAAGGAGGTTCTGGAATTTTTCAAAAGAACGGGCCTATTATGAGATAATCGTGAGGGGGCACAATAAGCGATAGCTTCAGTGCCGCAGGGATGACCGACCACATAGTAATAATAATAATAATAAAATATTAGTTGTTTATTTCTTTTCAATTTTATGTGTGAAAAATATTTTGTTTCTTAATAAATTACAAAAAATAAACACTTCTTATGTATTTTTCCTAAATTTATGAAAAAAGGGCACTTTTTCGTTTTTTATTATTGACATTTTTCCAGTCTCTTAAACAAACAATCATAATTTTAATAACTTTGTAAATAAAAAAAATGCATACTGAATTTATAAAACTAAAACCAATGTTGCTGACCTTATAATAACAAATTTGTGGTGCATAAAATATGTTAAACAATTATCACTCAAAATGTCAATATTTCAAAAGTGCCCTTTTTCCACCCAACTCCTTAATATTGTTAATCTTCGATTTTTTAGAGCTTAGATTTAACAAACTGTTGCGGCTCTAAATATGAATTGCTCCTATAGCCTAGGAAAAATGGATTTTATTACAAAATAACTAAATACTAATTTTTTTTTAGAAATGTCTTCACTTCGACTTAACAAATAAGTACAGAAAGTTTCCTACCAACATCATGTGCGGATTGGCCAGCATATTAAAATCGAAAATTTTGGCTTTTTTGTCAACAACTAACACAATTTTAGTCTAACAAAAAAATGTTTTTTATAAAAGTTGGAAAGCTTAGAATTTGATTCAAAGAAGTTATTTGCCATGTTTTCGCAGATCTAGTCATTACTGGGAAAATGTCATGCTTTTGGAAATTTGCCTTGATTTCAACATTACCTAAAACGTATAGCATGTGGAGCGTTTTTTAAATTAATTTTGCCAATATGTCTAATGTACTATTCCGCCTTTGGTTAAATTCGTAATTTATTGACATCAATGTTTTTATTGGTCTTGATGTTATGTTCTTCATCTAATAATTTCCTTTCATGTCGTGTTCAAAAAAATAATTATGAGAGTTTGTACAAAGGTTTCAAGCATTGTGGTATGTATAAAGGTTTCAACGGTATCGTATGTCGACCACCAACAAATCTAGTAGTATTCCTTGCATAGTTAGCAGCGTCCTAACATACCAAGAATCTCCGAATTACATACTTTTGTGCTTTTTTTGTTGTCCCTAAAATTAATGAAAATGTATAGAATACGCACCATGGACAAACTGTCTTTGCAAAAAGTAATCTGATTTCGTTTTAGACATTTATTCATTTAGATCCCGTCAACGTGTAAACGGCGATACCGATGATGAAGATGAATGTTAATTAACTCAGAAACGTAACATTCAGACCAACAAAAACGGCCCCCCCGCCAAAAAAAATCTCAAATTCAATGGAAAAGGTGAAGTAGATTAGGCCTTCTGAGGATATCGCTCAAAAAGTAGAGGCCAAAATCTGTACATTTTAGGTAGTGCAGAAATGAGTGTGACTACCCGAGAGCCCATTTGCTCAACATTTTCTCAATAACGACTAACTCTAAAAGAAAATGGCTAATGACTTTTTTGTAGAAAATTTAAAGTTCTCTGACTTTTATTAAAAACATTTTTTGTTAGATCAAAATTGTGGAAATTATTGACAAAGAAGCAAAATTGTTCATCTTCAAATCAAGACAGCGGCCATTCCCTACATGATCTTGGCAGGGAACTTTATAAACTTATTCGTTAAACGTAAGTGAAGATATTTCTAAAATATTAATGTAGTATTTAATATTTTTGCAACTGGGGTGATTTTTTATCTATTTTTCCTGAACTACTACGGAGTAAATAAAAGATGTCTATATTGAGATTTTGCCTATTATAATTATTGATAAAACACACCCGCAAAATGTGGAATCAAAATGCAAATTGATTGTGAATTTTGATTAAATTAATATTAAACATATTGATAAATAATTGTATACATATGTTATATTGATATTTTGACATTGACATCTTTGATATTATAGTTTTAATTATTTCTTAAATACTTTAATATTTTAGTAATATTCATAGACTTTTTTTGGATGTTTTGTTTCTGTTATTTTAATGATATAAAAAACAATGAAATTAATCGATTGTTATTTGTACATTATCAATCAATTTTAAGATTCGAGATATTATTTTATATCAAAAAACACATTAAGAAAGTCAACTTTAAAACTGTTCCAGAACCACAAAGGAAAAAAATCGCAAAAGATTGACTGTTTCTAACAATTATTATTAAAATTAAGAGCTACTATTTTTTTGAGCAAAGTATTTATATATCTCTATAATGTTTCCAAATTTCACTGAAATGTGGTTTTTGAAAAATAAATGTTTCCTATTTTTTTTTTTGTTTTTTCTGATTAAAACAAAATGAAAATAAATAGAATTCTGCAACTTGCAGGATCAAGCTATCCTATTAGCAGGAATATACTCTTCAGAGATGATCTCAATATTTCTGAAATTAAAATAAATCAATTTTTAAATGAACAAATTCGTTTTTATTTTTTTTTCAATATGGCGTACCTTTTTGATCAGTTTCAAAAAAGATATAAAAAAAACCTTATTTCAAAATTGTTCTAGAACGTTATCATAAAGAAAAAAAAAATAATTTCGAAAAAAATTGCCCCTGTCTCCTAAATAGCATAAAGATTTTGGGTTAATATTTTTTTTAATATAGCTTTTATACATTTTTATAATATGTTAAAATTTTATTCGTTTTGGAGAAAAAAATTTTATTGATTTTTTCTAAAACCAAAATAGATAAAGATCTGAAACTTGCATAATCAAAGCATCTTATTAGTAGCAACACACCACGGCCCCAGATATCCTTCTGGGGCCGATTCACTATACTAATCGTTCTGTGGCCTTTGATATTCTATTGTAAATTTGGAGTCATTTTCATTGAAGCACAGCTTCCTGGCAATTTTCTTTGCAAATTCGAATATTTCTCAAAATTCTTACTTTTTCTTTAGAACAAGCACTCCAAGTTTGTTTTTTTCCCTCAAACTTGGATTTTTCCTTTTATAATCTGATATCCGTATTTGTTTGAATTTATTAATAAAAATTTCGAGTTTTCTTGAATTTTTTCCGTCTAGTTTCACTTTAATTTTAATATGCCAAATTTTTCTTGCACAGCCAAAGTCTAATGATTTTTTTACCATGCCGACTTCCTAAAACTTTCCAAAGTTCCAGGATTTGACTTTTTTTCTTAAATTTTTCGATAAAATCATGCTATTTCGATTTTTTCCTAGAAATTTGGAATTTTGGTCAAAATTTGAAGAGAAAAAGCCCTTTTATTCCAATAAAGACGAGATCTTGAAATTTAGGCAGAAATTTTTAGAGTAAACTTTAAACGGTGACATGTTAGAAAATGTCTAATTTAAACTTCCAATTTTTATCTGATTTTGTTTACACTATATTTGACCTTTTTCTTAAAAGTTTGACTTTAGCCTCGAAGCTGTGATTTATTTTTCAGATTGTTTTGAATTTGGACAGCTTCAAAATCAAAATTTAGCAGTGGCGTGTCGTGAATTTTATAACTGGGGAAGCTGACCGAACATCCTTTTAAAAGATTAATTAAAATTTTGCTTTCAACGAATTTCGAATCTCGACATTTCTTCAAAATTTCGAATATTTTTTAAATTTCAGACTATTTTTTAAAATCTAAACTTTTTTTCGAAAATGTGGCCAGTTTTTTTAAAATGTTGGTTTTTTGGAAATTTCCAGTTTTCCTTAGAATCTCGACTTTTTTTTGACATTTTGGATCTTTTTTAAAAATTCATCATTTCAACTAATTCTTAAGAATTGGACTTTTTTTTGAAGATTTTGAATTTCTTTAAATTGATACTTATTTCTGTTTTTTTAATACAAGTCGAAAATTCAATTTTAAACTGACAATCTAAAAAAGTCGAAATTCTAAAAAATATCGAAATTTTGACAAATAGTCGAAAATTTTAATTCGAAAATTTAATATTTTGGCTTTTTTAAATCTTAACTTTTTTTTAACAAATTTCGACATAATTTAATTGAATTTCTTTTTAATATTTGTGATTAACAGAAATTTTGAAATTTTGGGTCATTTTGACTTTATTCGAAATTTGGGCTTTTTGAAAATTTGGTTTTTTTAGGAGATTTTAGTGAAAAAAATTTATTTTTCTTTAAATCTCAACATTTCTTCAACATTTCGAATATTTTTTAAATTTCAGACTATTTTTTAAAATCTAAACTTTTTTTTGAAAATGTGGCCAGTTTTTAAGATGTTGGTTTTTTTTTTGGAAATTTTGGAAAAATCTTGGAACATTTCCATTTTCCTTAAAATCTCGACTTTTTTTTGAAGATTTTGAATTTCTTTAAATTGATACTTATTTCTGTTTTTTTAATAAAAGTCGAAAATTCAATTTTAAACTTACAATCAAAAAAAGTCCAAATTCTAAAAAATATCGAAATTTTGACAAATAGTCGAAAATTTTAATTCGAAAATTTAATATTTTGGCTTTTTTTAAATCTTAACTTTTTTTTAACAAACTTCGAAATAATTTAATTGAATTTTTCTTTTTAATATTTGTGATTAACAAAAATTTTGAAATTTTGGGTCATTTTGATTTTATTCGCAATTTGGGCTCTTCGAAAATTTGGTTTTTTTAGGAGATTTTACTAAAAACTCTTCATTTTTTTTAAATCTCGGAATTTCGAATATTTTTTAAATTTCAGACTATTTTTTAAAATCTAAACTTTTTTTCGAAAATGTGGCCATTTTTTATGATGTTGGTTTTAACTTTCCATCAAAACTTGGAAATTTTTCAAAGTTTTGACTTTATTTTGGAAATTTTGACTGCTTGGAAATTTTCCACTTTCCTTAGAATCTCAGCTTTTTTTTTTGAAATTTTGGATCTTTTTTAAAAATTCAACATTTCAACTAATTCTTGAGAATTCGATTTTTTTTTGAAGATTTTGAATTTCTTTAAATGGACACTTATTTCAGTTTTTTCAATAAAAGTCGAAAATTCAATTTTAAATTGACAATAAAAAAAAATCCAAATTCTAAAAAATATCGAAATTTTGACAAATAGTCAAAAATTTTCATTTGAAAATTTAAAAAACAATGCGTGATGCTCAGAAAATTCTAAGTTTTTGAAAGTTAAAATTTTAGAGTGAAAATGTTCAAAAAAAGTTAGAATGTTGAATAAATCCGAAAATTTTGTAAATTTCATAAAAAGTAAAAATTCTCAAAAATTTACAATTTTCAAAAATATTGAAGTTTTGCAAAAATTTCGTATTTAATTGTAAATAAATATTGAGTATTTAAAAAACCACACAATTTGAAAAATCTAAATTTTTGAAAAATAAAAATATAGAAAAATTTTAAACATTTAAAAAATAGATTAATTTCAAGTTTACTTCTTTTGACTTTTCAAAGCTTTGAGTGGTCCTTCCAATTTCGACTTTTATTCATGGATGTTTCTTAACTGCAATACATCATACAACCTAGTATTAAAACTTGTTTTTTCTATGCACCGAATTAACCCCCCATTTTAATGTTGACTGACGATATTTACGTGGGTCATCAACAAATAATATTGTGCCAAATTTGAAATTCCTACGTTACATAGTTTTTGAAAAAAACTTCCGTGACGGACGGACGGACGGACGCACCCACGGACGGAGAGAGAGACGACACAATGGTGGGATTATAAGGGTTCTCTATTGTTCCTTTTAAGTTTGGGAACCCCAAAAATTTAGCAACGTTAATAATCAACCAATTTCAAGTTGAAGTTCAAAATTTTGGGTAAAAATCGAAATTTTGGGAAACCTAGTTCTAAGAAAATTCAAATTTCTCGAAGTTTCGAGAAAAATTCGAAATTTTAAAATGAACGATTGAAATATTGCGATTGAAGCCAAATTTACGAAAAATCAAGAGTTTTAGAAAAAAATCTATATTTTGAGAATTTGGGAAAACAGTGAACATTACAATATCAAATTCGAATTTTCTTAAAATTTCGTATTCAATTTTTTGGACTTTTTAAAATTTCATGGCGGTGGAGAAAAAGCTTCCAAGAGTCAAACAATTTAGGAAAATTGATTCAAGTTAAATTTAGACATTTTGGGAAAGAGTTGGCTTTTCTAAAATTAAAACACTCAGAAATCTGACCTAATCAAATATCTTCATTAAATCAGGTTAACCAAACTGGAAGTTGACCAAAATGCTTTTGGATATGATTCAAATTTTCTCAAATTGGGATCTCAGGGATTTAGAAAGATCGAAGGGATCAAAAAGGAACTAACCTACCAAGAAAGTTAGAGAAAGTTTCTAAGAGTCAAAAAATTAGGAAAATTGACAATTTCAAGTTGAAATTAATGGGAAAAAGTGTTAGCTTTTCTGAAATTGAGGACTTAAGAATCTGAAAAGTCTGATCGAATCAAAAATCTCCATCAAATCAGCTTAAATAACCTGGAAGCAATTACCACCAAAATAGCTTTTGAGTATGATTTCATTTTTCTCAAATTGGGCCCCAGGGATTTAGAAAGGAAGAAATCAAAAGAGAAAGCGAGATTAGGCTACCAAGAAACTGAGAGAGAGAGGGAGGGGAAACGAAATACTCGTCAAGTACGAACTTGGAAGAGTACCCAGGGCTACAGAAATTCTAAAAATCTTTTAGCAAACCAGTGTAAACTATCTGGAGGTTGAGAAATGCAGATGTCACGACGAGACCTTCCAATAGGATTCTAATAAGACCATAGGCTCGATTTTTCCCAAATTGAGCACTTAAGGCTCAGGGAAGAACCGAAGGAATACAAAGGTGTTTAGGAAAGCAGATAGAAATTATTAGAGAAAAATTATTAAATTATTAGAGAAAATATAGTTAAGCCACAGAAGCACGAACATGCAAAAACAAATTCGTGCCCTTGAGGACGATTTGTTTCAATATGTTTTTGCCAATTTGTACGTAATTTGAATCAGCGATATACGAACTCCATTGAAACAACTGATTTAACATATGTAGGGCAAACGGAAAAGTCGATAAAACTGGATTTAAAGAGCACGTTACTCACTATAGACACAGCTAAGACGAGAAATCAGAGTATGATAAAGATCTGCTGCTGAAGTAAGTTAAATATTACCTATAAAATATTGTCGTCACACTTACAGAAAATATAGATCGTTACATTATTTGAAAAAAGTAGTCAATTTTGATTCTTTTAAGAACAGAATCACAACAAATTCGTAAGATTGCGTCGATTGCAGGGGAATTTTAGGGGTGAAAAATACCCCTGGTGGATATTCAAGGCAAGTATGAATTGCGCTATAGTAGTTACTTAAATTATTCTATGGAATTGTCTAACCTTACAATAAAATTGACACTCATTTATAAAGTATGTCATTTTTGAATGTTACGACACTAAATACGTTTTATTTGGCTCACTGCTGGTGGTTAAATTGATTGCATTGGTTTCTTTGTTTGAAAGCTAAGAAAGAAAAAGGAGGCGATTTAGTGGTTTGTGGTTGTCGATTTTAAGTAATGGAGGTAGGTGTCTTATGCACTCGTTAAAATTTCCCTGGCTTACCTCTATAGCCGACGTCGTCGTAGAGCTGGAGCATAGGAGCTGTGGACCACTGAGGGTCGGGGTACACCATCATGTGCACTGGAGGGGCGTTAGTGTCATCTGGAGCCGAAGGATTTTCCAAAAGGTGCCGCGACACTATATCGCGGTTGGCACATGCACTTCGCATTAATAAACACTCACTGGCATGTTGTTGCCATGTAAGCACCAGCCTCTGTGCTCTGGTTCCTCCTCCACCACTCCGCAACGTGATTCGCGAGTCGCAGGCTATGCGCAAATCCTTGAAACTTGCACGATAGACGGAAGACCGGACCGAAGAAACTTCTTTACTTTTGCTTCTTAATACTTTGCTACTCTAGTGCACTACCCAGACACAACGAACTCGAATCTGCCTTTGCATGGATGTCGTCTAAGCTCTCCGAGTCCGGCCACTGTTAGTTCACCGCCGGCTGCTGCATGTCGCTCTTTCAAAAATCTTAAGTAAACACCGCCAGGACCGCACTCTAACCCACATTCACGTATTCCCAAGCAGCGACTTCCTCGAGACTTTTAAATACTAGTAAACAGCAGAAATGAGGCTGTTAAAACTATTGCATCTCTTTATTCCGGTTCCCTTTGGCGTTGACAAAATATTTATTCAATCAACACTCTGGAAGCATTGCAATTGTCGCCAAAATCGTTGCCCTAAGGATCGAAGACTAACGAAGTATAGGGGACGTTATAAACGTCATCGTATTTTTTTTCAATCATCACTTTTCTTTCCTTAACAAATAAGAAGTAGCAACAAATTTAATCCTAGCAGCATTACAACAATATTTAATGGATATAGCGGCTCCCTTTTTTTTTTCACTGTTTTTATTAGTCAAACAAAACAAAATTGCTCTGATACCTTCACCATGCCCTATCCAGACTTTCGATTATCCGGATTTTTGATTATCCTGTCGCTTCTCAATTATTCAGACTAACCAGGATTTTGCTGCCTTTGTTTTGATTACCTGATCACATTCTACTCGAACACTAACCTAAATTTCCCTAACTAAATATTTTTACAATTTTTTTGGTGGAACGGACAGGTCCTTGGTTATCTTAACAACTGAAATACATATCTTGTCCCTTGAAACCGAGAAAGATTAAAAAACACAATCTTTTTGAAAATGATAGCTTGGCTATCGAAATGTGCTAGAGCATCATTTGTTGTCTTTTTTAATCTTTCTTGGTTTCAGGGGACAAGATTTGTATTTCAATTTCATATTGTAACAAACTGCAATATGAAATTTGATATTATAATTAGTAATCCTAACGCGTTTAAATGATGTAATCTTTGGCATTTACTAGAATATTGAGGACTTTCGCCCAGAGGGTATGGCGCATACATAAGTGTACATTCCAGACCTCTCTAGAAGTCAAATATTAGGGAACTCCGGACCTACATAAATGGACGCTTCTTAGGACTAAATCCTTCTACTTATTCTATTAAATAAAAACAAAGCCTTCAATATTTTTGATGACACAAAAAAGAGCTCTTAAATAAAATGTTAACGACTAACAAAAAGTTCTTCAATATTTTTGGAAGCAGAAGCCGAAACTACGATTTAAGAAATTAAGAAGGTAAATGTTGTACCCCAAAATTACATTATGAACTTTTAAAAAGGGGGGCTCCTTGATATTTCAATTCATGCCTGTCGAGAGAGGGGGCAAAGGAGCAAATGCCTCGATGAGTGCCCGTTAGTAGTTTGTAAATTATAAAAATGTTAAAGTCTTCTTTTTCGTGAAATTTAGTATTAAAACTTAATTTTTTTATATGACTTTAAATTTTTACTCCAAATTTGTCCTCTTTTTTTCGAAATTCCATGTTTAGATTTTTAAACTCTAAAATTCTCCTGAATTTCGACTTTTTTTTAAATTTTTAGTTTAAACTTAAAAATACTCCTTTTTAAAAGGCAAGCTCTAAATTCTCCATTTAAAATGTCAGATTTTTCCAAAAAATTTTCAAGAGAAGGCTAATTTTTGAGAAGGTCGAATTTTCAAAAATTGTAGGATTCCAAGAAATGTCAATTTTAAAATAATTTCCAAATTTCGAAAGTAGCTAGACATTTTCAGAACTTCAAGAAAAAGCCGAAATTTTAATGATGAAAGGTTAAAATTTTCAAAAAATGAATATTCTGAAAAAGATCGAAAAATTCAAAAATCTAGAAATTTTGAAAAAATCCAACAAAAAAAGTCAAAATTTTTATAATGAAAGGTCAGAAATAAAAAAAAATGAAAACTCTGGGAAATGATTATAAGTTTAAAAAGTCGAAATTTTGAAAAAATCCAACTTTTTAAAAAAGTCGAAAATTTCAAAAAAAGCAGAATTTTTCAAATAAGAGAACATTTAGATAAAAATTGAGACTTTCAAGAGACGTCAAGAGACTTTTCAAAAAGGTAAAAACTTTGAAAAAAAGTCAAAATTTTACAAGTCGTAATTTTCAAAATAATGTAGAATTTTGAAAAAAGGTCGAAGTTTTCTAAAAAAATCTTTTAAAATAATCAAAAGTTGAAATTTTGATGATTAAAATTTTCAAAAAACTGAAAATTCTGAAAAAGATTAAGAATTTCAAAAATCTTGCAATTTTGAAAACATCCTACAACAAAAGTCCAAATTTTGATAATAAAAGGTCAGAATTTAAGAAAAATGAAATTTCTGTAATTTTGAAAAAAAATCTAACTTTTCAAAAAAGCCGAAATTTTCTAAAAATGCAGAATTTTTTAAATAAGAGTAGCATTTAGATAAAAGTTGACACTTCGAGAAATATCGAATTTTCAAAAAAGTTAAAACTTTGGAAAAAGTCTAAATTTTAAAAAGGGTTGTAATTTTCAAAATAATGTGGAATTTTAAAAAGAGGTCGAAGTTTTCTAAAAGAAATCTTTTAAAGCAATTAAAAAGTCGATATTTTGATGAGGGTTAAAATGTTCAAAAAAATGAAAATTCTGAAAAAGATCGAGTATTTCAAAAATCTCGAAATTTTGAAAATAATCAACAACAAGTCAAGATTTTGATGATGAAAGGTCAGAATTTAAGAAAAATGAAAATTCTGAAGAAAGATTTAAAATTTCAAAAGTTGAAATTTTGAAAAAAAATCCTGCTTTTCAAAAATGTCCAAAAAAAAACAGAAAATTTCAAATAAGAGAACATTTAGATAAAAATTGGGACTTCGAAAAATGTAGTAGTAGTAGTTTATTTTAAATATATAAAATACATATTAATTACTAATGAAGAATGGTAACAATAATAATAATAATAATTAAAATAATAATAATAATAATAAATACATATTATGACAAAATGACAATAAATTACTCCAACTTATTAAAAAAATACACATATAAAATTCCGAAGCTATTTTCTAAGGATAATTTTTCGTAAAAGACTCTTAAATTGATAAAGGGAATTAAAATTTTTTATTGCAACAGGTAAGTTGTTGAATTCACATAAACCATCAAAAAAATAGTGATCTTTTAGTACTTTGCTTTTTAACTGTGTTTATATAAAAGTTTATTGTGTTGCGGGTATTATAGTTGTGAATATCTCTAACATTGATTAAACAAATTTTTAAATAATTCGGCAAAAGGTTTTTAGTTATTTTAAAAATAAAGCACATGTTAAGATAGAACAGATATGTCGAATTTTCAAAAATGTTAAAACTTTGAAAAAAAGTCGAAATTTTAAAAAAGGTCGTAATTTTCAAAATATTGTGGAATTTTAAAAAGAGCTCGAAATTTTTAAGAAAATATCTTTCAAAATAATCGAAAAGTCGCAATTTTCATGATAATTGCAATTTTCAAAAAAAAAAAATTCTGAAAAAATCAAGGATTTCAAAAATCTTGAAATTTTGAAAAAATCCAACAACAAAAGTGAAAATTTTGATGATGAAAGTCAGAATTTAAGAAAAATGAAAATTCTGAAGAAAGATTAAAAATTTGAAATGTCGAAATTTTGAAAAAAATCCAACTTTTCAAAAAAGTCGAAATTTTCAAAATAAATCAGAATTTTTCAAAGATAACATTAAGATAAAAATTGAGACTTCGAGAAATATCGAATTTTCAAAAATGTTAAAACTTTGAAAAATAGTCAAAATTTTAGCAAAGGTCGTAATTTTCAAAATAACGTGGAATTTTGAAAAAAGGTCGAGGTTTTCAAAAAAAAAATCTTTCAAAATAATCGAAAAGTCGAAATTTTTATGATGAAGGTTAAAATTTTCAAGAAAATGAAAATTCTGGAAAAGATCGAGAATTTCAAAAATCTCAAAATTTTGAAAATATTTAGCAACAAAAGTCAAGAATTTGATGATGAAAGGTCAGAATTTAAGAAAAATGAAAATTCTGAAGAAAGATTAAAAATTTGAAAAGTCGAAATCTTCAAAAAAGTCGAAATTTTCAAAAAAAGCAGAATATTTCAAATAAGAGAACATTTATATAAAAATTGAGACTTCGAAAAATGTCAACTTTTCAAAAAAGTCGAATTTTCAAAAAAAAGCAGAATTTTTCAAATAAGGGAACATTCAGATAACGATTGAAACTTCGATCGAGAAATGTCGAATTTTCAAAAAAGTTAAAACTTTGAAAGGTCAAAATTTTAAAAAAGGTAATTTTCAAATTAATGTGGAATTTTGAAAAAAGGTCGAAGTGTTAAGATAAATGTCTTTCAAAATAATCAAAAAGTCGAAATTTTGATGATAAAGGTTACAATTTTCAAAAAAAAAGAAAATTCTGAAAAAGATGAATTTCAAAACCTCGAAATTTTGAAACAATCCAACAACAAAAGTCAAAATTTTTATGGTGAAAGTTCAGAATTTAACAAAAATGAACATTCTAAAGAATGATTAAAAATTTCAAAAGTCAAAGTTTTGAAAAATATGCAACTTTTCAAAAAAATCGAAATTTTCAAAAAAGTCAAAATTTTCAAAAAAGCAAAATATTTCAAATAAGAGAACATTTATATAAAAATTGAGTCTTCGAAAAGTGCCGACTTTTCAAAAAGTTAAAACTTTGAAAAAAGTAAAATTTTTTAAAAAAGTCGTAATTTTTAAAATAATATGGAATTTTGAAAAAAGGTCGAAGTTTTTAAAAAAATACCTTTTAAAATGATCGAAAAGTCGCAATTTTGACTGCAATTTTCAAAAAAATGAAAATTCTGAAAAAGATCGAGAACTTTAAAGGTCTCAAAATTTTTAAAAAATCCAACAAGTCAAAATTTTAAGGATGAAAGGTTAGAATTTAAGAAAAATGAAAATTCTGAAGAGAGATTAAAAATTTTAAAAGTCGAAGTTTTGAAAAAACGCAACTTTTCAATAAAGTCGAAATTTTCCAAAAAAGCAGAATATTTCAAATAAGAGAACATTTAAATAAAAATTGAGACTTCTAAAAATGTCGACTTTTTAAAAAAGTCGAAAATTTCCAAAAAAGCAGAATTTTTCAAATAGGAGAACATTCAGATAACAATTGAAACTTCGAGAAATGTCGAATTTTCAAAAAAGTTAAAACTTTGAGAGGTCAAAATTTTAAAAAAGGTAATTTTCAAAATAATGTGGAATTTTGGAAAAAGGTCGAAATTTTAAAATAAAAATCTTTCAAAATAATCAAAAAGTCGAAATTTTGAGGCTGAAGGTTACAATTTTCAAAAAAAAATGAAAATGCTGAAAGAGATGAAGAATTTCAAAAACCTCGAAATTTTGAAACAATCCAACAGCAAAAGTCAAAATTTATTTGGTGAAAGTTCAGAATTTAACAAAAATGAAAATTCTGAAGAATGATTAAAAATTTCAAAAGTCGAAATTTTTAAAAAAATCCAACTTCAAAAAAGTGGAAATTTTTAAACAAAATCAGAGTTTTTCAAATAAGAGAACATTTAGATAAAAAATGAGACTTCGAGAAATGTCGAATTTTGAAAAAAGTTAAAACTTTTCAAAAAAGTCTAAATTTTAAAAAAGGTTGTAATTTTCAAAATAATGTGGAATTTTGAAGTTTTTGAAAAAATCTCGAAATTCTCGAAATAATTCGAAATTTTCAGGAAAAGTAAAAAAATTTAATAATAAGAGAAAGTAATTGCAACCAACAATTGAACTTTTTCTTCATCAGAAGAGTTTCGCCTCTGGTATGGTGGATATACTAAATTACCGTGCTCTGATGTTTTGAAATTGGCCTTTTCATTCTTTGTATTTTGCATATTCCCTTATATTTCCCTTTTAATTATTGTTTCCTTTCTTTGTTCCTGAAAAAGCCCCCTACGATGGTGGGCGAAACATCGAACACTTTTAGTAGTTCTTTGACACGGTCCAATTCCGGAAGAAGTATATCCTGTACTGACTCTGGCCGTGGAAGCCTTCGTTATCAATAACAACTCTCGTTTTAGATTTGAAATCTAAAATAGACGAACATTTCAAGTCAAATTTGAAATTTCGAAAAAATGATTATTTGGTTTATTTTTAAGAAATCGTCTTAAAACTCTCGTTTGATATTTAAATTTTGAATTTCTAATTTTTTTATAAAATGATTTATGAAAAATTTCGAGTTTTAATCGAAATTTAGATTTTAGGTAGGTATTTCTCAAATTTGAGAATCTCGAAATTGAGAATGTTTTCTACAGAAATAATTATTGGAAATAAACATTTTTTTAAACGGTAATTTAGATTTTTTACAGAAATTTCACCATCTCTTTCAAGAAATTTCTCGATAAATAATTTTTTGTATAAAATAATTCATTTTTTTACGAAATTTTAGACTTTTATTCAGAATATTAATTTCAAATGAAACGTATAAATGTTTGTTGGAAATTTCAACTTTAATATCCAAAGATAGATTTACTTCTAAAAAGGGTGTTTTGAGTTTCTTGTTTTCTTTGGACTCGGGAAAATTTTTTAGAAATCTTTAATCTGAAATTTCAAGGAAAAAGTTAAAACATATTTCACGTTCAAACATAAATTTTAGGTTTATATTTGTTTCTTAAGGTTTAAACTTGAAATTTGCCTGTAAAATAATTTTGGCTCATTTTGGTTATCTCATTTTTATAAACGTTGATATTTTCGTTCGAACTTTAATCACAAAGTGTAGATTTATTTATAGAAAATGTTTTTTTTTCTCGAAATTTGGACTTATCTCTTTTTTGGAAAACATTCTATTCTAAATTTTAAGAAAATGTTAAATATGTATTTTAAATTTAAAGCCAAATTTTCGATTAAAGATAATCTTAAGAAATGTAGGAGATTAAATTTTAATCTCCTATGTTTCGTAAGGTTTGGCATTTGTCTGTAAAAAATTGTGTTTCCTCAAGTAGGTATATTTTTGAGAAACTTTCTCTCTAAGAAATTTAAAAAAGAAACACTAATTAAAAATTCCACAGAAAATAGTCAACATTTCGAAATTAAAAAGTTGTCTCTAAAGAGGATTTTTCATTCTCTCGAAATTGTTGCTTTTAAGAATAAAATTAGAAACTAGAAATACAGGAGATCCTGTCAAAAGGACAATTCAAGTTGAATTTACAGACTACAATTTATTTTATCCGGTAACTATTGCGATTAATTACCGATGTAGTTTAAAACTTTTTCTGTACATTCTTGTAAGTTGCATAGCTTTAGTGAAATCGCAGGTATGTAGGAGGAATAAAAAGTTCAACAAGAATAGATATAGCGAACGCATTACTCGTTTTATATAAACTGGGACAATAAATCAACATTTGTCAAGTAGACGACGTAAGATGGCGCTAAGAATTTGATGCAATAATAACAAATTTTTCAAAATCTGTTAAATTCTGACACTTGTCAATAAGATTTAGAAAAAAATTGGACGTCATTGTATAAGAGTAGACAAAGTACAATTTGAACAAAGTCAAATTAAGAAAGAATGGAAATACATAGCAGATTATTGAATAATATAATGATGCTGATACGACACTGAACGAACAAAAGTAAACAGTTCACAGTTTGTTGAAGTTGTTTTACGTCGATGAAGAAGTTCAAGATTTTTGCACCCTAAGTATCCAGTTTTTTAAAATCAAAACAGGTATTCCTTTGGATAGTACCGTTAGGCGAATAAAACGAAATACGAAGTAATTGAGAGATCTGGTTCACCCATGTCTTTTCGATATCATTTCACAAACGTACCTTTTGCGCATTGACCTTTGTCGAGAAAACGTTATTGCGAACATTGAATAAAATCTTGGTTATTTGAAAATTATTAGATTTTTACTAATGGATGTTTGTTTTGCATTACGTTCATTATTATTAAAAATATCATCTTTCATTTGTTGCTTTATGTTTTTCTTCGAAGGCCAACTACTAAAGTATACGGGAAAATTTACTCGTACTCGTAATATAACTCGTAGTGAGCAATAGAAAATAAGAATTATATTTCCATCATAACATGGGTACAACACAAAGAGGAATAAGTAATACAAGTAATAAATCACTCACGTTTGTCACATAAAATGAACAAGTTGAACATAAAAGTATATAGGTAACTAATTTTAAATCCTACATAACTCTTTATAAAATCAGTAATGTAAGCCGCCTTAGCGAATAATGAAACTCTGACATATTGAAATAAATGTTATGGTCTGCCATATTGATTAAATGACCATAAATATTTGCGACAGGGTGTATCAATGAGACTGCCTACGGCGTTTGGTATAAAAATTGTTATGATCGCCAAGCTGCAATAAAAAAAGAAATACAGTGATACCTCGATCAACGAATAGAGTCCCATGAAATTACTTCCTTAAGAGAAATTTGCAATTCAGAAATCACATTACTATGGACACGTCCTTAATGCTCCTAATTAAAGATAAGGTTACCCAACTGAAATTTCCAAATAAGACATTTCTTTCTCATAATTTCGACTTTTAACATTTTTTTCTCGAGATTTTAGGTTTATTTGACACATTTGTGCCGTTTTATCGAAGTTTTGCAATAAAACGCATTTTTTGTAGTAAAAATTTCTTTAGGGGCGTTGAGGGATTTTGTATAGGGGATAAACTTATGGTTTCGCGTCAGCATCACACGTTACCAACATGATCTAACACTAACGATGTTCATATCTTACAAGGACAGGTGAAGTGCCCAATCGTTTGAAAATGTACTGTTTTGTAACCAAATATATGTTACTAGTAAAAATAAAATGTAAAAAGGGTACTCCTGTGCTCCAGAGATGACAGATGACAGTAATAATAAGATGTTGAACATTACATGCAATAAGTAAAAAGAGTGTGAAGTTTAAAAGTGTATTTCATCGTTAGTCGTTAGTTAATATTACATTTGTTTCCACACGACTACAAGCATCCTAACCATAAATATAAAAAGTTAAGTCCGTTTGACAGCACTTATTTTAAAATGTTTCCAGGGCCGTGTCGTGCTATGATGCAAAGAGGAAACCGCATCAGGCGGCACCTTAAAGAGGCATAAGCAGCTAAATCAAAATTTAATTTGAGCCATTCAACAATTAAAAATCCTTACACATCGTTTTTCCATATCGGTCTATGTTAAGGATGGGCAAATTCGGCTCTGAGCGCTGCATGTGGCTATTCTTTGACTCGAGTGCTGCTCCAGTTGAAATTTTAATGTTTTTTTATTAATTTAGAACTTTTTTTAAGGTCTCGATTATCTGATATTTATGAAAAAAATTAAAAAAAATAGTTTGACAGTTTCTTCATAAATGTTAAGTTTTTTCTCGAAATTTTCATTTTTTTCTCAAAATGCTGAGTTTACATTTTAAAATTCTTATCATTTTCGAGACTTATCTAGGAATTTCTAAACAGAATCGATATATTTAAAATTGTTGAGATCAAGATGGACAATATTAAAAAAATATATTAGAAACTTATAACAAAGTCAAGATTCTGAAAATAAGTTACAACTTTCAAAAAAAGTCGAAACTTTGAGAAACGATCAAAAATTTGAACAATGGTTGGAATTTTTGTTAAAAGTCAAAAGTGTGAAAAAGAACAAAAAAGTGGACATTTTGAAAAAATAAAAAATTGCAAAAAACTTACCGAGAAAAAATTTCACAAATATCACATTTTTTAGAAAAAATCGAAAGTTTGAAAGAAAATCGAAGAATTTAAAAAAATCTAATTTTGAAACATTTAAAAATTAAAAAATTTCACAAAAAGTAAAACTTTTCAAAAATCAAGTGAAGCAAAAACTGAGAATAAATAAAATTTTTGAATATCGTCCGAAAATTCAAAAAAAAAGTAAAAATTATTAAAAAAGATAAAGTCGAGATTTCACGATAAAATCAAAGATCTTAGAACAGAGGAAATTGCCCTAAAAAGTAAACTAGGAAAATAAAATTTCTGAACAAAATTTGAAATGTTCAAAAAAAATTTAAAATCCCAAGAAAGGTCAAAATTTGGAAATATTCGAATCTTACATTCGAACTTAAAAAAAAATCGAAATTGAAACAAAAACTAAACATCTTTACTATTTTTTTAAAAATTTAAAATTTTTCGAAGCCAAAATTTTGAAAAAAAGTAGAAAGAGTTTGAGTAGAAGTTTTCAAGAAAGTATAGGAAAAAGTAGAAGTAAAAAGTTTCCATAAAGTCGAAATTTCCAAAAGAAAAGTTTTTGAAAAACTAAATTTTCGAAAGTTGAAATCGAAGATCAAAATTTTTAAAATATTCTAAAATGGGAGACAAGGTCATATTTAAAAATATGGAAATTTTGGAAAAGTGAAACTGAAATTTGAAGTTTTCAATAGAAATGTCAACATTTTTAAAACAAAAATCGAAATTTTGTTTTGTTAAAAAAATGGATTTTTAAAAATGTTGAATCAGAAAAAGACGAAATATTCAGAGGCAACATTACCAAATTTGAAATCTCGAAAAGGGTCGATATTTCAAAAAAAATCGAAAATTTTAGATAATGAAGATATTCAAAAAAGGGGCACTAAAACAAAGTAGAAAATCTGAAAAAAGATTGAATCCTTAACAAAAAAAAAATATTCAAAATGCCCAAAACTTCGAATAAAAGTCAATATTTTCAAAAAATAATAGGATTAAAAGGTTAAATAAAAGGTTAAATCTTTCAAATAAGGTGGAAATTGAAAAAAAAAATATCGAAATTTTTTAAAAAGTCGGTGTTTTGAAAAATCACAATTTTTAAAGATCAAAATTCTAAAAAAAGTTAAAATGTTCAAAATGGCAAAATGTTCATAAAAAAATTGATTTAAAAAAAAGAAGCTTTCAAAAGGTCAAAAAAAGTCGAAATTTTGGAAAAAAGTCGAATTTAAAAAATGAAAACTTCGAGAAATAGTCAAATGTTTGAACAATCTCTTAAATAGTTCGATATTTGTCTTAGGAAAAGACCATGAATTTGTTCTAAGTACATGTAAAATTTTAAAAAATAGTCACCATTTTCGAAAAAATATCAAATCGAAAATTCGAAATCCAATTTCCAAAAAAGCGGGAATACAAGGAAAAAGTCGAAATTTAAAAAAGTCAAAATTCTCAAAAATTAAGAGATTCTCAGGATTTCTTTACATTTTGAAAAATGTCAAAATGTAAATCAAATGAAATTTTCGATAAAATTGAATATTTAAAAATAAGACAATTTTTCAAAAAAAATCAAACTTATAAAAGAAGTCGAAATATATGATTGAAATTTTCAATGAAAGTTAACATTTTGAAAAAAATTGAGGAGTTTTAAAAAAGTCGAAATTGTCAAAAAATAATTAAAATTATGGTCGAAAATGTCGAAATCAAAATTGAAATCTTGAAAAATGTTAAGATTTTCATAGAAAGTTAAATTTTCAAAAAAAGTTCAAATTTTCTTAAAGGTCAAAAAATGTCAACATTTTGACATTCTTTAAAAAACTCGAGTATTTCCAAAAAGACGAAAATTTTAACAAAATCTTTAATATTTAAAAAAGTGTCGAAATTTAAAACAAATTGAAGAATTTTCAATCAACTTTTCAAAAAACCTAAATATTTAAAAGGTCACTTAATAAAAGACAAAATTATCAGGAAAATGAAACTTTTTTAAAAATTGTAATATATTTGATATTTAGGTAAAAAAAAAATTGAAAAAAAGTGTCCAAAAAAAAAAACTGGGAATTCGAAAAAAATTAATTTTCATTAAATCAAGCTTTAAGTAAAATCAAAATTGCCGAAGTCTGAATTTAAAGAAAAGCCAAAATTATCAGAAAAATCGAAATTTTCAAAAAAATACGAAATTTTGAGGAATTAATTGAATTTAAGAAAACGCAAAGTTTTGAATAGTTAACATTTTGAAATAACAGTCAAACATTTTTTTTAAAAACTCGAAATATTTAAAAAGTTCAAGTTTTGAAAAATGATTAAACTTTTTTTTGAAAGTCAGAACTTTCAAAAAAATTCAGAATTTTGGAAAAATCGACAATTCAAAAAAATTTTAAAAAATCAAAATTTTGCAATATAATCAAAAATTTCAAAAAAATTCTACATTAAGAAATGGCACGCTTTAAAAAAGTCGAATTCTCAAATAAAAATGCAAATTAAAAAAGCGAAATTTAAAATATATCGCAAGTTTCCAAAAAGTCGAAATTTTGAAAAAAGGGAAATTTATAAAAAAATCGAAAATTTCAAAAACTGGCATTTTTAAAACAGTTTAACTTTCAACATTTCTATATTTTTAAAAATGTACAAATTTACAAAGCGTGGAAATTTTTAAAAATTGTTAACATTCTCCAAAAAAAAATCAAGAATTTTAAAAAGGTTAACACTTAGAAAATCGACATTTTCAACAAACTAGAAAATTTTGGAAAATTTGTTCAAAACGTAAACAAAAATCGAATTTAAAAAAAAGAAAGAACATTTTTCGAGAAATGGAGATGCTAAAACAATGTTGAAATTGAAAAAAAAAATATTTTCGAAAAAAATCTAAACCTTGAAAAGTTAAAATTTTCAAAATAAAATCGGCATTTTAAAAAAGTCAACTTTCGAAAATTTTTAAATTAAAAAAAAATCGAAATTTTGAAAAAAAGTAAAATATTTGAAAAAAGTCTAAATTGCGAGAAAAATTCGAAAGTCTTTAAAAAGAGTCCAAATTATGACAAAAAGTCGAATTATGTGAAAAAATAAATAAACTTTGATATATCAGTATTTTTAAAAAAATGAAATTATTAGAGAAATCGAAAATTTTCATCTTTTTTGAAAATTTAAACTTTTTTGGTAATTTCGATTTTTCAAAATATTTACTTTTCGAAAACTTCGGATTATTTAAAAAAATCGTAATTTTGGAAATAACAATATTTTGAGAAAAATTCAACTATTTGGAAAATTCGACATCATTTTCACAAACCAATCCAGAGAAGGTCAATGTTTGGGCAGGGATTGTTGGTGATCGAGTTATAGGACCAATTCTCTTCCAAGGAAATCTCAATGGGGCAGGATATTTAGAATTCTTGCAGGAAGAGCTAATTCCTGATTTAGCTATTTTGTTTCCTGATCCGGTCAAAGCTAAGGTCCCGAATAGGAACATCTGGTTTCAACAAGACGCTGCCCCTCCTTATTTCGCAAGACCTGTCCGTGAGTATCTGGATGATGTATTTCTTGACAGATGAATTGGTAGAAGAGGACCATTTGAGTGGTCATCCAGGTCTCCGGACTTAACACTTATGGACTATTTCTTATGGGGGTCTTTGAAGAGTAAAGTTTTTAAAACCAAACCAGCAAATATTGAGGAAGAGAATATTGAAGAGTTGAAAGCTTCAAAATAATCAACAAAAAAAGTAAACATCGAAGACAAAGTTTTACTTTTAATACAATAATAAAGATTGAATCGGAAACTGTAGAAGAGTGGTAACAATATAATCCTAAAATTACGTTTTTCTACAATTCTTGACTTTTAAACTGGAAACTTCAAAATTTCGAAAATATCCAAACCCATAAAAAATTGCTGAAATTAAGGTCAAAGTTTTGATAACTTTTTTTTTTAATAAATGTAATTTTTCTTTAACTTTTTTTCAAAATTTTAAGTTTGAACTGGCAATGTTTATTTTGTTCCCAAAATTTCGACTTTAAACTCAAAATGTTGAGTTTTCTCTAGCTTCCTATTTACTTCAATTTTAAGTTTTTTACTTTCAAAGAAATTTTGTTTTTTATTAGGGGCGACGTGAATGCTAGAACGGACTCTGTTGGGGTGATCAGTTTCGGTTTTTTTGTTAATACAAATACAGAAGCATTAGAGGCGAAACATGTTTTCTTTTTAGTCGTCAAAAATATTTTTTATGGCACCGTCTTTCTCTACATCAAAACTATTTAAGTTGGTACCATTTTTGGAACCTAATCTCCTCAAACACTGTCAAATTTCTCAATCTAATAATTTTGGTAATTTCCGTTTAGTATTGGTGGTTACTTTGCATTTGTTGAATGACTAGACAAAGCGAGTCGTAAGTGCCAATGGAGTATAGAGAGCGATTCTTTGGCATCGAATTCTTGCAGTAGTTGCGGTGTCTGCGTTAAAGATCAATTAAAAAACGCACGGAATGGAAATAAATCTATCGTCTTCACAGCAATAACATTTTATATATCCTGATCCAAGATGTATTAATAGGAAGTTACGCTAGATCATTATAAATGTTTAACTGTCAGGTAAACTAGTATTATAATTTATAAAAAAATCGCTTTAAGTAGTTATTTCCATTCCAGTGGTACTTGTGACAAATAGCTTCTTGAAACGTAAACGCATGGTAAGGTATGTTTGTTTTACACCGCTCTGTACCATAATTTGAAAAGTAAACATACCTAACAAAGAAAGAAAATTACTGTTTAAACTCGAGACGTTTCAATGCCCTTTTATTTAAAAAAGGTTTTAATGATCTAAGTAAGTATGCCGAAGACAACAAAGTTCATAGACATGCATAAACCCAAAGGCCAGTAGCCTGAACGAACTTGAAATCGAACAATTTCACATGAGATAAAATAATCAAAATCCAAGCCCATTTTACATGTGACTTGGTTTCTTAAGAAGCATTTTTACCCCGCAAGATTAATATCGTCGTAAAAAGTCTCACGTACAGATGTTTTAACAGCTGTAAAACGAATATAAATCCATCTAGAATGCTAATATTCCTCTGCCCAGAACAATACCTTCATAAAAAATACCCAGCAAATTCTGCGTGTCCATATTGTCTAGCGCCACCTGACCAGGAGGTTGGGTGCATTTTTTAAGAATGAATCATGCATGTGACATTGATGTACGCCTAAGACATTCCTTGTATTGCTGGGATAGAAAGGTCTTAGGAGGAATCAATGAAAACTTTGTTCATATGAAATAACTTAGTTCTATGTTATTTCCACATTCACAATCTTGGAAAAACATTTTTATATCGACTTCAATATTTTTAAAATTTTGAAATGTTCAGACTGAAATCAAAATTTTTTAATCAAAGTCATTGCCATAAAAGTCCATAAGATGAAAGTCGAATTTATCAGTCTAAAATCTTTCTACCTTGAGTATGGCATTTTGACATTTTTCTGGTCCTCTCGACTTTGAGTTCGGATTTTGAGAAAAAAAGCTGAAATTTGGAGTCTAAAATTATCAAGTTTTAGAATAAAAGTTGAAATCAAACATTTTAAAAAAAAATCGAATATTTCAGGAAAAAAATTAAACTTGGATGTTAGATATAAGAAGAGTTAAAATTTAAATAACTTTAAGCAAAAAGTGGAAATTGGAAAGAAACTCCGTTTCGTTTGTGGTTGAAATTCGACCAGTTGTGTCTGTAACGAAATTCAACTCGTTTTTCACATGATTGGAATTTATTTGTAAGCCAATTTCGAATGCTTACCTTGAAGCTGTGAAGAAAAACTGGGAGAATGAAAATTTCGATTTATTTCAAAATATCAACTTTTTAAAAATTTCCAGTTTTACAGAATTTCGATTTTTTTAATAATTTACTTAATTTTAAAATAGTGATGTGAATGGCTTTTTAAAAATCTCTCCCCTTTTCAAAAAAAAAAGATTTCTGGAAATTTAGATTTTTTCTTTTAAGTATAGTTCACTTTTTACTTCGACTTTTTTGAAAATTTTGACTAATTTTGGAAAGATCGACTTTGTTTTTTAATTCCGACTTTCTTTCTAACTAAACTTTTTTGAAACTTGCGATCCTTCTACCTTTTTTTTTCAATCAAAATTTTGACCCTTTTTGAAAATCCCGACTTTGCCAAACTTTCATTTGTCGATTGAAATTTCGACGGTTTAAAATTTCGACATTAAAAATTTTCCCTCTTTTAGTTTTTAACTTTTTTGAAAATTTTGATTACATTTGGAAAGATCGACTTTTTTTTTAACTGTCGGCTTTCTCTTAAACTGAACTTTTTTGACACTTGCGATCCTTCCACCTTTTTTTTTAAATGTTGGCCTTTTTTGAAAATTTCCAAATTTCCACTTTTCGATTGAAATTTCGACTGTTTAAAATTTCGACATTAAAAATTTCCTTTTTTAAGTTTTTTGAATATTTTGACTTTTTAAAAATTTTGACTAAAGGAGAGATCGACTTGGTTTTTTAATTTCGATTTTCTTTTAAACTGAACTTTTTTGAAACTTGCGATCCTCCTTCTACCTTTTTTATTAGATTTTGACCCTTTCTGAAAATATCAACTTTTCTAAATTTTAACTCTTCGATTGAAATTTCGACGTTTAAAATTTTGACATTGTAACTTTTATGTTCCAATCGAACCAACATCGCCACAACATTAAAAATTTTTTTTTTTTTGTAATTTTCGATTTTTTTAGACAAAAAATTTTGACTTTTTTGAACATTTTGATTAAATTTGGAAAGATCGACTTTTTTAAATCTCGACTTTTTTTTAAACTGAACTTTTATGAAACTTGCGTTCCTTCTACCTTTTTTTTTCAAAATTTTAACTTTTTTGAAAATCTCGACTTTTCCAAATTTCCACTTTTCCATTGAAATTTCGACCGTTTAAATTTTCGACATTAAAATTTTTTTTTGAGTTTTCAATTTTTTTAAACATTTCAATTTTTTTGAGAATTCTGATTAAATTTGGAAAGATCGACTTTTATTTTTAATTTCAACTTTCTTTTAAACTGAACTTTTTTGACACTTGCGATCCTTCTTATACTTTTTTTTTAAATGTTGACCCTTTTTAAAAATCTCGATTTTTCTAAATTTCCGCTTTTTAATTGAAACTTCGACCTTTTAAAAATTTCCTTTTTTTAATTTTCGACTCGACCATTTCGACTTTTTTGAAAATTTTGACTTTTTTTGAAAATTTTGATTAAATTTGAAAAGATTGACTTTTTCTTAAATGTCGACTTTCTTTTAAACTTACCTTTTTTGAAATTTGAGATCTTTCTACCTTTTTGTAAAAATTTTGACCCTTTTTGAAAATCTCGACTTTTCCAAATTTCCATTCTTCGATTGAAATTTTGACCGTTTAAAATTTCGACATTAAAATTTTCCTTTTTTTTATTCTCGACTTTTTTGAAAATATTTATTAAATTTGGAAAGATCGACTTTTTTTTAAATTTCGACTCTCTTTTGAACTGAACTTTTTTGAAACTTGCGATCCTTCTACGTTTTTTAAAATGTTGACCCTTTTTAAAAATTTCGACTTTTCCAAATTTTCATTTTTTGATTGAAATTTTGAGCGTTTAAAATATTGACATTGAAATTTTCCTTTTTTTTAATCTTCGACTTTTTTGAATATTTCGACTTTTTTAAAAATTTTGATTAAACTTGGAAAGATCGACTTTTTTTTAAATATCGAGTTTCTTTTAAACTAAACTTTTTTGAAACTTGCGACCCTTCTACCTTTTTTTCAAAATTTTGACCCTTTTAGAAAATCTCGACTTTTCCAAATTTCCATTTTTCGATTGAAATTTTGAGCGTTTCAAATTTCGACATTGAAATTTGCCTTTTTTTTAATTTTCGACTTTTTTGGACATTTCGACTTTTTTGAAAATTTCGATTAAATTTGGAAAGATGGACTTTTTTTTTAATGTCGACTTTCTTTTAAACTAAACTTTTTTGAAACTTGCGACCCTTCTACCTTTTTTTCAAAATTTTGTCCCTTTTTTGAACATCTCGACTTTTCCAAATCTCCATTTTTCGATTGAAATTTTGACCTTAAAAATTTCGACATTAAAAACTTCGACTTTTTTGGAAATTTTGACTAAATTTGGAAAAATGGACTTTTTTTTAAACCCACACTTTCTTTTAAACTGATTTTTTTTGAAAATTGCAATCCTTATTCGACCTTTTTCTCCAAAACTGATTTTTTTTGAAAATTGCAATCCTTATTCGACCTTTTTCTCCAAAATTTTGATTATTTTTAAAAATTTCGACTTCCAAAATTTCGACATTAAAAATATTCTTTTTTTTTCTAAAATTTTAATTTTTAAAATTTCGACTTTTCTGAAAAATTTGGCTCTTTTGGGAAAATTTCGATTTTTGAAAATTCGGACTTACTGAAAATGTTGATTTCATTCGCAAAAATGAACTTTTTAACAGAATCTCGAATTTTTTTTTAATATTACGAGTTATCTTAAAAATGTTGACTTTTTTCAAAGGACTTTCTTTTAAAAATGTCGGCCTTTTCAAATTTTTGGACGATTTAAGGCAATCGATTTTTGAAACCTTTTTTTTTAAATTAGACTTTTTGATAATATCTACTTTTAAAAAATTTAAATTTTTTCAAAATTTTCACTCGTAATGAAATGATCTTTTTTTTAATTTTGTCGAATTTCATCGAAATTCTATTCTTGTTTTTTAAATGGTGACCTCAAAATTTTGAATTGATTTTATTTAAAAATTTGGATTTTGAAACCAACTTTTTTTTTTCAAAATTCCGATTTTTTGTGGAAGTTTTAGCTTTTTAAATGTTTTAACCTTACTAAATTTTCACGTTTTCAAAACTGTGACGTTTTCGAAATTTGGACCGATGTTTTAAAATTTCGATAATTTTTTCAATAATTTGACTTTTTTAAAATTTCTTGAGATTAAAAATTGCGACTTTTGGCGACTTTTATTTTTCAAAATTTCGATTTTTTGTTGAAGGAATTTTTTGGATAAATTTTTAAGTTTCTTCAAATTTGATTAATTTTGAAAAGTTATAGATTCTTTTTGAAATTTCGACTTTTTTTTAATTTAAACTGGACTTTTCAAAATGCTGACCGTTCTTCGACTTTTTTCAAAATTTCCATTTTTGGAGACTACAATTTTTTTTCCAAAATTTCGACTTATTTTGAAAACTTTTTTGAAGATTTGGACTTTTCAAATTGTTACTTTTTGATTTTTTGAAAATTTGAAGCCTTTTTAAAAATTGCTGCATTTAAAAATTTCCGGTTTTTCTTTCAAAATCTTCATCCTTTTGATCATTTTGATTTTTTGAAAATTTGAATTTACTTAAAAATTTTCAATTCTTTGAAAACTTTGTCGTTTCAAAATTTCGACTTTATCGAAAAACTGGACACATTTTTAAACAAAATTTTAACTCGTTTCCTCAACATTTCAACTTTCATTTTAATTTTGAGCTTTTTTCAAAATTCCTAAACCGGAAATTTTTGAAAGTTTGATTTTTGGAAAATTTTGACTTTTTCAAGTTTCGACTGGTTGAAATTTTCGACCTTTTTTTTAAAATTTTGATATTTAAAAATTTCCGATTTTACAAAATCTTGACTTGTCCTAAATATTTTGACTTATTTGAAAGATTTTGACTATCTTTTGGAAATTTCGGTTTTTTTTTTAATTTAAACTTTTGTATAATTTTCTTCTTTCATTAAAGTTTCGAATTCTTTTTAAAAATTCGACTTTTTTTTCAAATTCCTTGATTTTTTTTTTTAAATTTTTCAATAATAATGCATTTTTTTCAACAAAACGTTTACTTTTTTAAAATTTCAATTTTTTTAAGAATTCTGATTTTTTTCAAACATGTTGACTATGTTTTAAAAATATCGGTTTTATATACATAAATCTCGACTTTTTTTCAAAAATTTTGACCTTATTTGGAAAATTAAACTTTTTTAGTAAAAATTAACTTTCTTCCAAGATTCAAATTTTTTCAAGAATATTGGTTTTTTCAAAAATTTTGATTATCTTTTAAAAATTTCGGTTTTTTATAAATTTTGACTTTTTTTAAAATTTTGTAAATTTTTTAAGTTCCGACTCTTTTGAAAGTTGGACTTTTTTTTAAAAATTTGATTTTTGAAAACGTTCATCTTTTTTGATAACTTCAGTACTTAAAAAATTTCGTTTTTTCAAAATTTTGACTTTCTCTCGAAAGTTCGACATTTTATGAAAATGTAATCGTTGAAAATTTTTTAATATTTCCACTTTTTGAAAATTTCTATCTTTTTTAAAACTTCAGTATTTATAAAATTTTGACTTTTTAAAATTTTGACTTTCTCTTGAAAGTTCGACGTTTTTTGAAAATTTAATTATTGGAAAATTTTGACTTAAAGTTTCGACTTTTTTAAAAATTTGGCGTCTTAAAATTTTGACATCTTAAAATTTCTTGAATTTCAAAACATCCGCTTTTTCATAATTTTGACTTGTCCTAAAGATTTAGACAATCTTTAGGAAATTTTGAGCATTTTATTCAAAATTTCAAATTCTTTTTCCAATTTATCTAAGAATTTTGACTTTTTTTGATGACTTTTAGATTTTGTAAATTGCGGTTTTATTTAGAATCACGAATTTTAGGTTTAAATTTCTACTATTTTTAAAATTTCGACGTGTTTACAATTTTTCTTTGAAACTTAGGAGTTTTTTTGTAGATATTTCGATTTTTTTCAAAATTGTCCTGAGCTTGAAATTGTGATTTTGTTTTTTCAAGTTTAGATGTTAAATTTAAAACGTATACGTATACAGCTCTTTCAAATTTTTTTTCTGGAAACATGATGACTTTAAATTTAACCCAAAGTTCTTTAAATTTAGTTTTTTTAATTTCGATTTTTTTAATATTCTTGCTACACTTTAAAAGCGAATTTTTGAAATCTTCTTTTTATAAATAGCGAGTTCTTTCCAACATTTTGATTCTATTTTTCAAAATTTTCAACTTCAACTGTTTTACTTTTTTATGGAATTTTAACCTTAACTTTTTTGGAAAATAGATGTTTTATAATTTATTTATTTAAGGTACACTCCTTTCTTATTTTATTGAATGTAATACCTACCCACTATCTTGCATGTTGGGTATTCCGAAAACTTTGATTTAATTTAAAAGTTGAAAAAGTTTGGAAATTGCTGATCTAGAAGTCCGAGGAAGACGCACAAAATGTGGCTGACCACGGAATGTAAAACTTGATCCATCATCAATAGAAATTTGGTGTTATGCGTTGTATTTTGAAATTAAAAAAAAAAACATATTTTTCACATTTTGTGGTACAAATAGTTATTTTGCGTGTTATACTACAGAATTTGTTTGTGTGAGTTCTAAACTCTCCAGATACATTGCAAAAACCGCAGAATTTTTGTGACAAGTACAACGAACAACATAAATTTTTATTGATGTGGATCCAGCTTAACACGACAATATATTTAATGAACTTGAAGATTTCCAACGCAGGCCACTCCACGATTCATCTATAAGGCTTAGTTCAGATGATATGCGTCAAACCCACGTTTTAAACGACGTTCAAAGCGGTTCCAAATTTAGCTATAGGGAATGCCTAAAGAAGACGACATGAAATTTACGTTAAAAAGCTGTTGTTGGAGGTAGGATTCGAGCTTGTGTCGGTCGGTTGGAAAGCCAGTCTACTCAAACTGAGTAGATTAGTTGCTTTGGAACTTCCATGAAGGTTGGTGGGCTGTAATTAACACTCCATGGTTTTGTCTTTAATACTCGATGAAGATATCAAAAGGACTTGCACCACCGTTTTCCCCTATCTAGACGTATCGATGTCAAAACATACTTTTTTTCTAAAAACGAACCAATGTTTGAAGTATATGAAATAAAATGTATGACAATTAACAAAATTTATTTATAATCACAAATGTATAGCTAGAAATGTATACTAATACTGACATGCAAAATACTTGTAATGCTATTAATACAGAAATTATTGTAGTTTTAGAGTTAAAATGTTTCAAACTAAATTAGTTGAGCTGAGTCCCTACCCTACAGCGTACCGACACGAATACATCATCCGTCGTCTAACCTATCATCCTCTGATATACACCTAATTTGTTGAATAATACAGAAATCACATTTACTTAGGTCAAGATAACAAAAAAAAATTCACAAATTTAATCATAAATCACATCAAATTCCTAAAAATTAACGCATATTGTTTTGACTAGATTCGAGTCATCTGTCTTTTTGACAAGGATAATCTATAAGATTATACAACCTCATTGGCTACTGCTTCATTAATGTAACCATTTTCCTTGGGAGTCTTAATTTCTCCCACTATGGTAGTGTCGTCTTCGGGCGCTTTACCCTTCCCAAAAATTTTTTTGTGAATGTAACATTTAACGTGGTAGAGTCCAGTGAAAAAAATGTGAATGAGTACAAGGAACAGAGTCACGGAGCAACATATCAGAACTCCATTTCCGGGTTTTTCCCACTTTAAAATCGGATAAATGAAGGTGTTACCTTCTCTGAAAAAAAATTTCAATTAGTTAGTAGCTGCGAGAGTTGTGAGTAAAATTACTTGCTGGTCCCACCGGCTAAAAAATAAATAACAGTAAACGCAGCATAGCAAACAGCTAATGCAGTCGGATAGATAAGCTGTAGCAGTCTTATGGGGTGTGATGTCATCCAAAAATCAAAAGTTGTCATTGCTGAATTCGCCGCGTGGACGAATATGTTCATCGCGTCCAATCGGTTTTTTTCAGCTAAAACATACAAACATGAAATGATTGTTTGTCTAAGAGGGCGACTTTAATTACGATTATAAATTAGGGACCAATATAACACGGTTATGCCGAAGGCTACGTCAGTAGCTATGATATTCGTTACCCAATAGAACTTGTAAGCCTTGAGCGCTTTTTGCTGCAAATTGGAACATCCCTTGGCTCTGCTCGAGATTATAACAAGCAACAACATAACTGCCGATGTAACAGACTGCAGCATACAAAATGTATAGCCCCAATTAGTCAAATATATAAGCCATTTTGCGTGAGATGCAGCGTCTTTTGAATGCTTGTTGATGTCTATTACTGATAAAAACCATGTTATGGAAAAGTAAAGAGCTATAAACCATCGATAAACTAGATATATGATGCTTGGTGTTTGATCCTTTTGCCACTAAAAGAAAAGTTGTTTAAGTTGGACGATTTCACTCAACATGTCGATCACAATAAATAAAATTTTGTTTATAAACCTAAGTCACTATTTATTTATTTTACATCAGGTGTTATAGAGACATCTTATTGTATTTATGAAGAAAAAATCTTCACGTTTGCTACACTCAATCAGAAGGATGCTAGAATTTTTTTTTTAAAGGAGGAGGGAACGAACATCAAGAAAATTGTTGCAGATTCTTCCGTATCCATAATAGTTTGTTTAAATTTCCAATTATCCTAGCAAAATAAAAACTGCTCCCATCATCATATTAACATATAAAAACCTCGTTCACTGAAAAATTTTTCAATTTGAGCCCTAACGACAGCGTTCAATAAATGCACTCATGAAATGTCAGTTTTCCGCACCAAAATGACCTACTTGATTTTATCAAAAGTAATTGTTAAACGGAACACCTTGTATATTGTGTCGAATTGTGGAAATTAATTTTTTTATAGACTTGGGCGTAGGCAGGATTCCTTCAGGGAGGGGCAAATTTTAAAAAATTGATAAAAAAAAGAAAACCGGAATATGCTCCGGTTGAGCATATGTATATTTTCATTTAACTATATGAACTGACGACTCGAATTTTCAGATTAACTTAGAAATTTGGAAACAGACCCGAACTTTGCGAAAACAGTCAGAAAATTGAATCTAAAATAAAAACCGAACCTTTCGGAAAACTTCGAAAACTATCGAAATTTCGAAGATTCCGAAAAATAACGATTTTTGAAAAATACCGTGAAAATGTCGAGAAAAAGGTTGAAATCTCTTGAAGAAAGGTGAACATTTTCAAGAGAAAGTTTAATTTTGAGAGAGATGAATTTCGAGGAAAAAACGAATTTTGGGAAATAGTAGAATTTCGAAAAATAAAACAATGAATTTTGAGCTAAAAATTGCAATTTTGACCAAAGTCGAATTCTGATGAAAGAAATCGAATTTTAGGAATAAATTTGAAATTTCGAAAGAAAATGAAAAAAGGCTAATTTTGAGAAATAAGTCGAAATTTCGAGAAAATGTCAATAGCTTAAAGAAGAAAAGGTTTTGTCAAATGAAAATTTTTTAAAAAGTCTTCTCAGTTGAATACAAATTTTCGTTTAACTGCATGAGCCAGGGGGGGGCAAGCGCCTATTCTAGCTACGCCTATGTTTATAGACCGCTTGAGTAAACGTTTACTAGGAACTATTAAATTTAAATTTGAATCTACTCAAAATTTCGAATTAAAATTCTTAACTAAAAGAAAACAAAAACTCGAGGATTAAACTCAAAATTTCTGTTAAAAAATTACAAAAATAATTTTTAATTACAAAATCGACCTTAAGTAAGAATATACTTTTTTCCTGAGATTTTCTTTGACATTTAAAAGCAATCCAAATTTTAAGAAAATGTAAATTTATTTTTCGAGAAAGTCGAAATTTACAAAAAGCCCAAATTATCAAAAAGTCAGAATTTATCAAATATATCGAAATTCCTAAAAAAGTCAAAAATTTCAAAATATTCAAAATTTTTAAATAAGTCCGAATTTTTAAGAATCCAAATTTTTTAAGATTTCAAAATTTCCGAAAAGGGTTAAAATTTTGAAAAAATGTCGAAACTTTCAAGCTACAATTCTAAAAAATCCAAGTTTCCAAGTGTCAATTATTCAAAAAAGTAGAAATGTTGTAAAAAATTATAAAAGCGGAAATTTTGAGAAAAAGTTAAAATATCTAGAAATTCGAATTATTCAAAATAAGTCCGAAATTTTGAAGTCAGTATTTCAAAAACGTCGAAATATTCACAAAAAGTTGAAATCTCTAAAAAACTGACTTCTTTAAAGAGATGGTCCAAATTTTGGGAAAAAGATCTAGATTGTATAAAAACCGAATTTTCAAAAAAGCCAAGATTTTCAACGTAATTGAAAATTTCGAGAAACACTCAAAACTTAAAATAGTCAAAATCTTTAACAAAAATCGAAATTCTCAATCAAAAAAGTACATTTTGAGAAAAAGTGAAAATTTTGAAAAAAGAAAGTTTTAAAAGTTAATATGTTGAAAGGTCTAAATTGTCAAAAAAGTCGAAATTTTCAGTAATAAATCGAAATTTAAAAGGTCGAATTTTTAGAAATAATTCAAATTTTCAACAAAAATGGAATTTATCAAAAAAGTTCAAAATTACAAAGAAATCGAAATTTCGACCAAATTTGAAGAAAAAGCTGGAATTTTGAGAAAAAGTTGAATTTTTGATAAAACGTCTAATTTTTCGAAAAAAGCCCAATTTTCAAAAAGAATCAAAATGTTTAAATCAATATTTTTGAAATTAATTCAAAATTCCAAACAAAGTTGAATTTTAGAAAACTCTAGACTTTTTTAAAGAGGTTAAAAGTTCACGAAAAAACTGGACTTTAGAAAAAATCAAATTTTCAAAAAAGTCGACATTTTTAAAACAAGTAAAAATTTTGAACAAAAGTTTAAATTTTATAAAAAAAGTGAAGATTTTTTAAATAATTAAAATTTTTTGCAGCAATTTTCAGTCAGAATTTTAAAAAGAAGCGAAAATTTCGGATAGTTTCCATTTTTTGGCCTTAATTTTCAAAAAAGTCGAGCTTTTCAGTAAAAATTTGTCAAGAAAAGGTGTTTTGTTTATTTTTGAGAAAAAGTTGAAATTTTGAAAAATCTTAAATTTTTCAAATAAATAGTTAAATTTTCAACAAAGTAATTTTTCAAATAAGTTTTAATGCACCAAAAGTCGAATTTGGAGAGAAAGTCCAAAAAAAAACAGTCGATATTTTGAAAAAAAGTACAAAATTTTAGTCCGGAATTTATAGTGTCAATTTCGTTAACTGAATTTGCCAAAGTTCGAAATTTTTTAAAAAAGTCCAAATTTTCAGAATATACGAAATTTGCAAAAGAAAGTATTTCTGTAATTTTTTGAGAAGAAAATAAAGTTCAAATTTTGAACAGAAGTCCAATTTTTTAAAAAAGTCGAAATTCACACAAATAAAGTCGAAATTTCGACATAAAAGTCGAAATTTTGAGAAATAATCAAAGTTATTCAGTTTCGAGTCGACGTTATTGAACAAAAATTCAAAAAAATGTCATAAAATGACAGTTTCAAAAAATATAACTTTTTTACAATCATTTTGCAAGTTTCTTTTTAAAAAGATCGAAATTTTCAATACAGTAAATTGGAATTTCGAGCAAAAGTCAAAAGATTTTTAAAAAATGGATTCTTTTTGAAATGTTGAAGCTAAACTACTAACTAAAATTCAGAATAAAAAAAAAGATGAAATTTCATAAAAAATCGAAGTTTTGAAAAAGTCAGGAATTTCAAAAAAGCCAAAATTTGGAAAAAAAAGATTGAAATTTGAAGAAAAAGTCAGAATCTTGAAAAAGAAGTTTTGAAAAAGGTATAATTTTGAAATTGAAATACAGAACTTGTCCCCTGAAACCAAGAAAACACAACAAACGTTGCTCAAGAGCAACGTCTGTTGTGTTTTTTAATCTTTCTTGGTTTCAGGGGACAAGTTCTGTATTTCAATTTCTGAAGATAACGAAGGACCAGTCCGTTCCACCAAAAATTTAATTTTGAAATGTTTAAATTTTCAAGAGTCGAAATTTTCAATAACTAATTGAACTGTTAAAATTAATAAACAAATTAAAATGTTCAAGGTCAACATTTTCAAAATAGTTAACATTCAACATTAAAAAAACAATTTTGAAAAAGTCGACATTTTCAATAAAATTCGAAATGTCCATACTCTTCCACGCCTTAAGAATTTGTATACAAATACATTTAGATTAACTATGTCAGTAATAAGTTGAATTTGTTACTTCGCAGACATAATACTTGTTAAATTTCGATCATAATTTTTGCTAATATAAATAAATAATGATCGCAGTTATTGTGTAAAAAAGAGGTTTTAAAATAAAATGAATATAAACATTTTCATTTTGTAAGGGAAGCTGTTCGAATTTTTTAGAAATTGTGGACTTTCGTAGTGCCCCCTCCTCATTTTTGTGATTATTTTTTTAAATTTCCTCAATTTTCGATTTTTTTGAGAATTTTGATTTTTTGCTGTAAGCCCCCCCTTTTCATTTTATATTTTTTTGGCTATTGTTAATTTTTTTTAATTTTTTAAAAATCCGAATTTTTTTTAGAGAATTTTGATTTTCATAATGACCCTTATTTTTTAACTTGTTCAGACTTTTTAGTATTTCTACTTTTTAAAAATACGAATTATTTATTATCATTATTTTCAATTTTTTTCAAAATTTTGACTTTCTCATAATGTCCCCCTCCCCGTTTTTTAATGTTTTTCATAATGTTACAATATTTCTATTTTTTAAAAATATGAATATATTTCAATTTTGGAATTTTTTTGAAAATTTTTACTTTTTCTCATAATGCCCCCTCCCCATTATTAACATTTTTTGGGCATTGTCCACTGTTTTAACTTTTTTAAAATAGGAATTAGTTTCCATGAATAACACGCCATTGGTTCTTCTTAAACTATTGTAGTAAAGCTAAAGATTGCTATTAAACTATTTTCAGATTAAAGAAACACCCTAGGAACGAAATATCCTTAAGTAGAAGTGTTAGGAAGATATAGAATCAGTATTTCCAAAATCGGACCACATTGGATTAAAAAAAGTCCGATGGAATCAAAAAAATGTTACAATTTATTCCCTCTAACAATTTCTAAACCAAAGTTGTCAGACCACACAGTGTCAGAATCAATATTTTCAAAACTGGACACTTAGTAATCCAGAAGGAATGATGATATCCAAAGATTTTCAAGAAGGAAGTCGTGAATCATCTAAAGATTAAAATAAGCCACAACCAACAAAGAACTCTTGAGCTGAAATTATCATGAGTCAATATTTCTTCAATTGAGTACTCGGAGTCTCAGCAAGGCCGATGGTTCCTCTTAAACTATTTTAGCGAGGCTAAACATTTGTATTAAACTATTTTCAGATTAAAGAATTTGACTAAGAACGAAATATCCTTAAATAGAAAAGTTAAGAAGACATAGAATTAATATTTCCAAAATTGGGCCCCATTGGATTAAAAAAATCTGATGGAACCAAAAAATATTCAAAATTTATTCTCTTCAACAACTTCCAAAGCAAAGTTATCAGACCACACAGAGTCAGAATCAATATTTTCAAAACTGGAGACTTAGTAATCCAGAAAGAATGATGATGGTATCCAAAGATTTCCAAGAAGAAAGTCGTGAATCATCTAGAGATTGAAATAAGACACAACCACCAAAGAACTCTCGAGCTGAAATTTTAAGATCAGAAAGTCAATATTTCTTAAATTGAGTACTGGGAGTCTTAGCAAGGCCGATAGTTCCTCTTAAACTAGCTGAGCAAGGCTAAACCTTTGTATTGAAGTATGTTCAGATTAAAGAATTTGACTAGGAACGAAATATCCTCAAATAGAAAAGTTAAGAAGACATAGAATTAATATTTCCAAAATTGGGCCGCACTGGATTAAAAAAAAACCTGATGGAACCAAAAAATTTTCAAAATTTATGCTCTTCAACAACTTCCGAACCAAAGTTATCAGACCACACAGAGTCAGAATCAATATTTTCAAAACTGGAGACTTAATAATCCAGAAAGAATGACGATGATATCCAACGATTTCCAGGAAGAAAGTCGTGAATCATCTAGAGATTGAAATAAGACACAACCAGCAAAGAACTCTTGAGCTGAAATTCTAAGATTATAAAGTCAATATTTCTTAAATTGAGTACTGGGAGTCTTAGCAAGGCCGATGGTTCCTCTTAAACTATGTTAGTAAGGCTAAACCTTTGTAATACACTATTTTCAGATTAAAGAATTTGACTAGGAGCGAAATATCCTTAAATAGAAAAGTTAAGAAGACATAGAATTAATATTTCCAAAATTGGGCCGCATTGGATTAAAAAAACCTGATGGAACCAAAACATTTTCAAAATTTATTTTCTTCAACAACTACTTTCGAACCAAAGTTATCAAATCACACAGAAACAGAATCAATATTTTCAAAAGTGGATACTCAGTAGTCCAGAAAGAATGATTATGGTATCCAAAGATTTCCCGGAAGAAAGTCGTGAATCATCTAGAGACTGAAATAAGACACAACCAGCAAAGAACTCTTGAGCTGAAATTCTAAGCTCATAAAGTCAATATTTCTTAAATTGAGTACTATGAGTCTCAGCAACGCCGATGGTTCCTCTTAAACCATTTTAGCAAAGAAAAAGTTTCCTCTTAAATTATTTTCAGAGTAGAGAAACAAACCAAGAATAAAATATCCCTTAAATAGAAATGTTGAGAAGACATACAATTAATATTTCCGAACGCGGACAGCATTGGATTAAAGAAAACAGAACAGAACAGAAAAATTTCCAAAATTTGTTCTCTCTAGCGACTTCCAAACCAAAGTTATCAGATCACACAGAATCAAAATCAATATTTTTAAAACTGGGCACTCAGTAATCCAGAAGGAATGATGATGGTATCCAAACATTTCCAGGAAGGAAGAAATAAATTAACTAAAGATTGAATAAGACAGAACCAACAAAGAACTCTGAGCTGAAATTCTAAGACCATAGAGTCAATATTTCTTAAACTGAGTACTTGGAGTCTCAGCAAGGCCGATGGTTCCTTTTAAACTGTTTTAACAAAGCAAAAGGTTCTTCTTAAATTATTTTTGGATTAGAGAAACAGACTAAGAATGAAATATCCCTTAAATAGAAATGTTGAGAAGACATAGAATCAATATTTTCGAAATCGGACAGCATTGAATTAAAGAAAAAGCTGATGGAACAAAAAAATTTCCCGAATTTGTTCTCTCTAGAGACTTCCAAACCAAAGTCATCAGACCACACAGAATCAGAATTAATATTGTTGCGCGTTATCGCTTCGAATGATTAACACTTGGTGAATTGTAGCCACTTTATTTCAAAACTAAGCTCGAGACACTACAATTGTAATTCACTAACACTGTTTAATTAACTAACTTATTCAATGATTTCTGACTAACTTACTAACTGCCCCTAAGGAAAAGTCGATCCCCTTATATAAGTCCCGCCTCGGGTTCTAACAGAATCCAGCAGATAAGGTTTGCCGAACTTTCTGAAGCGCTTATCTGCCGTTTGATTTATTATCGCGGCCGCTTCCCCTTATTAAATTTTCTAGAAAATTCCCAACTAAACTTCATAATTATTTTTGTTACAATCTTTTTAAAACTGGGCCTTTAATAATCCAGAAGGAGCTTGGATTGGAAATTTCCAGGATGGAATATATGAATTAACTAAAGATTGAATAAGACAGAATCAACACAGATTTCTTGAGCTGAAATTCTAAAACCACAGAGTCAATGTTTTGTTAAATTGAATGCTCAGAGTCTCAGCGAGACTGATGACATCTAGAAATTTTTCTTAAACTATTTTGAGATTAAAGAAGGAAACGAAATATTTTCAAACCGTAGTTATCAGTCCAAGCAGAGTCAGAATCAATATTTTCAAAACTGGGCACTCAGAAATCCAGAAAGAATGATGATGGTATCCAGAAATTTTCAAGAAAGAAATCGCTTTTAAGTCGAAATGTTCAGAAGACATAGATTCAATATTTCGGACAGCAATGGATTAAAGAACTGATGGAACCAAAAAATGTACAGAATCTTTTAGAAACTGTCTAGAGATCTAAGAGAGCGAGGAACAACAGATAAACCTACTTCAACCTTCACGATCAGAATTCATTTTTGTTGCAGCTATTAAAACGTTATACCGGGTGATGTTATAAGTTCCGATACTCTAACCAAATGAACAGAGGCCTATGCTGCTAATCCAAATGGATTCATATTTCAATCGTTATTTTCCGAATCAAATATGAGTTGTTGTTTCGTGCTCTTTGGTTGGAATTTTCACTTTCTGTTCAAAATTGACAAGCTTGGAAATTTCTAGGATGGTACCGAGTCCGGCTCTGTACAGTAATTACACATTAACGGAGCTTCATATTCAAAACAAACATTAGTCATAATTTTACACCACTAAAATCGGGCAATAAAATTGAACTTCAAGACGATGTTTGCTGATGGACTTTAAAGGTCACATGAATCTCACTAATCAGGACAGTAATGATAGTTATAGTGGGTAAAATTATTAATTATTACACTCCTTTTAATTACACTGTATACGTCAAGATTTATTATCCCAATAATATTTTATTGTATTTGCCCGGGAAAGTTAATTAACAGTTTGACTTACCTGGCAAATTACGAATTGTGTCGGATTATCATGATGAAGTGACAGTTGTTGAGCTGTGAATTTTTTCTTCCAATCTGAGATCATATTTTTTGAACAAGGTGATTTTGAAGACTGTTCTGCAGTAGCTAAATATCTGAAATTATAAATGATAAAAGCGTAATTATTAAAACACGCAACGACTTATATTGGCAGTAATTGTACTTCTATTGGCTTTTAGCGATATGACTTTACATAACTTCCTAAATTTACAACACCACTAATGATCATTGTATTAAATTATGCATTTTGCTTTAGCGAGTACTTATAGTTTAGTAGTGAAAAATTGAGAAATCGAGAAACATAAATATTATATTGCTATTGCAAAAACAATGCTACCGCTGCAGCATAAATTACGTAAGACCTATTCAACTTTTAATCAACAAATTTATAGGGGACTATTTCTCCATACGTGTATCAAATAAAAAATGATTAGTTTTTAAAAATGTGAAATCTATTGGTTTTTAAATTTACACCTTTTTGCACCACCACTCTCAACTACTTTTTAAACCCGTTTTTTAGATGACAATATCATCTGATATTTTGTCATATTTGGTTTGAAATGTGCTATAGATAATGTGAATAGTTATACACTTAATTTACAAACCAATTTTCACATTTACACGTCAAATACAAATCACAATTTCACAACCATTTTTTAATTTCTTTTCCAGCGGCAGTAATTTGGTGTTAAGGTGAAAAAAGAAATCATTACGCTCGCAGAATCGGAACACAACTAAATTGTTGTGTGAGGTCTGATACGAATTCTTTTGGTTATGTAAGATAATCGAAAGTCATATACTTGATACGTCGAATAACACTGAATGCCTTCCCATAGAAAGTGGAAATACCACGTATGATGTAATTAGCTTTACCTATAGCGATAAACAAAGTAAAATAATGTCATTGAGAATCGATCATAGTGGACTAGATCATGGAAATTGCCGCTTTCATAACCGTGACATTTACTTAAACAGATGAACTTATATAATTTTTATTGCAAAATGTAACAGAATATTCGCAACGTTACCTTTTGTCATCGTAATTTTTAAAGGTTTTCCACAACAAGGTAAATCTTTCATTACTGAAGCTAAGCTCTTCCATAGTTATTAACCCTAGAAAAATTTAAATCATAAAAACATTGATCCTTCAGAATGAGTATTCAAAAGAATGTAGATGGTAGAAGAAGAAGAAGAAGAAGCAGAAAAGTAAACAAAGCAGAAACTGGCCCAGATTTTAGACAGAATCCCCAACAGACTAAACCAGAATAACAAGAGTGCTTTCCTAAGTCTCGCAAGAATTAGGCCATTTTTTCCTTTTTCAAAACTTACATTGACGATTGCTCAAATGACGGTCTTGTTGCTCATTTATCGTTTAAAAAACTGTGGTCGATGCATCAGTATTTCTTTAACAGAATTAACCCAAATCTCATTAATAATTTGAAGATGAAGACTTGGTCGCCGATCGCATCATTCTCTTCCTTCAAACTCCAGATAATTTATGTCTTCACTTCTGGAAATCTTTGCGCGTTATAAGTCTTCCTTCATTTTCTGAATCTGTTCCATATATTCATCCTGTGATCCTGGAAAAGGTTGCCTCTGAGGTCTTCGGAAATTGGTTATTTTGGGAAATTTTCAGTATGCCATCTTAGAAAATACTATTTCTACGACCTCTGTATATTGGGAAATAATGCTGTTGTAGTATTTGCTGTTGTAGTATTAGTAAACAGTGTGCCTGTAAACTTGGGAAATAATTCCTTTGAAATCTTTTGGAAACTATTGTTAATACTGAGTTCGTGGTCTTGAGAATTGTTGCTTCCATGATCTTGGGAAATGTGGCATTTGTGATCTTGGAGAATACTGCCCCCTTGGTTTAGGAAAATATTGTTTTTGTGATCTTTTGTAAACTATTGTAAATGTTGAGTGTGTGGACTTGAAAAATATTGCCCCTGTATTTACGGAAAATTTTGATTCTGTTGTTTTGGAATACTACTTTTTTTTGGTGGAACAGACTGGTCCTTGGTTATCTTCAAAAACTGAAATACAAATCTTATCCACTGAAACCAAGAAAGATTTAAAAACACTACAAAGATTACTCTAAGCTATCTAAGATATCTCTTTCTTGGTTTCAGGGGACAATTTTTGTAGTTCAATTTGTGAAATACTACTTCTGCGACTTTGTCTCTGTAGTACTGGAAAATTCTGTCTTTGTGGACTTCGGAAATATTATCTTTGTAATCGCTTGGACCCTGTAGTCCTCTTGAGAACTATTGACTTTGTCATCTATTGCAAACTATTGTAAATATTGAGTGTGTGGTTTGGTGAAATATTGCCTCCGTGGGCTAACGAAATTTTGACTCTGTCATATTGGCAGTTACTGCCTCCGCAGCCTTCTGTCTGTGGTCTTAGGAAATACTGCTTTTGTATCCTTGGAAAATACTGTTTCTTTCATCAATTTACCGCATTTCCTGAAAACTATTCTACAAATTCACTCGCGTGGTCTTGAAAATTTTGTCTCTAGTCTTAAGAAATTTCGATTGTGTCATCTTGAGAAATACTCTTTCTGTATCCTTACGAAATACTGCTTCTGTAGTATTGGGAAATGCTGTCTCTATGGACTTTTGTACTTCCTCAGTTTTCTGCATTTCTGCTTTTGAAAAATAGTTGCCTCTACGGTCTTGGGAAATTTTGATTCTGTCATCTTGGGAAATACTCCGTCTGTGGCGTTAAGAAATATTCTTTCTGTGGCCTTGGAAAATACTCTTTCTGTGTCCTTACGAAATACTGCTACTGTAGTATTGGGAAATGCTGCCTCTATGGACTTTTGTACGTCCTCAGTTTTCTGCATTTCATGAAATCTATTCGACATATTTCCCCTCTGGTTTTGGAAAATAGTTGCCTGTATGGTCTTGGGAAATTTCGATTCTGACATCTTGGGAAATAGCTCTTTCTGTGGTGTTGGGAAATATTCATTCTGTGGCCTTGGGCAATACTCTTTCTGTGACCTTAGGAAATTCTGCTTCTGTAGTATTAGGAAATGCTGTCCCTATGAACTTTTGTACGTCCTCAGTTTTCTGCATTTCATGGAAACTATTCGACATATTTCCTCTCTGGTTTTGGAAAATGGTTGCCTCTATGGTCTTGGGAAACTTTGAGCCTGTCATCTTAGGAAATACTGTTTCTGTGACCTTGGCAAATACTGTTTCTGTGACCTTGGGAAATATTGCCTCTATAGCACTGAGAAAAACTATTCGATATATTCAGTTAGATATCTTGGATAAAGTTGCCTCTCTGATCTTGAGATATTTTGATTCTGTCTGGCCCCTCTTTCTGTGGCCTTGAGAAATACTGCCTGCAGTACTGAAAAATACATTCTCCGTGGACCTGGGAAATACTGATTGTGTGATCTCTTGAAAACTATTGTATATATTAAGTCTGTGGTCTTAAAAAATATTACCTCTGTAGTCTTGGAAAAAACTGTATCTGCGATCTTGGGAACTATTGAAGCTCTTGATTTTGTGTCTTTGAAAATATTGATCCCAGGCTCCTTACTACATACAAGTTGGAGTCCATGGCAAAGGTAAATTCAGTCACTATTCTATTAATTCACATATAACTTTTCCATAACAAAAATGGAATTTATAAAACATGGCAATCTATTTAAAAAATCGAATCCAGAAATTTTAAGATAAATGTAGAAATTTTGGAATAAAAGGCGAATTTTGGGAAAAATTTAAACCTACATTAAAAGGATCAAATTGAATGTAAAAACTGAAAATATAAACTTGTAAGCATAAGCAGAATTTCAGAAATAACTCAGAATTTAAAGAAATGCAACTTAAAATTCACAATTGCGAAAAAAACTCGAAATTTTGAAATCAAAGGGCAAAATTTTAAAATTTAGGCCGAGATCCAAAATGTCCAAAATAAAATCAGAAGTTTTATGAAAAGGGCAACCTAAAAGTGTAAACTCGGAACGTCGAGGAGAAAGCCGAATCTTCGCAATTTATACAAAAACAAAGTCGTTCGAAAAGTCGACTTCGGGATTAATTCAAAAAAATGTCAATAAAATACTAATGTAAATAGAAATTAACATCGAAATTTCGACAAAACTTCAAATTAATTTAAAAATTCTCGAATTTTGCAATCAACATTCGAAATTTTAGAAAAAGCGAACATTTAAAAGGAAAATGTACAAATAAATTTCGAAAGAAATAACTTGGAATTTGTAAAGAAATTGCACATAACTCGAAGTTTTCAAAAAAAAAGGTTAATCGAAAGCCTAATCTCAATATATATCTTTAAATAATTTATCCTTCCCAGTTCCAATGACTGTCCGGATTTAGTTTAATAATCTATTAAATGAAGTTTTATACGTAACGCGATATACGCGATAACATTCTGTGGTTTGACGTAAAAGAAGGAAAAAATTGCCATAGTCAGAATAGTGACGATTGCGTTTCCCAAGGTTTAGCCCTATCAACACGATGTCGGTAAGCTCGCAAAAGTTAATGACCAAATATTGAAGTTGAAATAAAATGCACTTTCGCAAATAAGGATATTCATAAAGTTCGAAGCACTTGTGACATAACTCGTTCATGATAATCGCATTATTTTTACTATTTGAGAACTATTAGCTCATTGACTACAATTCATTGCATAAAATTGATTATGATGCAATCCAAAAGAGGAATAACCTTCCAACGACGAGACATGAATGAAGTTAAGTCATGAGACCTGTAGGCTAAAGCCCCAATACTATAAAACATGTTCAATTGTTCTGTACATGTGCCACATTCGAATAAATTATGGAGGGAACTTATTAGGATTATGGGGGGGGGGGTAAGCCTCCCCAAGTCCTCACCTAACTTGGTCCATGCAAGGAGAAATTTTTAAACTGATAGTTTGGCCGGTTGTGATCCAGTCTAAGCCGGAAGTTGTTAAAAAGGAATTCACTTCCAGTTTAAATTGTGATCTGGTAAAAAACAAAGATTGACCAAGGAAGCTCAGTTGGGGTAAATCTAAAGCAGAGGCCCCCAAAGATAAATCTGGGACTCAACTCAATTTGTGGTTTGGACAAATAACTTCAAAATGTTCTAGAAGTTCCAAGCTGCTAAAAAAACAGTTGCATTACTTCTTTGGACTAACTGGACTAAAACAGATGCATGATGTCTTGGAGCTGTCCGCTACTTACTGCTCACTAGTGTAAGCTAAAGATTGATCAAGAAAGTTCAATTGGGATTCAACCTAAGTTAGAATTTGTCAAAATGCGATCCATCTTAATTTGCGATTTGGTCAAATAACTTCGAAAAGAACTAGATATTTCAGCTAGCTAAAAAAACAGTTGCATTATCTCCTTGGTCTAGCTACAAGATCACTGCTCGGAAATTGAAGCTCGATTGCCCAATGACCCAATTTGAGCTACAAATCATCAAAACTGTAAGATCAAATAGGTGCTCTCTGGTCAGAAAACTCCTCAATACTCTAGAAATAAAATTTGCTAGAAAAACAATTGCATTGCGTCTTTGAGGTGTCAACCACTCATTAGTATAAATTAGAAATTGATCAAGGACACTCAGTGGGGATCCAACACAAGCTAGAAATTATTAAAAACTAATCTAGGACCCAATTTAAACTTCTTTTTGATCATATAAAATCAGTGAGTTCTTTTAATTTTAGCTCGCTTACTGTCAATCAATTTAAACCAGAGATTGCCCAAAATGTAAACCAATTAAAGCTGCAAGATATCAGGAAGTAACTTGCAAAGTCAAATATAAGTTGCGATTTGATCGAAGCGATTCCCAAAACTTTAGAAGTCGAGTTAGCTAGAACAACAACTGTACTGTGTCGTTAAGAAGTCAACTACTAACTACTTCCTCCTCCCTAGTGTAAGCTAGACGATAATTAAGGAAGCTCAGTTAGTATCCAACCTAAGCTAGAAGTTGCCAAATGGAATCTGAGACCCAACTTGAATTGCGATCTGATCAGATAACTTCACAAAAGTCTATATATCTTATCTAGTTTGAAAAACAGCTGTATCCTTCTTTGATCTGAACTGCTAATTGCTTAGAAATTTAATCTAATACTACTGTTATTCACTAAGCAATAAATTGTTAAGATTGCAAGATCAAGTAGTTGCGTTTTCGTTATAGAACTTCCCAAAACTCTAGAAGTCAAGTGTGCTAGAAAAACAGTTGCACTACGTCGTTGAGTTGTCAGTTGTTCACTGCTCACCAAAGTAAGTTAAAGATTGACCAAAGAATCTCACATGGGATTCAATCTAAGCTAGAGGTCGTCAAAAAGACCCAACTTTTGTTATCGGATCAAATAACTTCTGAACGTTCGAACTTTTAAGTTACTAGAAAATTAGTTGCAGTACTTTTTTGAACTAGGAGTTGCTCAGGGCCCTTCAATCTGGTCTAGAGATTTAAGGTCCAACTTAAGTTGAAAATCGTCTACAAGGAACATGCAAGATTGAAGTTGCCGTTTGGAAAGAGATTCCCAAAACTTTGCCTTATGTCTTTAAGTTGGCTTCTACTCACTGCTCACTAGCGTAAGCTATATCTTGACCAAGAAAGCTCAGTTGAGAACAACCTAAGCTAAATTTGTCAAAATGAAATCTGGGACCCAACTTAAATTGCGATTTAGTCAAATAACTTCGAAGAGATCTAGAAGTCTCATTTAACTAGAAAAACAGTTGTTCACCAATTTGCTCTAGCAACTGCTCGTTGCTTAAAAGTTAGAGATTTCCGAAAATACTAGTGTGATCAATTTAAGCTATAAATTGTTGCAAGGTCAAATAGTTGCGATTTAGATAAAGAGTTTTTCAAAATTCTAGAAGTCAGGTTTGCTACAAAAGCAGCTGCCCTGCGTTTTTGAGTTGTCACCGGCCCAGTGTTCACCAGCATAAGCTGAAGATTTATCAGGGGAACTCAACTCTAAGCTAGAGGTTTTCAAAAAGATGTCTGAGACCCACCTTAATTTGGGGTCTGGTCAAATAATTTCGGAAAGTTCTGAAAGGTCTGAAGTTGCTAGAAAAACAGTTGTATTACTTCATTAAGCAACTGGTTATTGACAACCAAAGATTTTCCAACAACATTTAACTTAAGCTGGAAATTTTTAAGAAGAAAGCTTTATTGAAGTTACGCCCTGGTCGGGCAGCGGAAACTTAAGTTTGATAGAATAACAATTGCATTGCATCTTTGAGTTATCAGCTGCCCTGTATCTTTGAGTTGTCAGTGGCCCTCTGCTCACCAGCGTGAGCTGAAGCTTCATCAAGGGAACTCAATCGGGATCCAATCCAAGCTAGAGGTTGTCAAAAATATGTCTAAGACCCACCTTAATTTGGGGTCTGGTCAAATAATTTCGGAAAGTTTTAAAAGTCTGAAGTTGCTAAAAAAACAGTTGCATTACTTCCTTAAGCAACTGGTTACTGACGGCCAATAATTTCCCAACAACATTCAACTTCATCTGGAAATTCTTAAGAACGATCCATTGAAGTTATGATCTGGTCGGACAGCTGGAACTCAAGTTTGATAGAATAGCAGTTGTATGGCATCTTTGAGTTATCAGTTGCCCTGCATCTTTGAGTTGTCAGTGGCCCACTGCTCATCAGCGTTAGCTAAAGATTTATCGGGAAACTTAATCGGGATCCAATCCGAGCTGGTGGTTGTCTGAGACCCACCTTGATTTGGGGTCTGGTCAAATAATTTCGGAAAGTTCTAAAAGTGTGAAGTTGCTAGAAAAACAGTAGTAGTACTTCTTTAAGCAACTGATCACTGACGACCAAAGATTTCCCAACAACATTCAACTTAAGTTGGAAATTTTTAAGAAGAAAGATCCATTGAAGTTACGACCTGGTCGGACAGCTGGAACTCAAGTTTGATAGAATAGCAGTTGCACTGCATTTTTGAGTTATCAGCTGCCCTGCATCTTTAAATTGTTAGTGGTTTACTGCTCACCATCATAAGCTAAAGATTCATCAGGGGAATTCAATCGGGATCCAATCTAGGTTAGAGGTTGTCAAAAAAATGTCTGAGATTTACCTTAATTTTGGGCCTGGTCAAATAATTTCGGAAAGTTTTAAAAATCTGAAGTTGCTAGAAAAACAGTTGTATTACTTCTTTAAGCAACTGAGTACTGATGGCCAAATATTTCCCAACAACATTTAACTTCAGCTGAAAATTTTGAAGAAAGATCCTGGTCGGACAGGTGGAACTCAAGTTTGATAGAATAGCACTTGCATAGCATATAGCATCTTCGAGTTATCAGCTGCCCCGCATCTTTGAGTTGTCAGTGGCTCATTGCTCACCAGCGCAAGCTAAAGATTCATCAAGGGAACTCAATTGGGCTTGAGATTGTCAAAAAGATGGATGAGACCCACCCTAATTTAAGGTTTGGTCAAATAATTCCGGAAAGTTCTGAAAGGTCTGAAGTTACTAGAGAAACAGTTGTATTCTTTAAGCAACTGGTTACTGGCGACCAAAAATTTACCAAAAACATTTAACTTAAGCTGGAACTTCTTAATAAGAAAGATCCATTAAAGTGACGACCTGGTCGGATAGCTGGAACTCAAGTTTGATAGAATAGCAGTTGCATTGCATCTTTGAGTTATCAGATGCCCTGCATCTCACCAGTGTAAGCTAAAGATTCATCAGGGGAACTCAATCGGGAACCAATCCGAGTTAGAGGTTGTCAAAAAGATGTCTGAGATCCACCTTGATTTGGGGTCTGGTCAAATAATTTCGCAAAGTTCTAAAAGTGTAAAGTTGCTAGAAAAGCAGTTGTAATACTTCTTTAAGCGACTGGCTACTGACTACCAAAGATTTCCCAACAACGTTCAACTTAAACTGGAAATTCTTAAGAAGAAAGAGCCATTGAAGTTACGACCCGTTCGGACAGCTGGGACTCAAGTTTGATAGAATAGCAGTTGCATGTATCTTTAAGTTATCAGCTGCCCTACATCTTTGAGTTGTCAGTGGCCCACTGCCCACCATCGTAAGCTAAAGATTCATCAGGGGAATTCAATCAGGATCCAATCTAGGTTAGAGGTTGTCAAAAAGATGTCTGAGATTCAGCTTAATTTGGGGTCTGGTCAAATAATTTCGGAAAATTCTTAAAGTCTGAAGTTGCTAGAAAAACAGTTGCATTACTTCATTAAGCAACTGGTTACTGGCCAAAGATTTCCCAACAACATTAAACTTAAACTGAAAATTCTTAAGAAGGAAGATCCATTGAAGTTACGACCTGGTCGGACAGCTGGAACTCAAGTTTGATACAGTATCTGTTGCATTGCATCATTAAGTTATCAGCTGCCCTGCATCTTTGAGTTGTCAGTGGCCCACTGCTCGCCATCGTAAGCAAAAGATTGATCAGGGGAATTCAATCGGAATCCAATCTAGGTTAGAGGTTGTCAAAAAGATGTCTGAGATTTACCTTAATTTGAGGTCTGGTCAAATAATTTCGGAAAGTTTTAAAAGTCTAAAGTTGCTAGAAAACCAGTTGCGTTACTTCTTTAAGCACCTGGTTACTGACTACCAAAGATTTTCCAACAACATTTAACTTAGGCTGGAAATTCTTAAGAAGGAAGATCCACTGAAGTACGACCTGGTCGGACAGCTGGAACTTAAGTTTGATAGAATAGCAGTTGCATTGCATCTTTGAGTTACCAGCTGCCCTGCATCTTTGAATTATCAGTGGCCCACTGCTCACCATTGTATGCTAAAGATTCATCAGGGGAATTCAATCGGGATCCAATCTTGGTTAGAGGTTGTCAAAAAGATGTCTGAGATTCACCTTAATTTTAGGTCTGGTCAAATAATTTCGGAAAGTTCTAAAAATCTGAAGTTGCTAGAAAAACAGCTGTATTACTTATTTAAGCAACTGGTTACTGACGACCAAAGATTTCCCAACAACATTCAATTTAAGCTGGAAATTCTTAAAAAAGATCCATTGAAGTTACGATCTGGTTGGATAGCTGGAACTCAAGTTTGATAGAATAACAGTTCCATTGCATCTTTGAGTTATCAGCTGCCCTGCATCTTTGAGTTGTCAGTGGCCCACTGCTCACCATCGTAAGCTAAAGATTTATCAGGGGAATTCAATCGGGATCCAATCTAGGCTAGAGGTTGTCAAAAAGATGTCTGAGATGCACCTTAATTTGGGGTCTGGTCAAATAATTTTGGAAAGTTCTAAAAGTCTGAAGTTGTTAGAAAAACAGTTGTATTACTTCTTTAAGCAACTGGTTACTGACTACCAAAGATTTTCCAACAACATTCAATTTAAGCTGGAAATTCTTAAAAAAGATCCATTGAAGTTACGATCTGGTTGGATAGCTGGAACTCAAGTTTGATAGAATAACAGTTCCATTGCATCTTTGAGTTATCAGCTACTCACTGGTCACTGTCATAAGCTGGATATTAATCAGGAAAAATCAGCTGTGATCAACTGAAGCTAGACGTTTAGAAATTTGAGATCCAGTTTGAGGTAGAGGCTATTTTTTGAACTGGGAACTTCTTAGGCGCACAGCAACTCTTAAACATGTTTATACTTTGTGCGATTGCTGTAGGATAAAGACAATGCTAGATACCAAATATTAGAAAGAGAAATTTGCGTGAAGTATGGAAAATGTTAGTTAACCATTCACCAGGTGGAAATCTTATTTTAATACTCAACTGTAAGACCAATCCATACGTTTATAGGCAATCCACCAATTTTACTTACACTCAGAAATCTACAACAGGTTTAACCAGAAAAACTATAAACCCAAATTTAATTGGTTTAATTGGATCGACTGTAAGTATAATTTATTCTGCGAATCATTTGTTCTGGAATTTAGATAACTTCTAAAAGCTGTAATAACCAATAAATATACCAACTTAAGTTATATTATCAAAAATTTTTCAGTTATTAAGCATAAAAAACGGCCGCGACCACGCTACACGAAAAGCAATAAGTGAATGATAATAAGAAACCAAATTAAGTTGTTATATTTAAAAGCGATAGTATAACAAGAAATAAAATTGCCAATTATAGATATTACGCTTATTTAGTTTTCATTTTGCAAAATTTACTTTGTTGTTTGCACTGTAAAACCGTCTTACATCAGTTGTCACAATTAGTTCTACAGTCTCAATTAATTTTTACGTCGGCCCACGTAGTGCATATTTATAAAACTGCGTTTTATTTTCCCAATTTTTGGAGATGTCAGGATGAAACTTTCAAGAAATGAATAACCGCCGCGACGTTGTAAGAAAATGACTCCGCTGAGAAAACTGAGAAATGGGAAAATACTCTTTCATCATAATGAAAACAAAATATATAAACAGGAGCGCGCGTTAATTTATTCCAGAGGATGAGGAAAACTTCTAAGATATTGATCTGCAAATATAAGAAAAGACAGGGCTTAACACCACCTATTTTTAGACCAAATCGAATTTTTTTTTAAATGTATCAGTTACGTGAGCGCTTTTTGATCAGCAACTTAATTAATTTTATCACTTTATTGGTATTATATTCAGAGATTTCACCACCACGAGGATTTTAAAGTATAAATTTCACTTAAAACACGTTTAATTAAAAACTGCTTTCGTTATTCCAATTTTTATTTAAATTTCCGCCGATAACCTTTTCCAAAGCCGACTAGTACTAGTAGTATCTAGTATCTCTCTGAAGATGATAGCTTCGCTATCGAAACGCGTTAGACCAACCTTGCTTTGTTTTTTAATCTTTCTTGGTTTCAGGGGACAAGATTTGTATTTCAATTTTTGAAGATAACCAAGGACTAGTCTGTTCTACTAAAACTAGTCACATTGAGAAAAATAATGTTAAGCAGCCTGGAAAAGTAAATATTTCAAGTTCAAGTTCTAACTTGAAGTTTTAAAATAAAGTACAATTTTCGAGAAAATTTTGAAATGAGTAAAAAATACCTAAATTGCAGATTTTGAAATGTCCAGTTTAAACGCTACATTTTGAAGAAAAAAAAACGAATAATTACTAATTTTCTAGTTTAATAACTCAGTTCCAACTGAGAAGTTTGATATTTTTAACCCTTGTCTTGTGAAATATTTTCAGAAATTACTGTTACATATTTAAGGAGTTATGAATATTGAAGAATTAGTTAGAAGTTTGAGAAAATGGTCGAGATTTCGAAGCTTCATATTTACACATTTACGAATTTAAGTCACTTAAACTGGGTAATTTGAGGAAAAATCCGAACATGCAAACGAAAATCCAAATTTCGAAAATATCTCTACAATTCTTTTTCAAAAAATAGGTTTTATCAAGAATGTTTGATAAAAACATCACCATTTCTAAAAAATATCCAAATTACTAGTTACATTTTAGATTATAGAAAAAAATATAAATTGAGAAAAATAGTTCTAGAATAACATAAATTTTTTTTAATTAGTTTTACCACGAAATTTCGAAAAAATGTCAAACTTTCTAAAAAAAAAACTAGATTTCAAGCAGATAGTTTAGAAACAAGCATGATTTGTAGAATTGAGAAAAACAGTTTTGAGAAAAATCTTAAGAAACATCGACAAAAAATTAGGATTTGAAAAAAATATCGCAGTTGACATAAAAACTAGCTGATATGTCACTCGATCCCTTTCTCTATCGTCACAACAATTTAAAAAATTAACCTGTAAATGGATCGATTTTTTTTAATTTCCACATTTTTTCTAACATTTCAATTTTTGTTCCAATGTTCAATTAAGTGTTCAAATGTGTTTTTAAATTTTGTTTTTTTTCCCAAAATGTCGCTTCCTTTCCAAAATTTTGACTTCTTTTAAAATTTTTACCTTTCCAAAATTTCTACTTTATTTCAAAAATTTCTACTTTATTTTGATTATTCCCACTTAACTGAGTATTTCAACTTTTTATCAAACCTTGTACTTTTCGAAAACTTCAATCTTTTTAAACATATGACTGCTTAAACATTTCGATTTTTTCGAAATTTCAATTTTTTAAAATTTAGATATTAGTGAAAATGTCCAGCCTTAAATAGTTAAATTTTTCTTAAAATTTCGTTTTCGTTTCAAAATAGTACTTTTTTACAAACATTTTGGTTTTTTTTCAAAATTTATACTAAACAGAATATCCACTTTTATTCGCAATTTCAACTATCTTCAAAATTTTGACCTTTTTGAAAATCTCGACGTTTCAGGTTATTTCAACTTTTTTCAGAATCTTTACTTTTCGAAAATTTCAGATTATGTTTTATTGAAATTTCGATTCTATTTCAAAATTTACAACTTTTTCAAAATTTAGACTTTTTAAGACTTTCGAATTTTCCTCGCAATTTCGACTTTTTTTGAAATCTTTTACGCGCAAATTTCTACTTTTTGGAAAATTTCGATTTTTTGCAAAATTTCGATTTTTTGGAAGATTTCGACTGCTTCAAAATTTCTATTCGGAAAATTCCTACTTTTTTAATAAAATGTAAGGCTTCTGAAAGTTAAATTTTTTAAAATTTCGAATTTTTGAAAGTTTCGACTTTTAAAATTCCACTTTTTCAAAATTGGATTTTGTTTGTTAGCTTTCTTTTAAAATTTAGATTCTTAGAAATGTCGACTATTTCTAAAATTTCGAGTATTTTCCAAATTTCGACTTTTTTTTGCAAACTTGGAATTTTTTAATAATCTCAATTTCGATTTTATTTGAAATTTTTGTTTTTTTAAATCACGGTATTTGTCGATTTTTTTAAAAATTTCGCTATTTTTTTAAATTGTTAAATCTTTTTTCCTAAAGATATTTTTTTCAAAATGTCACCTTTTTTTCCAAAATTTTAAATTCTTTACATGTCAAAATTTTTTCACAATTGTACTTTTTAAAAATTTTGAATGAAGAAAAATATCGATGTTTTTTCAAGATATCTCCCTTTTTTTCAAAGATCTTTGGTTTTTTGAAAATCAATATTTTTTCAAAATTGTGCTTTTTGAAAATTTCTAATCAAGAATTTTGACTTTTTAAAAGAATTACACTACATATCGCGAATTCCGATTTTTTAAATTTTCAAAATTTTGACCTTTTCTCAAAATTTCGACTTTTGTAATTTTTTTTGATCTCGGTATGTTATTTTTGAAGTTTTAGATTATTTTTTTAAATTTCAACTTTTGTAAATATTTCATTCCTTCAAATTTTCGAATTTTTAAAAATGGTTCAATTTTTAAAAATGTTGACATTTCTTTAAATTGTTTATGAAAATCTTTCTTTGGAAATTTAAACTTTTTGTGAAAATTTTGGCCTTTATCATAATTTTAAATTTTTCTCAAAATTTTGACTCCGAATTTTACTTTTTTGAAAATTCCAACTGCTCAAAATTTTCAACTTTTTCCAAATTTTAACTTTTTTTGAAAATTCCGGCTTTCTGCAAATCACATTCTTTTTATCAGAACATATTTTTTCTAGCAGTTTTTAATTTTTGAAAATTTCGACTACATGAATTTGAACTTTTTCCTCAAAATATCGGTTTTCAAAAATCCCAAAATTTTTGAAATTTCTCAACGTTTCCAACTTTACATGTTTTGCACAAATTTTTATTTCAAATTGTGGCCACAATTTATTTTGAATATTTGGCCTTTTCTTTGAAAATTTCGAGATTTTGAAATATTGATTTATTATCAGTTTCGACTTATCCTTTATTTTGTAAATTTCAACAGTTGACCGTCGATTTGATTGAAAGTTTTAACATTTTTATAAATTTGAACGTTTTTAATTGCTACTCTTTTCGAAAATTTTCAGTTTTTTTACATCTCCACTATTTTTTAAAAACATTTTTTCAATATTGATATTATTGAAAATGTAAACTTATTTTGAAAATTCCGGCTTTCTGAAAATTAAGTCTTTTTTTTCAGAACACACTTTTTCTAGCAGTTTTCACATTTTTGAAAATTTTGACTACATTAATTTAAACTTTTTCATCAAAATTTGAGTTTTCAACAATTACAAAATTTTCGAAATTTCTAGTTTTTTCTCAACATTTCCAACTTTACGTGTTTTGTCCAAATTTTCATTTCAAATTCGAAATTCCGCACTTTCCTCAATGTTTTAGAGATTTAGCTCGAATACCTTTTTAAGAATTTCAAGTTTTTCGATCGACATTTTGATTTTTTCTGAAAATTGTTTAGTTATTTACTTTTTCCAAATTTCGGCTTTAAACTTAAAATTGCGACTTTTGATAAGGATTTTATTTTGTTTTCCGAAATTGCGACTTCAAATCCGATATTTTCCGATAGGGTTATTTTCGATAAATTTAGATTTTCCCTCTAAATATTGAATTTCGATTTAAACTCGAAATGTTTATATTTTTTCATAAAATAGTTACTTTAACTTTTAAAATTTCTGATTTTTTTGAATAAATTTTAAAATTTTTCTATAAATTACGGATTATGTAGATCCAAATTTTTCTTTCTAAAATCTTGACTTTTAACTCGAAATTTTGTAAAATAAAATGGTTCAAATTACAAATTTAAAATTGAAGTTTTAATTTTAAATTAAAAAATTTTAATGTTAGATTTAAACTTTTGTTAAAAGTTGTAAGTTAAAGATTTTATTTTGAATTCGGAATATTAAACTCTTTTATTTAATCTCTGCAGTTAGCAACCAAATTACGAGAAAAACGTGGGATTTGTCAAAATGTATCTCAAAATTTTGAGTGTAAACTTAAAGTAAGTTTATTGAATTTTCTTAAACTTTGAATGAAGCCAAACTTTACAATAATTCAAAGTATTGGACAGTTTTTGAGAAGTCCTTAAGTGTGTGAGAAGGGTATGTATCAAATTAACAATGAGTATTCGCTCGATAGAGTCCCTGCTTCAATTTTATTTAGAAGGTCATTCAGCCTGTACATGATCTGATCAACATAAATTACAAGGACATTGTAGATTTAAACTTAAAGATGATAAAAGTAAATGCGCAAACTTGCTAGACATTTGAAAAATTCGCCTGATTCATTATCAAAATATTTCTTTATAAAGAAATCCAGAAATTGAATGGAGCTCATAATGGAGCATTATGTGTAAATTTTTACTATTATTTATTTTTTCTTTTATTGTTATTATTTGCGGCTTCGTTATTTCTAAAAAAAATGAATAATTTCGTCCGCCTTATTTATTAATTACTACAGTTATTGGTATCAGGGCAATGATCGATTACCATAGTTATCTAAAAGTTTTCTACTTGTAATAATAAGTATACTATTAGTTGCGATCCAAATAAACAAGTTGTAAAACATAAGGTAGGTTTTCAAGTTAATAACCTTAGTGGAATATTGATTAAAACAAGTTTCATTATTTAAATATTAAGAGATATATATCAATCGAAGTTATTTTAGATTTAATAGTTTTATACAAACTAGCGTAATACCTAAGCTTATGAAAAAATAGATATCCTTGATATGCCTTAATTAAAGAAATACATTTCTACTTCTTAATAAAAAAACAACTTACAATATCAGGAACTCTGATTTTTGAGCTTAATTTTCTACCACATTATGACGGGGTTGAACGGGAAGAAGCACAAACACACCACCTTTCACCCGATATTACGGACAAATAAAATGTGCCGCTCTTTTCGACACGTGAGGGCTGAGTCCTGCGCCTTGCTCTGTCTCGTAGATTTGCAATATACCCGTTCACCTGTCCTATCGGAGCGCTTATTTCATTTCATTATAATAGAATTTATTTCCATTACAGGGACCACTTAACCTTGATTGAGTCAATAAAAATGCCCTCTGATGAGGGTTCAATTTTGCACATGCATTAAACTTAATTGCTAGGAAATCTCACGCTAGTCGACATCGAGGCGAAAAAGTTTTGCGCAAAATTACGCACTCACTGAGAAAACTAATTGACTGGTTATTTGTCTATTTGATGTTATATTTCGCAGGAACAAAATTTTGGACACGCTCGCTCTAATTTAACCTTTGTTAATATTGTCAATAAGTCATGATTTATTCTAGGCTCAGGCCATTGAATTTGTCTGGATTTGTTCAGTATTAGAATTAATTTAAATTTAAAACGCCTCTGTTCGAATGACACTTATTTTGCCATAAATTATTTACGAATAAAAAAATTGCTCGCTATTGTTTATAAATTGTGGTGATGTTAAAATGCAACCCAAAGGTTATCGAGACATTTATGTGGGCGAAGGATAATTAACAATTAATTGTTATTAAAGTGTCTGAGTTCCCATCCGTGCTTCGTTTTATTGTGCTAAATTGCAAATTAATTTCAAAAAAAAGCATGCACTAGTCAAGGAAATGCTGCAACATTTATCAAAAGGTGTACAGTCCAGTAAAATGGTATTTTTTGATTTGCGTCAATTTTTTATTAAGATACGTTCATGGGTCAGCGTTAAAGATTAATTTTCGCGACCGCTACCTTTACAGGAATGGTGTTATCAGTCATTTGACTATTTCAATGTTATAGTGAGTCACAAAAATTTTAAAAAAAATTTTTCAAAAAGTTCAATTCTTTACGTTTCTTTAATATTAAAAATTCTCTCTGAGCGGTCAACCATTTAATATGTCACGATATTTTCACCCATTCACCCACGAAAAATTTTAAAAAATGCAGAAAATTTTAGAAAGATCTTTGCCATTGTAATGTCATGAAAAGTACATGGCAAGTTCATTTGTGCAGTAGGTATATGAATTTAACATACCTACTGTTCTTATTTTTTTAAATTTTACAGCAGCAATTTTTTATAAGGGAAAATCGCAACAATAAATCTTTACAAACACTTTTTTAAATTCTCACAATGTCCCTCAATGTGTCTAATTTTTTGTAGCCTCAAGGATCTGTATTATCAACATTTCAAGCTTATTAAACTCTCAGACACTATCTATGGACCCAGGACGTTCTTAAGACAGGCAAATATTTTCGTAAGATGGCAAATTCTTTTATGATATCTGAAGTCTCCTCAAGTCTTCAGATTGTCTCCAACCGTATAGAAGCTGTTTCAAATCCTTACATTACCATGAGTTTCTCGACACATGAGAAGCTTTCTTGAACAACATCAGAAGTATAAACGACCCGAGTTGTAGAGGGCGTTTAGAAAAAGATGAGAGTGTCAAGCACGTGATGTGTCACTGCCCGGCACTAGCATCAATCAGAGGATCCACGCTGGGGGACTTCTGGCCTAGTGTGGCCAGTTTGAGAGAGGCGGATCCAAGGGACGTTCTTCAGTTTCTCAACAAGGTTGGGTGGCTGAATGAATGACCAAGGACACTTCAGTCACGGGGATAGCACAATGGGCCCGGAAAGGGTGGCCTAAACTTTAGTCAACCCAGAACGAATCCTGAATCCAGAGAACATCAGAAGTTTCTCAAACGACAGAAGTGCTCATTAGTAGCTACCTTGAATATCAGAAGCTTTCTCAAACGTCGGAATTTTTTTCGAATGTCTAAATATTTCTCGAGATGTCAATAGTTTGCCCAAATGTTAGAAGTTTATGCGAGTAGTCGAGACTTCTAAACCTTTCCCAAGACTAGAAGCCTCTTAAAAGGTCGACGCCTTCTGTAGACTTAAAAATTCTCCTCTTGGTCTCATTAACTTGTTAAAGAAGTCCGAAGACCATGAGGCCAGAAACTTCCTAAATGTGTGAGAAGTTTTTTGTTGAAGTCAGAAGCTTTCTCATGACATGAGAAGTCTTCTTGAAATTTTAAATATTTCAGAAGCTTTTTTAAGATGTTTTAATTTTTCCTAAGACGTTAGAAGCCTTTCCAATGCTCAGTAGCCTTCTAGAGATGTAAGAATTATCCCCAAGATGTCAGTACCTTCTTAGAAATTAGAAACTTTCCCGAGCCGCAAAGATTGTCCCAGATACGCCAAAAGCTTCCTGGATACTTCAGAAACCTTCTCGAAATATCAAAGCTTGCTCTGATATCAAAAGTCTCCTTGACATTTCAGAAGATTTCTCGAGATGTCTGGGAGAGAAATCAGAAGCTTTCTCAAGAGGTTTCAATTTTTTCTGAGATAGAAAGACAAAAGATCAGAATCCTTCAAGAGGTATCAGCATTAACCTTGAGATGTCTAGATATTAGGAGCCTTTTTGAGACGTAAGAATTTTTCCAGATACGTCAAAAGTTTCAAAAGCTTCTCGGATTGTAAGTAACTTTCTCAATGCATCTAAAGTCTCCTTAAAATGTCAGAAAGTTTTTTGCGATGCCAGAAACTAGCTGGAGACCTCAGAAGCTTTCTCGAGACATCTGAATCTTCCCCAACAATGGCTGCACAGGAGCCCTGTGCAATACGCTGGTGGGAGCCCCTGTGAAATAAGCACGTTCTATATTGTGTCCACAATATTAAAATCTCTCTGCCGTGTCTACAATATTTTTGATGACTAATAAAAAGGTCATAAACCTTTGAGAGGGTTTCTGTGCAGTTGCACACACGTAAATCTGCCGCTGTTTCCCATGAAGCCTCTTGAAAGGCAGAACCCTTCTAAAGCAGATTATCTCCAAGATTTCATTAGCTTCCTAGAGATCTGAAGCATTCTCAAGGCGCCAGAATCTTCCCAGAGGCGTCAGAAGCTTCCTGGACAACTTAGAATCTTTCTGAAGGATCAGAAGCTCTCTTAAAACGTCATAAATTTCTTTAGGATATCGAAAACGTATTTGACATGTCATAAACTTCTTCGATATGTCATAAACTTCTTTAAGGCATCGACATGTCAGAAACTACATAGATACGTCAGAAGTTTCTAAGAGACATTGAAAATGTTACTTGGATAAGCATCCTCGATATGGCAGAAGCTACCTTGATACTTCTGAAGCTTTTTCAAGATATCAGAAACATTCTACGACATCAAAAATTTTATAGACATCGAATTCTCCATATATTAAAAACCTTCTAAAGATGTATAAATTTCTTGGACATCAAAAGCTAACTGGAGATGTCAGGAGCTTCGTCGTGGCGTCAGAACTTTCTTCGTGGCGTCAAAAGTTTTCTCGCGGCTTCAGAAACTTTCCGTAGATATCAGACGTTCTCGCTGGCTATCATGAACTTACTTGAGGCATTAGAAGCTTCTTTGAGGAATCAAAAATTTCAGAAAGTTATTAGTAAATTTCTCGAAACGTCCAAAACTTCTTTTAGACGTTCTTTCAGAAACTCCAAAAATTTTTTTCAGACACCAAAGGCTTCCCAGATATATGGGAAATTTCGAGATATCAGAATTTTTTAGAGTCACCCGAAGATTCCTTAACATGTCAGAGATTTCTTAAAAGATCAGAAGTTGTCTAGAACCATCAACAATTTTCTCGAGACATCCAAAGCTTCTTTCAGATGTCAAAAGCTTCTTTCAGACGTCAAAAGTTTCTTTCAGACATCAAAAGCTTTTTCAAGACAACGGAAGCATCCTTGATATGTAAGAAGCTTTCTAGATACATCAGAAAATAGGCGCTTTTTTAAGTAATTAGAAGCTTCCTCTCGGTGCCAAAAACTTTCTCAAGGCAACAAAATAAAGTTCCTCAAAACTTCAAAAGCTTCCTCGAGGCATTAAAAGCTTCTTGATACGTTAGGAGCTTTTATGAAACTTCAAAATCGTTTTTTTAAGATATCAAACTTCCTAGATATATGAAAAATGTCCTCGAAGTTTTTTAGAGTCATCGTCATTCTTAAGAAGTAGGAGCTTTCTCAAAAGGTCAGAAAGTGCTCGAGGCGTCAATAAATTTCTCGCTGCAGCAAAGCTTACTCAAATCTCTCAGAAGCTTCTTTGATAGGGTGGAAGCATCCTGGATAAGCCAGAAATTTCCTGCACACTTCAGAAACTTGCTCGAGATACCAACAGTATTTTAGAGTCATCCAAAGCTTTCTTGAAAAAACAGGCATTTTCTCAAGTGATTAGAAATTGAAATACAAATCTTGTCCCCTGAAACCTTCCTGAAGATGATAGCTTGGCTATCGAAACACGTTGAAGCAACCTTTGTTGTGTTTTTCAATCTTTTTGGTGTCAGGGGACAAGATTTGTATTTCAATTTTTGAAAATAACCAAGGACCAATCCGTTCCACCAAAAAAGGTGATTAGAAGCTTCGTTCCGGTGTCAAAAACTTTTAGAAAGTAAAAGCTTCCTCGATACTTCAGAAGCTTCCTCAAGTCGTTGAAAATTTTCTCGAGACATTGAAAGCTTCATCGAAATCTTCTTTGATACGTTAGAAGAAGCTTCTTTGAGACTTAAAAATCAGATATCGGAGACTTCTGCACGTCAAAAGCTTTTTTGGACCTTGGAAGCCATCTGGGGAGATCAGACGCTTCCTCAAGATGTGAAGAATTTTCTTTACCTAGTTTTCTCTTGTACCAAGAGCTTTCTCAAACCACAATATGTTTTTTAAAAATTTCGTAAGTTTTTTGAAAATATCAGGATTTTTTTAAAGAAGTCGGGCATTTTTTAAAGGTTGAGGCTATTTAATATCTAGAGATTGTTAAATCTTCCGAAGTGAAAGATGTCGGAAATTCTCTGAACTATCCACAATTCCAGTGTAGAGGTTTTTCCTTGAAACTCCTCCGCAGCTTCTTTCAAAGAGGAGAAAATTATACTAAAGATCAAAGTCTTCCTCGAAAGATCAGGAGTTTTCTCAAGGCGTGAGAAGCTTCGTCGAGACATTAGAAATCTGAAACATTAGGAGTCAACTAGCGATGTCAGAAACTTCCTGAAAATATCAGTTGCCGTCTCGAGACATCATAGGCCATTTAGCAATATCAGAAGCTACAGAATTTTCCTTAAGTTTCTAGAGATTTCATAGACATATCTGAAAATTTTTTGAGACATTGGGATCCTGAAGAAATCAGAACCTGTCTCAATACATGAACATTTTTTTTTGCTTATTAAGAGTTTTAAGAGCTATCCCAAATCAATGCAAGTTTGTTAAAGTCCGTTACTGTCTTGAAGACTCTTTGCTAAAAAGTCAACCAATTTATTACATCTTCTAGGGTTTTCTGGATTTCATTAAAAAATTGAAGATTTTTTTAAAGTTCTGAATTAAATATGTCGAAAATTGTATTCTCTATAGCTTCAGATCTACAAAAATTTTCTCCAGGGATTTTCTCGAGAGATGAGAGACTTCTTCGAGGAATCAGAAACTTTCTCGAGAAGTCCGAAACTTCCTTGAAAAATTAGAAGTGTTCTAGAAGTGCGGGAAGAAATTTGACACGTCAGAAACCTTTTTAAAGCATTTGGAGTCACTTTGAGTTATCTGAAAGCCTCCTCAAAGTATCGGAAGCTGCAGAATTAAATCTCCGGAAGCATTGAGAAGACATCAGAAGCCTCGTCGATAGAAGCTCGGTTGAGACATTGAGGCTTGGTCGAGACATTAAGGCTTGGTCGAGACATTGAGATTTGGTCGAGACATTGAGGCTCGGTCGAGACGTCGAAGTTTTGTCAAGGAATCAACGCTGCACCGAGACATTTGGGCTCGGTCGAGACGAGTTTGACGAGATACTCAGACTTGGTCTTGACGTCGAAATTTTATCGAGGAATTGAGGTCTGTCAAGGCAATAAATTTTGGTGAATATACCGAAACTATCTAATCATTGAAATTTCATCATGACATTGAAACTTGATAGGGAATTTTTTTTGGTGAAACGGACTGGTTTTTGGTTTCCTTCAAAAATTGAAACACAAATCTTGTCCCCTGAAACCAAGAAAGATTAAAAAACACAAGAAAGGTTGCTTTAACGCGTTTTGATAGTCAAGCTATCATCTTCAGAGAGATACTTAAGTACTTAGAGCAAATTTTGTTGTGTTTTTTAATCTTTCTTGGTTTCAGGAGATAAGATTTTTATTTTAATTCTTGATAGAGACATCTAAATTTTTCTGAGACATTAAAGTTTTGTTGATACATGGAAACTTCGTCAAAACATTCTATACGTCAGAAACCTGTTTGAGGTATTGGGAGTCATCCGGAAGTATCATAAATTTTGTGTAGACCTCAGAAGTCTTCTCAAAATACTAGAAGGTGCAGATTTTCCTTCAATCTGCAATGACATCCTCGAGACATCAAATACCTCATCGATCGAAGGTTCGTCAAGAAATAGAAACTTTATCAAGACACTGAAACTTGGTTGAGACGTCTCATAAGTTTCGTGGAGACATCAAAGTTATACCAAGGCATTGAAACTTGGTCCAGACGTTAAGGTTTCGTCGAGGCATCGAAGTTTCCTCAAGATATCGAAGTTTCGTCAAAGCATCTAAGTTACATCAAGACAATGAATTTTGGTCGAGACGTCTAAGTTTCATCACGTCATCGAAGGTTCGTTAACGCATCAAAACTTGATTGAGGCGTTGACTTTTCGTCGACTCATCGAAACGTCGTCGAGACATTGAACCTTGACTTATCGAAATATAGTCGAGACATCAAAGTTTCGTTGACACATTGAAGTTTGTCGAGACATCGAGATTGGTCCAGATATTAAACCCTCGTCCAGACATTAAGCCCTCGTCCACACATTTAAGCTTTATCGACACATCAAAGCATCTTCTAAGGATTGGAAACTTTCTCAAAATGTCGAAAATTTTCTGAACCATCTTGGACGCTCAAATATTTTCTACAGCTTCTAGAAGTTTTTGAATCCTTGCAAAGTTTCATCGGAGATTCCAGCGGGAAGTTAAAATTTATGTTCAGCGCAGACTTCCAGTGCTGAAATCTCAAAAAATTTCAAGCATCAGAAATACTCTTAAGGGCGATACAAGGCAAAAAACACATTTCATTCAGTGACGTACTGGCCCAGCGTAATTCGCTCGCTAGCAAATAGTTTGGTGGACCGATGCCCTTCACTTGGACTGTCAGAATATTAGTTTGCTACGAAAGATGTATTCTTCAAATTATGCGTTTGTACTTTTTATTTTAATTCTCCAAAAATTTAATTTTGGTGGAACGAACTGGTCCTTGGTTATATTCAAAAATTTAAATACAAATCTTGTCTCTTAAAACTCAAAATTAGGCCACGTTGTAGATATGTGGAATTTTTCCAAATTTCGACTTTAATATCGAAATAATTTGCTGAAAATTACGAGTGAAATCTGAGCACTTGAAATTTCTCAAATTTTTCTTTTGATTTAAATGTAATGCAAAATTTCGACACTAAAATTGTAATTTTTGTTTTTCCTTCAACTTCGAGTTCAACTTCAAGATTTCAGCTTTTGTAAAAATTTTGATTTTTATCAACCTCTCGAATTTACGCCAAGAAATCGCATTTAAATAATAAATTTGGAGTATTTTCTCGAAATTATCTCTTTTTTTTTAAGTTTAATCCACTCGCAAAGGGTAACCGCATTATGCTTTCAACTGCCTTCTTAAACAAGGATAGGTTGTAATTTTTGGGAAAAATTCCTTTCGGTAACGAGTTCCATAGCTTGGAAGTTCTATAGAAAAAAGAGTCTTCATAGACTTTTTGGGAAAAATTCCTTTCGGTAACGAGTTCCATAGCTTGGAAGTTCTATATAAAAAAGAGTCTCCGTTGACAAACGTCCTCACTGTGTCAAGCTGGACCGCACAGGAATTTCTTGTCTCCGACTGTCTTGTATGCCTCAAAACTCTTGCCCTTGGAGGTATCAATCCTATTAATTTCTGCGACCATCTCCTATGATAGTACTTGTAGAAAAGGGATAAGTCAATCCGCCTGTGCTCTAGTATTTCGAGATAATCGTTCAAACTCTCGTCATCAATTGGGCGAATCGCTCTTCTTCGGATGGAATCCAAAAGAGCTAAAGTGTGCTTTGAAGCTGAACTCCGAAGATGAGAACATACTTTGGGGTTTAATCTTTCAATTTTTCTTTATTTTTCTCAAAATTTTAATAAACTCACACTTTCGACTCGAGATTTAAATCGTTAGTTTTTATTTATTTGTCCAAAATTTTGAGTCCTAAGTCCTTCTTTAAACTACGAATATTAATTAGAAAATTCGAGTTTATTTTCTCTAAATTTCCAAAAATTTTGGGAACATTTTTCTACATTATGTTTTTTCCAAAATTCAGGTTCCAAAATTCAAAAATCACTTTTTACTGTTATTCCCAAAATGAATTAAGATCTCGACCATTTTTATAGCTTTGATTTTTTTGAATTTCGAATTTAATTTCGACTTTTTTCTCAAAAACTTAAGCTTTTTTTTTAAATTTTTGTTACAAAATTTTGTCTTTAAATGTCTCCATTTTTGTTTCAAAATTTCTGAAACACTTTTAATCCTTTAAAAGCCTAAATTCTTAATTTTAATTTTCCCGTTTTCCCTAAATTCTTACTTTAAACTCGGCGTTTTCTTATTATTTAGAGATTTTGAGTTTTTTTTTAATTTTCGACCCTAAGTTCGAAATAATCGATCGATTCATGGACTGGGTTTAAAGTTGAATTCTACAGCATAATAATAAAATTACAGCCCCCCAGTAAGGGGTCGCTGATTTAAGTAGCCCGCCACAATGTTCGAAGCCAGTCCTTGATTCCATTTATTAATTTAACTGTATTGGCTCAAAAAAATTATAATTGGCCTATAATATTAAAAAATTTACTAAGTTGTCGGTATTGCAATAAATTTTCTTAGCAAAGATGTACGCAAACTTCGAATAACGACTTAATACATTTTCATTTAGCGAACATCAAGGCAAGAGCTTATTAGGCAAATTTAATGAAACACGTTTTATTAAACCATAGATGAATGAGTTATTACTTATATAAGTATGGTTAGATTCCGCCTTCCCATATTAAATTTTAATCAAAGTTAGGGGTAGTACAGAGCTCAAGGATGCCAAATCGTTAAATTGGAGCGTAATTTCCAGGTCTTGTTGTTGACAAAATATAATTAGAAATTTTTTCGTTGCAGTTTCTTGGTGACGTTTTACTAGTTTCAGGCAGGACTCTGTTGTCTCAAAGTTGCCTACTGATTAGTGATGGTAACTTTGCTGTTTCATACGTTGCTAAAGTTACGTCCGTTAAAATTGTCCACTTGTTAAAGTTGTCAGGATACGATCGCTGAAGTTGATCGGATATTACCCCACTCTAATTTTCGAACAACGAATTGGACTTCTGAGCGCCACTTTTTAGTAACCCACTCAACCTCGCAAGGAGCAATAAAACATATAACAGTTCATTCAAAAGGTCCATAGGATGACAAATAGATGGCGTCACTAGAATTTTTTCCATACGATTTTTATTTAGTACTAACCTTCAAACGATACGTGTATAAATTTGACAGCAATCTAACAATTGATTCGTGAGTTATAGCATTTTGTGTGAAGCAACTTTTGCTGTTGAAAAAAAAATGGAAAAAAGTGAATTTCAAGTTTTCATAAAGCATTGCATTTTGATAAAAAAATATAGTGGAAACCAAACAATGCTTTGATAAACATTATCCAAACTCTACTCCATCGAAACAAATGGTAGAGAAGTGGATTGCTAAATTTAAACGTGGTCGTACCAGCACAAATGATTCAGAGCGCAGTGGACGCCCAAATGAGGCTGTTATTTCAGAAAACGTCAAAAAAATTCACAAATTGGTTATGAACGATCGCAAATTGAAGGTACACGAGCTAGCTGACATTGTAGAGATATCAGATGGTAGTGTTTTTAGCATTTTACACGAACATTTGGGTATGCGAAAGCTCTGTGCAAAGTGGGTGCCGCGTGAGCTCACAGTCGACCAAAATCAACGAATCGATGCTTCAGAGGAGTGTTTGGCGCTGCTAAACCGCAATAAAATGGAATTCTATCGTCGATATGTGACAATGGATGAGAGATGGCTTCACTATTACACACCAGAATCCAAAAGACAGTTAGCTGAGTGGACAGCAGTCGACGAACCGAATCCAAAGCGAGCAAAGACGCAACAGTCGGCCGGTAAGGTGCTGGCTTCTGTATTTTGGGATGCGAACGGAATAATATTCATCGACTATCTCCAAAAAGGAACCACCATCAACAGCAACTATTACTGTGCATTCGATCGATTGAAGGTTGAAATCGCAAAGCAAGCGGCCACATTTGCAAAAGAAAAAAGTGTTGTTTCACCAAGACAATACACCGTGTCACAAATCGATGAAAACGATGGCAAAATTGAATCAACTGGACTTCGAATTTCTTACCCACCCACCGTATTTTCCAGATTTAGCCCCCAGCGACTTTTTTCTGTTTTCAGATACCAAGAGAATGCTTGTTGGAAAGATGAATGATGAAGTAATCGCTGAAACTGAGGCCTATTTTGACGAGAAAGAGAAATCGTACTATAAAAATGGTACCGAAAAGTTGCAAAATCGCTATACTCGTTGTATTGCCCTCGAAGGCAACTATGTTGAATAATAAAATCGATTTTTGTCAAAATTTTGTTTTTTTCTTACTTATCCTATGGACTTATTGAATGACCTGGTATATTTCGACAATGGTAGGGATTTCGGGGAGTAGCAACTTTAACGGTCGATCCAGTACGATGAGCACAACTTTAGCGGGAGTCTACTGTAATTCAAAATTCAGAAGGACGATAAATTTAGGAAAAATAGCCATGCTCTAATTTTCTGGGATATTATTTAAAAAAGAGCAACTGGTATCAGCTACACATTCTTTATAAAGCCCAAGTTACAGGAACACTGGAATACTTATCTCATGTTTGAGAGTTCAGCCAGAATAAATACATTGACTCTTTTCAATTCAATTCAAATTCTGGTCAATGATGAAGCTAGAGCACGGGCGAATGGTTGGCAACTTGGTTTTTTTTCTACAAGTAATGGAAGATGTTCCCAAGAACTGATAGGTCTGACCCCCTAAGAGTAACACTCCTAAGGCATACAAGACAGTCGAAGACGGCAATTTTTTTTTAAGTTTAATCCACTCGCAAAGGGTACCCCCATTATGCCTTTAAAGCACTGCGGATAGGATTCGAGGATAGGTTCTAATTTCTGGGGAAAATTCCTTTCGGTAAAGAGTTCCATAAGATGAAAGTTCTATAGAAAAAAATCTCCGTAGACAGAAGTCCTCACTGTGTCAAGATGGACCGCACAGGAATTTGCTGTCTCCAACTGTCTTGTATACCCCAAAAACTTTGCTTTTGGAGGAATCAGTCCTAATAGCTTCTGCGAGCATCTTCCATGATAGTACTTGTGGAAAAGAGACAAGTCACCAACCATCCTTCTGTGCTCCAGTGTTTTGGGAGAATCGGTCAAACTCTCGTCATCAGTTAGGCGAATCGCTATTCTTTGAATTGAATCCAAAGGAGCTAAAGTGTGCTTTGGAGCTGAACTCCAAACAATTGGCACAATAAAAACTGCTATTCGCGTAGACTCCTTTTAGAACTTCCAAGCTTTTGACACAAGAATAAGGAATAATTGTTCCTTATTCTTGTGCTGTTGAGTTCTTTGGCAAGTTGAATTTTCCCAGATAATTATAAATTGTCCTTGTTTAAAACGCAAATTCATCGTCATCCTTCTTCATTTCTACCTCCTATTTACGCATTCTTACTCTTTGCAAGTAGATTGTACTTAAAGAAAATCTGGTGGTACTCCAAAAAAATGTGCATCAATACGATGCAGCTTTTCGTGGCAACGTGCCTGCTAGATACCATCCAATTCCTATTGTCAGCATCGTCTTGAAGTTTCCAAACTCCTATCACATCTTGCGTATTCACCTGATTTTGTGCCACTACTTTCATGTTTTTTTGGCAACGATTAGAATTTTTAACTTTTGCAAAATCATAATAAAATCTACCAAATTTTGTTCACATTGTAAAAATTAGCAGTTAATGTTTATCAATCGTTTGTACAATGAATTACCAATGATAGACCATCATAACCAAATTCAAGATAAATAATTTGATGGGAAGAATTTTTCAAATCAATTTAGTAGTAAGAGACCTAGTAAAATAGATCAATTGGTCTCTTTTATTAGGTCCCTTACTACTAAACATGAACAAATGTTTGTTTGTCCAAGTTTTTAATATTGTTATACTATCACTCAAGTCAAGTAAAACGAATTTGAAACGAGCTTTTGTTCACGATTATTTGTTTATCTAGGGTTTTTAGTTTTTCTGGTTTTCCAAATCGTAATTAAAGTTATACTTACCTGTAGTTGCGCCAATTGAACAGTTTGCCAGCCACTTATGTTCTAGCAGACATTAAATATTTTTGATATTGAATAACGTGTCTGATAAAAGTTAAATTAACAATGTTATCGACAAGTCATACAGTTGAAATTCCCTCATCGCATGATGATTATTTCTAGAGATCTAGTTAGTCTCTCAATGATTAATGTCAAACTTAATTAAAAGACAATTTTTTTTTCGGAATTTTAACCTCTTAAATATACTGAATTCGTCCTTGGCTTTTAAATTGGTTGGATCTAATAAGTTTGTCCAGACATCATAATGCATTAATATTTATTGACTGTTCTTGGGTTTTTTCACGGGTAATACTTTCTCAGAGCAGCTAATATTGGAAGTCAACTGTTTACGCTTCAAGCTTTATGCTAATAACTTTCCTGGGGCACTTTCTTATTTGCCTTAAAATTGTATACAAATAATAAAGTAATGTAAGGCATTATTAACTTTCATCCTGAATTTTGCTTCCATCTAAAACCTATAAGGGCAGCTGGGGGCAAATTGTCTTGCCACCGGCCATTTTAAATTATTAAAGCTGCACTTTTTACATTTAGCTGTTGAAACTTTGACATGCCTTCAAGAGGGTGGCCACAATCTTTGATTAAAATATCGAAATTGGGAAAAATTAGAAAACAAAGATGACCGTCAATGTGCAGAAGTGTTAAAATAAAAATATAAAATGTATTAGACACAAAATAATAAGAAATCGATTTCGCCTTCTGTACAATGAAACAATAACAAACATTAAACAATAACAAAACATTTAAAGCCTACTGTTTTTTGACGAAACTAAAATATACATACAGACGAACACAGTAATAGAAAATGAGACAAAAATGAACTTTTATCAGAATTAAAGTTTTAATACATAATTACATAATGCTTAAAAGAACAGCAATAAAATAAAAAGTAAATATCAAACGTTTTTAATTAAACAATCAATATATAAAGACAATAATTAAACCATTGATAGAATATACCACCTTAAAGTAGATGAAATAAATTTAAAAAAACTTTTTGACGGTTGCCGAACAATGTTAAATATAACCTAATTAAAGAAAAAGTTGATTAATAGAAAGCTGAAATAAACGAAATAAAATAACAAATCTGTACATATTACATTTTTCTGAAATTGTGACATGCCACTAAATAACAACAATCTACAAACTGACAGTCAAAAATTAAAAACATTAAAAAATACATAGAAAAACATCAATATAAAGAAATATGAATACAAAATGTCAAAATTATTTTCTATTTCAAATACACAACACAAAAAACAACAACACAGTCCAGGATCTCTTTATATAACTAACATGAGACTAGAAAACTGATTACTTGGTAAATTAAACAGTAACTTAACGCTTATAATATTTTCAGAAATATTTTCTTTTGAAAATTTCAATTTTTTCTCGAAATTTTTCGAAAAATTCTCTTCAGAAATATCGTCTAAATATTAACTGTCTACTTTAAACTTTAAATTTTGACTTTAATTTCGAAATTTAATGAAGAAAATTCCTTACACATTTTGAAGTTTCTTTCCGATATTTTTCTTTAAATGCAAACTTTTTAATTCGAATTTCTGGGATATTTACTTTTGAAAATGTTCTTGAAACTCCATGGAATTCGAAAAGGTATTGAAATTTCAAGATTTTGGATGAAAATCGGTCAATATTTTCAAAAAAAAAAGTTGAAATTTCTAAATTATTATAGTTGAATTGTCTACATTTTTAAAAATGTTCCAAAATTTTAATTCGAAATTTTGAAAAATAAAACGAGTTAGGTATTCATCAAAATTTCTATTTTTTAAAAATTCAAAATTTTAAAAAATTCAAAATTTTAAAAAAATCAAAATTTTTATAAAGGGCTAAAATAAAAAAAATGAGTCTTCAAAAATACTTGACATATTATTGCAAACAATATGAAAATTTTCAAAAAATTTATAAACATAAAAAAAAAAATAAAAAAAAACGAAAATTTCCTGATTATTCCAACATTTTGAAAAAATTTCAAATTTCCAAGTCAAAATTTAAATATTGTCGAAATCTTTAAAAAATTTTAAATTTGCAAAAAATAAAAGTCTTTAAACCTAGTTGAAATATTGAAAACAAAAATTAGAAAGTTTAAAAAAAATTCACAAATATAAAAAAATTCGAAATTTAAAAACGACAAAATATCAAGATACTTGATTCAAAACTTCAACTTTTAAATTTTTGAAAAAGTCAAAACCTTAATAAAAGATGGATTTTTAAAAATGTCAAAATTTTCAAAAAATCCGAAATTTTCAAAAAGGTTAAAATTTTGGAACACAAAATTTTGAAATAGGTCGAAATTTTCAAAAAAGTTTTATCTTTTGCAAATCTTAAGCAAAGTCGAAATTTTGAAAAATCGAAATTGTTATAAAATTTAAGTTTTCAAAAAAATATGAAAATCATCAAAAAAGTCGACATTTTGAAAAAAAGTTCGTAATTTTCAAAAAAAGTCGAAATATTGAAAAATAGTCAAAATCAGAAAAAGACAAAATTTTCAAAAAAATTTCAAAATATAAAAAATAGACAAATTTTCAAAATATTTTGAGACCTCTTGAAAACAAAGCTTTTAAAGCAATTTAAAAATTTTAAGAATTTTAAAAAATTTCCAAAATTTTTAAAAGCCGAAATTTAAAAAAGAATATCTTGCAGAAAGACAAAATTTGAGGAAAAAATTCGAAATTTTGAAGTCAGTATTTTGGAAACGTAAAAATTTTAATACAAAGTTAAACTTTACAAATAAAGTAAAGATGTTTAAAAAAAATTGAAATCTTGAAATAATTCGTCATTTTTATAAAGCAGACATTTTGAAAAATTGAAAATTTCCAAAAAAAACATGTCGTATATTACTTGAGAAAATTGAAATTATAAAAATGAAGTCAAAATTTTCCAAAAAAGATGAAATGTTGAAAACTAAAAAAGTTGAAATAATCTAAAAAGTTGAGATTATGAAAACACTCGCTGTTTTAAAGCCGAAATGTTCAAAAATAAGTTAAAATCGGAAATTTAATAAAGAACCGAAATTTTGAAAGTTTGTTAGAATAATCTAAAAGGTTGAGTTTATGAAAAAACATTTCAGGAAAGGTTCGAAATTTTTGAGAAGATTGAAAGTGAAAAAATCGAGGATTTTCAAGAACCCCTAATTTTGAAATAAGATATAAATTTAGAAACAAATTCAACCCTTCAAAAAACAAAATTTTGTGTTTTTTTTCTAGTTTTTAAGTTTCCATTTTCGAAGTCAAATTAAAAAAGCAGGAGTTTTGAAGAGAACCGAAGTTTTGTAATAAATTTAAAATTTTGAAAAAGTCAAAATTTTGAAAAAGAGTCGCAATTTGAAGGTAAATGATTTTTTTTTAATGTCAAAATTTTCAAATAACCCGAAATTTTCAAAAAATCCGAAATTAAAAAAAAAGTAAATAAGATGAGCGAATTTTTTTAAAAAATGTCGAAAATTCCAAAATTCCGAAATTTTAAAAAATTTTGAAATTTTTAGAAAAGTTTAGCTTATGAAAAAAGTTAAATTTAAAGAATGTCGATATTTTGAAAAAGTCGTAATTTTCAAACAAAGTTTTAATTTTCCAAAAGATATTAAAATCATCAAAAAATTCGAAATAGTTTTTGAAAAATTCGAAATACTGAAAAATAGTAAAATGTGAAAATCTTCAAAAAATTTTCAACATATAGAAAAATTGAGCCATTTTTAAATTATTTCGAAACCTTTTAAAAGCAAAGCTTTCAGAATAGTTTGGGAATTTTAAAGAAAACAAAGTTCCAAATTGTCGGAATTTTTAAAAGGGCAAATATTTTCAAAAAACTTAAAAATTTTGCAAAAGAACGCAAATTTAAAGAAAAAAATTGAAATATTAAAGCCCATATTTTCAAAATGTAGAAATTTCAACAAAAAGTTAAAATTTTCAAAAAAACTGAACATTGTTTAAAAAATTCGGAATCTCAAGAAAATTCGAAATTTTGAAAAAAATCATCATTTTTATAAAGGAAGAAATATTGAAAAATAGTGAAAAATTTTAGAAAAAGCCAAACTTTGAAGAAATTTCGAGATTTGATAAATTCGAAATTTGCAAAAAAGGAAATGTCATATCTTTATATTAATTTGAAAAATTGAAATTATGAAAATAAAGTCAAGATTTTCAAAAAAAGCTGAAATTTTAAAGAAAAGGTCAAAATTTTTAAATGAATTCGAAATTTGATATAAACTTTGAAAACTAAAAAAGTCGAAATAATTGAAAAAATTAGGATAATGAAAAAAAAGTCGATGTTTTAAAGTCAAAATTTTCAAAAATAAGTTAAAGTCGGTAATTTAAAAAGAATCGAAATTTTGAAAAATGTTGAAACAATCGAAAAAATTGAGATTATGAAAAAAAATGTTTTCGAAAAGATCCGAAATTTTCGAAAAGGTTGAAATTTAAAAAAGTGTAAATTTTTAAAAAAGCAGAAATTTTTAAAAAAGTAAATAAGTAAATGTTTTGGAAGGTAAAAATTTTTGTTTTAAAGGACTCCCGAATTTTAAAAAAGAATCCCTAAATTTGAAATGAGATTGAAATTTTGAAAAAATCAATCATTCAAAAAACAAACTTTTGTGTTTTTTAAGTTTTCAATTTTTGAAGTGAAATAAAAAAATCAGAAGTTTTGAAGAGAATCCGAAGTTTTATAATAAAAATGAAATTTTGCAAAAGTCAAAATTTTGAAAAACTGCAATTTTAAGGTAAATGAATTTTTTTCAAAATGTCGAAATTTTCAAAAAACGCGAAATTTTTTAAAAATCCGAAATTTTTAAAAAAGTAAATAAGTAAATGTTTTGGAAGGTAAAAATTTTTAAAATAAAGTCAAAACAAATTTAAACCTTTGAAAAAAGTAAGGTTTTAAAGAATGTCAATATATTGAAAAAGTCTAAATTTTCATAAAAAGTTGAAATTTTCAAAAGAATATTAAAATCAACAAAATATTTGAAATTTTGAAAAAAAATTCGTAGTTTTTAAAAAATTCGAAATACTGAAAAATGGTCAAAATTTCAAAAAATGTCAAAATTGTCCAAAAAATTGTAAAATATAGAAAAATTGGACAATTTGCAAACTATTTTGAAACTTTTTAAAAACAAAGCTTTCAGAATAGTTTGAAAATGTCAAAGAATTTTTAAAAAGTTCCAAATTGTCAGAGCAAAAGTTTTCAAAAAAATTAAAAATTTGAAGAAAAAATTCGAAATTTTAGTCAAAATTTTGGAAATGTAATTTTAATAAAAAGTGAATATTTTTAGGAATTTAACTTAAAAAAGTGGAAATTATTTAAAAAACTAGGAATTTTAAAAAACATCGAAATTTTGGGAAAACTCAAGGCTTTTAAAGAAATCCCGAATTTTAAAAAAAGAATCTCCAATTTTAAAATAAGATCAAATTTTGAAAAAATTTCAATCTTTTAAAAAACAAAATTTTGTTTTTTAAGTTTTCAATTTTCGAAGTGAAATAAAAAAAGTAGGAGTTTTAAAGAGAAGTTGAAATTTTGTAATAAAGTTGAAATTTTAAAAAAGTCAAATTTCTGAAAAAACTCGTAATTTTAAGATAAATGAATTTAAAAAAAAATTTCAAAAAATGTAAAAGTTTTGGAAGCCAAATATTTTTCAAATTGTCAAAATTTTTTAAAATAATGACATTTTAAAAAAAAAGTTAAATTTCAATGTCGCAATTTTGAAATAGTCGAAATTTTCATAAAAAGTTGAAATTTTCAAAAAAGTATTATAATCAATAAAATAGTCAATATTTAAAAAAAAATTCATATTTTAAGAAAATTCGAAATACTGAAAAATAATCAAAATCTTAAAAAATGTCAAAATTGTCCACAAAATTTCAAAATATGGAAAAATTGGACAATTTGCAAACTATTTCGAAACTTTTTAAAAACAAAGCTTTCAGAATAGTTTGAAAATTTCAAAGCATTTTTCCAAAGTTCCAAATTGTCGGAATTTTTAGAAGAGCAAAAATTTTCAAAAAAATTAAAAATTTTGGAAAAGGACAAATTTGGAGAAAAAAATCGAAATTTTAAAGTCAATATTTTGGAATTTAAAAATGTTATTAAAAAATTAAAATTTTCAAACAAAGTGAAGATTTTTAACAATTTAACTTTAGAAAAGTGGAAATTAAAAAAGAAAAGTAGGGATTTTAAAAAACATCGAAATGTTGGGAAAACTCGAAGATTTAAAAGAACTCCCGAATTTAAAAAAAAAAATTGTTTTTTTTAAGTTTTCAATTTTCGAAGTCAAAAAGCGGAAGTTTTGAAGGGAAGCCAAAGTTTTATAATGAAGTTGAAATGAAAATTGAAAATTGAAAGAAATCAAAATTTTGAAAAACCCTCAATTTGAAGATAAGTGATTTTTTTTTAAAAAGTCGAAATTTTGAAAAATCTAATCATATAATAAAAACTTTAAATACAACACTTGTCCCCTGAAACCAAGAAAGATTAAAAAACACAACAAAGGTTGCTTTAACGCGTTTCGACAGCCAAGTTATCATCTTCAGAGAGATACTGAAAAAAAGAAAAAAAAACAATAAAAAATAATCATATAATGATTTTAACAAAAAAAAATAAAATTTTCAAAAGTCAGTGTTTTGAAAAAAGGCAAAATTTTCAATAAGGCAAATTTTTAAAATAGGCGTTTTTCAAAAAAATCTAAATTTTTGGAAAAGTAAAAATTTTGAGAAAGAAATTTGAAAAAGCAGAAATTTAGAAAGAGTCAGTATTTTAGAAAAGTAGAAATTTTGAACATTTAAAAAAATTGAAATCTGAAAAGGCATAAATTTCATTATATAGGGCCCCCTCGTAATCTCTTTACGTCCCCGCTCTCCATTGGTTGGGAAGTCCTGATCTAAGAAACTACATTGCATTATACGTAAAATAAGAAACTATGTAAAAAAAGTATAAATACATCATAAAAGCGTTAAATGTTTGCAAAATTTATGTTACTGAAATTAAATTACCTTTTTATGAGGTGATGCGTCTTACACTGACATCGTTAAAAGTGCAACAATCTTATCAACAATAAAGTTTTTCATTACCCTTGAATTTTGTTTTATTTCACAAGCTAATTTAAAAGCCTGTAAACTATAAATATTAATTGTCTACATGTGTTAAAATTTATTCTGAAAATTAAAATGTTTCATTGTTGTTGCTATTATATTTTTGCCAACTTAAAACATTTCCCCGAATGCCTTTGCAATTCAAACTATTACAGTTCAACCCACAATTGCTCTGTTAGTAGGTAGTGAATGTTCCATATTGTTCTTTGCCCTGTGGTGGCATTTCTGATTTCATTTGAGGTTCCATGGCTTAGATTCAGGGGTCGACTTGTGCCCCGCGGACGAATAGCTAAGGGATCCGTTTTTAGACATAATGTTATTTCGCAGAGACCCTTTTATAATTACAGTCGACAGAGAAAGCAGCTCTTTTTGTAATCTTCGATTTTATTTCACATATAGTGGACCCCCACTCGAATTTTTTTCACTGAAAGTGACCCTCTGATCTAGACCCCTTCCTAGATGAAGCAGCTTGAAAGTGAAATTCATTCTCTGTTTATCTCTGGTCATCTTGGCAATAGCGGCTCGCTTGCACAGAACTTTTTTTGATATCTAGGGATATTGTTATTCAAATCAGGAAAATGCTTAAATGCGCATGCATTCTGTATAATATTGACTAAAATTCAACGCAAATTTGCAACTTTCCAACTTTATGCCGGGCGACAGCTTGTAAGTTCTTTTTATATCAAGCGCGCTTAGGGGGAGAGCTTTTAAAGAAACATTTGCAAGACGGGAAGTTATACACCGTCGACAGTTTTTTAGCAACGATGTTTAAACGCCTTTCCTGTGAGATTATATCAATGCTCGAATTATTTCTGCTTTGATAAATCGAAAGCGAAATTAGATTGTAACTGCAGTTGACACTGTTAACATTGACAACCCAAATCTGTTTTTGATCAGTTAAACCTTACAAGGTTACAAAAATTTTGCTTTAGTGCATGTGGATATCGATCTAACGGTCTAGATTGTGTTTAAATTCTACCCCAATCAAAAACAATTGTAAATCCAGGGGAGTTGTATTGCGACCAAATTTGCACTAAATAGAAATTTACAGTCACCGATGAAATGATTTTTTGAACAATTTCTTTTTTTATTTAAAAACAGAAAAGTACAATGTTATATTCACCCACTTCCAAGTTTCTATGAAGGTGTGACGAGGGGATTAAGAAGGCTTCAGCCTCCTCCGAAATCCCAAGTAGATAACAGTCATCGACATAATAAAATTAATTTTCGGAAAATTCTATCCTTTTTTCTGAATTCTTAAACTATATTTCAATCTTTTTTTAGATACTTTGCATTTTTTGCAAATTTAAACTTTAATTCGTCAAAGATGGAGGAATTTGACCATCATACAAATCAGTCAATAGCAGTGGCGGCTGGTGCTAATAAAATTTGGGGGTTGCAAAGAGACATTTGCAAAAATGTGCCGAAACTGGAAATTTTAAATTAAGCTGGAGGAAGGGATATTTATGATTTTAAATTGATATATGTTATACATATATCTCCTTTTTTTATATTCGCAACAAAACAAAAGAAAAAAAAGAGGAAGTCCATACGACGGACGATCTTTGGCAGCTGCAAATTTATCAATAACTTTTTACTGAAGTCGAGTATTCCTTGAATTAAGTCCTTTTCTTTGAAGACATCGTTAATGCGGACAATCTTTCCTGGCATAATGTATTTTTTTTTAAGTTTCTTTTCTTTTCAGACTGGAGAAGCACCACTCTGCTTCAGCAGAAGCCATTGGGATAGTTATCAGGATTTTTAAAAGATTTAGGGTTTCACTAAGCTCACTGTTTTCTGAAATAATGTTATAGAGTACAAGTAAACCAAAAGCTCATTAAAACTTTTCTGTTTCGTAAATTACAGATAATTCAGTGTTTAGTTTTTGTAAATTAAAAAATGGATAAACCTTAGCGGTTCCTTTAAAATTCTATTCGGGAAAAGTGATTCTATGTTGGTTAAACTTTTCAGAAAAAAATAAAGTTTCTGCAATTAAATGGCCAGTGAAGCTGAATCGCTCTTTAGCTTAGCAGATAACAATGTCACATAGGTACTTCTTTAGCTTCGCGAACTACTTATGTTAAAACTTCGCTTTTTACAAGACACCATCTGCACAATATTTAAGTCTGGAATAGGTGATCCACGTCGTTTAATTTCCAGTTTTTCCGACACAGATCGGTTACAGAATGGCTGTGCAATTAAACTTTGCACTGAATTCATTTTTATTTGTGTTTCAAGACCCCCAACATTGACCGATGACAGATTATAATAGCGAATCAATATTTGGTTTGCACCCACAAGTGCAACCTAATGCTTGCTTATGGGCAAGTATTTTAAGCGAACAAAATATGAGTTAACGCGCAGGTGCATATGTGTAAAGCAAAGTTTGCAGTCTAGCCTGCAAACTTTGCAAACCATGGACCCAATAATGTCGTCAAACCCTTACGAATTGGCGGAATCCGCAATAGTCAGCAGTATGTTTGGTAACGATAAATCTTTTATCAATAAATAAAATAACAACATAAAGAACAATTTACTTTCTTTTTTATCCCAGCGTTTTTTTGGAGGTTGCGCAAACCTGCAAACCTTAGCACTAGCCGCCACTGGTCAATAGGGTCCTCTGTTGAAAAAACTTTGATTTGAAATTCTTGACTATTTTTCAAAATTTCGACTTTGTAAATCGTCGACTTTTTAAAACGTCGACTTTTTAAAACGTCGTCTTTTTTTGCAAAGCTTCTACTTTTTTCAAAATCAATATTTTTGGAAGAATGATTTTTAAAAAATCTTCGACTTTTTTTTGATTTTTTGAAAATTATGCGTGTGAAAAAAGGATGTTTTCAAATTTAGACTCTTTTTTTCAAACTTTTTTAAGAATTTGGATTTTTAAAAAATTTAGACTTGTTTCAAAACCTCAACTTTTTCAAAAATGTTGATTTTCTCAAAGTTTCGACTTTTTTCAAAATTTTGTTTTTTTTACTTCAAATTTTTCCAAAAATGCGAAGTTTTTTAAGTTAACAATTTTGTTTAAATTTTAGTTTTATTTTTAAATTAAAACTATTTTCCAAATTTAAACTTTTTTTGAAAATTAGGATTTTTTTTCGAAAATTTCGATTTCTCACAAATAAGATTTTTTTCGAAAATTTGATTTTTTAAATTTTTTTAAAATTTCCAAACTTTTTGAAAACTACTTTTTTTTTTGAAAATGTCGAATATTTTGGAAGCTAGTCTTTTTTTTTCAAAATTTCAACCTTATTATTTTTGCTCTTTTAGATGTTTTATTTTTTTTTCTCAAATTTCAACCTTCTTGAAAATTTTTCAGACAAGTTCGTCCATTATTGAAAACATTTGATTCGAATTTTTTCAAAATTTCCAAGCTTTTTTAAAACTATTTTTTCGAATTTTTTGGAAACTAGTCTTTTTCGACCTTTTGAAAATTTTTGCTTTTTTAGATGGTTTATTTTTTTTCTCAAATTTCAACCTTCTTGAAAATTTTTCAGACAAGTTCGTCCTTTTTTGAAAACGTTTGATTCGAAAAGGTTTTTAAAAGTCCAAAATTTTTTCTTAGTTCAGTTTTATTTCAAAATTCAATCCTTTTAAAATTTAAAATTTTTTGAAAATTTCTATTTTTCAAATTTTGGATTTTTTTCGAACATTTCGATTTGATTTTTTGATATTTTGACATTTTTTCAAAATTTCGAGTCTTTTTTAAAATTCCTAATTTATTTGGAAATATCGAAATTTTTTGAAAGCTGGACTTTATTCTCAATATCACCATTTTAAAATTTCGAGTTCTTTTGAAATTTTGACCTTACGGAAAATTTTTATTTCCTTAGATAATTTAATGTTTTTCAGTACTTTCAGCCTTTTTTAAAACTTTAAGAATGTTTTAAACAATTTCTCTCCTTTTTAAAAACGTTGACTAGAAAACTCGAAATGTTTTTTGAAAGTCTACAATTTTTTCCAAATTATAGCTTTATTTCAAACTTTAGAGTCCTTTTCAAAATTTGGATTTTTTTAAAAATTTCGAATTGGTTTTTTTGATATTTTAACATCTATGCAAAATGTCCAGACTTTTTAAAAATACCTCTTTTTTTTTGAAAAATATCGAGTTTTTTGAAAGCTGCACTTTTTTCAATTTCACATTCTCAAAATTTCGACTTCTTTTGAAATATCGACCTTCTAGATTATTTTACTTTTTTAGATGTTTCATTTTTTCCTACCTTCAACCTTTTTGAAAATTTTTGCTTTTTTAGATGTTTTACTTTATTTTTCAAACTTCGGCCTTTTTTGAACACGTTTAATTTGAAAAGGTTTTCAAAAGTCTACATTTTTTTTGTCATTTCAGTTTTATTTTAAAATTTATAGTCCTTTCAAAATTTGAACTGAAAATTTTTGATTTTTCAAATTTGGATTTTTTTCCAAAATTTCGAATTGATTTTTTGATATTATCACATTTTTTTCAAATTTTCCAGTCTTAAAATTTCTACTTTATTTGGGAATTATCGAATTTTT